>OY740809.1:6803714-7403714 GCA_963514005.1 Raja brachyura | reverse complement strand
AGAAAAACAATTTATCTTATCCAACATGTTGGTGAATTCACTCCCCTAATCCTCCGTCTTATAAATGATGGAATGATCACTTCAGCAGCTTATGGTCACCTCTTTCATCTCAAGGGCATCTTGAAGAGGCAGTACCTTCTGTTGGAGAGACCAGTCAATTAAATGGCAACAGTGGAAGCAGTAAGCTTTCAGGAAGAGACTCGTTAATCTCTCCTGTCAGAGAACAAAATGAATTTAATTTGAAATTGTAGACAACAAACAAGTTCAACAGTGTTACAATAATTACGTTGATATATGTCCTAAGTGCTCTATGATCTTCGTCACGCTTTTGAGCAAGTGTCTGAAAAATCCATTAGATCCTTTTGTCGTTCAATTTAGTTTCAGTTGTCAAGCACAGAGCGCATGGGATGAACATTGTGACACTTCCCAAGAGATGTCCCATTTACACATTGATGCATTGAACTTTTAAACTTAGGACAAGATGAAGCACCTTGTTTACTGAAGACAACGCATTTAATTTTATGCTGCACTACTAGATACTGTTGACCGGTCAACATAAACAGAAACTTAACTGCTAAAAATTAATTCACTCGCATCTCTGGCATGTATCCAACATTGTGGAAACTAAAATAGACACAAAAAGCTGGAGTAACTCAACGGATCAGACAGCATCTCCGGAGAAAAGGAATAGGTGATGCTTTGGATTGAGACCCTTCTTCAGACTAACTCAGTCTGTGGAAACTAACTTGGGAATGTACAGTTCAGAAAAAAAATCAGGGCAATTCATGCCCTTTCCTGACAAGGAAATGTGTCACCATTCCTTTGTTGTTAGACACAAAAATTAAAGGGCCTGTCCTACCAGCATGCAACTCTATGCAATTAGCGCGACCTAACGTGGTCGCTTGAGCCGTCCGGCGTCGCTGGGCCAGTCCCACTTCAATCGCCGGAGCCGTGCGGAATTGTGCGGAGTTCGTCCCGACATCGCGCGGGGCTCCGAAAAACTGACTGTTCAAAAATTCCGCGCGGCAACGGCTTGTCGGCTCGCAGTCGCCTCGACGCATTACACACCGCCTCGACATCGTGCCTCCGTGAACCTATCTGTAGGTGCCTCCGTGACCCTCTATGTGTGTGGCTCCGTGGCCCTCTGTGTGTGTGTGCCTCTGTGCCCCTCTCTGTGTGCCCCTCTCTGTCCTGGCGAACTTACCTTAGACTTCGCTCCAAGTCCGCCTCACTTTGCGCCGCGTTGCGCCACTCACCCGACCTTCGCGCGGCCCCTGCTGCTGGTTTGGTCGCGCTTGCCGCATGCAGGCGCATGCTGGTGGGAATGGCCCTGTACAGGGGATCACCCGACCTCCGCGCGGCACCCGCTTCTAGTTTGATCGCGTTCATCGCATGGAGTCGGATGCTGGTAGGACAGGACCTTTACTCAGTGGGACAGGCAGCATCACTGGAGAGAAACAATGGAGATGCTGCCTGTCCGGCTGAGTTACCCAGCTTTTTGTGTCTATCTTCAGTTTAAACCAGCATTTGCAGTTCCCTCATACACATTCCTTCGTTGTTACTGGATACTAATCCTGGAACACCCTGACCAACTTCACAATGCACATCCTTTCACAAACTTTACAGTTCATACAGCTCACCATCAGCTTTTTAAAGGGCAATTAGGGTCAGGCAATGAATGCTGGTCTTCCTGCCAATGCAAGTGGCCTAAAAAATGAATTAACAATAGATGAGGAGCGATCTTACAGAAGTGCAGAAAATTGTGAGAGGAATAGATTGGGTGGCCGCACAGTGTAGGGGAATCAGGAACCAGAGGACATAGGTTTAAAGTGAGGGCGGAAGAACATTTCGTAGGAATCGGCGGGGTATGTTTTTCACGCCAAGTGTGGTAGGTGTATGTAATGAGCTGCTGGAGGAGGTAGTTGAGGCAGGTACTATTGCAAGGTTTAAGAAACATTTAGACAGGCACATGGAAAGGACAGGTTTAGAGGGATATGGGCCAAATGCAGGCAAGTGGGACCAGTGCAGAAGGGACGTTGGACAGCTTGGGAAGTTGGGCCGAAGGGCCTGTTTTCATGCTGTATCACTCTATCTGACATTGCTCAACAAAAACCACATCCATTCTTCTAGCACCTGACAAATTTCACCCTATGTTCCAGCACCAATTCCTTTAACCAATTCTTCACACAGAATTCCTTCAAAGTGCTTGGAATTCTATTTTCTTTCTCTCTATTGTTCCCTAGCTATAGGAAGACTCTGCAATGAACTGCATTTGTGTAGCATCTAATTAACAATCATTATCTGAGCTGACACACAAGCACAGTATCAAGGACCTGCAGCAGTCCTCAAAATCTTTTGTTTAGTTTAGCTTGGAAATACTGCTCGGAAACAGGTCCTTCGATTGACCGAGTCCAAGCCCACCAGCGATCACTGCATATGAACCACTCACAGATCCCCGCACAGTAACACTATCCTGCACACACTAGAGACATTTTACAATTATACCAAGCCAATTAACCTACAAAGCTGTACGTCTTTGGAGTGTGGGAGGAAACTGGAGCTCCCAGGGAAAACCCACGCAGGTCACAGGGAGAACGTATAAACACCATGCAGACAGCACTTGTAGTCAGGATCGAACCTGGGTCACTGACGCTGTAAGGCAGCAACTCTACCACTGCGCCACTGTGCCGCCCAATTTGATTGATTGAAAAGTACACCATGGAAACAGGCCCTTCGGCCCACTGAGTCTACGCCAACCATTCATCACCCGTTCATACTATTTCTATGTTATCCCACTGTCTCATCCATTCCCTACAAACTCTGGACAATTTACACAGGCCATTTAAACCACAGTGCTACTTACCTTAGGGATGTGGGAGGAAACCAGAGCAACTGGAGGAAACACACAAGGTCCCTGCAGTCCCTCATGTCAACAGAAATAGAGAACAAGGATGAAAGTTATTTGTACAGGTGACAATAAACTAAATGGAGTGTATGTGATGAACATATCAGTGTGCCAAAAGATAGACACAAAATGCGGGAGTAACTCCCGGGACAGGCAGTATGTCTGGAGAGAAGGAATGGGTGACGTTTCGGGTCGAGACCCTTCTTCAGACTGATGTCAGGGGAGCGGGTGGGATGGAGAGAGAGATAGAATGTAGTCGGAGACAGTAAGACTGGTGGGAGAACTGGGAAGGGGGAGGGGATGGAGAGAGAGGGAAAGCAAGGGCTTTTTGAAGTTAGAGAAGTCAATGTTCATACCGCTGGGGTGTAAACTACCCAAGCGGAATATGATGTGTTATAAAAGGCCTGTTTTTAGACCAAATGACACTACCAAAGCCAGAACATGTGGCGATGACGGGCTGTAAGGCAGCCGCTCTACCACTCAGCCACCCTGTGTTTGGATGAATTTTAAAATGCTTTCATTGTGCTGCAGTGCATAAAGAGAAAGATCCCAGTGCACTATTTAAAAGAAAATGGGGACGTCAGCTAATTATGAATGATTGTTTCATTTATTTTAAGTTTGGAACTTGATGGAATAAACTGGTTGCTTGCACTGCATTCCAAAAAATTGCTTGCTCAGTAAAATTTGATGAAAATCCACCATCCTGGAAGATTGACTTTGTTTCTCTCTCCATACATGCTGCCTAACCCGTTGAGCATCCAAGCCGTTTCTGTTGTACTTCAGATTTCCAGCAACAGCCGTGTGTTTGTTTGTATTATTGTTTAATACATAATCTTCTTCAGGAATGCCCATCTTGCCGAGGTTCTGCACCTCTCTCCAGTAGGTTTCTGGATTCCTTTCTCACCTTGTTTATTTTCATTTGTTTGCATTCCCTTTGTGTTCCTGATTAGCCACATTCACTTCCCCACTCATACCTCCACAGATGCTTCCAGGCCAGCCAGATATCTCCAGCCTTTCCTGTCAACCATAAACTGGATTTTTTCTCCTGAAGATGCTTCCTGATCCGAAACATTGTCTCCCCATTCTCTCCACAGATGGGGCGGCACGATGGCGCAGTGGTAGAGTTGCTGCCTCATAGCATTTGCAGCGCTAGAAACCCAGGTTCGATCCCGACTATGGGTGCTGTCTGTACGGAGTTTTTGTACGTTCTCCCTGTGACTGCTTGGGTTTTCTCCGAGATCTTCAGTTTCCCCCACACTCCAAAGACGTACAGGTGGAAGGTTAATTCGCTTGGTATTAATGTAAATTTGTCCCTAGTGTGTGAAGGATAGTGTTAATGTGCGGGAATCGCTGGTCTGTGCGGACTCGGTGGGCCGAAGAGCCTGTTTCAGCGCTGTATCTCTAAACTAATGTAAACTACATTAAGATGCGGCCTGATACCCTGTTCTTGCAGCACTTTGTGTTCAGCTCATGATTCCAGTATCTGCAGCTTCTTTTGTCTCCGTGTTTCTTTTTTGCGTTCATCCCATAACCATTTTGTTCACACTATTGAGAATTCAGAATCTGTACATTGTTAAACAGGTGAACTGTACATTATTGTAACATATGAGAAGATACTGAAGGTGACATTGATGAAAGGTTAAAATGCCAATAACTAAGTTGACAGACATGGGAGATTAGACACAGACAGCTGGAGTAACTCAGCGGGACTGGCAGCATCTTTGGAGAGAAGGAATGGGTGATGTTTTGGATGGAAAGCGATTAGTCAGACTCAGCTTGCTGGACATTCCAGTTGCTAACTACATGAACTCATCTTCCCATAATCACACTGACCTTTCTGTCCTGGATCTCCTTCATTGCCAGAGTGAGGATACAAGCAAAGTGACAGAACAGCACCTCATATTCCTGTTGAGGTGTTCGCTGGTCGGCACAGACTCAGTGGGCCGAAGGGCCTGTTTCCGCGCTGCATCTTTAAAGTCTAAAGTTGAAAGATATTTACAAAGATATCTATGACATTTACCTAAATGGTTAAAAACCCATAGAATTCACTCTCCAAGAAGGCAGCGGAGGCTCAGTCAGAGAACATTCAGAACATAGATGAAAAGATTTTTTTGATATTTAGGAATTGAGGGAATAGAGAGATATGGGGTTTGTGCAGGGAAGTGACAGAGAGTAAAAAACAGCCATGGTTTCATTGCATGCTGGAACAGTAGCGAGAGACTACTCCTGCTTCTATTTATGATCTTGATACAGATGACCCTCCAACATCCCTCAAGAATGTTGACACCATCCAGCAGGAAGTGGCGTGGGTTGATTGGTGTCCGCTGATCCCATTAACACTTTCTCCCTCCCTGCGGCTGCGGTGGGCACACTGGACAAAATACCCAGCAGCAGATCGCCAAGCCTCCTTTGACAGTAACTTGAAAATCCATGATGTCTGAGAGATGCCATATGGAGGAAACACTCCCTGCAAAGTTGTGGGTTGGAAACATTCCTTGCCTTCTCCCTGCTCACCGGGTCGATATGCTGGACCTATCCTGCAGGCAACACTAAGGGCTGCTTTCCTTTCCCCAAGCACAGTGGCTGCTCCACACCAATTAACATCAATCCTTGCAGTGAAGGGAAGGTGCATTTCCAAAGCGCTGTGGGGTGTGAATTGGAAGCAAAGATGCAGAAAGTGCTGCAATGTTAATGGAAGGTTGCTTCCTAGTGATCAGGATGGCAGCAGGTTTCGTTTAGTTTAGTTTACAGCGAGGAAACAGGCCCTTTGGCCCAGCGAGTACGCACTGACCAGCGATATCCTACACACATTAGGGACAATTTACATTTCTACCAAGCCAATTAACCTACAAAACTGTCTTTGGAGTGTGGGAGGAAACTGAAGATCTCGGAGAAAACCCACGTGGTCACAGGGAGAACGTACAAAATGCATACAGACGGCACCCGTAGTCAGGATCGAACCCGGGTCTCCGGTGCTGCAAGCGCTGTAAGGCAGCAACTCTACCGCTGTGCCACCGTGCGCAGAGTGGTGGTCAAGGATAATGTTAAACCACCTGCCTTCACACTGAGCGAAACATATTGGGTTAGTTGGAGGCAGAGCACAGGTAGAATGGCACAATGCTTGTGCCGAACATGATGCCTAGCTCAACTGATCTCATCTGCCTGCACAGGATCCATATCTCTTTGTTCACTGCCCTTCCATATGCCTATCTAAAAGCTTCTTAAATGCCACAATCATATTTACCCCCACCACCATCCCTGGCAATGCTTTTCATGCCCTCACCACCATCTGTGTAAAAAACCTGCTCTGCACATCTTCATTAAATCTCCCCCTTCTTCCCCCCACTTATCTCCCCCTTCTCCCTCACCTTATAGTAATGTCCTCTAGTGTTTCCACCAGGAAAAAGGTTCTGACTGTCTACCCTATCTATGCCTCCCATAGGAATAAATAGTGTGAATGCACACAGTCTTATTCATAGAGAATGGTGAATCAAGTACTAGAGGGGAAAGATTTAACGGGAAGCTGAGCGTCAAGTTTTTCACATAGAGATAGACACAAAAAGCTGGAGTAACTCAGCAGGACAGGCAGTATCTCTGGAGACAGAAATCTCATCGGAGAGAGGGGGAGAACTTCTTCAGAGTTACTGCCTGTCCCGCTGAGCTACTCCAGCTTTTTGTGTCCATCTGCTGGAGGAGGTAGTTGAAGGAAGTACATTTGTAACGTTTAAGCAACATTTGTGGGACATGGATAAGACAGGTTCAGAATGTTATGGACCAATCGCGGGCATGTGGGACTAGTGTAGATGGCAGGCACAATAACAATGTTTAAAATCTATTTGGACAGGTAAATAGATAGGAAGAGTTGAGAAACATATGGGCCGAACTCGGGAAAATGGACATCTTGGTCAGCATGGGTGAGTCGGGCTGAAGAGTCTGTCTCCATGCTGTATGACTACAAAGCCACAATTCCCAGCAGCAAATACTAAATGCTGGTAAAATAACTGTAATTTGTTTTCCTTTACCAAGGTACCGCTGTTCGGTTGCTGAGTTTCCCCTTTAAGGCACATTGTCTTCACTTTTCAGGTTCATGTGGGAGGTGATAAAATGGTCATGGCTGGAGCTCATCTGTGAATGTGCTGGGCTGTTCTCCAGCTCACCACAAGACAATGGGCAGAGGAAAGGTTTTAGCTTTTAGTTTAGTTTAGAGATACATCGCAGATACAGGCCCTTCGGCCCACTATGTCCGCACTGACCAGCGGCCCCCGCACATTAACACTATCCTATACACACTAGGGACAATTTACACTTACACCAAGCCAATTAACTTACAAACCTGTATGTCTTTGAAGTGTGAGAGGAAACCGAAGATCTCAGAAAAAACCCATGCAGTGATGCCGAAAAACGTGCAAACTCCATACAGACAGCACCCGTAGTCAGGATCGAACCCGGGTCTTTTGCACTGTAAGCGTTGTAAGGCAACAACTCTACCGCTGCACCACTGTGCCAACACAATGTGGAGAGTTTGCGATGATTAATTGGTCTCTGAAATCTCAGCTGATTTATTTGCCTTTGGAGTTGTAAACAGTTTATTACTCAGTGTTTCATTCCCCCCAGTGCAAGTTAAATATGAGCCCAAACAATAACCTGACTTAGTGCTCCGTCACATAATCCATAACAGCAAACATGAAGCATTGCCGCACAGCTATTTGTGGGTTGCCCAGGAGCCTGTAGTTTTGACCTGCTTTCTAGACAGAATGATGTTTGAGAATTTGCCTTGCAGTACCATGAATTAGTTTAGACTCCCTGCTTCCTTCCGCACATCATGGATTAGGCCGAAGGATTTCACAGTCACAGCTGATCATTGTTAGATGTGGTCATGTTCTGAATTGCTTCATAAACCACATCAGTCTGTCAGACTCATACAGGGGGATGGTGCAGTTGATGCATGGGTGAACTGCCTGATGGCCTGCAGAATCTGAACTCCAGGCACCTGTGAGATACTTCTAATTCAATCAGACTGCTGTAACTATTTCGATGACTGCGAATGAGTCTGCTCTGAAAGCCGAAAAGAGAACTCAAGGCACGAGGTTAAAACTCACAGCATGGCACAGTCTGATTTAATCATTTCATAAGTAGTCAAAGATTTTCTTCTCCATACAACAGATCTAATCCAGAATCACACATCAACATTTGGTAAATAATTACATGGCCAGCATAGTCCAGGACAGAACCCTGATAATTGTAGAATATAATATTATTAATAGGAGAAATCTCCAAATAACATTAAACATATGTAGCAATGTAAATACAAAGGAGGGTTTCAACATATTTTGCAGAAATGCAAAACTTAATTTATTGCCAGGACTGTTTAATGTATGAACTAATCCGTGTTTTAGAATCACATTTTTCTCCTGCCCTGAAAGGCTCCAATTTCAAGACATCATCTGTTTTTGACCAAGTGGTAATTCCAATTCACCAAAAATCCGTGCATGTCGTTTTAATGTCTCCAAACTCTCCACTTTAATTGCAATTGGTACCATCTAAAATGGAGACCACTGCTGAATGCACTACTATTACTACTAATACTGCTACTGCTATTACTGCTATTACTGTTACTATTACTATTGTTATTACTATTACTTCTACAACTAATACTACAATTCCATAGCTTTTCATATAGTTAATATGTTGAACCACCCCACAATGAATTGGGATGTTGTGTTGTTACTGCGCAATTTACATTCAACTTAAGAATGCTTTTCTTATAAATGGGAATGTAAGTTAACAGTTCACTGGGAAGCAAAGTTAAACATACACTCCTTACCCCTGATTGATGACTTGCCCCCCTCCCCACCCAAGTGCAAGACAGATATTTACAGTCCTTGGAAACACAAGGAACTTCAGGTACTGGAATCTCGAGTTAAATATAAAGTGCTGGAATAACCCCGCAGGTCCGGCAGCACCTGAGGAGGGAATGGATAGGCAACGTTTTGGGTCGGGAACCTTCCTCAGACTCACATAATCTAGAAGCTGAAGAAGGGTCCCAACCCCAAAACGTCATGTATCAATGGCCTCCAGGGATGCTGCCTGACTCCCTGAGTTACTCCAGCACATTATGTTTTACACAAAATGCTGAAGTTACTCAGCGGGGCAGGCAGCATCTCTGGCGAGAGGGAATGGGTGGCGAGATCCTTCGGGTCGAGATTCTTCTTCAGTCTGAAGAAGTCTGGTTGAGTCCCTTCTTCGAGTCTGAAGAAGGGTCTCTACCCAAAACATCATCCATTCCTTCTCTCCAGAGATGCCGCCTTTCCCGCTGAGTTACTCAAGCATTTTATGTCTATCTTTGGTTTGCACCAGCATCTGCAGTTCCTTCATACACATTATGTTTTATTCTTTACAATCCTTGACATGCATCATATCTACCAGCAGATCTAATTGGAAAATGGTTCAAATATTCACTTTGCTCAGCTCCAATTCAACAAGGTTCTATTGGGGTACCATTAACTGCAAGAGAGCAAGACCAATTTGACCCAAGATCAGCCAGTCTTGGATGCCAATCTTGCAGACACAGTTAAACATAGAAACATAGAAACATAGAAAATAGGTGCAGGAGTAGGCCATTCGGCCCTTAGAGCCTGCACGGCCATTCAATATGATCATGGCTGATCATCCAACTCAGTATCCCGTACCTGCCTTCTCTCCATACCCTCTGATCCCTTTAGCCACATCTAACTCCCTCTTCAATATAGCCAATGAACTGGCCTCAACTACCTTCTGTGGCAGAGAATTCCAGAGATTCACCACTCTCTGTGTGAAAAATGTTTTTCTCATCTCGGTCCTAAAAGATTTCCCCCTTATCCTTAAACTGTGACCCCTTGTCCTGGACTTCCCCAACATTGGGAACAATTTTCCTGCATCTAGCCTGTCCAACCCCTTAAGAATTTTGTATGTCTCTATAAGATCCCCCCTCAATCTTCTAAACTCTAGCGAGTACAAGCCGAGTCTATCCAGTCTTTCTTCATATGAAAGTCCTGACATCCCAGGAATCAGTCTGGTGAACCTTCTCTGTACTCCCTCTATGGCAAGAATGTCTTTCCTCTGATTTGGAGACCAAAACTGTACGCAATACTCCAGGTGTGGTCTCACCAAGACCCTGTACAACTGCAGTAGAACTTCCCTGCTCCTATACTCAAATTATTTTGCTATGAATGCTAACATACCATTCGCTTTCTTCACTGCCTGCTGCACCTGCATGCCTACTTTCAATGACTGGTGTACCATGACACCCAGGTCTCATTGCATCAATAACATTGAGATAACTGCATTAAATGGAGGAGAAACACAAGGCTCTGTCCAAGATCACAAGGAATTGCAGAGAGCTGTGGATGTATCCCAGTATGGCGGGCGATTAAAAGAGCCATGCGTCGTGAAAACAAAGAGAACTTTATTGCTCGGGTAACGAGATCAACACACGTGCGAATGGGTTAGGCTGACCCAGGTCTGCATACATATACTAGGGCAAACCCCCAAACCTCCTGACAACTGCTTCCCTCCTTTACCCAGTCTTGTGACCTTACCCCCGACTGCCAAGGTTTTGAATACAGGTGGCCTAACCACCGGGTGGCGCCACACGCAGACCAGACTCCACACCGTCGACTCCATAAGGTCATGGGTGATAGGTGCAGAATTAGGCCATTCGGCCAATCAAGTCTACTCCGCCGTTTAACCATGGCTGATCTATCTCTCTCTCCTAACCCCATTCTCCTGCCTTCTCCTGATAACCTCTGACACCCGTACGAATCAAGAATGTATCTATCTCTACCTTAAAAGTATCCACTGACTTGGCCTTTGCAGTCTTCTGTGGCAAAGAATTCCACAGATCCACCACCCTCTGACTAAATAAATTCCTCCTCATTTCCTTCCAAAATGAACTTCCTTTAACTGTTGACTCCATCTACACTTCACGCTGCCTCAGGCAACCAACCAACATAATCAAGGACCTTTTTCAACCCCAGTCATTTGCTCATCTCCCCTCACCCCTTGAGCAGAGATACTAATATCTTGGAAGCACGTACCACCAGACGCAAGATTCTTCTCCTCTGTTATCAGACCTCTCCCATAAGCTATGGTGTAGACCCAATTGTCCAACTTACTTCCTTGAGGACACGGGAAGAAGGGTCTCGACCTGAAATGTTGCCTATTTCCTTCGCTCCATAGATGCTACCTCACCCGCTGAGTTTCACCAGTATTTTTGTCTACCTTCATTGCGGACACTTGGCGTTCTCTTCTGGAACAATTGTGCATTCCGGTATTTTTCCCTTTGCACTAACTATTGTATTTGTGCCTGACTTGACTGTACTCCTGTGAAGAATTATCTGGTTTAATTGGATAGCACGCAAGCAAAAACTTCTCACTGAATCGTGGCGCACGTAACAATAACCAACCAACACCAATACCAAAGAGAATCCAAAAGGTATGTCCTACAGAAGAGAAGAGACAAGCATAGCTTGGCTACCTCTTTCTCAGCTCTTTGAAAGAAGCTGAATGATTCCACCCTCGTGGTTGCAAACAGCTTGGCATGTCTGAAGATAGGCACAAAAAGCTGGAGTAACAGTGGGTCAGGCAGCATCTCTGGAGAGAAGGAATCGGTGATGTTTTGGGTCGAGATCCTTCTTCACTGAGAGTCAGGGGAAAAGGAATTGAGAGATATACAGTAGATCGGCACAAAAAGCTGGAGTAACTCCGCAGGACAGGCAGCATCGCTGGAGAGAAGGAATGGGTGACGTTTCGGGCCGAGACCCTTCTTCAAACTAGTTAGGGAAAAGAGAAACAAGAGATATAGACGGTGATGTAGAGGGATAATGAACAATGAGTGAAGGATATACTCAAAAGTAATGATGATAAAGGAAACAGGCCATTGTTAGCTGTTTGTTGGGTGAAAACGAGAAGCTGGTGCGTGTTAGATGGGGGAGAGATAGAGAGAAGTAGCACCAGCTTCTCATTTTCACCCAACAAAACAGCAAACAGCTGTTTCCTTTATCATCTTTACTTTTTGATGTTCTTTATCTCTACATCATCTATATCTCATATTTCCCTTTTATCTAATTAGTCTGAAGAAGGATCTTGACCCAAAACATCACCCATTCCTTCTCTCCAGTTGCTGCCTGTCCCGCTGAGTTACTCCTACACATTGAGAGATATAAATGGTACATAGAACAATTGAATGAAAGATATGCAAAAAGCAACAATAATCACGGAAAAGGTGAGCCCACAATGGTCCATTGTTGGTTGTGGGGTAGGTGATAATGAGTTATACAGAAAGTGAAACTCAGAGTCACACACTCCTGCTGCATTCCCACACTCCTGTTACTGAAGATACCTACGAATCTAAAAGCCCTGTCTCACGGTGCGAGTCCACCCACGAGTGATCCCGAGTCAAAGAAAAAATCAAACTCGTGGTTGTCTACGAGATTCCAAGTTTATGTTCACGAGTTTAAACGAGTTCCCACGTGTATGTCTAATTTTGCCGTTTACTTCTAATTTCTGCGATGTACCAAGTTCCTCTCCCGAGTTACTCTTCAGCCAACAACAACTACCGACGTGTGGAAACAACATCACATGGATAAAAATGATGTAATGCAGTTTTTTCTACTATAAAAAGCCTCCCATGACCATGGACAGAACTGCCCCGATGATCAGCTTCTCCATGTCTCTTATGTAGCTGCATGCTCCTCTTGTCATGTAATTAAACGCTGTGTGTTTGCAAACAAAAAAAACAACCTTTTATAAAATCGTTGCCTATCATTTCTACAATGCAAAAATTGGCATTTAAAGTACTTGGCTGTCAAAAAAAGCGCAAAACGTAAAGGTGTTTAAGAAACAGACTGCAGGGAGAACTTCAAAGCTTTTGTAAATCGATTAAATTCAGATAGAAGTTGAACTCAAGATTTAAATCCCTTGAAAGTTAGGTTTCTTAACACACGATAGATGTTCTGCCAGAACGGAGTTGCTGAATAAAATCGTCTCCCGTTTTCCTCCGTTTCTTGCATGACCTCGGCTTGCCAGCTTTATTTCACATTCCGTGATCTGTGTAATGTATATAATTGTGAAATAATAAAGTCCAGTGTTCCACCCTGTTAGTTTAGTTTAGTTTAGTTTAGAGGTACAGAGTGGAAACAGGCCCTTCAGACCACCGAGTCTGCGCCGACCAGCGATCCCCGCACACTAACACCATCCTACACCCACTATGGACATTTTTACATTCACCTACAATTAACCTACAAACCTGTACGTCTTTGGAGTGTGAGGGGATCTCGGAGAAAACCCACAGGGATAACTTACTCAGTACAGAAAGCACCCGTAGTCAGGATCGAACCCGGGTCTCCGACGCTGCATTCGCTGTCAGGCAGCAACGCTACCGCTGCACCACCGTGAATGAAGGCCTGTTTTAAGTATCAAATAGAGAAGCAAGAAGGTGATCAAGGCGGAGAAAGTGTAGAGGCCAATGCCCAGGTAGTCCAACCCGCAGGAGTGCAGGTCCACCATGACAACGCCATGGCCACGGTGGGCTTTGGGGGAGGTGCAGGTGACATCAGTGACCAGGCGAGGGATGTAGACCGTGGTCTGATTGATCCACCACACGAACCACCAGGCGTCACAGGTGCAGAGAAAGTGGTTGCCGCTTAGCCGCAGCTCCCGAAGGTGTTTGATGGCGCTGGCCGGGAAAGCGGCCATCAAACACCTGGATGGTCTTCAGGTTGTTGTAGCTGCGATCCAGGTACTGCAGGGAGGTCAAGTCCCGCAGGAAGTCCTTGGTCAGCTTGGAGATCTGGTTGCGGGTGAGGTTGAAGACGCGCAGGGTCTGGGTGCAGTTGGACAGCATGCGGGGCGCTGTGGTCAACAGGTTGCTACCGAGGTCCAGCAGCTCCAACCAGCCTAGCAGGTAAAGCCTGCCCCAGTTGAAGCTCCGCAGCTGGTTACCGCTCAGCACAAGCTCCTTGAGTTGTGGGGGCAGGTGGTCAACACGTCGTGGGGCATGAACGCGAGCTATTTCCCCTAACAATCCGCTGCTATTTGTGTTCGAGAGCGAAAACTTGCAAAGGGCACTCCCGGTTCCTCGCCAGCGAAGATGGCCACAGAATGCTGGGGTAACTCAGCGGGACAGGCAGCATCTCTGGAGAGAAGGAATGGGTGACGTTTCAGGTCGAGACCCATTACTTCTCTCCAGAGATGCGGCAACAGCAGAGCACAAAACCAGTCTGAAGAAGGGTCTCGACCCGAAACGTCACCAATTCCTTTTCTCCAGAGATGCTGTCTGCCCTGCCGAGTTACTCCAGCATTTTGTGTCTATATCCCATGGCTTATAATGTCACCTCACATTGTAAAATCATTATCTGACGAAATGTCTCCTCGCTGGCTCAAACATAATCTATGTAGAACTCACGTTTCTCTCTGCTTCATATACGTGCGAATTCCCTCAGTATGGTCACTTTTCACGCTTCCCGCCCGGTGTTAACCCTTCCCATCAATGCTCGAGTTCCCATCTTCGCCCTGTACCATCAGCTTCATCGGCGACACTCTCCCATCGAAAGTATCCAAGTTAATTTCAGACCCCTATCCATCCATCCATTCATTCATTTTCCATTAAGATCTGACTAATCTTCAACATTTCACTTCTGGCACTCAGGCCAAATCCACGGTAGACTCAAGAGTCACTACGGTAAACTCACGGCCCACTACATTCTTACAACGAGTTCAAAAGTTTCAAATTTTAACTTCAAGAGTAAATTTGACTCGTGGAAATCTTTAAACATGCTTAAAATTTTTCAAGAGTTAACAAGTTTCCTGGGTAGCTGCCGTTTGCGCCACGAGTCGCTAAGTTGCGTCCACAAGTTCTAACGTTTCTGCTACGTTAATTGTACGTGATTACCTCGAGTTTAATTTGTTTTAAACTCGGGGTCACTCGTGGGTCGACTGGCACCGTGAGACAGGGGTTTAAGATAGACACAAAATGCTGGAGTAAGTCAGACAGCAAGCCTGGAGAGAAGGAATAGATGATGTTTTGAGTCGAGACCCCTCTTCAGACTGAGAAGCGGGGAAAGGGAAATGAGAGATATCGATGGTACATAGAATGAATGAATGAAAGATATGCAAAAAGCAACCTTTAAATCTGCAGCTTCTAGCATGAAATGCATCACCTTCCAGTACTGGTGTAGTTTTCTCACATCAGATGGAGAATGGAGTTGAGCAACCAATTAGTTTTGCATTGCATCCAATGTTAAGACAAAGGAGATAGGATACTCATATAGTAAACATATATTTGCAGTATTCCTCCAGCACTTTGGATCTTGGTAGGTGTGCATTGAAGGAATTCTTTTTGGGGGGGTTGTGAAAGAAACATGGCAACTCTTTGTGTGCTTGTGTATTGTATGCAAGAACAATACACAATTTCACTGTATCAAGTGCAGGTGACAATGAAGCATCCTTGAACCATTGACGTCTTGGGTTGAAGTCTTCTTCAGCGCCAAAGTGACTGTGGAGGTGTCTGGGTCAGAACATGGTCGAACACCAGGAGAACGGCAGGAATCATCGAGGAGGAGCTGTACGAGAGGGATCTCACAGAACTGAGAGCAAATTTGGGCCCCATATCTGAGGAAGGATGTGCTGGCTCTGGAGTGGGTCCAGACGAGGTTTACAAGAATAATTTCAGGAATGAGTGGGTTAACATATGATGAGCATATATGACAGCACTGGGCCTCTACTTGCTGGAGGTCAGAAGTTGACCTCATTGAAACTTACAGAATAATGAAAGGCATAGATAGAGTGGATGTATAAAGGATGTTTCCACTGGTAGGAGAGTCTTGGACCAGAGATCATAGCCCCAGAATTAAAGCGGGGGTCTTTTAAAAAGAAGGTGAGGATGAATTTATTTAGACAGAGGCAGGTTAATCTGTGAAACATTGGCAGAAAGAGCTGTTGAGCACAATTCAGTGGCTATTTTGAAGGTAACAGATAAACAAATTCTTGATTCAAATGGGTGTCAAGGGTTATGGGGAGACGGCAGGAAAATGGGATTAGGAGGCAGAGATCAGCCATGATTGTATGGCGGAGTAGACTCAATGGGCCGAATGGCCTAATTCTATTACTATAACTTGTGAACTTGCGAAGAATAGAAATTGGTCAGTTGAGATAAATAATCAAGTTTAATTTACCGGAAGCAATTAACAAAATACCTGAATTTTCATTTGCTTTGAAGCAAAATAGTAAGATATATTGCAGTTTGAAGAAGGGTCTCGACCATCCTTTTTCTCCCGAGATGCCGCCTGATCTGCTGAGTTCCTCCAGCACTTTGTGCATATCTTCAGTATAAACCAGCATGTACAGTTCCTTCCTAAACAATAGCAGGATACATTGTTGGCCTAATTTCTATTTCCATAAAATGGCACAAGTTGCATTTTGTTTTTAAAAAAAAACTTGATGATCTTGGCAGTAGAAGGAGAAAGAAGCTCCGTGCTATTTTACTCATTAACGCTCCGTATGATCAGTTCATGAGTTATTGTCTCCATTTTAATGGCAATTTTATGAAACATCTCTCACAATGACAGATGGCAGTGGCATAAGGCAGAAACCGCGGAGCAGATGCACGCAATGTTTCAATCATAACACTCTGCAGTGTTGTATAAGTCAACTGTCTGATATCGCACTCATCCGTTTTTTCAATGGGAGTGGGTGTTACTGTGGATTAGCACACTATCTCTGGCCCACGTTATAATCCAGTGTGAGAGTTTCCCATCTGCTCGTTGTAGATTCCTCGCAGAAAATCCACCACCACTTGTCAAACCAAACCATCAATCTGCAAAGTGGCAAAGAGGTCAGGACAATATTTGTTGCTGAGATATGATTGTTTTATTAATGCAGTAGGTGAAGCTCTTTGGAGATTTGAATAGACCTAATTACGCTCCATGGTAAGGTGTGTTATGGTTAGCATGGGTGTAACAAATGCTAATATCACATCTTGAGGTGGGATCAATTCCTCGTAGCTTCCCACAGCAGGTAGCATTCATTTTTAGTGCAAATGTAAATAAATTGTATATTTGAAATAGACACAAGGGCCTGCCCATACTGGTTTACAAAAACAAAGACACAGAGTGCTGGAGTAACTCAGCGGGCCAGACAGCATCTCTGGCAAACATGGATAGGTGACGTTTCACAGAGTGCTGGAGTAACTCAGCAGGTCAGACAGCATCTCTGGCGAACATGGATAGGTGACATTTCACATAGTGCTGGAGTAACTCAGCGGGTCAGGCAGCATCTGTGGAGAACATGGATAGGTGACGTTTCACAGAGTGCTGGAGTAACTCAGCGGGTCAGGCAGCATCTGTGGAGAACATGGATAGGTGACATTTCACAGAGTGCTGGAGTAACTCAGCGGGTCAGGCAGCATCTGTGGAGAACATGGATAGGTGACGTTTCACAGAGTGCTGGAGTAACTCAGCGGGTCAGGCAGCATCTGTGGAGAACATGGATAGGTGACGTTTCACAGAGTGCTGGAGTAACTCAGCGGGTCATGCAGCATCTGTGGAGAACATGGATAGGTGACGTTTCACAGAGTGCTGGAGTAACTCAGCGGGTCAGGCAGCATCTGTGGAGAACATGGATAGGTGACGTTTCACAGAGTGCTGGAGTAACTCAGCGGGTCAGGCAGCATCTGTGGAGAACATGGATAGGTGACGTTTCACAGAGTGCTGGAGTAACTCAGCGGGTCAGGCAGCATCTGTGGAGAACATGGATAGGTGACGTTTCACAGAGTGCTGGAGTAACTCAGCGGGTCAGGCAGCATCTCTGGTGGACATGAATAGGCAATTTTTCGGTTCAGGACCTTTCTCCAGGCTGATTGCAATGGGGTGGTGGGGGGTGGGGGGGGGGGTCGAGGATGAAAGCTGGACGCAGGACAAAACCTAGCAAGTGATAAGTGGATACAGCTGCAGGTTTGATAGGCTAATGGTTGGATAAAGGTCAGAGGTAAAAATATATAAGAATGAGAGTGAAGGAGATAAGTAGAGGTGGCATGAATTGTAAAGGCAGAGGGAAGGATACATATGGAAAGGGACACCTATAATCCCTTCCTCTGTCTATACATTTAATGCCTCTGATCTCCATCCCTCCAGAGATCCTGCCTGACCCATTGATTACTCCAGTTCTTTGTCTCTTTTTCTTTCGTACAATTGATGTACTTATTATGGGAGAGAATGGAGAATAGAGTCTGTTGTCTTGAATAGAGACATTTTAGTGGGGATTTAAGAGAAGGATCTAGTGTTGTGAGAGATTTATGGAATATAATAAGAAAAAAAGATTTCACTGACAAGACGACATGGCAATCCTCAAAAGAACCAAATAGAAGATACCATTTTGTTTTAAGCTAGAATGAATTGAAGAGCTTAGGATATCAGAAACAGATTTCAAAATGATATTGGATAAATTCTTCAAACAGAAATGCATTATAGGACTCTGGACATAGAGATGTGGAGGGAGACTGTTTAGCAATCTCTTTGCAAGGGCCCTGTACAATGGACAAAATGGCCTCCTCCTGAGGAGAACAGTTCTATGATTTTAAAATCCCCATAGATTTCTTGATACTCTGATGATTAGATGACAATATGAAGGCACAGCAGGTTAAATTATTATATTTTGTGATGAATTTTCAGTTACAGCTTCAATGTATTTTAGTTTTAATTCTAGTTTTGGAGTGAGTGAGAGGAAACAGGCCCTTAGACCCACTAAGTGTGCGCCGACCAGCGATCCCTACACACTAACACTATCCTACGCACACTTAAGACAATTTACAAACGTTACCAAGCCAATTAACCGACAAACCTGTTCGTCTTTGGAGTGTGGGAGGAAACCGGAGATCCCGGAGAAAACCCACACAGGTCACGGGGAGAACGTACAAACTCCACACAGATAGCACCCATAGTCGGGATCAAACTCGGGTCACTGGCACTGTAAGGCAGCAACTCTACTGCTACGCCACCATGCTGCAGTCTCATGAACTATATGTACGTGAGAAAATAACCTGTCAAATAACCATCACCTGCTCGCACCTTGATAAGGAGGTATTTATCTTCTGATTGATGATAGTCTTTTAAAGATTTGGAAAGAGATCATTCTTTGGGTAAATTTCTCATATGGGGTAATTAAAGCAATTTATCTTCATCAGTATGGCTTCAAAACTATAGGAAATATAGATGAAATATGAGAATCAAGAGTATTGTGTTTCTACCTTTCCTGAATTACTTCCATGTGTCTGTCCAAATGTCTCTTAAATGCCACTTGAATGTTCCCCCTTAAAACAAGGATAATATTTCAGGTTGCAGCCCTTCATCAGAGCCCTTTGGCCTGAAATATTAATTTAATTTCTATTTACACAGTTACTGCCTGACCTATCAAGTGTTTCCACGATTTCCTGTTTTGTTTTGGAACTGTACCATCTACAGATCTATTTCTTAAATTAAATAAGAACAAGATACAATAAGAGTCATCAAGTCATAGCGTCATATAGCGTGGAAACCAAACATACGTACACCAACATACATATCCCATCTACACTAGTCCCAGCTGCCTGATTTTTGACCCAACCCTCGCAACCTACCCTATCCATGTACCAGTCCAAATGTTTCTTAAACATGATAGTTCTTGACTCAATTACCCGCTCCGGCAGCTTGATCCATACACCCATCACCCTTTCTGCAAAAAAAAATATCCTGCAGGTCCCTATTAAATCCTCCCCCCTCTCCTTAAACTTATGTCCTCTGGTTCTCGATTCCCCTACTCTGGGCAAAAGACTTTGAGTTTACCCAAACTATTTATCTTACGATTTTGTACACCTTTGTAAGATCACCCTCATCCTCCTGCGCTACAAGGAATAGAGTCCCAGCCTACTCATCCTCTCCCTATAGCTCAGTCCCTCTAGCCCTGACAACATCCTGGTAAATCTTCTCTGAGCCCTTTCAAGCTTGACAACATCATTCCTATAACACGGTGACCAAAACTGAACATAATATTCTAAATGTGGCTTCATCAGCGTCTCCACACGTGCACCTGAAATTATTGTTGATTCACATCGAACACTATTAAATTGAACCTGATCATATTAAGAGTTCATAAAGCAACTGTCAGTAATGGACTGGACACAGTATAAAGGTAAATCATGGCTACACAGCATGGAGACACAAATCCTCAGAAAACAAGTGAGCCTTTATTTAGATGGATTTAAAGACCATACCACACAAAGGTTAGAGCTAGTAGAATCATATAACAACATCTACATTCTCTGAGCATTATAGAACAAGCATCAAAATTAAATTGCTTCTTTCATTTAAAATGCACACGATCAAGGAAGGTAGAAATAAAAAAAGTATTCCTTCTAACTTAAAATGATTGATACTGCTATGCTAATAGATTTCTGCAGGCTAAGCTAACATTCCTGATTTATTTGCAAACAAATTGACACACTGAGGCAAAAATAAAGAATTGGCCCAGAAACAGCAGACAGCAAAGGGTAGCCCATATGCCCAGCTGAGTTATATTAAAATATTTCACATATTTTATGCACAACACCTGGCATGAATATACAAGAAGCCAACAGGTCCTCAGTAATGTGTAGGAAGGAACTACAGATGCTGGTCTAAACCGAAGATAGACACAAAATGCTGGAGTAACTCAGAGGGACTGGCAGTATCTCAGGAGAGAAGGAATGGATGACGTTTTCGGTCGAGACCCTTCTTCAGACTCAAAAGACTCGGTCTGAAGAAGGGTCTCGATCTGAAACATGTCCCATTCCTTCTCTCCAGAGATGCTGCCTGTTGAGAGATTGGAGACATTTTGGGGTAAGTGTGGGGTAAATGCTGAGTTACTCCAGCATTTCGTGTCTATCTTTGGTGTAAACCAGCATCTGTAATTTGTCCTTACCCAATATATTGCAGATGGTATAAGCCCAAAACAAAAACAGGAAATGCTGGAAACACTCATTGGTCAGGCAGTAACTGTGGAAAGAGAAATGGAGTTTAGATTTCAGGCCAAAGGACTCAGATGAGGCCTGTAACCTGAAATATTATCTCATTTTTAGGGGTAAGGTTCAAGTGGCCTTTGAGAGATGGCATAGACACATGGAAGTAAATCCGGAAAGGTAGACAAAAATATTTAGTCTTTAGACTTTAGAGATCCAGCGTGGAAAGAGGCCCTTCACTATGGACAATTTACAATTTTACTGAAGCCAATTAACCTCCAAACCTGCATGTCTTTAGAATGTGTGAGGAAACCGGAGCACCACGCAAAACCCACGCAAGTCACAGGGAGAATATACAAACTCCACACAGACAGCACCTATGGTCAGGATCAAACCTGAGTATCTGGCGCCGAAAGGCAGCATTTGTATCACTGCGCCACATATTGTAAATTCTCCCTAGTGTGTGTAGGATAGTGTTAGTGTACAGGGATCTCTGGTTGGAGTGGGCTTGATGGGCCAAAGGACTTGTTTCCATGCTGCATTTCCAAACTAAACTAAACTAAACTAAACTCCTCCTCTCTTTTCTCCATACAAGTTTGTAGGTTAATTGACCGGTAAAGATTTTAAATTGTCCCTAGTGTGTAGGATAGCGTTAGTGGATGGGGATCGCTGGTCGGAGCAGACTTGGTGGGCCGAAGGGCCTGTTTCCCCGCTGTATCTCTAAACTAAACTGCAAAACTAGATATCAAAGTTTAAATGTCCACTGCTATACTCTGCAGGTCCAGCACTATAATTGGGTTCACCAGTGTCCAGACCAAGTTGTACACAATCAGAAAATAAGAGTTTGTACGGAAATTGAGTTTGGAATGTTACAACCAGTGATTCCAGCTTTGGTTAGAAACCTTGCGAGTGGCACAATCTTGGCTACTGCTCAAGATGGGCCGATTTCTTTGCACAAAAGGTACATGTTCTTTCTTTGGAAGCAATGATTGCTCAATAATGTGTGCATTCACAGTTGACATCAATAGAGTTTGGATACGAGGGGGATCAGAGGATACATGGGAAAGATTATGTGGGAAAGTAGACTTGAGCCATGATTGTATTGAATGATGGATTAAGACCTGTTGGCTTCAGCTGCTTTATCTCATGTTCTGGCCAATGTGAGGTCATCTCACAAAGTTCAACCACACTTTCGGTGCAGGTAATGAAATAGGTTTCATTAGTATATTATTTCTAGTGTGTGTGGGGCAGTGTTAGTGTGCGTGGATCGCTGGTTGCTGTGGGCTCGGTGGATCGAAGGGCCTGTTTCCGCGCTGTATCTAAAAACTAATTGAAACTAAATTATTGCTTCTTAATTTTGTATTCTTGCAGAAACACAAAGAACTGCAGATGCTGGAACCTTAAATAAAACACAAAGTTCTGGAGTAACTCAATGGGTCAGACAGCCTTTACGGAGGGAATGGACGGACAACATTTTGGGGTTGGGACTGAAGAAAGATCCAGACCTGATCCTTCTCCGGAGATGCTGCCTGACACCTTTGTGTTTTTACCTTGTATTCTTTATGGATAGTAAACATTTATGAGATCCATGGCACGTTGTAAATTGGTTCATTGGCATCATGATTTGTCTTTGATTTTTTTGTCATCGATAACTATAAAACACAACCTGTTTTTCCTTTTGGCTAGATGGTATAACTCAACAGGGATAATTAAACCCATACATCAGAAAGTTTGCCAGGCTTTGTATTGTGAACCCTTGCCATGTGCCATCTGGGCTCATTGCTTTTTTGGGATTAAGCTTGGTTGCTTCTGTTGACTGTTTTGGTGGATGTTTTTGAAACTTGTGCTGAATTCCCAATTTCCAAAGACATTCAATACCTTGTTGTGACATGATGCGATCACAACACTGCATTGACCTCAGCAATTATGAACTTCTATGGACTGTCTTTGATTGCTCTAAAATTTTGAGTGACCCGTTTTAAGCTCTGACTCAAAATGAGGAGATTTGTTTGCACAGAAGGTACAATTATTTTCTTTGTTTTTGTACTAGTTTTTATAGTTGTTCAGTTTAGTTTAGTTTAGTTTTAGCTTTAGAAATGCAGCACATAAACAGGCCATTTGGCCCACCGACTCTGCTCCGACCAACGTTCCCCGCACACTAACACTATCCTACACACACGAGGGACAATTTACAATTTTACCAATTAACCTGCAAACCTGTAGGTCTTTGGAATGTGGTTGTAAACCAGGGCTCCCGGAGAAAACTCAAGCAGTCATTGAAGAATGTACAAACTCCGTACAGACAGCTCCCGTAGTCAGGATCAAATCCTAGTCTCTGTCGCTATAGCAACTCAACCGCTGTGCACCATGTTGCCCTTTTAGAAAATAAAAATCCATCTACTGATTATTTTAAAAAGTTATGATACATTATCTGTGTTTTTGCGTTGATAGGCCTGCTAAGCTGTGCACGTGAGAATTGTTGGTACAAATGACAAACATTCTTGACTCTCGACTCTTTAAATCCCTTCACTCCAAAGCACAAGGACTTTGGCCTGACCTTGGAACTGTATTTTATGATCTTTCATCAGTTATTCAAAGCTAATGCCAGGCTCGTATCTCTGGGAAGCTGATGAAAGGGCACTCGAATATTTGGATTCAACATGGAAATACATTTTTCATTGCCATTTCACTTCCAGCCACATCGGTCTCACTTTTTGGTCGGGGCCCAGATGAAATTTGGATGGTTTGGCCACCAGATGGGCTGCTCATTGGTACCTCTGCAGCACAGCCTGTCATACATGCAAACCTTATGCTCAATATTCCCTTGAAGATCGCAATGAAAGTTCACTTGAATGCGGACCAAATGACATTCTGCCGTCTAATCCACTCTTCAGATATTGGAAAGGGCAAAACATGAGATTTTGTAGCAGGAATAGCTCTAAGAATGTCAATGAGTACCAATGCCCTGCCATTGCTTCGGGATAAGATGTCAAACCATGGCTCCTTCTACCTTTGCAGGCACATATTGAAGAGGGTGGCACAGTGGCACAATGGTAGAGCTGCTGCCTTACAGCGCCAGAGACCTTGGTTCGATCCTGACTACAGCTGCTGTCTTTATGGAATTTCAACAACCTCCATGTGACCGCTCCAGTTTCCTTCCACTCTCCAAAGCCATAGAGGTTTGTAGGTTAATTGGCTTTGGCAAAATTGTTAATTGTCCCTAGTGTGTAGGATAGTGTTAGTGTACGAGGTGATTACTGGTCGGCATGGACTTGATGGGCTGAAGGGCCTGATCCACACTGTATCGCTAAAGTCTAAAGTCATTATAGGGAATTCCAGGAAATTCTCCTGATCTCCAGCTTGAACTGAGGCTACCAAAAACAGATTGACTGCTGCTTCAACAATGATTAGCACTTCTTTGGTGTCATTAGTGTAGAAAAAAACAAAGCCTTTTAAAGGGATTTATCAGTACCAATAGTGGGTGAATGTTAAGATGAACCTTAAAAGAGGAATGGGGGAGCTGAAGGGAAGAACAATTTAATTTCTGAATTCTGAACTTTGGATCTTGCTGGAGCTGTGACTATGTGTAGACATCCCAAAGCGGTTCCAGGGAAAGGGAAATAAAACAAAGGTAAGATTTTTAATGTGGAACCAAATAATGGGGACTGGTGTCAACATAGAATATAGCACAGTACAACACAAGAACAGTCCCTTCAGCCCACAATGTCCATACCGAATAAGAAGTCAAGTTAAACTAATGTGGGTGATGGATGAACAGAAGCTGGTGCAGGCTGGAATATGAGCTCTTGAATATCAGACACCTGAATGATGCATTGGAAGTCTTAAGTTCAGCTATAATATAGACATTGATGCGAGTTATAGTTGCATATGATGAGATGTTTGAGGCAAGATTGGAGTCAAGCAATGTTATTGAGGCTGAGTGATCAGAATGTATGTAGTAAGTAGTCTTAGTCATCAGAATAAAGATATGTGATCAGAATGTGTAGGGATGAAATGCAAATGCTTATTTAAACCGCAGATAGACGCAATGACGCAATGACGCTCAGCATAGGAGCACCACAAGGCTGCGTACTCTCTCCTCTCCTCCACTCTCTCTACACCAGCGACTGCATCTCCACTGACACCTCTGTCAAGCTTCCCAAGTTTGCGGACGTTACAACCCTGATTGGACTGATCCAGGATGGGGAGGAATCTGCCCACAGACAGGAAGTGTCACAGCTGGCGTCCTGGTGCCGTAGCAACAACCTAGAGCTCAATGCTCTTAAGACAGTGGAATTAATTGTAGACTTTAGGAGAGCTCCCCCTCCCCTCACTCCACTCACCATCAACAACACCACAGTCACATCTGTGGATTATTTTAAGTTCCTGGGAACCATCATCTCCAAGGACCTTAAGTGGGGGGCTACCATTGACTCCACAGTCAAAAATGCACAACAGAGGATGTACTTCCTGCAGCAGCTGAGGAAGCACAATCTGCCACAGGCAATGATGGTCCAATTCTACATGGCTATTGTAGAGTCTGTTCTCACCTTCTCCATCATGGTCTGGTTTGGCTCAGCCACCAAGCACGACACCCGGAGGCTGCAGCGAATCGTCCGATCAGCAGAGAAGATTATTGGCTGCAACCTTCCCTCCATTGATGAACTGTACACTGCAAGGGCCAGGAAGCGAGCGGCCAAGACCATCTCTGGCCACCTCTCACCCTGGCCATGAACTCTTAGAATCACTTCCCTCTGGAAGGCGACTCCGGCTTGTCAAAGCTGTCACAACCAGACATAAAAACTGTTTTTATCCACGAGTAGTTGCTCTACTCAACAGCCAAAAATAGTAAGATTAAATGAGAACTTACCAGTTTGAAGTTTGATCTTTATTTTATGAGGAGTTACAATGAACCCCGCCAGTCCTCATGCGCGTCAATCTTCAAAGCACCGGAGTGAAATCACAAATAACAGTAATTGAAGTAACATAGTAAGATTAGAAACCTAGAACTACCAGATGACCTTTGTGATATGAGGGTTGGGAGCGGTGAGCACGTAAACACTCATCGTAACTCCTCATAAAATAAAGATCAAACTTCAAACTGGTAAGTTCTCGTTTAATCTTATTATTTTACTTCGGAGTCACCTGAGTGATTCTGTGAAGATTTCGAAGATCTGTCATTTCATGCTGTAGATACGAATCCAAGCGTCTCACTGCATCAATTGACTCAGGATGAATGAATAATAAACAATTCATTGAACCATGGCATTGATTTGAATATGTTAATGGTTTATTTAACAAAGAAAAAACAATAGCGACCCCTCTCACCCAGGGGGAAGCTATGAAACAGAACTTAAAATGGAATGGGCTAATACCCCCGGTTTGGTAAGCGGCTTGTTATAGAACCTTTGTAAAGTCAGTTCATTTGACCCTGTGGCCGCGAGGATATGGTCGAGAGGGACATCTATTGCCCTCGCTGCTGACATTGATGCCGCCCTGGTGGAGTGAGATTTAAATTTGTCAGTGCCTACCCCTGCACAACCGAGAACCTGTTTCAGCCACCTTGAAATGGTCTGAACTGACACTTTCATATGTGGCTTTTTGTGGCTAATAAGTAATGCTGATCCCGAACCTGTGAGGGTCTTGTTGACCTTGATATAATATTGCAAGTGCGACACTACACGCAGTTGTAAATCCATGGGGTATGCCGAAAAAGTAATCGTGAACCCTGACACCCCTGGTCTGCTCTGCTTAATTAAATCATAAATGTCAACAAAATAGAGAGAGAGAGTACAGAGGAGGTTTACTAGAATGTTGCCTGGGTTCCAACAACTAAGTTACAGAGAAAGGTTGAACAAGTTGGGTCTTTATTCTTTGGAGCACAGAAGGTTAAGGGGGGACTTGATTGAGGTCTTTAAAATGATGAAAGGGATAGACAGAGTTGATATGGATAAGCTTTTCCCATTGAGGGTAGGGAAGATTCAAACAAGAGGGCATGACATGAGAATTAAGGGACAGAAGTTTAGGGGTAACATGAGGGGGAACTTCTTTACTCAGAGAGTGGTGGCTGTGTGGAATGATCTTCCAGCAGAAGTGGTGGAGGCAGGATCGATTGTAACATTTAAAAGTAAAGTGGATAGGTATATGGACGGGAAGGGAATGGAGGGGTATGGTCTGAGTGCAGGTAGATGGGACTAGGGGAAAATAAATGGTCGGCACGGACTGGAAGGGCCGAGAAGGCCTGTTTCTGTGCTGTAATTGTTATATGGTTATATGGTTATATGGTTATATGGTTAAATGTAAAATGTAATGTTATTACCAGATGATGCCATCCTGTCGAGACGCAGCTTCTGCAACGTCTGGAACCATTGCGCTGAAACTAGCGCGATGCGCATGACCACCTTAAGGGTGATTTTGGGCAAAGACAGGGATGTGGCTGGAGGCTACTGGTGAAGCAGCGTGAGTACCACGCTCACATCTCAGATTTCAGAGTACCTGGGCCTGGGGGGATTGGAATTAAAAATACCTTTCATAAACCGGGATATTAAAGGGTGAGATCCAACAGTATGTTGCTCCGACCCCAGCCATAAGTATGATGACAGGGCACTCCTGGCACTATTGATGGCACTATAGTCAACCCTTCATCAAAATATAGCGTTGACAGAAATTCCAGCACATCAGAAATACATGCCGTGTGATATGTAATGCTCCCCCGTAAATAGAACATCTCCCATTTCCTGACATGAGAGATGTACTGTTTTTGGTACTATCCCTCCAGGCCGCAGCGATTACATCCACGGTATGATCGGATAGTCCAAGCCCCAGGTATGGCTTCCTCAGAATCTGCAAATTAACAGTCATGTAATGGATGTTGATCCCCAGTTACAGGGTGCACCAGTAGGTCACTACGTTTCGGGACAGCCATAAGAGGCGGTGTTATTATCTCCTAAATGAGTAGGCCAGTCGGGTACCACCAAAACTCCTGAAGCAGAGTCCTGCTTGATCTTGAGCAAGCACCGACTAATGAGGCAAAATGGAGGAAATGCATATAAAAACATTCCACCCGAGTCTAGCAAGAATGCATCTACTGCTACTGCATCTGGGTCTGGTTCCCATGAAACCTACTTGGGTAACTGGTGATTGAGTCTGGATGCAAACAAATCGATATCTGGCATCCCATATCGAACAATAATATCATTAAATACATCATGATTCAACATCCATTCTGTGTTGTCATTGAATTTGCGTGACCTGGTATCTGCCACCATATTGAGTCTACCTGGTAGGTAGATAGCTGAAACCCAAATATTTCTTGTGATACACCAGTGCCAAATAAGATTAGCCAATCTATCACAAGATTCCGACTTGATTCCACCCGTGATTAACATACGCTACTGCCTTAGTCTTGTCAATCTCAAGCTGAACATGCAAGTGATGCATAGTAGTACAATAAGCCTTAAGCCCATAAAATGCTCCCAATAGCTCTAAATAATTAATCCCATGTGATTGAAGAATAAATGCCTCATGCATATTCCATCTGCCTCCACAGCTAGAGACAGTATCAGTAGCACCCCAAACTATGGCACTAACATCAGTCTGTAAGACAACTGAGGGTTCCTCAGCCAGAATTTTGCTGGAGCAGCTTGAGATGTCCGTTATCCACAACTGCATTTCAGCAATGACTTCAGCTGGTAATTGCATGGGCCTGTCGAAATGAGCTGCATGTATCCTGAGTGCCTGTTCCTTTGCCCGTTGCAAATTTTGGTAATGCAAAGGTCCATACTGTGTAGCTGGAAAGGCAGCCACTAATTAACCAATCAAGCTGGCTACATGTCTAATTGAAGGTGGTTGCTGCACCATGAGCTTGTACAGCCTTCAATTAACTTTAATATCTTGCCCCTGGGCAGAGTCACTGACATGTGAGCTGAGTTAACAGTGAATCCCAAATAATCAATAACTCTAACTGGTATCAATTTTGATTTAACTGGATGAATTAGAAACCACAATTTCTCAAACATGAATTTAACAACTGAAACAGATAATTCAGCTGCTTCCCCAGTCTTTCCTACGACTAAGATATCATCCAAATAAGCCATTACAATATGACCTTGAGCTCGGAGTAGCCCCAGTACTGGTTTTAACAGTTTTGTAAATAATCTAGGGGCCAAGGTTAACCCATTAGGCAGTGCTCTAAATTGCCATAATTGCCTCATCCAGCTAAATTTCAAATATCTCCAATGATCCCTATGAACAGGCACTGAGTAATATGCATCTTTAAGATCTATACATGCCCTGTAACATCCTCTGGAAATTAGCTGTTTGGCAGTAACAAATGTTTCCATTTTGAAATGTTTATACTGCACAAAAGGGTTAAGGCTCCACAAGTCAAGGATGATTTGACACCCCCCATCCTTCTTTGACCTAGGAAAAATATTAGACACAAATTGGTGAGATTGATAAACCGCCTTCTCAATGACTCCTTTTTTTATATAACTTTTCAATTTCAGCTTGTACCTCCAAATTCTCTTTTTGTGAGAAAGTGAGTGCCCGACTTGGTGTATGCTGCGTGGGTGGACGCAAATTGGGAAGGAATTCGATTTGAAACCCTTGCATACTGTGCAGTATAAACAAATCTGATGTTATACCATACCATTCCTTCAGAAACAAGTGTAATCTCCCTCCAACTTGTAGGTGATTCCCACTTAATATGTTCCAACAAGAACCAGACCCATCTACCTCCATGGTTACCAGTGGAATTTTCTGCCCCCTGTTTCTAGTGAGGAAGGACATGTTCGCCCGTGCCCCTGTAACTGCGCCAGCTGTTGCATATTTGTAAATGGCCGGCTTGGTCCTTGACCTGACTTGGTTTCAGCAAAGTAGGGATACTGCCGCCGAAGCGCTCTGCTGGTCATCGGTGTTTTGATGAGCCCGACCGTTCTTGCCTCGCCGTCCAGCTCCTTCACTCTTTTTGTGAGGTCTTCACCAAACAGCAGATTCGGTGGCTGGATATTGCTGGGTTTGCATAGAGCGGCAAACTTCGGGTTGATGGTAGGGCGGATGGCACTCTTTCTCAGACAGTTTATCTCGAAGTGTGCATTGCACATGAGGGCCAGGGCATCCTGCTGTACATCAGACAGGTGCCCTCCATTCACTGACCTGGCAAACACTGTAATGCCCGAGGCGAGGAGCTTCAGCACCCCCTGAAGTCTCATTGCTTGAGCTCTGATGCCTACGCCCATATGGCCCCAGATGGCGTGGTTCACAGCCGGCACTTTGAGCAGGACACAATTAGCTGGGGTCTCATACTTTTTAGATGTTTCATCCATAGTAAGCTCTTGAAACTGGTGTGAAGTCAGGTAATTAATACTTGTGGCCAACTCTTCACCCAGCGGTTCTCCTTACTCTGTTGGGATGGCAAATCTTGCTGCCAGGGATGGTACCTCTGACTCATGCCCTTCATCCCTTGGGGCATGCTCCACGGCTATACCCTCTGACTCGGCGTCAGAATAACACTGACCCCGCACGCACTCCTCCTCCAAGAGGGAGACATTAAGCAGCACTGTCACAGATGCCACTGGAGTGTATCTAGGAGGAACATCCTCTCCATTAGGAGCTCCATCCTGGACAACCGTCCTAAGACGTTATCCATTACTGAAGGGGAACCCTCCCGGCCAGACTCGTCCGAGTCAATGGGCCGTGCAGACTGTTTAGTGGCTTTCCGCCCCAATGGAGCAACCATGATGCTTTCAGACACCAATCCTGCAGTCGCTGGTCGTACCGCTAGCGACTCGGTAGGTGAGCTAGGCAGCCGCCCGCCACCCGCACTCTTTCATAGCTACTCTCCCAGCAGCTCGCCTTGACTTCACCCTCGACGCTTTCTCCATACATGAACTTGCTCCTGAAAACAATAATTATCAAGCGTAGAAAACGACCTCCGACTAAGTTTTCCACTTACCTGAGAATTTAAAAAACTTACTGCTGGAGGAGCGATGCTCCTCCCAGCCGGTCACTGCGCCATGCGTCAGACGTAAACGATGCGCATGCAGACTGGCAGGGTTCACGGAATCACTCACGTGACTTCGAAATAAAATGTGTAGCCTCCCTTTGATCTGGTATGTTGTTGGTTCACATGCTTGATCAATGGTGTTTTATCATTAATGTCTAATTATTATTAATGTTTAGTGTTTTCTGAGTCATTCGTAACTGTCACTGTATGTCATGTTGTTACTTGTGGGCGGAGCACCAAGGCATATTCCTTGTATGTGAATACTTGGCCAATAAACGTACTTACTTACTTACTTAAGCTGGAGTAACGCAGCGGATCAGGCAGCATCTTTGGAGACAAGAATAGGTAACGTTTCGGGTCAAGAGCATCTTCCGAATGAGAGTCGGGGAAAGGGGAACGAGAGATATAGATGGTACGTAGGACAAATAAATGGAAGATATGCAAAAAGCAATGATAATCAAGGAAAGGTGGAGTCCACAAAGGCCCATTGTTGGCTGTGGGATAGGTGCTAACGAGTTATACAGATGCAACTCAACAGGACAAAAGTAACATTGGTATGAGGACTAGGGTGGGGGAGTGATGGAGTGAGAGAGAGGGGATGCAAGAGTGACTTGAAGTTAGAGAAATTAATATTCATACTGCTGGGTTGTAAGATGCCAAAGTGAAATATGAGGTGCTGTTCCTCCAATTTGCGTTTGGTTTCACTCTGTCAATGGAGGAGGCCCAGGACGGACAGGTCAGAGTGGGAATGGGAAGGGGAGTTGAAGTGTTGGCCACCGGGAGATCAAGTAGACCGAGGTGGCAGCTGGTTTTAGATTCAGACATGCTATCAAAGTAGCAAAGAGTGGCAGAGACGATATTTTCCCCTAACATAGCGAGGGAGAGGCAATGAAATTCATGGGTGCAGAGTGCAACTTCTGGTGGGAAACCCTGGTAATGGTTTTGGTCCTCCCTGTGTTAAGATGAAAAGACTCTTTCAGTTAAATCGTCTTGGATTGATGGGATCCTGCTTTGCTTGACTACCTTTGGCAAAAGCCACTGAACACTGGAGCAGTGTGCTGCAAGCAAAGCAATTTTCAACATGATGCGATTATGCAAATGTGGGTTATTTCTCCCTTTAGTGCTCCATTATCCTATTTTTAATGCTTCACCTATTAAAAACAGATCTGCAAAATCTCTTTGTTTATTCCTTTTAATTCGCTTGCAATTTATTTTTCCAATTATCTTTCCTCGTTCCAAATTGTGGTTTTAACAATTTTTAATTTACTTTTTTATATATATTTCACAATCTCTCTCACCTCCCAAGTATTTTGAAAAGCTTACCACATTTCTCCTTTATTAAATGTTATTTTAATGTCTCTTTAACCCATTGAGCTTGGGTTTTTACATCTTGTTTTACATTTCCATCTCCATGTTGGTCGTGGATTTTTGCCAACCAATGCATTAGGCTGTGTTTCATGCTCCAGTTTCCACTAAATCAACCTGCATTCCACATTGCCTGAGAATTTCCCTCAAATGTTTCAGTTTAGTTCATTGTCACGTGTACCGAGGTACAGTGAAAAGCTTTTGTTGCGTGCTCACCAGCCAGCGGAAAGACAATACATGATTACAATCGAGCCATTCACAGTGTATAGATACATAAGGGAATATGCACATTTAGTGCAAGGTAAAGTCAGTGAAGTCTGATTAAAGATAGTCCGAATGTCCCCGTTGAGGTAGATAGTAGTTCAGGACTGCTCTCTGTTTGTGGTAGGATGATTCAGTTGCCTGATAACAGCTGGGAAGAAACTGTCCCCGAATTTGCAAGCATGCATTTTCACACTTCTATACCTTTTGCCTGATGGGAGAGGGGAGAAAAGGGACTGACCAGGGTGCAACTCGTCCTTGATTATGCTGCTGGCATTGCCGTGGCAGCATAAATGTTTCCTTGGTTTTATTCCTACTCAATCCTAATGTCATCTCCTGGTGCCATAGTTAGACACCATGGGTGACAATGTCAGGCAGGAGATGTTTGTCAGCCAGAGCTGTCTCTTTGTCTGTAATGAATTTGCTTCAAACTTTACAAGAACAAGGCAAGGCAAGACAAGGCAACTTTATTTATATAGCACATTTCATACATGAGGCAGACTCAAAGTGCTTCACATAAAAACATGTCATACAATAAAATGAAATAATAATTTAAAAAACAAACAAACAAAAGAAACACAAGAAAATAGAAGCAGGAGCAGGTCGTTCGGCCCCTCGAACGTGTACCTCCATGTAATATGGTGGCTGGCACAGTGGCACAGCTGGTAGAGGTACAGCCTTACAGCGCCAAAGACCCAGGTTCGATCCTGACCTTGGGTGCTGTCTGTACGAAGTTTGCATATTCTCCCTGTGACCGCGTGGTTATCCTCTGGGAGCTCCGGTTTCCCCCCACATCGCAAAGACGTGGAGTTTGTAGATTAATTGGCCTCTGCAAATTGTTTCTCGTGTGAAGGGAGCAGGTGCAAACTGGGATAATGTAGGACTGGTGTGAACAGTTGATCGATGGTTGGCATCGGCTCGATGGGCCAAAGGGCTTGTTTTCATGCTGTATCTTTCAAACAATAAGAATCATGGCTAACCTATGCCTGCATAACTCTTCACTGCCAGTTTCCCACACCCCTCAATTCCTCAATCTTCCCACTATAAACACATCCAACTATCCGGTCTCTATTGCCCTCAGTTCAGTGAGTCTTAAATCACCTCGAATCTCTTCACCATGTTCTCAGAGAAAAAATGGTTACATACCTCAGCAATAAATGACTTGCACCTTATTCTGCAGCCGCATCCCCTTGTTCCTCACTCCCTCACTCGTGTAATGGTGTCCCTCTATGATGTCAGGCCGCCTTTAGGACCATGTATGTTTGAATAAGGTCATAGGGTCATAAGTGATAGTAAAATTAGGCCATTCGGCCCATCCACTTTAGGGGGCGCAGTCGAGTACGGCTGCCCTGCCAGCAGCTGTTAGCCCTTTCACCCTTTCTGTTATTTTTAGTGAGTTAAAAGTGTTTGTTTTGGAGGTCTTCTAGTCTTTTATATGGTGGATGGGGGGAGGGGAAGGGGGAAACTTTATTTCCTAGTTCCTACCTGGTCGGAGAGGCAGCTTCCTTCCGAGCTGCTTCTTAGCCCCCTCCTCGCGGCCTACCTTCAGACGGAAGTGGCGTTTCCTGTCGGGACTGGCCGGAATCTCAGCTTCGGTGGCGCCACAGCGCTGGGACACCATCGCGGAGTGGGCGATGCCTTGCCCGGGTCTCCGTGTGGTGGGCATCCGACTACAACATCGAGGAGCTGTGGCTGCGGAGCGTCCAGCTGCGGGGGGCACTGGATTCAAAACACCGCGGAGCCTGGGATCCGTGATCGCCAGAGTCGGAGCTCCAACCAACGCGGCCTGAGGACTTTGGGAGCCGCGGTCTACGGGGAGGAAGCGGCCGCACCAGACATTCCAAGCCGCTGACAGAGTTCACCCGATGCCAGAGCTCCATCTCCCCGGCAAGAGGGCCTGAAGCATCGGTCTGCCATAGCGGCGTCTGCGGAGGCCACAATGGGCCCGACTATGGGTGAAGAGGGGACAGGATTGGATTTTGCTGCCTGCCCCCACAGTGGTAATAAATGTCCTTTGTATCCTTTGTATCAAGTCTAGTCCACCATTCAATCATGGCTGATCTATCTCTCCTTCCTTACCCCATTCTCCTGCCTTTTCACCATATTCTCTGACACCTGTACAATCAAGAATCTGTCTGAAGGAGGGTCTCGACCCGAAACGTCACCTATTCCTTCTCTCCAGAGATGCTGCCTGTCCCGTTGAGTTACTCCATCTTTTTGTGTCTATCTTTGGTTTAAACCAGCATCTGCTGTTCCTTCCTACACAAGAATCTATCTATCTCGGCCTTAAAAATATCCAATGACTTGGCCTCCACAAATAATTCCACAGATTCACCACCTTCTGAGTAAAAATAATTCTCCTCATCTCCTTCCTGAAAGTATGTCCTTTAATTCTGAGGCTGTGACCTTTGGTCATAGACTCTCCTACTAGTGGAAACATCCTCTCCAAATTCACTCTATCCGAGCCTTTCACTATTCTGTATGTTTTAGTGAGGTCCCCCCTCAATCTTTTAAACTCCAGCCAGTACAGGCCCAGTGCCGACATCAAAGCTCACCCTTCTCGTTCCTGGGATTATCCGTGCAAAGCTCCTCTGAACCCTCTCCAGAGCCGGCACATCCTTCCTCAGATATGGTGCCCAAAATTGCTCACAATTCATTTCTTCATTCTGCTATACTCCAAGGAATATAAACCCAAACTGTTTCACCTCCCCTCAAAACATTACTCATTGAAAACACCCATTGCTGATTGTTGTCATGGTTTTATTACAATCTGTTGTACACATAGCATCTATAATGCTGCTGCAACTAATTGCAGTTTTCTCAAGAAGGCAAAATATTACTGAAAATTCTCACCATATTACAACCTATTTACACAGGACTTTGCTTGAGTCATATTTGGCACAGTTCTGTATGTGCCATTACAGGGAGGATGTGGAGGCTTTAGAGAAGGTGCAGCAGAGGTTTGCCAGAATGTTGCCTGGACTTGAGGTACTAGCTATAAGGAGAGGTTGGACATGCTTGGCTTGTTTTCTCTGGAGTGTCAGACTGAGGAGAGACCTGGTGGAAGTATTTAAAATTCTGAGAGGCATAGTTGGCGAAGAGTCAAAACTTTTTACGCAGGGTACAAACGTCAAAGAATAGAGGGCACAGCTTTAAGGTGAGAGGGGCAAAGTTTAAAGGAGATGTTTGGGCCACGTTTTACACGGAGGGTGATGGGGGCTTGGAACACACTACCAGGGGTGGTGGTGGAGGCAATTACACTAGTGATGTTCGAGGCTTTTGGACAGGCACATGGATATGCAAGGAACGGAGGGATTGTTTCTCCTGGCAGCATGCTTGTTGCAAACCTTGCGGGCTGAATGGCCTGTTCCTATCTCTACTGTTCAATGTAAATTAAGACGAGTCACACTGATTCAAGTAAGCTCCTGCTGAAGAGAATATTTTCCTTTTGACCAATGATGCTAAAGTGAGGATTGGGAACCTAATTATGCAGAGAATGCTGCTTTTTTTAAAAAGAGTTATAGACAAGAGCAGAAAATATCCACAATCTATAACCAGGATTTTATCACAAGGTCAGAGCCTTTAAGCAGCGTGGTGAATCTGTGGAGGACGTCAATTGATAATTTTAAGGCAGAGATAGATAGATTCTAGATTAGTACAGGTGTCAAGGATTATCGGGAGAAGGCAGGAGAATGGAGTTAGCAGGGAGAGATAGATCAGCCATGATTGAATGGCGGAGTAGGCTTGATGGGCCCAATGGACTAATTCTGCTACCATCACTTATGACCTTATGGCGTAATGACAATCTTCAAAACTTCAGTCTTTTGCACATTACTGAATTCAGAGGGTTTTCTTCCCCTGTGAGCTTATACTTCATTAGTTAGTACGGTCAAAAATGAACCCTCAACAAAATCCATAGCAACCGCAACTAAGCTAACCCTTGGAGAATGATATTCAGCAGAACAGCAAAGGACAAAGAAATAGTCAATAAATAACAGCAGTGCTACCTGACCGACCTTGTATTGGCCTTTAACATTAAAATATAATGGGCAATTTATTAACCATTGGGATACACATTCAAAGCGTAACGTGGAAATTGAAGAAGTATTCTTTGGATATTTCATGTGGATTCCCCATTCGGTTAAAGGTACTGTCATTAATTCTTAGGCTGGAGAATTGTCATGTGCCCAAGCATGAAGGAAAAGATGTGATCCATTTGGTATTCTACAGCCATATTCCACTTAGATATAAGATATGCAGTGCATAGTGAAGCTCTTTATTTCCAGTGGATGCTTCCGAGTATTCTATATCAAAAGCAGTTCTATAGGTCACCCACTTGATTGCATGCATTATTTTGCATATCTTTCTTCATTGTTCTTTAGCTCTCCACATCGCCATCTATTTCTCTCGTTTCCCTTATCCCTAACCAGGCTGAAGAAGGGCCTCGACCCGAAACGTCACCCATTCCTTCGCTCCAGAGATGCTGCCTGTCCCGCTGAGTTACTCCAGCTTTTTGTGTCTATCTTCGGTTTAAACCAGCATCTGCAGTTCCTTCTTACCCACTTATTTAAACTTGGTTCCTTAAGAATATTCTGAAGAACAATATTCTAAAGTGCTTAGGAAGGAACTGCAGTTGCTGGTTTATACCAAAGATAGGCACAAAATGCTGAAGTACCCCAGCGGGTCAGGCAGCATCTCTGAAGATATGGTATAGGTGACATTTTGGGTTGGAACCCTTCTGAAGAATATTCTAAAGTAGCTGCGCGCGTCCGATCCGCCTGCCGAACAACAGTGCCGCTGACTGGAACGTGCCCCGGTTGGCCCGACTCGCCCCACAGGTCAGCCAGGGGGCTGCGGAGAAGCCGGGCGACGATGCCTGTCTAGGCCGGAGGAGCCTCAGCGGCGCCGGCAATAGGAGCCTCGGCAGCGAAAGCTTCGGTGGCAGCGTGAACCTCGACGTAGGCGGCAGCAACGGAGGCAGCAACGGTGGCAGCAACGGGGGACTCGACGGCAATGCAGGCACATAGGACTATCTTAGATGGGACCTCTTGGTCCGCATAGGATAGGAATACATTATTGTCACATGTGACTAGGCACAGTGAGATTATTTGCTTGCATAAACAATGTATACAAATAGTAGCCACCTGCTGCACTGACAAAGTTACAAAGCACGCCCCCTCCCCCTTTTGTCTGCCCCCCGCTACAGCGGCTCCCCAAGTGGGGTCCCCATTGTCCTTTGTCCACCCCATTGTCCATTGTTCTTCCCCTCCCCTCCACGGTGGTTCTCCACGCTCTCATCGACCGTCGATCATGGGTCAACTTGCGAGGCATTGCCACCGCCGCGAGGTTCCACCACCACCGAGGCCCCATCGCCGCGAGGCTTAAGATCATAAGATCATAAGATATTGCAGCAGAATTAGGTCATTCGGCCCATTAAATCTACTCTGCCATTCAATCATGGCTGGTCTATCTCTTCCTCCTAACCCCATTCTCCTGCCTTCTCCTCATAACCCCTAACACCCGTGCTAATCAAGAATCTATCTATCTCTGTCTTCAATATATCCACTGATATATTTCCACAGCCTTACATGGGAAAGAATTCCACAGATTCACCACCCTCTGACTAAAGAAAAGGCACGAATAAGTTGGACTGGCAGACCTTTTTCTGTGGATGACACTGTGACCTTATAACCTTGATTTCTGATGAATTTTGGTGAGACTATTTCTACTTTTGGCATATATGGAAATCAAGTCAATGAAAGGTGATTTTTAACCACAGTCATGATAAGCCTTCATCAAAATCGTGTTTGATTAGATCTGAGGATCAGTTAATTTTGGTCGCCCTGCGGGTAGAAAACATGCCATTAAGCTGGAAAAAAGCACAGAGAGGATTTCTGAGTGGAGAGTTGCTGCCTCACAGCACTAGGTTTGATCCTGACTATGGGTGCTGCTTGTATGGAATTTGTACGTTCTCCTTATGATTGCATGCTTTTTTCTCTGATTTCCTCCCACAGTCCAAAGACATACAGATTTATTAGTTAGTTGGCTTCGGTAAATATGAATGAATGAATAAGTTTAATGGCCCAATATGTACACATACAAGGAATTTGTCTTGGAGCTCCGCTAACAAGTAACAACACAACATAGTCAAATTAAGATTATAACATAAAGCATTAATCATCTATACATAACTAGAGCTCTGATCTTGTTATCTTCCGGTTTGCGCGGTCATTCTATATGCACAAAACCGGTACATGATAGCGCTACGATCTTTCGCCAGCTTACTCACTATTCTCCTGTGCTGAGATTGCACCAAGTTTTGTTTTGATAGGTCTAATGTAAAAGTTAGCGAGGTTTAAAAAACTCAAAAAACCGCGCTTGCCCAGATCGATCTCCTCTCCTGCCGTTCACCGTCGCGTGGATTGGTCTTTTCTCCTGTCACTTCGCAGGACGGTCCACCCCTTCCTGCGCCATTGCGTCTTCACTGGAGTTGAGGATGGCCGGCAGAGGTTTCCAAACCGGACACAATTTTCGGAAGGACCGGAAGCCCGGCGTGGCGCTGCGCAGGAAATGTCGCCAGACGGAAAACGGAGAATCTGATCCTGGCGGAGGAGAACGTCCAGCGACCAGCTCCTGCTGTGAGTCCCCATCGCGCCATCAGCTCTAGCCCCTTGCCCTCTCGCCCCCCTCGCTGGATCCTACCCCCTCCCCCGTTATGCCCCCCTCTCCCCAACAACCCCCGTCTTTTCTCCAAGCTCCCTACCCCCGCCCACACACCCCTCTCCCTCGCCCCCCTCCCCACTCCCCCCTTCCCCGCACACCCCTCCACCACACCCCTCCCCCACAACCCTCCCTCCACAAAGCTCCCCCCACAACCCCCCCTTTCCCCCACAAACCCCTCTCAACTCAACCCCCTCTCCCACACACCCCTCTCCCCCACACATACCCCTTCCCGCACCCCCCCAACCCACACAACCCCTCCCTCACACACCCTTCCACACACAACCCTCTCCCACACACATCCCCCTCCACTCCCCCACACACCCTCCCGCCCACACAACCCCCGCTCCCCCACACCCCCCGCTCCCCCACACCCCCCGCTCCCCCACACCCCCACTCCCCCACACCCCCCTACCACACACCCAACCTGCCACACAGCGGTAGGCCATGGCAGCGCTCCCCCCACCACCGGCCCCCACCTGATGCCATCCCATCCCCAGCTGCAGGCTGCTCCCCCAACCCCCCCCCAAACTGTCCCCATCCCCAGTTGCAGGATGCTCCTCCAGTCCCCACCTGAAGCCAGTGGGGTGCGGCAGCAGGAGGCCATGACAACGACAGGCCACAGTAGAGCCCGCCTGATGTTGTTCCGCTCCCCCGGCTGCAGGATGCTACTCCCCCCCCACTGGCCCCCGACAACCCCCTCCTGAAGCTGTCCCACTCCCACGCTGCAGGATACTCCGTACTGGTCCACGCCTGAACGCGGTGGGGAGCGGCAGCAGTAGCGGTAGGCAGCACTCCCCCCCTCCCCATCAGCCCCCGACAGCCCCCGCTTGAAACTGTGCCCCTCCCCCGGTTGCAGGACGCTCCCCCCACCGGCCTCCGACAGACCCCGACTGAAGCCATCCCCCAGCTGCAAGAGATGCAACAAGAAAGAATGGACTGAATAAATCTCATCTTTAACGTTTAAATTGTTGTTATATTTTAAGAGTTATTCTCATTTTAAGCTTTAATAAATCCCTTTCCCACTTGCCGTGCCCGTCAGCTGCACCTGCGCACTAATACCTGCGTGTTCTACGTCACAATGGGAACCCAATGGGAGGGAATGGTTGCGCCGCCGGAGAGCCGCTAAGAGTGGATGTGGGTGGGGGGGGGGAATGGAGTAAGTGCATGGGGGCGGGGGGAGGGCAAGAGGCAGAGTGGGGGTGGGGGTGGGTGAGGGGAGGAAGGGGATCAGGGGCAACCCAATGGGATCCCGTCAGCCACGCCTGCGCAGTTAGGGGCTATGGGTGAGTGGTGGAATATTGCATTGGGGAATGGGTAGCGCTGGTGGACCAGGCTTCCCATGTGACTGGGACCCAACGAGTCCCATTTAGTTTAATTAATAATAAAACATTACAGTTTAAACATGTGAATGAAATAAAATACCAGAGCAAAATGAGGCTGCAGACTTTTGGTTATTGAGTAGAGTGACTACTCGTGGAAAAAAGCTGTTTTTATGTCTGGCTGTTGTGGCTTTGACTGTCCGGAGTCGCCTTCCAGAGGGAAATTTGCACTAGTGTGTAGGTGAGCCGTAGGGCCTGTTTCCCCCGCGCTGTATTTCTAAATTAAACTAATAAAATTATGAGAATGTTGCCAGGACTTGAGGGCCTGAACTATAGGGAGAGGATGGGCAAGTTAGGTCTTTATTCTTTGGAGCGCAGAAGGTTAAGGGGGGACTTGATTGAGGTCTTTAAAATGATGAAAGGGATAGACAGAGTTGACGTGGATAAGCTTTTCCCATTGAGGGTAGGGAAGATTCAAACAAGAGGGCATGACATGAGAATTAAGAGAATTAACAGAAGTTTAGGGGTAACATGAGGGGGAACTTCTTTACTCAGAGAGTGGTGGCTGTGTGGAATGATCTTCCAGCAGAAGTGGTGGAGGCAGGATCGATTTTAACATTTAAAAGTAAAGTGGATAGGTATATGGACGGGAAGGGAATGGAGGGGTATGGTCTGAGTGCAGGTAGATGGGACTAGGGGAAAATAAATGGTCGGCACGGACTGGAAGGGCCGAGAAGGCCTGTTTCCGTGCTGTAATTGTTATATGGTTATATGGTTATAAGTGAGAAACAGTGTAGAAACAGGCCCCTTGGTACACCCAGCCCGTGCCGACCAGAGATCACCGTGCACACTAACACTATCCTGCACTTTAAAAATATTGGCCATTACATTGAGATGTGGACACACATAAAGCCAAAATGCATCATATTGTATGCACAGGAAATGTTTCTCACCTACTTGTTATGTGTGACGGCACAACCATGCAATGAATCAGCAATATGCCAAAACCCAAGTAAGCGTGTAAAATATCATAAAAACCTTGCTGAAACAGTCAAAAACAGTCACATTATACATTGGAATGGCTTAATTTACATCCCTGGTATAGAAACATTTGCTTTCAAGCAAATAGAAATTTTCACTCTCGATGTTTCAATCTTTCTATCTTGATTTCCTGTTTTCAATTGGAAATGGGACTATGGAAGCTAAAATATTATAAACCAATCCTATTCTTTACCTTGTACAAACATTTTGGAGATTTGTGTCCAGCAGATCAAGAAGACCTGTGATTTATAATTAACCTTCGTTGGCTAATAACCTAAATTGAACACAAATGCCAATTCATCAAAGTTCATCTGCTAAGCGAAAACAGATGTGGATAAAAGATGACCAGCAATGTACTTGTTAAAATGACTCTTTAATTTGTAGAAAGTCATTGACATCTTTGCTCCATTTGTACACATCGTCGTCTCTGATGGCAAAGAACAAGATGGAAACAAATGTCAGGCCCAAAATATAATGGCACCTTTTAGTTGGAAGCACATGGGAGATCAATGTGATTAAATCAGTCTGGAGAACGGTCCTGACCCTAAACATCACCTGCCATTATTCTCCAGAGATGTTGCCTGACAAGACCTCCATCACTTTAACCATATAACCATATAACAATTACAGCACGGAAACAGGCCATCTCGGCCCTTCAAGTCCGTGCCGAACAACTTTTTTCCCTTAGTCTCACCTGCCTGCACTCATACCATAACCCTCCATACCCTTCTCATCCATATGCCTATCCAATTTGTTTTTAAATGATACCAACGAACCTGCCTCCACCACTTCCACTGGAAGCTCATTCCACACTGCTACCACTCTCTGAGTAAAGAAGTTTCCCCTCATGTTACCCCTAAACTTCTGTCCCTTAATTGTAAAGTCATGTCCTCTTGTTTGTGTCTCTCTCCGATTAATATCAGTTCCCATTTAATTTTGTAAGGATCCAATGAGTAGTTGGAGACATTGAAGCATTGGGAACCACTTTAATGTCCCCCCCCCCCCCCCTTCGAAACTGAATGGTGAATTATTTTTCAGAGAGGAGATTGCAAGGATAAATCTCTAACACTGGCATCTATACTTAGCCAAACATCGTACGTCTGCTAAGGTCAGGCAGGATCAGTGGAAAGAGATGCTGAGGTAAAACCATGAGATTCCTTGACACTACCACCACTTTCTTGCCAACAGTTCCAGAAGCAAGCTGTGAGAGAGCATCAAGGTTTTGAGTCAAAAACCTTCAGAATGTCACCTCAGCTCATGGTGAACCAATGTGACTTCAAATGTGCCGAATATGTCTATTCCAGCATAGTGTGTGAAACCAACTCACGACAGAAACCTTTGCAAACAGGCTGTGAGCTGAATGAAATGCTGAACGAAATATTTGTCCAAACAAATATCTGTGCAAATATAGGGTGCGCGGGAGTTGTAGCAGCAGAGTTGCTGCCACACAGCGCCAGAGATCCGTGTTCGATCCTGACTACAGGTGCTGACTGTACGGACTTTGTACATTCTCCCCGTGACCTGCGTGGGTTTTCTCTGGGTGCTCCGGTATCCTCCCACACTCCAAAGACGTGCAGGTTTCTAGGCTAATTGGTTTTGATAAAAGTTGTAAATTGTCCCTAGTGCGTGTAGGATAGTGTTAGTGTGCGGGGATTGCTGGAGGCATGGATTCGGTGGGCCGCTGGCTCTGTTTCCGCGCTGCATCTCTAAACTAAATGAAACTAAACTAAACTTGAAGGATCTGGTTGGAATGTGTGTTCTTCTCTGAACCCCCGTGGTGCGACTGTCAACAAAGATTTACAGTGTCAATGCCTGTAATGATAGCGGTTCTGTCGAGACACAAGGAACTGCAGATGCTGCAATCTTGAGCAAAACAGTGCTGGAGTATTTCTGTGGATATGGATAGGCAATGTTTTAGGTTGGGACCGTACTGTTCTGTCTTCTGGTTACCAGTAGTAGTAAATATCAAAATCATCGTAAGAATAAAATCATTCATCAGAGTATGTATCTGATGCTTGATAACCTCACGTTCAGACCATTTGTATTGTGTTAATATTTCTTCGTGGACCAGTCCACGGACTCCCATCAGATAAAGGGACTGGAGATGGTAAAATCAAAGGAGACGGGAAGGTGGAAAGTGTTGAGAATGCATCAACCAAATTGTTATTGGGAAAATAAATAGTAAGATTAAATGACAACTTACCAATTTGAAGTTTAATCGTTATTTTATGAGGAGTTACGATGAGGGATTACGTGAAGACCCCGTCAGCACGCATGCGCGACATTCTTTATAGCAGTGGTGTGAAATCACAGATACCAGAGTTGACTAACATAGTAAGATAAGAGAACCAGCATACCAGTTGACCTTTATAATAGAGGGTTTGGGAGCGGAGGGCACGTAATCCCCCATCGTAACTCCTCATAAAATAAAGATCAAACTTCAAACTGGTAAGTTCTCATTTAATCTTACTATTTTACTTCGGAGTCACGTGAGTGACAACGTGAAGATTTCAAAGCTCTATGATTCCATGCCCTGGAACGAATCCATGCTCACACACTGCCATTATGAGAAATGAAGGAAGTATGTTAACGTATTTCAGACATGAAACTGTGCTGAAAAACAAAAAGGTATTTATTTCACAATACCAAATAATAATACCCCTACATCGGGGAAGTTATAAAACAGAACTTAATATTTTTTCCGCAAACATTTCAGGTGTGGCCACGGGTTTATTGTAAAACCGCTGAAAGGATTTTTCATTTGTCCAACCCGCTGTTGCAAGGATGTGGTCCATTGGAACTTCCATCATCCTAGCCGCTGATGTGGATGCAGCCCTGGTGGAGTGAGATTTAAATATATTAGTGTCCACCCCTGCTGCACCCAATACCACCCTTAACTATCTTGAAATGGTTTGCATGGTGACTCTATGGTGAGGGCATTTGTGGCTTATGAGCAAAGCCCTCTCCGTGCCCCTGAGACTCTTAGTGACCTCTATGTAGCGTAAAATGTGGGTCACGATACATAGACAGCTGTCTACGGGATAGGCCAGGAAATCCAACTTTTGGCCAGATGATCCAGACCTGTCTTGCTTGAGTAACCCCTGTATAAAGAAAGTTACCTTGCTGTTGGTTATGACCATAGCGTCCATACTTATCTTATGTAGGGACTGGACCCGTTGCGCCATCACGAGTGCCATCAGCATGACCATTTTGTAGGTCAGTTTGTCCAATGAAAGAGATGTTATTGGTGCCCAACCTCGGAGCATGGTTAGTACTGTGCTGATATCCCAAGTCTGGGAATATCTAGGCCTGGGGGGATTTGAATAAAATATTCCCCTCATTAATTTTGACACCAAAGGGTGAGATCCCACTGTAAGGTGATCTCGCCCGAGATAGTTGGATAGGGCACTTCTGGCACAGTTGATGGCAATGTAGCTCAAACCTTCATCGAAATGAAGGCTTGCCAGGAACTCCAGCACTTCCGTGATGGTGGCCGTGTCATATGTGGTGTTCGTTTTTGTGCAGAACACCTCCCATTTCTTCACGTAAGTGAGGTACTGTCTCCTGGTGGACTCCCTGCACGATGCTGTGATGGCATTGATTGTTCGGTCCGAGAGTCCATAATCCAGAAGTGGCCTTTTCAAATCCTGCAAACCAACAGGTTAATCTGGTCATGGCACGGGTGACTCTCCCCTGTCACAGTGTGTACCAATAAACTCAGACGTTTATTTATTGGGATGCATGGTTCTATGTCCAGTACCACAGGGAACCATGGTTGAGTAGGCCAGTTGGGCCCAACCAGAATACCCGATGCGGAGTCTTGTTTAATTTTTTGCATTAACTGACTGACTGACGAGGCAGAAGGGGTGAAATGCATAGAGAAACAAATCCCCCCAGTGTAGCGAGAAAGCATCCATCGCTACTGCCCCAGGGTCTGGTTCCCATGCAACATATGTTGATATTTGGTGATTGAGTCTGGATGCAAAAAGGTCGATATCTGGTGTTCCATACCGATCTACAATGTCGGCAAACACTTTTCGGTCCAACATCCATTCGGTGTTGTCATTAAATTTACGTGACCTGGTGTCCGCCACTGTATTTAGCCTATCTGGAAGGTAAGTGGCTGATATCCAAATGTTTCTTTCTAGGCACCAGTGCCAGATTGTATTGACCAATTCGTCACAGGATATCGACTTTATTCCACCCATATGATTGATATAAGCCACCACAGTGGTATTGTCAATCTGTAAACGTACGTGCAGATGGTGCATGTCCAAACAGTAAGCCCGGAGTCCATGAAATGCTCCCAGCATTTCTAGATAATTAATTCCTAGTGCTGGAAGCAGGGTTAATTCATGTGCACTGCATCTACCACCACAACTGGAGATGGTACTAGTTGCTCCCCAACCTTTTGCGTTGGCATCAGTTTGTAGTATAACCAAGGGATTTATGATTGTGATGGGGTTAGAGCAATGTCGAGCATTGTCTATCCACCATTGTAATTCCAATTTTGCTTTCCCTGGTAATTGCATTGGCCTGTCAAAATAGCCCGCATGGTGCCCTTTGTAGGTTTTGGTAATGTAGTGGCCAAATTTTGGGGCTGGAAAAGCAGCCACTAGCTTCCCAATCACTCTGGCTACTTGTCGAATAGATGGTTTCCTGATGCCAGTAAGGCTGTTGCATGCTTCTATCAAGTCTGACGCTTTGTTCAGTGGAAAAGTGACAGACATATGAACAGAATCAATTGTGAAACCCAAATAGTCCATAGTAGTAGAAGGCACCAATTTTGATTTATCTGGATGAATGACAAATCCCAGCTTTTCACATAGGTGCTCAGTGGCTGAGACGGCCAGTTTGGCCAACTCCAAATTTTTTCCCATGATTAAAATATCATCGAGGTAAGCCATAACAAAATGTTTTTGTTTCCTGAGACACGCTAAAGCTGGTTTTTAATAATTTGGTAAACAGTCTGGGCGCTGATGACAATCCATTAGGTAGTGCTTTGTACTGCCAGAGCTGCCCCATCCAGACAAATTTCAAATATCTGCGATGATCTTTGTCTATTGGTACTGAATAGTATGCATCCTTTAGATCGATATAAGCCATGAAGTACTTATTGGAAATTAGTTGTTTGGCCGTGACAAAGGTTTCCATTTTGAAATGGGCATACTGCACAAAAGTATTCAGTTCAGTCAAATCTATGATGATGCGGCATCCGCCGTCTTTTTTATTTACAATACAAACTCATGAGACTCTCTTTTGGTTTTCTCAATTACCCCTTTTGAATTTAGTCTTAGGAGTGAATTTAGTCTTAGCATACACCTAGTCAGAACGTCTGTCTTTTCTTTCTGTGAAAGTACAAACATCCGAATAGGTGTATGCTGAACAGGGGAAAGGAGTTTGTGAACAAATTCAATTTTATATCCCTGAATACTTTCCAGTTTGAAAGGATCAGAAGTTAGAGTGCTCCATGCATCCCGAAACAAGTGCAACCGTCCCCCAGCCCGTGAGGAGTTTAAACATGCGATGTTCATGAGGCAACCAGACCCACCTACCTCAATGGTTACCGGCGGTGCTGCGTTGGTTGCCTCTGTCCTTGTTTCTTGTGATGTGGAGGCGCTGTGGTGTGGGGTTGGCGCATCTTCCAAGAAGGCCGTGCTGTGCCATGGTCTAAAAAAGATCGTTGAGCAGGTTGTACGGCCTTTGAGCTTTCACCAGTAGGTGGTCTATCTCTGTAGCGTTGTCTGCTGGTGGATGCATAGGGGTGCCGCCGCCGCTGGTATGGGAACTTGGTGGCAGCCGGCACCTTAATCATGCCAATTGCTTTTGCATCTTCGTTGAGGTCTTTGACCTGTTTAGGCAGGTTGTCCCCGAACAGCAATGTTGGTGGCCGCGAACTTGGGGTTGAGTGCAGGCTGGATGATGCTCTTCCTGTAACTGTTGATCTCATGCTGAGTGTTACATAGGAGAGCTAGCGCATCCTGCACCTCCTCCAGCATTTCAACTCCGTCCACTGACCTGGCAATGGCCGTCATCCCAGCAGCCAGTAGTTTGAGGATCTTCTGGAGTTTGACTTCCTGACTCCTGATGCCAGGGCTCATGTTACCCCAAATGGGTTTGTTAACAGCAGGCACATTGAGGGAGACGCAATTCTCCGGAGCTAGGTACTTTGCTGCCGTGTCATTAACGGCTTGCTCTTGCAGTTAGTCAGTTGCCATGTAGTTGATACTGGCTACCAACTTTGGATGTAACTGCAGCCCTTTTTGGGTAGGCAATGCAAACTTAGTGACCATACCCAATAGCTCATCCTCTGGCACCCCTAGCATAGATGTATCTTCAGCCATGCCCCCTTCTTCAGAATCAGCCCAGTACTGACTCCTTATGCTCCCCTGCAAGGAGGGTGAGACATTTGGCAGTCCTGAAAATGATGCTGCCGTGGGTCTGCTAAGAGACCCACTGTGACCATACCCCTGCTGCAGCAGGTCACGTTGGAGCAACTGCTCCACCATCCGCTCCATGCGGGATAGTTGACCGCCGTCGCTTCCCGCGAGCAAGGTGTCCTCCGGTCTGGACCCAACCGAGTCAGCGGACCTGCCCGACTTCCGGGTGGTTTTGCCGCCAGTCTGAGGGGCACCTGCGGGCTGTAGCAGCGTAAAGTCGGGGGCTGCGGATTGAACCAGCAGCTCAGGAGAACTCGACCGCTGCTGGCTGCCTCCTTTGCGGTCCTCAGCAGCAACGTTGGCAGCGGCTGTTTTTGACTTTGTCCTGGACTCCATGGTGTGCTCTGAAACACAACAACACACAGAGCCGACAATGACCTCAGGAATGGTAAGTACTTACCTGCGGGCCGTTTTTAAACTTACGCTGGAGGAGCGGCGCTCATCCTGCCTGTCACTTCGCAATGCATTCGACGATATGTCGCGTTTGTGTGCTGGCGGGGTATTCACGTAGTCACTCACGTGACTCCGAAGTAAAATTGGGAAAAAAGATTATGAAAGAAAACTGGCAGGGAACATAAAAACTGACTGCAAAAGTTTTTATAGATATGTGAAGAGAAAAAGATTAGTTAAAACAAATGTAGGTCCCCTGCAGTCAGAAACAGGTGAATTGATCATGGGGAACAAGGACATGGCAGACCAATTGAATAACTAGGTTGGTTCTGTCTTCACTAAGGAAAACATAAATAATCTGCCGGAAATAGCAGGGGATCGCGGGTCAAATGAGATGGAGCAACTGAGTGAAATCCAGGTTAGCCGGGAAGTGGTGTTAGGTAAATTGAGTGGATTAAAGGCCGATAAATCCCCAGGGCCAGATAGGCTGCATCCCAGAGCACTTAAGGAAGTAGCCCCAGAAATAGTGGATGCCTTAGTGATAATTTTTCAAAACTCTTTAGATTCTGGAGTAGTTCCTGAGGATTGGAGGGTAGCTAATGTAACCCCACTTTTTAAAAAGAGAGGGAGAGAGAAAACAGAGAATTACAGACCAGTTAGTCTAACATCGGTAGTGGGGAAATAACTAGCAGAGTCAGTTATTAAAGATGGGATAGCAGCACATTTGGAAAGTGGTGAAATCATTGGACAAAGTCAGCATGGATTTACGAAAGGTAAATCATGTCTGACAAATCTTACAGAATTTTTCGAGGATGTAACTAGTAGCGTGTTTAGGGGAGAACCAGTGGATGTGGTGTATCTGGACTTCCAGAAGGCTTTCAACAAGCTCCCACATAAGAGATTAGTATACAAACTGAAAGCACACGGTATTGGGGGTTCAGTATTGATGTGGATAGAGAACTGGCTGGCAGACATGAAGCAAAGAGTAGGAGTAAATGGGTCCTTTTCAGGATGGCAGGCAGTGACTAGTGGGGTGCCGCAAGGCTCAGTGCTGGGACCCCAGCTATTTACAATATATATTAATGATTTGGACGAGGGAATTGAATGCAACATCTCCAAGTTTGCGGATGACACTAAGCTGAGGGGAAGTGTTAACTGTGAGGAGGATGCTAGGAGGCTGCAAGGTGACTTGGATAGGCTGGGTGAGTGGGCAAATGCATGGCAGATGCAGTATAATGTGGATAAATGTGAGGTTATCCACTTTGGTGGCAAAAACAGGAAAGTAGACTATTATTTGAATGGTGGCCGATTAGGTAAAGGGGAGATGCAACGAGACCTGGGTGTCATGGTACACCAGTCATTGAAAGTAGGCATGCAGGTGCAGCAGGCAGTGAAGAAAGCGAATGGTATGTTAGCAGTCATAGTAAAAGGATTTGAGTATAGGAGCAGAGAGGTTCTACTGCAGTTGTACAGGGTCTTGGTGAGACCACACCTGGAGTATTGCGTACAGTTTTGGTCTCCAAATCTAAGGAAGGACATTCTTGCCATAGAGGGAGTACAGAGAAGGTTCACCAGACTGATTCCAGGGATGTCAGGACTTTCGTATGAAGAAAGAATGGATGGACTTGGCTTGTACTCGCTAGAATTTAGAAGATTGAGGGGGAATCTTATAGAAACTTACAAAATTCTTAAGGGTTTGGACAGGCTAGATGCAGGAAGATTGTTCCCGATGTTGGGGTGGTCCAGGACAAGGGGTCACAGTTTAAGGGTATGGGGGAATTCTTTTAGGACCGAGATGAGAAAAACATTTTTCACACAGCGAATGGTGAATCTCTGGAATTCTTTGCCACAGAAGGTAGTTGAGGCCAGTTCATTGGCTATATTTAAGAGGGAGTTAGATGTGGCCCTTCTGGCTAAAGGGATCAGAGGTTATGGAGAGAAGGCAGGTGAGGGATACTGAGTTGGATGATCAGCCATGATCTAATTGAATGGCAGTGCAGGCTTGAAGGGCCGAATGGCCTACACCTGCACCTACTTTCTATGTTTCTATGTTTCTATGTTTCTATGATATGGATACAACTTCTGTATTAAATAGTATTTTGCAGATGGCTGAGTAAAGCTTTTCACTGTAGCTCCGCACAGGTGACAATAAACTAAACTAACTAACTAACTAACTAACTAACTAACTAACTAACTAACTAACAGTTTGCCAGGGAACTACTGACTTGGATTTAGAGATAGAGCGCAGAAACAGGCCCTTCGGCCCACCGAGTCCGCACCGACCAGCGATCCCCGCACATTAACACTACTACTAGGGACAACTTACACATACGCCAAGCCAAATAACATACAAACCTGTACGTCTTCGGATGTGCGGGAGGAAACTGAAGATCTCTGAGAAAACCCACGCAGTCACGGGGAGAACGTACAAATTCCGTACAGACAGCGCCCGTAGTCGGGATCGAACCTGGGTCTCCGGTGCTGCAACCTCTGTAAAGGGCCTGTCCCACTGTACGAGGTAATTCAAGAGCTCTCCCGAGTTTTAAAAAAAATGAACTCGTGGTAAGTACGTAGAATGTACGTACCGGGTACATCGGAGCTCGGGACGTCTCTTAGCGGATCGTAACACTAACTGCAGGTACTCGGGAAATGCGGTAAGCTCATGAAGTCTCGTGAAGATTTTTCAACCTGTTGAAAAATGTCCACGATAGTCCCGAGTACCTACGAGCGGCTATTACCGCAATTCTCCAAATTGAGTTTTGAATCAGAGAAACTCAGGAGAACTCTTGAATTAGCTCGTACAGTGGGACAGGCCCTTAAGGCAGCAACTCTACCACTGCGCCACAACTGTGAGCATCTCCTTCCAGCGAATATTGAGTGAGTTTTATTCAGAGTTTGACTCAGAGTTCATGTGAGTGATAGGCATTGTTACAGTTAACAATGAAAGTGATGCCAGGTACAGTGTACAGATTATAATGCAATAGTTTGTGGTATTTTACATCATATATTCTATGTGTAGGTATGTTGCAAAACTTACCTTGACCCGCGCTGCAGTTCTGCCGCTCCCCGTGTGCGCGACTTTGGCGCCTTTCAGAGGGGGGCGGGCTTAAAGTGCCGTTTTTCAACAGACCTGGAAAATCGATGAATGTCAGGCGATTTCATTGCGGAAGAAAAATCGCTCTGACATTTCATTCATGAAGGTATTTTTAAATTACTCTAAATTATTTATTAAAAGCCGTGAGCACTGACAACCGGAAGGATTTTGCATAGGGGAGAAAAAAAGGTAGTTTATTTTTATATTAAAAGTTGGTTTTTCGGGAGGCTTTAATAATATTTTTATGTTGCGAAATGGGGTCCAAAAAAAATGTATGAACAAACAATATTTTTCCTCACGACTTCACCGCTAACCGCAACGTTCCAATCCACCGCATTCCACTAAAACCCACTCGCTAGTTGATTTAAATGGCCATTAATTTACAGGAATCAAACACTAAATTCCTTCCAGTTGGCCCAGAAATTCATGAAAATGAGATTTAAAAATTATGTTATATTGTGGATTATTGTGTGAATGTTATTTGGACACTTAGGCAATTTAAAAAAAGTTTATCTTTTCTTAAGAAATGGATAGATGTTTAGAACTACTCATTGAATTTTGTAATTAGCTACAATTAGATAACTAACTAATTATATGCTTTAATTTCAGGTCATCCAAGTAAGATTGTTTCATATTTGTTTCAGAATGCTTCAATCTATAATAACTGAAAATTTCATTGCGTTCTCTTAATTTTTAAGAAAGTTATGGGCTTTTAACTTTTCCAGATCACAGCTTTTGAGTTAAGTCAATTGAAAGGCAATGGGGAACAAGATGCTAATTTCCGAGTATGAAAATTGCCATAACTTCCTTAATACTGAAGATATGAAAGTAAATTAGGTGTCAAATTAAACTTCTTTTTATGCTTTATCTGATGGGATAAATTGCAGACTTGATTTTTTAAATCTCAAAATTTTGTAACATTGCTACTATGTGTAGGAAGGAACTGCAGATGCTGGTTTAAATCAAAGGTAGACACAAAATGCTGGAGTAACTCAGCGGGACTGGCAGCACCTCTGGAGAGAAGGAATGGGTGACTGTTTATGATTGATCCACTCTAACACAATGGTAAAAGATCAGTCTTTATTCCATAAGCAAACAAGAACATTTGAACAGCTAGCCATTCTCATTCAGCTCAGCGTGGCTTGTGAGATAGTTATAGGTGTGAGCATTTACGTGTACACGCTTGTGCATATGTGAGCACATAAAACGAGACGGGTCATGCACAGTTCAAGTATAGCCGGTGAATTTTCCAATCAGCGGGTTTGGCTTCCAGACACGACCTGCATGGTAGTACCCCTCGTGTACCTCATCCTTCTCTGAAGGAGCAAGTCCCTTATTGGGTGAACGCGGAGGAGAAGACACCGGTGGGGCACCGGGGTAAGCAGGGATGGTACTGGCACCAATAGAGGAATCGCTGAAATGGCGTTCACAGAGCGTGAGGGAAGAACGGCAGGCTGGTCCCGGTAAGGACATGAAGGTGCCAGTTCATTTACTGGGAGGAGATGTTGGCGGGTTCGTCGATAGATACCGTTGTCAATTCTGACCAGGTACGAGCATAGCTCTGCGCTGGACCCCAGAATGACTCCGAGGCGGTCGTAAACTTGGAGTGACCGTAAGCGGACAACCTGTCCCTTGTTGAGCAGTTGAAGTGGAGAACTGTTTTTATCGTAATATTTAATTTGTATGGCTTTGGAGCTGGGAGTGGATCACCGACGGTGCACGAACTTGTGGTTCTAGTAGTTGCTTTTCCTCAAACCATGAGTCAGAGGAACCATCCTCTCCACATTAGAATGTCTTGTTATGCTAACGGCTTATACAATTTTACAAGGGTTTGGGATTGTGCTGCTTTTTGGACATGCAGAGAGTTTCATATTGACACTGGAGGATAAATGAGGAGACGGAGGATAACTACATCTTGTTCTTAGAAGCAGGACCCGGCCTGAAAGGTCGCCTGTCCATTCTTGCCAAGATGCTGCCTCACCCACTGAATTTCTCCAACACCTTTCAGGAGATTCACGGCTTGAGTGAAAACATTCAACACATCGTGTTCTTGATTGGAAAATCCCTTATCCTAACATTATGCTCTTCAGTTCTCCAAGTTCCGTCATGGGTAGTATCCTAACAAAAAGATAGACACAAAAAGTGGAGTAACTCAGCGGGTCGGGCAGCATCTCTGGAGAGAAGGAATTGGTGATGTTTCGGGTCGAGATCTTTCTTCACACTGAGAGTCAGGGGAAAGGGAAACAAAAGAGATAGATGGAAATATAGAGAAATATGGAACAAATGAATGAAAGATATGCAAAAAACTAACAATGATAAAGGAAATAGGCCATTGTTAGCTGTGGGCTAGATGAAAATGAATTCTACTCTGACAAGCCCTCAGAATGTAAACATATTTCAAGATCTGCTCAAGATGTGTCCCTAACCTTTAATTGCTGCCTCACTGTCAGAGGACCAGGTTCAATCCTGACCTCGGGTGCTGTCTGTGTGGAGTTTGCATGTTCTCCCTGTGACCCCAGAGTTTCCTCCGGTTGCTCTGGTTTCGTCCCACATCCCAAAGACGCGCAGTATGGTTGGCCAAGAGGCCTCTGGATATTGCCCCCAGTATGTAGGGAGTGGATGTGAAAGTGGGATAACATGGGCTCAGTGGGCCGAAGGGCACGTTTCCATGCTGTATCATTAAACTAAACTAAGCATTCACCCATCCCACAAAAACAAGATTTGCAGAACTCAACACCGGCAATCCCTTAAAACAAAAGCAGTTTCTATTTTCCCATAATCAGGCCCTGAGATAATAAACCACTTTCCCTCATACAGCATGAGGTGAAGTTTGAAGATGAGCTTTCGGAAAGTGAAATGTGGGTGCACTTTCTAGATCGTTCATCGATGCCAAAGCTGAAGAGAGCTGCTGACATTACGGAAATGTTGCATAGAAAGAATACTTATTGGTATTTGTCTGGAAATAATTGATTCCATCTGATCTCTGACACTAAGGTGACTCCGTCCAAAGGGTTACGGTCAAAGTTAGTACTTGGATGGGAAACAGACAAATACTACCAAGGGTAGACTTACCTGGAGAGGGAATGGATGGCACCAAGTCACTCTACCCAAGTTCTCTTGGCCAGATTAGGTGAGTCGAGGACCAGAGGACACAGATTTCGGGTGAAGGGGAAGAGATTTAATAGGAATCTGAGGGGTAACTTTATCTCACAAAGGGTGGTGGGTGTATGGAACAAGCTGTCAGAGGGGGTAGTTGAGGCTGGGAGTATCCCAGTGTTTAAGAAACAGTTAGACATCTATATGGATAGGACAGGTTTGGATGGATATGGACCAAATGTAGGCAGATGGGACTAGAATAGCTGGGACATGTTGGCCAGTGTGGCCAAGTTTCCACGCTGTATCACTCTATGACTCTTTGAGTAACCTATGAAGCAAAGTTTGGTGCAGCTTGCAACGCGCCTCAGTGCTTACTCTGACTGACCTTCTACAGGCTGCTCGATCAAGGACGAGTCGGACCCTTGTCACTCCCTCTTCTCCCCTCTCCCATCAGGCAAGAGGTACAGAACTGTGAAAACGCACACCTCCAGATTCAGGGACAGTGGCTTCCCAGCTGTAATCAGGCAACTGAACCAAATATCATCAACTAGAGGACAGTCCTGAGCTACCACCTACTTCATTGGAGACCCTTGGACTGTTTTAAATTAGACTTCCCTGGACTTTATCCTGCTCTGGGGTCAAGGAAAGAGCGTTCACGTCGCGTCCTGGTTTCCCCCAATCTTTCCACCACCACGCACAAGAAGCGTAAAACGCAACTGTACGCAGACGCTGAGAAGTGTGTTCTGCTCTTGCTGAACAATTTCTAATCTTGTGATGTGGACTCGATAAGAAGATCTTGCCCTAAACGTTATTCCCTGTATCATGCACAGTTTGTACACTGTGAATGGCTCGACTGTAATCATGTATAGTCGTTCCACTGACGCAACAAAAAGCTTTCACTGTACTTCAGTACAGGTGATTATACGCTAAATGACACTAAACGAAACTGCAGACTTGAATCAAAAGGTGTGACTCAAGTGCCTGTCCAGTTTAAATCCACAGAAACACAGAATTCCCAGAGTGGGACAACTGGTGTTGGATGAAATATAGAAAGAAGCCTTGAAACGTCAAAACACAACAGTTTTGTTCGAACATGAAGAAGTGATTCAGAATTGTAACAATAACAGAAAGCCTGCAGCAGTTGTTGAAAGTAATAACCTATACAATAACATTAGAGTATAGCTTTGATAAGAACATTGGAGAAGGTAACCATTAAAACACAATTTATTCTGGGTAGCTGCGGGACATGCTGGTATCTAAATGAACCATGTCTTCTAATAGAACCCTCTAGAAATAAACTAATAGTCTGCAAAGAAAACCATTTGTAACATTGCTGAAATTTCACATGATTCATTACCCCGACATTTTAAATGATAGTACACTCCTTCCGCAAAGTCCCTGATAGATTTTCATACTGTGCGTGCTTATTTGAATTAACAACATGCCTTGATTTTTATTTCTGCTGACGGAGCAAATAAGATTAGCACGGTGCAACTCTGCATGCCGTTGTTACCTCATAGCACAGGTTTTATACATCAAGAGCGCGTATTCTCTCTCCACACTGGGTGCCAATAAGAATCCCACACACGGCATGGTGGCGCAGTGGTAGAATTGCTGCCTGACAGTGCCCGAGACGCAGGTTCGATCCTGACTGCGGGTGCTGTCTGGGAATGGGTCTCGACCCGAAACGTTGCCCATTCCTTCTCTTCAGAGATGCTGCTTGTCCAGCTGAGTTACTCCAGCTCTTTGTGTCTGTCTTCGGAATTTCTACGTTCTCCCCATGATCTGCGTGGGTTTTCTCCGGGTGCTCCGGTTTCCTCCCAAGATCCAAATATTTTCAGGTTTGTAGGTTAATTGGCTTCGGTAAAAATGTAAACTGCGTCTAGTGTGTGTAGGATGGGTGTTAGTGCGCGGCGATCACTGGTCGGTGTGGACTCGATGGGCCGAGGGGCCTGTTTCCGCGCTGTATCTCAAAATGAAATCTGAAATCCAACCCTTTATTATTTTACAATTATATTAGTTAGCTTTGATTGAAAGATACAGCATGGAAACATGACCTTTGGCCCAACAAATCTACGTTGACCATCGATCACCCGTTCGTAGTAGTTTCATGTTATCCCACTTTCATATCTACTCCCTAAACACGAGGGGCAATTTATAGAGGCTAATTAACTAACGAACCTACACGGCTTTGCAATGTGGGAGTAAACCGGTGCACCTGGAGGGAACCTACGGAGTCACAGGGAGAACCCGCAAACTCCACACAGACAGTTCCCAAGGTCAGGATTGAACTCTACCAGCTATGTCATTGTGCTGCCCTTACTACATTGAGTAACCAGGATGCTTCATTTAAAAATATAGAGCCTCTTGCTCAATGAACAAGTCAAAGATGGAAGTTACAGAGAAGGATAAACTGTGACAACTTTCATCTGCTCTGTGTAATCGATAATGGGTGCTGGCTGTTACCATAAGTGTTCATTCATCTTACATTCTTGATTCTTCAGGCAGTACATCTGCCAGGACATATTCCAGCAATTTCTACACTTTGGTCTGCCACGATGGCGCAGCGGTAGAGTTGCTGCCATGCAGCGCTTACAGCGCCAGAGACCCGGGTTCAATCCCGACTACGGGTGCTGTCTGTATGGAGTTTGTACGTTCTCCCCATGACTGCGTGGTTTTCTCCGAGATCTTCGGTTTCCTCCCACACTCCCAAGACGTACAGGTTTGTGGGTTAATTGGTTTGGTATAAGTGTAAATTGTCAGTGTGTGTTGGATGGTGTTAATGCGCAGGGATCGCTGGTCGGTGCGGAGCCGGTGGGCTGACGGGCCTGTTTCCGCGCTGTATCTCTAGAACTAAAAAATGAATCAGCAGTAGCTGTAATTTATGTTATGTCGGAAATTCAACTGCCTAACCAGAAGCCTTGAATGAACCAGGAAGTCCTCAATCTTCCGAGAACCACATCTCATGTATTCAAGCCCAACGATACAGGCGTACAGGCACCAGATAATATATGAAGCCCAGGTACGTAGAAACTCCATACAGACAGCACCCGTAGTCAATATCGAACCCAGGTCTCTGGTGCTGTAAGCCCACAACTCTACTGCTATGCCCCTGTGCCGTCCCTGGGCTTGTTACAGGAAAACAATTGCTAGACACTGATTTCTACCCTGTTGTCTTTCAAATTGAAGTGGATTTAAATCCAAAGCATGCAGATAGGATGAATTACCGTGCTTTTCCTTTGCCACCATCAGCTCCCTAACTAGCGTGAAGCTGGATGCAAAACTCGTCATTATAAATAACATGCTGCTCACAGTCGCCTTACAAAGAACATTAACTCAACAGACAAAGTAATCGAACGGAAAAGAAGGGCAAGTATAATCAGGTCAAGATAAGAAAGGAGAGAAAAGGTTAAGACCAAAATTTGCTCATCTCTTTAGTTTAGTTTAGTTTAGAGATGCAGCGCGGAAACAGGAGCTTTGGCCCACTGAGTCCGCACTGACCAGTGATCCCCACGCATTAACATTACCCTACACACGCTGGGGACAATTTTACATTTTACATTTATACCAAGGCAATGAACCTGCAAAACGGTACATCCTTGGAGTGTGGGAGGAAACCGAAGATCTCGGAGCAAACGGGGGTGGGGAAAGGGAGGGGGTTTGAAGGGAGGAGGACAGATCAAAGGAAGACCTGCGTGAGATACTTTTTGACTTTGTCGGTGCCATCTATACCTTTGGTCTGCAAAACAAAGGATTTCACTGCGATTCACCGTGTGACAATAAAGCATTCATAAAGTATTCATTCAGGTCACGGAGAGAGCGTACAAACTCCGGACAGACAAGCAGCCTTAGTCAGGATCCAATTCGGGTCTCTGGACCTATAAAGGACCTGTCTCACTTGCCGATTTTTTTCGGCGACTGCCGGCGTCATATCAGGGTCGCCAAAAGATTTTGAACATTTAAAAATCCAGCAGCAACAATAAAAATGTTGCGACACTTGAAAAAACACCGCGCGTCAATACATCATCACGCTGCGTCACGGCGCATCACGCCACATCACACCGCGTAATCGCCTCACCATACCACGTCACACCACAAGTTTTTCGGTGACCTGATACGTCAGTCAATAATGCTGAAAGAATCGCCAAGTGGGACAGGCCCTTAAGGCAATAGCTCTACCCTACCACATTGCCACCATGCCACACTAATCTTCATGCCCTAAATTCTTAAGTCCTAGTGTGTCATAGTGCCGTCACTTGTGGAATGGGTAGCACACATGCTAATGCAGATGCTTGAAAGCTTTCAATGGCAGAAGGACAAGATCAGCATACAGATGTGAACATCATCAGCTACAGCTCACCCCTCCCCAAGCTGCACAGGATTCTCACTTGAAACCACATCATCTCGTCATTATCATCAATGGGTTTTCTCCACCCTATGAAAGTAACTTCACTGGAAGGATTGCAGTGGTTCGAAAGGTTGTCCCACCCCACCATCTCAAGGGCAATGAAGAAAGGGCAACAATCTGGAATATGTTTATAAAATAACACACACAGAATGACTTTATACTTTAGAGATCCAATGCAAAATAGGCCCTTCGGCCCACAGAGTCCATGACAACCAGCGATGTTCAAGATGTGGACTCTAATATATTGGCGAGACCAAACTCAGACTGGGCGATCGTTTCGCAGAACACCTTCGCTCAGCCCGCCTGAACCTACCTGATCTCCCGGTTGCTGGACACTTTAATTCTCCTTCCCATTCCCACATAGACCTTCCTATCATCGGTCTCTTCCATTGTCAGAGTGAGGCTAAACGCAAATTAGAGGAACAGCATCTCATATTTTGTTTGGACAGCTTGAAAATTGATTTCTCTCACTTCGGGTAGCCCCAGCTCTCACTATCCCTCTCCCACCCAAGTAGCACTAGCTTCTCATTTTCATCCTACAAGCAGCATTTCCTTTATCATCGTTACTTTTTTGCATATTTTTCATTAATTGTTCTGTATCTCTCCACGTCACCATCTATATCTAAGGTTTCCCTTATCCCTAACCAGTCTGACGAGGGGTCTCAACCCAAAACATTACCCATTCCTGCACTCCAGAGATGCTGCCTGTCTATCCAGGTCACTCCAGCTTTTTGTGGCTATCTTCGGTTTAAACCAGCATCTGCAGTTCTTTCTTACACACACGTCTTGTCTATCTAATCCCGCACACTAACACCATTCTACACACACTAGGGACAATTTACAATGTTACTGAAGCCAATTAACCTACAAACCTGTACCTGAGTTTGGGAGGGAACCGGAGCACGTGGAGAAAACCCACGTGGTCACAGGGAGAGTATACAAGACCGTACAGACATCACCCGTAGTCAGGATCGAACCTGGGTCATGCAGCAACTCTACCTCCGCACCACTGTGCCACCCCAATGGGCAGAAGTGTCTTAAGGCCCGAAGCCATTTGACTTTTACCAAACCTTGAAAACAGATTTCATTTTCCTAAGCCCGATACGATAAAATTACCACGGAATTAACCGCTGTGCTTCACGGATGGAAGGGACTAGCATTGATTATTGAATAGATTCCACAGACCAACACAATGGTTGTTCACACGGCAGCTCAATTTCTAACAAAAGAAAAAGCTCTGAGAAGGATTTGCCATAATTCTTGAGAGCGATAATGAAATGGTTCTGTTTCAAAGAAAAAAAATCCGATAAAACCTGCCGCCTTTTGAATGGATCAATAGCATAAAATCTTATATTTATGGGGTATCATTCAGACATGAAAAAAAAGACAAAGGGCTCTTCACAAATAGGCACAAGGATTATTGTAATTTAACCTGAGGGAATGAAACTGGAAGCCAGGAATATCTCGACTTATTTAAACAGCGTGCATTTCCCAAGGCAGTTTAACTTTGAACTACTTCTGAAGTTATGTAAATGGAGGATGATTGTCATTTAGGAAATGCAGGATAATACCATATAACCATATAACCATATAACAATTACAGCACGGAAACAGGCCATCTCAGTCCTTCTTGTCCGTGCCGAACACTTACTCTCACCTAGTCCCATCAATCAGCACTCAGACCATAACCCTTCATTCCTTTCCCGTTCATATACCTATCCAATTTATTTTTAAACGATAAAATCGAACCTGCCTCCACCACTTCCACTGGAAGCTCATTCCACACAGCTACCACTCTCTGAGTAAACAAGTTCCCCCTCATGTTACCCCTAAACTTTTGTCCCTTAATTCTCAAATCATGTTCTCTTGTTTGAATCTTCCCTACTCTCAATTGAAAAAGCTTATCCATGTCAACTCTGTCTATCCCTCTCATGAATTTAAAGCCCTCTATCGTCCCCTCATAACCTTCTGCGCTCCAAAGAATAAAGACCTATCTTGTTCAACCTTTCTCTGCACATAGCTGCTGAATCCCAGGCAACATTCTAGTATATCTCCTGTGTACTCTCTCTATTTTGTTGACATCTTTCCTATAATTTGGCGACCAAAATTGTTCACCATACTCCAGAATTGGTCTCACCAATGCCTTGTACAATTTTAACATTACATCCCATCTTCTATACTCAATGCTCTGATTTATAAAGGCCAGCACACCAAAAGCTTTCTTTACCACCCTATCTACATGAGATTCCACCTTCAGGGAACAATGCACAGTTATTCCTAGATCTCTCTGTTCAACTGCATTTCTCAATTCGCTACCATTTACCATGTACATCCTAGTTTGATTTGTCATACCAAGATGTAGCACCTCACCCTTATCAGCATTAAACTCCATCTGCCATCTTTCAGCCCACTCTTGCAAATGACCTAAATCTCTCTGTAGACTTTGAAAATCTAGTTCATTATCCATAACACTACCTATCTTAGTATCATCTGCATACTTACTAATCCAATGTACCACACCTTCATCCATATCATCGATGTATATGACAAAAAAACAGTGGACCCAACACAGATCCCTGAGGCACCCCACTAATCACCGGCCTCCAACCTGACAAACGGTTATCCACCATTACTCTCTGGCATCTCCCATTCAGCCACTGTTGAATCCATCTTGCTACTCCACTATTAATACCCAACAATTGAACCTTCTTAACCAACCTTCCATGTGGAACCTTGTCAAAGGCCTTACTGAAGTCCATATAGACACCATCCACTGCTTTAGCCTCATCAATTTCCCTAGTAACCTCTTCAAAAAATTCAAGAAGATTAGTTGAACATGACCTTCCAGGTACAAATCCATGTTGACTGTTCCTAATCAGACCCTGTTTATCCAGATGATTATATATATTATCTCCAAGTATCCTTTCCATTAATTTGCCCACCACTGATGTCAAACTAACAGGTCTATAATTGCTAGGTTTACTCTTAGAACCCTTTTTAAACAATGGAACAACATGCGCAGTATGCCAATCCTCCGGCACCATTCCCGTTTCTAATGACATTTGAAATATTTCTGTCATAGTCGCTACTATTTCTACACTAACTTATCTCAATGTCCTAGGGAATATCCTGTCAGGACCTGGAGTCTTATCCACTTTTATATTTTTCAAAAGTGTCAGTACTTCCTCTTCTTTGATCCTCATAGTTTCCGTAGCTACCCTACTTGTTTCCCTTACCTCACATAATTCAATATCCTTCTCCTTGTTGAATACCGAAGAAAATAAATTGTTCGATATCTCCCCTATCTCTTCTGGCTCTGCACATTGCTGTCCACTCTGACTCTCTAATGGACCAATTTTATTGCTCATTATCCTTTTGCTATTAATATAGCTGTAGAAACCCTTTGGATTTACTTTCAAAGCAACCTCATATCTTCTTTTAGCTTTTCTAATTTCTTTCTTAAGATTCTTTTTACATTCTTTATACTCTTCAAGCACCTCATTTGCTCCATGCTGCCTATATTTATTGTAGATCTCTCTTTTTCTGAACCAAGTGTCCAATTTCCCTTGAAAACCATGGCTTTTTCCAATTTTTATTCGTTCCTGTCAACCGAACAGGGACATAAAGATTCTGTACTCTTAAAATGTCAGCTTTAAATGTCCTCCATTTCTCTACTACATCCTTCCCATAAAACAAAATGTCCCAATTCACTCCTTTTAAATCCTTTCGCATCCCCTCAAAGTTAGCCTTTCTCCAATCAAAAATCTCAACCCTTGGTCCAGTTCTGACTCTCTCCATAATTTTATTGAAACTAATGGTGTTGTGATCACTGGACCCGATGTTCTCCCCAACGCATACCTCCGTCACCTGACCTGTCCCATTTCCTAACAGGAGGTCCAGCACTGCCCCTTCTCTAGTAGATACCTCTATGTATTGCTGCAAATAACTATCCTGCACACATTTTACAAACTCCAAACCATCCAGCCCTTTTACAGAATGTGTTTCCCAGTCTATGTGTGGAAATTTGAAATCTCCCACAATCACTACCTTGTGCTTACTACTAATATCTGCTATCTCTTTACATATTTGCTCTTCCAATTCTCGTTCCCCATTTGGCGGTCTATAATACACCCCTATAAGTTTGCTATACCTTTCCCATTTCTCAGTTCCACGCAAATAGCCTCCCTAGACGAGCCCTCTAATCTATACTGCCAAAGCACTGCTGTAATATCTTCCCTGACAAGCAATGCAACACCTGCACCTCTTGCCGCTCCAATTCTATCCACGCATTTATCCTCCACCTCGCTCCATTCTTACTCTTACTGTCGCGTGGCACAGGCAGTAATCCTGAGATTGTTACCTTTGCGGTCCTTCTCCTTAACTCTCTTGCTAACTCCCTAAATTCTCCTTTCAGGATCTCTTCTCTTTTTCTACCCGTGTCATTGGTACCAATATGTACCACGACCTCAGGCTCCTCTCCCTCCCCTTTCAGGATATCTTGGACACATTCAGACACATCCCAGACCCTGGCACCAGGGAGGTAAACTACCATCCGGGTCTCCTGACTGCGTCCACAAAATCGCCTATCGGACCCCTTAACTATAGAGTCCCCTATTACTAATGCCCTCCTCTTCTTTTCCCTACCCTTCTGAGCAACAGGGCCGGTCTCTGTACCCGAGGCCCGGCTGCTGCTGCTACCCCCAGGTAGGCTGTCTCCCCCCAACAGTACTCAAACAGGAGTACTTATTGCCAAGGTGTACAGCCACCGGGGTACTCTCTACTCCCTGTCTCTGCCCCTTGCCCCTCCTAACCATGACCCACTTGTCTGCCTCCTGTGGTATTGGAGTGACCACCTCTCTGTAACTCCTCTCTATGACCTCCTCGTTCTCCCTGACCAGACGGAGGTCATTGAGTTCTGCTCCAGGTTCCTAATACGGTCCCTTAGGAGCCCCATCTCGATGCACCTAGCACAGATGTGGACGTCTGGAAGGCTATCAGACTCCATGCCCTCCCACATCTGACATCCAGAACAGCAAACTGCCCTCGCCCTCATACTCCCCCTTACCTTAATTAAGAGGGGAGTGCAGGGAGTGCAAAAAGGAACTGCAGATGCTGAACCCCGGAACAAAAATACAAAGTGCTGGAAGAAATCAGCTGGGCAGGCAGCATCTGTGGAGGGAATGGACATGTGACATGTTTGAGGTTGGGGCCTTTCCTCCAACTGGCCCAGGAGCAGTTGGAGCGGCTGGTACAGGGTCCGGGTGACAAGTTTAAAAACAGAGCGGGGGGCTTTGTTCCACAGAGGCCCAGGAGAAGTTGAATAATGTTCAGGGTTTGTGCACCGCTGGTGGGTGAGGTCAGTATTTAATGCCCATCCCCCGTGGCCCTTGAGTGGTTGGTCAGCGGCCTTCTTGAACCACTGAGGTCGTTCTGGCAAAGGTTGTCCCACTGTGCTCTGAGGAAGAGATTTTCCAGCATTTTAGACTCAGCATGAGTTTTATATAGGCTGAAGAAGGGTCTCGACCCGAAACGTCGCCTATCTCCCTCGATCCTTAGATGCTGCTGCAGCCGCTTAGTTTCTCCAGCCTTTTGTGTACCCATGAGTTTTATATATTTCATCAAGGTGAACGACTTGCAGGAGAACCTTCAGGTGGTGGTGTCCCCATGCTGCCTGCTGTCCCTGTCATAGTCATAGAGTAATTCAACATGGAAAATGGCCCTTTGATCCAACTTCTCCAATGCTGAAAGTTCCATCCAAACTAGTTGCACTTTCTGTGTTTAGCCCATATTCTTCTAAACCTTTCATATCCATGCACCTGTCAAATAATGTTTATAGAACTGCCTCAACTATTGCCTCTTCAGCTCGATCCATATTATACCCACCACCCTCTGAGTGAAAAGGTTGTCCCTCAGGTTCCCATGAAACCTTGCCCCTCTCACCTTAAATCTATGTCTATGATTCTTGCCACCCTACCCTGGGTAAAAGACTTGGTGCATTCAGGCTATATTTTCCACCCATGATTTTTTCCACATCTACAAGATCACATCTTAGCCTCCTGCGCTTAAACGAATAGTGTCCGAGCCTGCCCAACCTTTACTTGTAGCTCAGGCCTTCGAGTCCTGGGAACATCTTCGTAGATCTTTTCTATCTTAATGAAATCGTTCTTATAATGGGGTGACCAAACTGAACACAACACTCCAAATGCAGCGTCGAAGAACATATAACACTGGAACAGACCCTTTAAACCACAATGTTTGCACTGAACATGATGCCAAAATGAACTCTTATCAGTCCGCACATCATCCACATCCTTCCATGTCCATGTGCCTATCCAAAAGCTTCTTAAATGCCAATATCCTATCTGCCGCCTTCATTACCGTAGCAGCTTCCAGGCACGCATCATCCTCTGCATTAAAAACTTGTTCCGCACATCTCCTTTAATCTTTACACCTCTCACCTTGAGATTTACCCTGCAGTGTCTGATATTTCCACAATGGGAAAAAGCATCTGACAGTCTACACATTTCTTGTCTCTTATAATTTTGTATACTTCTATTAAGTTTCTCCACAACGTCCACCTTCCCAGAGAACGCAAGCCAGATTTGTCCAACCTCTCCCTGTAGCTAATATTCTCTAATCCAGGTATCATTCTGGTAATCCCCTCTGTACCCTTTCCAAAGCATCCACATCCTTCCTGTAATAGAGTGAGCAGAATTGCCGTCCTCACAGCCCGTGACCCCAGCAATCTTGGTGTCATCTGCAAATTATTAACCAACCAGTCTACGTCAATGCCCAAGTCATTTATATATATCACAAATAATAGAGTTCCCAGCACAGATCCTTGCGGAAATTGACTTGTCTCCTGCCTTCTCCCCATAACCCTTGACAGCCTTAAGGGCCTGTCCCACTTAGGTGATTTTTAGGCAACTGTAGGCGACTGTCACAGTCGTAGCGGGACACCGAAACACCGGCTTCTCTGGGCCCAACCTACGACAATGTCTACGACAAGCTACCAACTAGTCGACGACAAGCTATGACACGCTACGTCAACCGGCGACACAATTCCTCGCGACTTGGGATATCCACCTACGACCACACCTATGGCAACCTCCGACAATCTTCGACCACACAGGCAACAACCTACGACAACCGAAGTCAACTTACGTCCACCCACGACAAGATACGACAAGCAATGATCCTGTCGGCGACAACTGAAGACAACTGAAGACAACTGACCACCTGTCGCCAGTTGACGTAGGTAGTCGCCAATGAAATTCACCAAAGTCAGCACCCGGCGACAACCAAAGTCACCTGCCGTCATCCTGGTGACAACCTACGACAGCACCTATGACAGGAGAAGACAGGCAACGTCATGCCCACTGTCGCCGAAAGGTTTTGAACATTTCAAAATCCAGCGGCGACAAGAAAAAAGTCACGACTCTTGATGAGACAACTCACGACAACACAGGCGTCACCCCGCATCACCCGCGACCATCTGGCGGCAGATTATTTTCTGGCTGTTGCCGAAAAAATCGCCTGTGGGACAGGCCCTTTACTAATCGAGAACCTATCAATCTTCACCTCAAAAATATTCATTGACTTGGTGTCCACAGCCTTCTGAGGCAATGAATTCCCCAGATGCACCAGCCTCTGACTAAAGAAATTCCTCCTCATCTCCTTTCCTGTGCTTTCATTATAACCCTCTGTCTACTATCAGTAAGCTCGTACTGAATCCATACAGCAAGGTCAATGTTAATCCTGTGCATCTTAATCTTGTGGATCAACCTACCATGGGGGTCTTTATAAAATGCCCTTGCAAATTAGCATTCTCCACACTGATCTCACTGTACTCCAAGTTCTTCTTCTTTGTTTAAAACAGATGCAAAGTACTTGTTTAGTACCTCGCCAACATCCCCTGACTCCAAGCACAAATTCCCTTCTTTATCTTTGAGTGGTCCTGCCTTCTCCCTGGTTATCCCTTTGTGTTTAAAGTACGTGTAAAAAAAACTTGGAATTTTCTTGAATTCAACTCAACAAAGCCATTATGTAGCCCCTTTCAGTCCCTTTTCATTGCTCTCATGAGCTATGTCTTCCTTTCCATAGAACGGCAACAAACAGAGACAGCAGCAGCGCCACAGCTTGGTGCCAACCTGGAGCATGCGCCCTCTTTAGGGCGGGCACCTACGGATGTCGAACCGGATGGCATCACCCTACTGCAGACCTCTGCTGCCTCAAACACAAGAAGAAGAAGTTTCCTCAAAGGCTCTGTCTGATTTCATCCTCTTCAACGTTGCATGCACTTCTATTCTCCTTTTGACCAAATTTGCAACCTCTTTGGTCATCCAGGGTTCCCATACTTTGCCATCCTTATCCCTTCTGCCTCACTGGAAGATGTCAGTCCTAAACCTTGAACAACCTGTCCTTTAAACAATGACACGCACAACTGCTACATAATGTCCCATCAGCCAGAGTATTGAGTATAGAATTTAAGAGGTCATGTTGCAGTGGTATAAGTCATTGATGAGGCCACAATTAGAGTGTTCTGTTCAATTCTGTGCACCATGTTTTAGAAAAGATGTTGTCAAGCGTACAGAGAAGATTTACGATGATGTTGCCAGGACTAGAGGATCTGAGCATACAGGGAGAGGTTGAGTAGACTGGGACTCTATTCCTTGAAGCAAAGGAGGATGAGGGGTGATCTTATTGTGGTGTATAACATCATGAGAGGAATAGATCAGGTAGATGCACAGTCTCCTACCCAGAGTAGGCAAATCGAGGACAAAGGGACAAAGGTTTAAGATAAAAGGAAATCTGAGATGTACCGTTATCACACAAAGGGTGGTGGATGTATGTAACGAGCTGCCAGAAGAGGTAATTGAGGCAGGGAGTATCCCAACATTTAAGAAACGGTTAGACAGGTACATGGATAGGACAGGCTTGGAGGGATATGGACCAAGTGCAGGCAGGTGGGACTAGAGTAGCTGAGACATGTTAGCCAGTGTGGGGAAGTTGGGTCAAAGGGCCTGTTTCCACACTGTATCACTCTATGACTATGACTCCATAATGTCTATACCTAGATTCTTTAGATTAGTTTTGTAATTTAGTAATATAGTGTAGAAACAGGCCTTTCAGCCAACCGTACATGTTCTTTGCACTTTGCCCCTTTCACTTTAAAGCTATGTCTTCTAGTCTTTTACTTTTCCATCCTGGATGTATGATGTAGAGGATTAGAGATTTGTTGGTTGAGGTTTAGCTTTATTATTGTTACAGGTACCAAGGTTCAGTGAAAAGCCTTGTATTTTATTGCCATCCAAACACATCTGATATGAAATACAATCCAGTCAAACTCAAGAACAATCGGAAAAGCAAAGGAGAAGATACAGAGTGCAGAATATAGTTCTCCGCATTGTCACACGTCAGTTCCATGAACAAAGCCCAATGTTCACAATGGGGTAGAGGTGAATTGAAGGCTTAATTATGGAAGGACCATTCAAAAGCCTGATAGCAGTGAGGAAGATGCAGAGATTTATCAAGGCGAATGGGGTGTCTTCCATCATACTCTTAATTGATACCTTATAGATGGTGAATAGGCCTTGGTATGTCAGGTAAGACACGCACAGGATTCCCAATACAACATTGGTGCACATAGAGATAGTATGGAAATAGGCCCTTCGTCCCACTGAGTCCATGCTGACAATTGATTATGCGTTCATTCCAGTTCTATGTTATTCCACATTTGCATCCACTCCCAACATACTTGGGGCAATCTTTTCAAATGAAACTGGAGTACCTGGAGGAAACTCATACAGAGATAGGAAGAACATGCAAACTCCACACGGACAGCATCCAAGATCAGGATCGAACCTGGGTATCTGGTGCTGTGAGGCAGTAGAACTACTAGCTGTGACTCATAGTGGCGCACCTGGTGGAGTTTGTGCCTCACGGTGAGCACAGTGTAAGCCGACCTTGGGTGCTGCCTGTGTGGAGTTTGCATGCTCTTCCTGTGCCTGTGTGTGTATCCTCTGGGTGCTCCAATTTCATCACACATCCACAAGACCTGCTGGTACGTAGGTTAAATAGCCTCTGTAAATTGCTCATTATGTGCAGGGCATGGATGGGAAAATGTGTTAAGATAGTTATGTGAACGGGTGATTGATGGTCAGCGTGGACTAGGTGGGCCGAAGGGCCTGTTTCCATGCTGTATCTCCAAGCGGTCAATATTTGATAAAGGTCTGGAGAAGCACAGAAAGACATTCGGTGATGTAAACGGCAGTGCTTTTGTTGGGTAGACAAAGTCCTTCTCCAGAATGGAAATGTCACTGTGGGGAATAGGCTAGGTGAGAATGGGTAGTTTAAAGGAGATGTGCAGGGCAGGGGTTTTTTACATCAAGGGTGGTAGCTGCCTGAGAGGGGAAGTGGTGGAAGCAATATGACAGTAGCATTTCAGAGGCATTCAGGCAGCCACGTGTAATAGGCAGGGGACAGAGAAATATAGACCACCTGCAGGCAGATGGGATTAGTTTAGACTGCCATCATGGTTGCTGCAGACATGGTGGGGTGAAGGATTCATTCTATGCTCTATGTCCTAGCTGTCTGAAGCAAGGAAGAGTTTCTCCATAGCAACCCAATTAGTTCCCCTAATACCTTGAAAATCAAATCAGCCTTTAGTGCTCCAAATACTGCCACCCCATTGTGGACATTAGACTCTGTCAATGGAGCTGATGTGTTACTATGGTGAAAAACTATATTCTGCACTCCGTGTCAATAGACAATAGACATAGGTGCAGGGGTAGGCCATTCAGCCCAGCGAGCCAGCACCACCATTCACTGTGATCATGGCTTATCATCCGCATTCAGTACCCCGTTCCTGCCTTCTCACCATATCCCGTAACATAAGGTTCATAAGGTTAATTTATTGTCACATACACCAATTGGTGTGGTGAAATTTCACTGGCCAGGTCAGTCATACAATTTAAAAAAGCAACAGACTCAACAGACTCATTTTAACATAAACATCCATCACAGAGACTCCTACACATTCCTCACTGTGATGGAAGGCGAAATAAAGTTCAAGTCCTTCCCTTTTTGTTCTTCTTTGGTCGGGGGCCTTGAGACCCCCATTGATGGGACGGTCTTGACTCCCGTAGCCGGCGGCGTTTGGGCCCCTCCGCTTCAAGCCGTTCAGCTCCCGCATCGATGGGTTGTCAGCTCCCCCGCGCCGGGCGATCGAACCTCGCGTCGGAGCTGGACGAAGCTTCTGCGGCGTTGGAGCTCCCGACTAGCATCACCCGAGACTGCGAGCCCTTGATGGTAAGTCCTCAGGCTGCGGTGGGAGTGATCCCAGGCAAGCGATCCGCTCCAATGTTAAGTCCGCGCCCTGCGGTGGGGCTCACAACAGTCCGAGGTGGCTTTTCAACTCCATCGATGGTAGGCCGCAGAGCCCGGAGAATGTGATCCGAAACTTGATCACATCTCCGGGAAGGTAAGAACCTGAAAAAAAAAGTTTCCCCTGACCCCCTCCCTCCACATAAAACAAACGGAAGAACATTAAAACAAACTTTAAGCAAATGCTAAAAATAACAAAAAGGATGAAAAAATGAACATACTGCCGGCAGTGCTGCCATCTCCATCCTTCGGTGCCCCCTGGACTCTGCTATCTTTAAGAGCTCTAGCTAACTCTCTCTTGAAAGCATCCAGAGAATTGGCCTCCACTGCCTTCTGAGGCAGCGAATTCCACAGGTTCACAACTCTCTGTGTGATAAAGTTTTTCCTCATCTCCATTCAAAATGGCCCACCCCTTATTCTAAAACTTGGATAACATGCCAAGCTAAGCTCTTCACTGTACACTGTACACAAGGCAATAAAAAACTATACTTAAACCTAAATACTGGGAACTTCCACAGTTATTGATGTATCATCTTCTTGTACATTGACCATTAATTTACAGATGCAATTTGAATAAATCCATACAGCTATATCGTTACGGTTTATATATTCATCTTAATCAAAATTATTCAGAAGAATCATAGTCAGAATCATACTACAAGAAAACCAACTTGCCCACGCCGACCAACGTGCCCCATCTACACTAGTCCCACCTGCCTGTATTTGACCCATATCCCTCAAAACCTGTCCTATCCTTGTACCTGTCTAAATGTTGCCTAAATGTTGTGATTATATCTGCCTTAACTACTCCGACAGCTCGTTCCATGGGGTGGAAGATTGCAACCTTTACGTGGTCCGCCCTGTTTCGACTAATGCAATTAACTCGACGTGCACGCCACACGAAAGAAGAAGAAGCTCGTTCCGTATATCTACCACCCTTTGTGTAAAAAAGTTGCCCCTCAGGCTCCTATTAAAGCTTTCCCCCCTCAACTTAAACCTATGGCCTCTGTTTCTCGTTTCCCCTACTCTGGGCATGAAACTGTGCATTTACCCATTCTGTTCCTCTCATGATCTTATATACCTCCATAAGATCACCCCTTATCCTCCTTTGCTCCAAGGAATGGATTCCCAACCTGCTCAACCTCTGCCCATAGCTTAGGGCCTTGAGTCCTGGCAGCATCCTTGTAGATCTTTTCTGTACCCTTTCCAGCTTAGAACGGTTCACAATACTCCCAGAGTAGTTTCTTTGATGTATTAAGAACAATTACAACAGTTTCTCTGTGAAAAGCTCGCTTTGGAAACGACTGTGCCTGTGGGTTCTGGCCTTAAATCTTGACTTGTTTGGTAGTATGAAAGTCACCTCTTTCTGTCAGCTGTTCGGAGCTCAACTGAAATTGATGTGAAGAGCGTTTAATTCCTGGTGGACCTAAACCCAGAGCAATTGAACTGCTGACAATTTAAGTTTGCATTGGCACTAAATTATCATTCTAAAACTGACCACAGGTATCGGTGGTGAGGGAGATGGAAATGTCACATTGATGCAGACGGCCATTCCTCTCAGACTGGTTGACATTGGGAAAGTGTAGGTTATGTCACTACATCAGACCAGGGACTCCTTCAAGGCGCACTGTATATAGAATAGGAAAGCTGTCAGATTCTTAATCATACACTGTTATAGTTCCCGTCTGGACCTGTAAGGGTGGACAGGTGATCAGCAGCGACTGGCTTCAGGTTAACATGATGTGATGTTAACGACTTGTGCAGGGATTGTGGAACTTAAGCAAAAGGAGAAATATTAAAAGCACATAAAGTCTATTATTGTGCCAAAGACTGCTGGCTTACGACAAATAGGCTCTTGCTAGAAATATAGATGCAGGACGGCAGGGTGGCACAGCGGTAGGGTAGCTGCTTTCTAGCGCCAGAAGTCCATGGTCTGTGACCCATTCAAATTAGAGAGAGAGCATCTTCGTAAAGGTCAGCATAAACACTAGACAAAGTGGACCAACTCAAAGACCACCCACAAAGCCACCATATCAGGCAGCTCCTGCACCTCCTGCAGCAGAGATGCCTCATTGGCTTCAGCAGATGGAACATCATCAGATATAGGGGCGGCACGGTGGCGCAGCGGTGGAGTTGCTGCCTACAGCGCCAGAGACCCGGGTTTGGTCCCGACTATGGCTACTGTCTATACGCAGGTGGTATGTTCTCCCCGTGACTGCATGGGTTTTCCCCGGGTGCTCCGGTTCCCTCCCACACTCCAAAGACGCACTGGTTAGGATAGTGCCAGTAGTGTATGGGGATCACTGGTCAATGTGGTCTCGGTGGGCCAAAGGGCCTGTTTCTATGCTGTATCCAAAAACTAAACTAAACTAATGTAACCTAAGCTAAACTAAACTAGACTAAACTAGACTAAACTAAACTAAAGAAGGACACAGCAGGCAGTAATACTGCCTCCCAACTCCAGTGATTTGGATTCATCGCTGACCTCTGATGCTGTCGGGTTGTGTTTCCACGTACTCTTCATGGCCGGCTGCGGTTCTTCTGGGTCCTCTTGTTCTCTCCCAAGGACATGCTGGTTGGTAGGTCCATCAGTCACTATAACCAATCGCTAGTATGGGTTGGTGGTGGGGGAGTGGGGTGGTGGAGGGATCGTTGATGGATATGTCAGAGAAAACAAGACACAAAGTGCTGGAGTAACTCAATGGGCCCGGCAGCATCTCTGGAGAACCTGGATAGGTGACGATTCAGGTCGGGACCCTTCTTCAGACTGACAGTCCAACTTTAGACAGACCTACAACCTGATGAAGGATCCAGTACCTGTCGCTGGTTGACATAGGTTGACGTAGGTAGTCGCCAATGGAATTCACCAAAGTCAGCACCTGGCGACAACCTACATCATCCTGGTGACAACCTACGACAGCACCTACAACAGGGGAAGACAAGCTACGTCAAGCCCACAGTCGCCAAAAAATTTTGAACATTTCATGTTACGTTATGATTCTTTAGGCGGCTTGAGGAGACAACTCACGACCATACAGGTGTCACCCCGCGCCCATGTGAAAACAGCCTAGTCGCATGTACTCATCGCATGTACTCCCAAATAAATCATCTAAGTGGGACAGGGTCATAACCAACTGCATTGAATGAAAGTGCTGCAGTGATATTATCTGATCTTTAGAACTTTGTCAAGCATTACATTGCAAACAAACAGCACCATGCTATCTGTACCATGGGAAAGATGTTCTTTCATGACTGAAAGACAAAGATTTAGACGTAGGAAGTAAATGTAACATGTATAGGTTTGCAGATGACACAAAGATATGAGGCTGCAGGGTGACTTGGATAGGTTGGGTGAGTGGGCGGAAGTATGGCAGATGCAGTATAATGCGGATCCACTTTGGTGGCAAGAACAGGAAGGCAGATTATTATCTGAATGGTGTCAGATTAGGAAAAGGGGAAGTACAACGAGACCTGGGTGTGCTTGTACATCAGTCACTGAAAGTAAGCATGCAGGTACAGCAGGTAGTGAAGAAATTGCAAGAGGATTGCGAGAGGATTTGAGTTTAAGAGCAAGAAGATCCTACTGCAGTTGTACAGTGCCCTGGTGAGACCGCTCCCGGAGTATTGTGTGCAATTTTGGTCTCCTAATTTGAGGAGATTGAGATTCTTCCTAGTGAGTCCAGCGTAGGTTCACCAGGTTAATTCCCAGGATGGCAGGACTGACATATGATGAAAGAATGGGTTGACTGGGCTTGCATTCGCTGGAAAATTAGAAGGATGAGAGGATATCTTATAAAAACATTTACAATTCTGAGAGGATTGGACAGGGTAGATGCTGGGAAAACCTGTATACAATAGACAAACCTGTACATCTTTGGAGTGTGGGAGGAAACCAGGGCACCTGGAGAAAACCCACGCAGTCATGGGGAGAACATACAAACCCCATACAGACAGCACCCATGGCCAGGATCGAACCCGGGTCTCCAGCGCTGTGAGGAAGCAACTCTTCATTTGCGCCACTTTGCCGATTAGGTAATTTTGAAATTGTGTTAATGAGGGAAACTATTGCAGCAAATGTCCACGCAGCAAGATCAAAACAGCAATAAAGAGTCCTGCTATGTGATGTGAGGAAGACATATTTACCAGAGAGAAGGAGAAACCGCCCATATCATCAGATAATCTATCATATCCACCTCAGAATATAGTCACAGCCCCCATTGAAACTCGAGCGTTTTTTTGCACAGATTTTGGTGGGTGCCTGGAACGCACTACCAGGATGGTGGTGGAAGCAGATATGCTAGTGACTTTTAGAGAGGCACATGGATATGGGGAGAATGGAGGGATAGGGATCATGTGTAGGCAGATGGGATGAGTTCATCTTGGCATCATGTTCGGCACAGACATTGTGGGCCAAAGGGCCTGTCCCTGTGTTGTACTGCTTTATGTTCAATGATTTTCATATTACTGCTCCACATCTAAATTAGGTCCCAACAACAACAATGGCCAAATCTAATTGTTAAAGTAGGGACATTGCCCCAGTTCCATTAGTTCCAGAAAACCTTTCAATTCAAAAGATATTTTGCTGACAGAGAAAACTATTCATCATAGAAACATAGAACATAGAAAATAGATGCAGGAGTAGGCCATTCGGCCCTTCGAGTCTGCACCGCCATTCAATATGATCATGGCTGACCATCCAACTCAGTATCCCGTACCTGCCTTCTCTCCATACCCCCCCGATCCCTTTAGTCACAAGGGCCACATCTAACTCCCTCTTAAATATAGCCAATGAACTGGCCTCAACTACCTTCTGTGGCAGAGAATTCCACAGACTCACCACTCTCTGTGTGAAAAATTATTTTCTCATCTCAGTCCTAAAAGACTTCCCCCTTATCCTTAAACTGTGACCCCTTGTTCGGACTTCCTCAACATCAGGAACAATATTCCTGCATCTAGCCTGTCCAACCCCTTAAGAATTTTGTAAGTCTCTAAAAATCCCCCCTCAATCTTCTAAATTCTAAAGTCTATCCAGTCTTTCTTCATATGAAAGTCCTGCCATCCCAGGAATCAGTCTGGTGAACCTTGTCTGTACTCCCTCTATGGCAAGAATGTCTTTCCTCAAATTAGGAGACCAAAACTGTACGCAATACTCCAGGTGTGGCCTCACCAAGACCCTGTACAACTGCAGCAGAACCTCCCTGCTCTTATACTCAAATCCTTTTGCTATGAATGCTAACATACCATTCGCTTTCTTGATGTCCTCATGCCATCATGTTTGACTAAATCCTCTAGATTCAGTCAACGCCAATAGCTTCCAGCACAGAGGAGGTATTGCAACCATTGAAGCACAGCAACAGCGTAAACTCTGTGGGAGAATCTAACTATTGTTCAAGGAACATCTTGGCTATTATATGAATGATCTAAATCAGAGATTTAGCTATCTAAATCAGAGCTAACTAATTTGTTGTAAGATAGCATATAATGTCATGTCTTTTAGACTTTGCACTTTAGAAATACAGCGTGGAAACAGGTCCTTCGGCCCAACACGTCTGCACCGACCAGGGAACACCCCATACACTAACACTATCCTACACATAAGGGACAATTTATAATTTTACCAAAGTCAATTAACCTGCAAACTTGTACATCTTTGGAGTGTGGGCGGAAACCGGAGCACCCGGAGAAAACCTATGCGGTCACGGGGAGAACGTAAGAACTTAGTACAGACAGCACCCATAGTCAGGATTGAAAACAGGTCTATAGCGCTATTGGGTAGGAACCCTACTGCTGCGCCACCGTGCCATATGAGAATTTGCAAATTTAGTTTAGCTTAGTTTACCTTATTATTGCCATGTGTATCGAGGTAGAGTGAAACGCTATTTGTTGCATGCAATCCAGTCAGCGAAAAACTATGCATGATTATAATCAAGCCGTCCACTGTTTACAGATGCAGCATGAAGGGTCCAACATGATAAAGTCCAGTAAAGTCCGATTACAGATAGCCTGAAGGGCTCCGGTGAGGTAGATGATAGGTCAGGAAGGCTCTCTAGCTATTGATAGGATGGTAGGATAAAGGGGAGGCCATTTAAGACTGAGGTGAGAAAAAATGTTTTCACCCAGAGAGTTGTGAATTTATGGAATTCCCTGCCACAGTGGAGGCCAAATCACTGGGTGGATTTAAGAGAGAGTTAGATACAGTTCTAGGGGCTAGTGGAATCAAGGGATATGGGGAGAAGGCAGGCACGGGTTATTAATTGAGGACGATGAGCCATGATCACAATGAATGGCGGTGATGGCTCGAAGGGCCAAATGGCCTCCTCCTGCAGCTATATTCTATGTTTTCTATGGTACAGGTTGAACTAAAGAAAAATGACATTGAGCTAAACATTGTTGTGGTGACTTCTACCAGATGATCATGAGCTGCATCAGTACCCCTCAAAATTCCAGCTAAGCTTCCTTAGTTAAATCCCATCTGATTCACTCTGAACCATATAAAACTGTTAAAAAAAGACATAGAGCTGAGGGCGGAGAGAATGTGGCCATAGTCCCAGCGCTCCATAAGCAAGTGCAAACTAGTCATTCGCTCTTGCAGTCACTGGGATTTAAGATGCTGGGATGCATTTTGTCCTTGTGAGATGCTGGTATTACGTAGCTGTGAACACATCTGCTGCTCCTCGCAGAAGCACGCCAGGTAACTGAAGTGAAATAAGCCCATCAGATGCTGGAAATCTGCAACATAACCAGAGACTGCTGGAAATGCTAGAATCTGTGGAGAGGAGCAAACGTTTTATCAGTTCAAGCATGGGTTCATCACCAGACCTAGACTTACCCTCAGGTCTCACTTCTCTTTAAATAATCCTGACCAACCCGTTGACACAAATCACATCCACCAGTTCGATTAAGAATTTTTACTCACTCCTTCTGGCACTTGTCCTCAATGCAGGGGAATGTGAAGGTGACAAAGAGGATTTCTGGCACTGCATAAGCTCATAGCTCAGCTCCTTTTACACTGCCGCACCTCCAAATGGAAGGGAGCATTTACCTACTGCGATTACCTACTTTTTCAAGGTTGAAGATTCAAGATGGGTTTAATGTCACATGTACCATAAGGCACAATGAAATTCGAGTTACCATACGTCTCCAGACTCCAACCTCAACCACAAGTTGAATTGAATTGAATACTTAATTGTCACCTGTAACAAATCACAGTGCAATTCTTTGCTTGCATACCCAAAGGTATGCAAAGAGTCACAATGTAAAGGGCGCTGACAATGTTACAAAGTGTCCGTCTGAAGAAGGGTCTCGACCCGAAATGTACTCGATCTCTATCTCTCCAGAGATGCTCCCTGACCCGTTGAGTTCCTCATCCTTTGGTGTCTATCTTTGGTTTAAACCAGCATCTGCATTTTCCTTCCTTCCTGCACCAGGTCCCGCTTTGTTCCCAGCGGCGCAACCCCTGGCTTGGATCGACACCAGGCTCCAACCGCGGATTCCCTCGACCCAGGCTCAGTTCATCGCTGGCCCCTGCTGTAGGGCTCCATTCATCGCTGGCCTCTGCTGCAGGGCTCCGCTGCCTCCAACCCCGTCCAGCATTGCATAGAAACATAGAAACATAGAAATTAGGTGCAGGAATAGGCCATTCGGCCCTTCGAGCCTGCACCGCCATTCAATATGATCATGGCTGATCATCCAACTCAGTATCCCGTACCTGCCTTCTCTCCATACCCTCTGATCCCCTTAGCCACAAGGGCCACATCTAACTCCCTCTTAAATATATCCAATGAACTGGCCTCAACTACCCTCTGTGGCAGAGAATTCCAGAGACCCACCACTCTCTGTGTGAAAAAATTCCTTCTCATCTCGGTCCTAAAGGATTTCCCCCTTATCCTTAAGCTGTGACCCCTTGTCCTGGACGTCCCCAACATCGGGAACAATCTTCCTGCATCTAGCCTGTCCAACCCCTTAAGAATCTTGTAAGTTTCTATAAGATCCCCTCTCAATCTCCTAAATTCTAGAGAGTATAAACCGAGTCTATGCAGTCTTTGTTCATAAGACAGTCCTGACATCCCAGGAATCAGTCTGGTGAACCTTCGCTGCACTCCCTCTATGGCAATAATGTCCTTCCTCAGATTTGGAGACCAGAACTGTACGCAATACTCCAGGTGTGGCCTCACCAAGACCCTATACAACTGAAGTAGAACCTCCCTGCTCCTATACTCAAATCCTTTTGCTATGAAAGCTAACATACCATTGGCTTTCTTCACTGCCTGTTGTACCTGCATGCCTACTTTCAATGACTGGTGTACCATGACACCCAGGTCGCGCTGCATCTCCCCTTTTCCTAATCGGCCACCATTTAGATAGTAGTCGGTTTTCCTATTTTTGCCACCAAAGTGGATAACCTCACATTTATCCACATTGCGATGAAGCAGAACGAGCTACGGGTGGGTTTTGCCGTCCGCCGAGCATTCGGGGCCTTCAGGAGCAATGAGACCACAGCGCCTCGATATAGGTCTCCAGCCGCATTCCCGGTCTGCAGCCACGCCCGGCAGGAAGCCTTCGTAAATTCATAGGAGCAGAATTAGGCAATACGGCCCATCAAGTCTACTCTGCCATTCAATCATGGCTGATCTATCATTCCCTCTCAACCTCATTCTCCTGCCTTCGCCCCGTAACTCCTGACACCCATCAAGAATCTGTCAATGTCTGCCTTAAAACTGTCCATCGACTTGGCAACGAATTCCAAATATTTACCACCCTCTGATTAAATATATTCCTTCTCCTTTCTTAAGGTACATCCGTTTAGTCTGAGGCTATGGCCTCTGGTCCTAGACTCTCCCACTAGTGTAAACATCCTACCCACATTCACTCTATCCATGCCTTTCACTATTTGGTCATTTCAGTGAATCCCCAGCCATCCTTCTCAAAGCCCAGTGAGTACGGGCCCAGTGTTGCCAAATGCTCATCATATGTTAACCCAATCGTTCCTGGGATCAATCTCGTATAACTCCTCTGGACCCTCTCCAATGCCAGCACATCCTTCCTCAGCCATACATAGAACATTGAAAAGTACAGGAATGGGTGACGTTTCAGGTCGAGACCCTTCGAAACGTCACCCATTCCTTCTCTCCAGAAATGCTGCCTGTCCCGTTGGATTACTTCAGTATTTTGTGTCTACCTTAGATTTAAACCAGCATCTGCAGTTCTTTCTTACACATGGAAAAGTGCAGCACAGGAATAGGCCCTTCGGTCCACAATGTCCATGCTGAGCATAACGACAATAAACTAGTCTCCACCATCACCCCCCGGCAGCACGTTCCAGGCACCCATCACCTCCTGTGTAAAAAACGTGCCCCTCATATCTCCTTTAAACTTTGCCCCTCTCACCAACAAGCCAAGCCCTCTAGTCTTTGATATTTCCACCCTGAGAAAAAGGTACAGACTGCCTACCCTATTGTAGGAGCAAAAACGGAAAGACCACACAGAGCTGGTGTTTGAAGTAAAGGGCCTGTCCCAACACGATTGTTTCGGCGACTGCCGGCACCCATCATGGTCGCAGCAGGTCGCCGAAAATGTCCAACATGTTGAAAATCCAGCAGCGGACAGAAAATGGTACGACTCTTTGGGCGACTACTCACGCCTGTATGGTCGAACATTTTCGGGTGACCTGCTGTGACTATGATGGGTGCCGGCAAGTCACTGAAAAAATCGAGTATGTGGGACAGGCCCTTTATTAAACTTTATTAAACCAGCCAAAGCTGACCCACCAAGTGTGACTCTGGTACATGTTTATATTCTCAGATGACAAGACTACTCAGTAACTTCATTAAGACGACAATGCCTTCATTACAGAATGGAGCTCAGAAAGACTGGGGTCTTAAGGTCCGTAATGTCATAAACAGAATCAGATGGTTATCAACAAGTCTGAGTTCATTAACAGTAGATCCAAATATCCGTTACAATGATGGGTGCACGCATAGTTAATGACATTCCCGTTTGGTTTTGTCTGCGGTTTCCTGCCGCCAGATTAGCATAATCCACATCCCCGTCCACTAATAATAGCTGAAGAAGGGTCTCGACCCGAAACATTACCTATTCCTTCGCTCCATAGATGCAGCCTCACCCGCTGCGTTTCTCCAACATTTTTGTCTACCTTCGATCTTTCCAGCATCTGCAGTCCTTTCTTAAACACCAATAATAACCCTGGCTATCGGTTACCCACCAGCACCAGACAAAACATATCGATGCCTCTCATAATTGTATGTACTTCTATCTACAGTGTTCAAAGAGATAGAAAGCATCTGCAGAGAATGCGAAACAGGGTTAACATGTGTAGTACAGTTATGCCATTGCTTTACTGCATTAGTGCAGTTTCTTATTAAGAAACACCACATTAATGTTCTCTTTGATGCCGTGTTTTGTTCTGCACATGTCCAGTATCAATATCGAGCGTGTCAACAAAAACAACAAGCATTGGTCTAATCTGAGTTCATAATTAACCATGAGTGCACAGGTTTAATAGTTGCAGTTCACATCATGGGTGGACAGTACTGGCATTTAAAAAAAAAACAGGTTTTATCGTTTAGTGGAAAATAAATTAAATATAACTGTGGCGTCGGTGACCAATAGGGGAGGCCTAGTGGCGCAGCGGTAGAGTTGCAGCCTGACAGCGCCAGAGACCCGGGTTCCATCCGGTGCTTGTCTGTTCGGAGTTGGTGGTTCGGAGGGCCTGTTTCCGCGCTGTATCTCTAAACTAAAAACGAAACGAAAGCTTTGCAGTAGCTTGAAAAGCTTGAAATATCTGAAGCAAAATGTACCCGGCTGTTACACCATGGAACTCCCTGCTTTAGAGATTACTTCAATAGAAATTGTGAACAGAATGAAGAGGAGGGAAAATAATCATACTACAGACAGCATGGAAAACACTACATTTGGAGCTCACGTGCTCTGAAATTGTCCTCAATAACTGAATGATTTACATTACTAGTTAACTTTCCCATAACATGTTGGTCTCAGAATTGTTTCTTTCTAATTTGAGTGTGTGCTGAGGTCTCCATAGTTGCAAATATTTGTGAGGGTGATGGTTTAGGCTGCATTCGGATGGCGTTTTGGTTGTGTAATTTGGAGACATGGCTTGCTCCATAGACTTCCTCTTTTGGAAGCTATTCGGATAAATGTGCTTGGAGCCTTGTGGAGGCAGGAAGTGCATTTGCTAGTTTACACCGAAGATAGACACAAAATGCTGGAGTAATTTTGCATTTACTGGCGGCCTCTCTGGAGAGGATGAATGGGTGAAGTTTTGCGTCAAGATCCTACATCAGACAGGGCTTGGAGCCCTGATTGTCCAGAATGGTTCAGGAAATGGCAGCAACTGAAGAACAGGCATGTTTTGATTTGGGTTGTTTTGGTGTGGAGTTCACTGAAGCTCCCAATGGGCTATGGACAATGACTATACTCCATCAGCAGGCCTGGCTAGGCTGCCGCGGAACTGGGAACCCGCCTGCAGAGGGAGCCGCTGAGCCCGGCGCCTGCTCATCCCCGAGGACAGGAGATCCGGAGAGGAGGGTGGGGAGAGTCGGAGATGGTGGCGGATGATGGAACACAGGGGGTGGTGTGAAGAACAGGGGTCTTACCCTCTGAGTCCTCAAGGTTATCTGCGGGAGGTGCCCTAGGGCACGAAGGCTGAAGGCGGCCGGGCAAGGATTCTTTTGAACTTCTACAGGTGCACAGTAGAGAACATACTGACTGGCTGCATCGTGGCCTGGTTCGGCAACTTGAAACTCCAGGAGCGGAAAAGACTGCAAAAAGTTGTGACCGCTGCCTGGTCCATCACCGGCTCTGGCCTCCCCACCATCGAAGGGATCGATCGAAGTCGGTACCTGAAAAAGACGGCCAACATCATGAAAGACCCACACCATTCTGGCCACACACTCATTTCACCGTTGCCATCGAGAAGAAGGTACAGGAGCCTGAAAACTGTAACATCCAGGTTCAGGAACAGCTTCTTCCCTACAGCCATCAGGTTGTTAAACACGACAACAAATAAGCTCTGAACTATAACAGACTATTATTCTCATTGCACTATATTTGTTCATTTATTGAGTCTGTGTGAATGTGTATATATACACACTGAACTTTTAAAAAATATGCTGCTGTGTACTATATTTCCATGTTCTATTGTGCTGCAGCAAGTAAGAATGTCATTGTCCTCTCAGGGACATCTGACAATAAATCACTCTTGACTCTTGAGAGCGACGGCGGGTCGCTGGACGATCCGGGTGATCCGGACAAGAGGCGACGGCTGCAATGCACCTTTATGGCCAACTACAGCTGGAACCTGGTAAATTATGCCAAAACCTGGCGACTCTTGCATTTGGACTCTGGGCTGTGTCTGTGTATTCTGTATTTAATCAGGGATTGTGCTGATATGCGGCAGTAATTGTACTGAATTGTAGGCAAAAAAAGAATCTCACTGTTTCCTTGCTGGAGGATAGTAAAAATGTTTATGATTCTAACATCTATGAGTAAATACAGAAAACATATTGAGATGTGAGAATAAATACCCTGTACTATACAATAAGATTAGTGAATATACCATAAGCTGCACATGGTATAAGAATGGATTGGTGATGGATTGCAGGCATAGAATGCATGTTATAAACAGGGTTATGAGCTGAGAAGGGCGTATTAATAGACTGTATAATAAATATAAGCTGCACAGCCATAGGCATAACGTGATACAGTGTGGAAACAGACCCTTCGGCCCAACTTGCCCACACCGCCCAACATGTCCCAGTACACTAGTCCAACCTACCAGTATTTGGTCCATATCCCTCCAAACCTGTCCTATCCATGTACCTGTCGAACTGCTTCTTAAATGTTGGGATAGTTCCTGCCTCAACTACCTCCTCTGGCAGCTTGTTCCATGCACCCATCACCCTTTGTGTGAAAATGTTACCCCTCAGATTCCTATTAAATCTTTTCCCCTTCACCTTGAACCTATGTCCTCTGGTCCTCGACTCCCCTACTCTGGGCAAGAGACTCTGTGCATCTACCTGATCTACAGTATTCCTCTCATGATCTTATACACATCAAAAAGATCACCCCTCATCCTCCTGCAGTCCAAGGAATAGAGTCGCAGCCTAGTCAACCTCTTCCTGTGGCTCAGACCCTCGAACCCTGGCAACATCCTCCTAAATCTTCCCTGTACTCTTTCCAGCTTGACAACATCTTTCCTATAACACGGTGCCCAGAACCGAACACAATGAGATAAAATGAGACACAATGCAAAGTCCAGTGAGTGCATGTTACAAACAGACCTGTGTATTAACTATAGATTCCAAATGGGCTGCGACTTCTGAACTACTTTAACTTACGAACAGACCACTGATCTCAAATTTAAATTCTGACCTAAACAGAATTCTTATTTTTTTTCTCCAGGGCACTTTACCTGGAAAATAAACTGAATATCAATCCTTCCTATCACACATCCAGTGATTGATGGTTTCACACCACAGTTATTCCATCAAGATTAACATGATCTGCCAGCCTTGGTTATGCACCATTATGCACCATCATAAACTTTATTAAATATTATGATTAAAACATTGGCCTGTCAGTGAGACTTAGATCAGAATTTACAGAAGTACATCTAAGAAACAAACATTGCAATTGGTGTCTTGAAGACTTCAGCGTACAGTTGCTCATTTATAAACTACAGGTTCACAAGTTAATAGCAAGAGATATCAAAATAAGGGAGAATTAATGTCAATGATAAGCTTGAATCTTATTATTAGCAAATACTTAAATAATGCAAACAAATTTTAAACGACAAAACAAAATTGTAACATTAATTTTGAGATTAACATTATAGATTTATTTTTAGTTTTCCATGTTTCTTTTGCCCTTCTATTTATTTCTGCATTTAGGGAATCTGGAATCTGGTGAAAAGAAATCAAACTTCTGGAGGAATTCAATGTGCCAAGCTATTTGATAACCTAACTATTGGATACCTTACGAGGAACGGGTGAGAGGGATGGTACAAACTCGGGCAAATGGGATGAGCATAGATGGGCATCTAGGTTGGCAGGGTCAAGTTGTGCTGGAGTGCCTGTTTGCGTCTGCATGACTCTATATCGGAGGTAACTCACATTCTGTTAACTCACACATCACAACCAGGCAAGCGTCGCTGTTGGAGAGCAGGGCAGTTGGAAATAGGAGACCAGAGGACTCTTCTGGACTGCCTTACCACTCAATAAAATTATGACTAAGGTGGCCACGGTGGCTTAGCGATAGGGTTGCTGCCTCACAGCACTCACAGTGCCGGAGATCCGGGTTTGATCTCGAGCACGGGTGCTGTCTGTACGGAGTTTGTACGTTCTCCCCGTGGGCTTTCTCCAAGATCTTCAGTTTCCTCCCACACTCCAAAGACGTACAGGTTTGTAAGTTAGGGTACACAAAAGGCTGGAGAAACTCAGCGGGTGCAGCAGCATCTAAGGAGCGAAGGAGATAGGCGACGTTTCGGGTCGAGACCCTTCTTCTTCTGAAGGAGATAGACGACGTTTCGGGTCAAGACACTTCTTCAGAAGAAGAAGGGTCTCGACCCGAAACGTCGCCTATCTCCTTCGCTCCTTAGATGCTGCTGCACCCGCTGAGTTTCTCCAGCCTTTTGTGTACCCTCGATTCTCCAGCATCTGCAGTTCCTTCTTTAACAGGTTTGTAAGTTAATTGGCTTGGTCTAAGTTTAAATTGGGCCTAGTGTGTGTAGGACAGTGTTAATGTACAGGGATCGCTGGTCAGTGTGGACTCGGTGGGCCGAAGGGCTGTACCTCTAAACTAAAGAAAAAACGGACTCCATTGCCAGAGAGAGTACAAACTGGAGGAAATGCACCTTACATTCCATTTTGGTAGCTTACAACCCAATAGTGCCAACATTCAATTATCAACTAATGCTCCCCTTCCCCCCCTCTTTCCTGCTTCACCCTCCCCTTGCTGTGCACATAATTCTGCACCAATCTCCCATCCTCCCAGTCACCCTTTCCTTTCCCCTTCCTTGTCTCCAAGTCCACCATTTTGCTTTTAACCTCTCTTTCTCTCCCCCCCCCCCCTTTATCCCCTTCCTCCCACAGACCTTCCTCTGGTTTTATATCACACTCTTCTCTGCTTATCTGACACCATTTTGTCGTTTTTTTACCTCTCACCTCTGACACTTACACTTTGACCCATCCACTCCCCTCACCTGTAACCGCCTATCGCTTGCCAGGCTCTGTCACCCCCCCCCCCACCCCCACCCCCACTCCCCCTACTACAATCAGTCTGAAGAAGGGTTCCGACCCGAAAAGGCGCCTGTCCATTGCCAGCATAGATGCTGCCTGACATGGGGAAAGGGGATGGGAGCTGAGTGTGCGGAGTAGGGGGAAGGAACAGGGTGGGGGGAAGAGGGGGAGGGGCAGGGTGGGTAGATGGAAGATAGGTGGGAGGAATATTGACGGTAATAAAACATATAATTCAGACGCTGGAGACACTCCAAGCCGCTGAGAGTGGTCTCCCAACGCCGGAGTTCCATCATCCGACGAGAGGGCCTGAAGCATCAGGCTGCCATAACGGCAACTGCGGAGGCCTCAATAGGCCCAACTATGGGTGAACAGGGGACGGGACTGGACTTTGTGCCTTCCCCCACAGTGGGAACCATTCTGGGGGGATGTTTTTATGTTTATTGTTACATTCTTTAATGTTGTGGCTTATCTTATTTGTGTGCTGCAATGGCAAGTCAAATTTCACTACACCAATTGGTGTATGTGACAATAAATGTCCTTTGTATCCATGTAGCCTTCTATATCATGGTGAGTATATAAAACAGTGGGACTTCGCGTGCGTGACAGGGAAACAGACAGATTCAAATGGTTTGTAAAGAAGGAAGAGACATGAGTGATGAATTGAAGATAGACAAAAAATACTGGGGTAACTCATCGGGGCAGGCAGCATAGAAGGAATGGGTAACGTTTGCAGGTCAAGACCCTTCTTCAGATGAATTGAGATGGTCTTACCTGGCATTGCCACCTGCATTGGTGCCTCTTTACTCGCCTCATTTGGAAGCCTGCCCTTTAACTTTGTGCTTTTTTCCTGATGCTTTGATTAAATATGTCTCAAAGCTTTCCCTTTTCATGTTGTACATTCCTACCACTAGGTGCTGCCTCTCCACCACGGAATCTATTCAGACTGCTCTGTGATATCTGGAGAAAGAAGGCCAGTTATCATCTCGAAGTCGAACCAAGATTTTGAAATCACCAATGAAGTATTGGCAACCACTGCTAAGATGCTGATCTCAAAGAGCTATATTTAATCATCTCTAAATATGAGACACAATTGTAGCTAATTCAGTCATTTAGGGTGGCACAGTGGCACAGCAGTGGAGTTGCTGTCTCACAGCGCCAGAGATCCGGGTTCGCTCCTGACTACGGGTGCTGTCTGTACGGAGTTTGTACATTCTCCCCATGACCGCGTGGGTTTTCTCCGGGTGCTCCAGTTTCCTCCACACTCCAAAGACGTACAGTTTCGTAGGTTAAGCCGTTTTGGTAAAATTGTAAATTGTGTAGGATAGTACTAGTGTACAGGTAATCGCAGGTTGGCATGGACTCAGTGGGTCGAAGGGCCTGTTTCTGCACTGTATGTCTGAAGTCCAAAGTCTAAAGGAGTCACCAGCATTCATTAGCAAGAACATCGTCAAGCTATTAAAAAAAACACGCAGACACCAAACAAGAATGCAAGGAGTGCAAATAACTAAATCTTTTTGTCTGGAATCATGAGCAAAGCACATCAGGCAGCGTCTGGGAAGGAAATGGATAGGTCACGTTTCAGGTCAGGACCCTTCTACAAACTGACCCGGCGAGACACTGTAGCACTTTGTATTTGGGATCTAAAAGAGCCATCTGCACACAATATATATAATGGACACACAAGGAACGACAGATGCTGGAACCTTGAGATAAACAAAGTGTTGGAGTAATTCAGTATTTTCGGTGAATCAATCACCTTGTCTGCAGAAGGTGTCTGAAGAAGTGCCCCAACCTGATACGTCACCTAATCAAGTCCTCCAGAACTGCTCCCTGACCTGCTGAGTTACCTCAGCACTTTTATGACCGGGTATATATATAATGGTGTTCAAAGGACAGTGAGTTTGCAGAGGTGTAATGATGCCCTAACACTCATTAGTACTCGACTGAAACTCATGCTATCTAATGTAACATATCAAGTGTGTTTTCCAGGAAGGATGATGTATCAGTACTTAAGGTTCTTGTTGGTCCACTACATTAAAAAAAATATCTTTGGAGTGGCTTCAATACATTTTGAAAGAGATGGGCAAGCTGCTGACTCACAGGGCCAGAGACCCGAGTTCGATCTTGGGTGCTGTCTGTGTGGAGTTTGCTTTTTCTCACTATGATTGTGTAGGTTTCTTCCAGGTGCTCTGGTTTCCTCCAACATTCCAATGACTTGTTGCTTAAGTTGTTGCTTGTGTACAGAGAATGAATGAGAATGTGGGATAACACAGTACTCAATAGGAAGCATAATAAACAAATTCCACAAAAAAAGAGTTGAAGAAATAAGTAACCCAAAACTAGTACAACCCAGAGAGTTGTGGATCTGTGGAAGGCAGTGGAGGCCAATTCACTGGATGCATTCAAGAGAGAGTTGGATATAGCTCTTAGGGCTCATAGGGTTAATGGAATCAAAGTACATGGGGAAAAATGAGGAATTGGGTACTGATTCTGGATGATCATCTATGATCATATTGAATGCAAATGGCCGACTCCTGCACCTATTGCCCATGTTTCTATGTTTCTAAAACTAAACAAAAGTCCAAAGTCATTAATGCAACCAAGACAGTTCACAATTCGTAGATTAGTTGGTGTTTGTAGTGTTCAAGAGCCTAATGGTTGTTGGGGAAAAAGCTGTTCCTGAACCTGGAGGTCACAGCTTTCAGACTCCTGTACCTTCTCCCTCGTGGTAGGAATGTAATGAGAGCGTGGCCGGGATGGTGTGGGTCCTTGATGATGCTGGTGGTACTTTTGAGCCAGCGTTTCTATAGATCCCGTCGATGATGGGGGGAGGTCAATATCCGTGATGGACCAGGCAGTGTCCACCAACTTTTGTAATCTCCATCATACCTGGGTGTTCAAGTTGCTGAACCAGGCCATGAAGCAACCAGTCAATATGTTCTGTTAAAGAAGGAACTGCAGATGCTGGAGAATCGAGGGTTACACAAGAAGCTGGAGAAACTCAGCGGGTGCAGCAGCATCTAAGGAGCGAAGGAGATAGGCGACGTTTCGGGTCGAGACCCTTCTTCAGACGGGTCAATATGTTCTGTTCTGTACACCAGACGTCCAAGAGAGTATTTATCAACATAATGAATCTCTTTAATCTCCTAAAGCAGAAGAGGCGTTGATGGGCTTTCTTTATGATTGCATCAACGAGCTGAGTCTAGGATAGTTATTGAGAGATATGCACGCCCGGGAACTTTAAGTTTATGACTCTCTCCACCACCATCAATTCAATGAAGACAGGCTTCTGGATTCTTAGCTCTAAGAATTCTTAGAATTCCTGTTCTAAAGTCAATAATCAGTTCCTTGGTTTGTCTAACGTTGAGAGCAAAATTTTGCTCTGTCACCATTCATTCTCCCTCCTATACACTGACTCATCATTACTCGTTAATTTAGTTTAGTTTTGTTTAGAGATACAGCGCAGAAACAGGCCCTTTGGCCCACCGAGTCCATGCCAGCCCGCGAACCCTGCACATTAATACTCTCCTACATGCGACACATACTAGGGCAACTTTACATTGATACCAAGCCAATTAACCTACAAACCTGTACGTCTTCAGAGTGTGGGAGGAAACCGAAGATATCGGAGAAAATCCACGCAGGTCACAGGGAGAACGTACAAACGCCATACAGAGAGCACCCGTAGTCAGGATTGAACCCGGGTCTCTGGCGCTGTGAACCAGAAACTCTACTGCTGCGCCACCATGCCGCCACCATTCTTCCAACAATGGTGGTGTCATTGGCGGATTTAGAGATGGCGTTGGAACTGTATCTGGCTATGCATGGGTTGTTGTAGTGTTAAAACGTCTCATCAGATATGTTGAATAAGGTTCTAAGGGATAACAAAATTCAACAGAGCTATTTAAAAATCTGTCAGTGAAATCTCTCATGTAACACCGCATGGCCCCTGAAACAGTATGTGTTACTGAAAAGCTCTGATTGAATTTTTCACAGCTGTTGATGCATAATAACTGCATTGTATAAATCACTGCGTTCCAAAAAACAATTTATTGTGTGAGCACATGAAAGCATTCAATGCAATGAGCTGCTGCACATTGCAAGCAGTATGTTTTTTTTATTTAGTTACAGTATTTACAGCACTGCAATAGATGTTTAAGAATATACTTAACATTATCCACACAGACAAAAAATTAGACTTGTTTCAATCATCCCAGTCACTGGGCAACCAAACTGCTCCTTATTCAAATTGAATCCAAATTTGATTAAACAATGCTCAGTCTGTCAGCGAGAAGCAAGACAAAAATATGTAAGAAGGACAGGCTAGATGCAGGAAAAATGTTCCTGATGTTGATAGACAGAAAATGCTGGAGTAACTCAGCGGGTCGGGCAGCATCTCTGGAGGGAGTTCAAGTAACACTTGCAACCAGTATATCTTCAACCTGAGCCTGAGCCTGTGACGGTTCCTGTGATGTGGAAGGCATATCCTGCCTGGTTCCTGTACCAAAGAGGAAGCTCCTCCAATGACTACAGACCGGTTGTGCTGACTTCACACATCATGGAGTCGCTGGAGAGCCTGGTGCTCACTCACCTGCGACCCAGATGGGGGTTGAGGACACCATCATCCACCTGCTCCGTCGTTTCGATGCTCACCTGGATAACCGGGAAGCACTGTGAGAGTCATGTTTTTATACATCTCCTGTGCTTTTAACACCATCCGGCTGCACTGCTAGGGAGCAAACTGACGAAGATGTGGGTGGATGCTCCATTGGTGTCCTGGATCACCAACTACCTGACTGGACGACCACAATATGTTGGGCTATAGAACCATGTCTCGGATTTGGTGGTGAGCAACACAGTGGCCGCCACAGGGGACGGTCCTCACTCCCTCCATGTTCACCATCTTGGACCTTCAGATATAAGTTGGACTCCTGCCACCTGCAGAAGTTTTCAGATGACTCTGCAATTGTGGGCTGCATCAGTGAGGGGAGGGAAGCTGAATACAGGGGTGTAGTCAACGACTTTGTTGAGTGGTGTGGGCTGAACCACCTGTAGTTCAACACCAACAATCTAAGGAGTTGGTGGTGGACTTTAGGAGGAGAGGAACACCCTGTCCACTGTCTCCATCAATGGTGTGGATGTGCAGTTTACTAGGGAGTACAAATACCTTGGAGTGAACCTGGACAGTAAACTGGACTGGTCCAGAAATGCTGAGGCCCTGCACAAGAAGGGACAGAGCAGGCTGTATGTCGGAGAAGTCTCCGCTCCTTCAACATCTGCAGTAAGATGCTGCAGATGTTCTGCCAATCGGTGGTAGCCAGTGCCATCATCTGTCCTGTGGGCGGAGTTGGTTTCATGGGAGGTGGCCTTGGAGGGGAGGATGCTCCTCAAATGGCAGAGCATCCTAACCAATACAGCTCACCCGCACACTGGTCAACCTGGGGATTCCAGTACCTTCAGCAACAGATTGGTTCCACCATGATGCAGAACAGAACGCCTAAGAAGATCTTTCTTCCCTGTGGCTATCAAACTATTACAAGTCCACCCCCTTCTGTCATGGGGCAGATTGAGACTGACTCCCCTTCCCCCCCTACCCCCCTAACCCCTCCTCAATCATTGCACATCCCCAAGCCTTTCCACTTGTCACTTAAATTTCATGTTTTATATATTTTGTGTTTTTTATGACTGCTGGGCAGATCAATTTCCCTCCTGGGATAAATAAAGTTCTATTGTAGGGTATTGTATCGTATCCCTCTCTCATCGTCCCTCCCCCACCCTAGTCCTCCTGCTAATTTCACTGTCCCTTCGTCATCACCTCGTTCCCAGCCAACAATGGAGCGTTGTGGGTTCCACAATCCCCGGTGCACCCTCTGCTTTGTTCTGTACCTTCCCATACATCTAGTTTCCCCCTCCCTCCCCCCCTCCCCCAGACAGATTATAGGTCTCGACCCAAAATGTCACTTATTCCTTTTCTCCAGAGATGGATAGGTGTATGGACGGGACGGGAAGGGAATGGAGGGGTATGGTCTGAGTGCAGGTAGATGGGACTAGGGGAAAATAAATGGTCGGCACGGACTGGAAGGGGCGAGAAGGCCTGTTTCCGTGCTGTAATTGTTATATGGTTATATGGTTATATGCTGCCTGACCCGCTGAGTTACTCCAGCATTTAGTCAGTGACTAGCGAGAGGTGTTTTCAGTCTGCTATGAACCATAATTTGCACGCTGATTAATTCTTCCTTTAATAAACTCCTTCTATTGACAGAGAGAGCAAGAGGAAGAGTACATTATTGAATTCACCTAATCTGATAATCAGCCTGGGTTTAGCATCTTGACATCATATCCATACTGATCAAAGTACACCATTATAGAGATTTAATATTTCATTTTATTCATACGCTGTGACCCTCGGATGGCACAGGTAAGGATGAGTTGTTAACTGACTGCTGGTGAAACACTCAATGCTCTAATGCAGGACCAGTGACATTTACTAACTCCAAGGATATTTCATATTCAATAAAAAGACTGTTAAGGCTCAATGTTAATTACTTGGGTCCTATCTGCATTTATTGATGCTTTTCAAATGGAGTTAATCTCAAAATTACTCTTTTTCTTGGAAAATTAAAAACAAAATTGATGTGAAGATTCTATTGAAATATTATTCATTGTTGTTCTGCCCCTTCACCAGTACAACCACAACTTTGATCCTGCACCGTTGAAAGTCTCGAGCATCCTTTCTGGTCTTGTTCTTTGTCCTGCTCCTCTTTCTGCAGAGATTATCGCCTTCAAATCACAACGCTCCCCAAGTTCCACTTTAAGCCACACTCACAGGCCATGCAAGTGAACTGAGGTCTCAGTCTAGTTTAGTTTAGAGGTACAGTGCGGAAACAGGCCCTTAGGCCCGCCGAATCCGCTCTGCCCAGCAATCCCTGTACACTGCACTATCCTAAACCCTAGGGACAATTTACAATTCTTCTTGCGTTTGAGGCAGCAGAAGTCTGCAACAGCATGATGCCATCCGGTTCGACATTCGTAGGTGCCCGCCCTAAATGATACCAAAGCCAATTAACCCTACAAACTTGTACTTCTTGGTAGAAAGCCAGAGCATCCGGAGAAATCCCATGCAGCCACAGGGAGTAAGTGCATACTCCCCACAGACAGCACCTAAAGTCGGCATCGAACCCGGGTCTCTGGCACTGTGAGGCAGCAACTCTACCACTGCACCACCATGCCCACTCACTATTTCCCTCACACTCCTGTACAGACTCTTAATTTTACAACTCGCAGCATCGTCCTGGCCCGTCCTATTCCCACTACCCATATTTGGCCCATATCCCTTCCAACCTATTCAATCCTATTAGTCCCATTCAAGTTGAAGAGCAGCCCTGTGGTAGAGTTGCTGCCTTACAGCGCCAGAGACCCGGGTTCAACCCTGACTACGGGTGCTGTCTGTACGGAGTTTGTATCTTCTCCCTGCAATGGCATCGGTTTTCTCCGGGTGCTCTGATTTCCCGTAGTCGGGGTCAAACGCTGGTCTCTGGCGCTGTAAGGAAGCAACTACCACTGTGCCACTGTGCTGCCCAGTCACGTGCCATATGTGCCTATGGGTACCTGTAGTCTGTGGACCACCCAATCTTTCAATATTGATCCAAAATGTAATAAGATGATGACTGACCCAACCCAGAATATAGGTTCCAACAGTCGACCTGCCAAAATAAAAGTCAGTCTGAAGAAGGGTCTCGAGCCACAACGTCACCTATTCCTTCTCTCCAGAGATGCTGCCTGTCCCGCTGAGTTACTCCAGCATTCTGTGTCTAACTTTGATTTAAACCAGCATCTGCAGTTCTTTTCTACACATAATGTAACACTTAGACAATAGACAATAGACAATAGGTGTAGGGGTAGGCCATTCGGCCCTACGAGCCGGCACCGCCATTCACTGTGATCACGGCTGATCATCCACAAGCAGTATCCCATTCCTGCCTTCTCCCCATATCCCTTGAGTCTGCTATCTTTAAAAGCTCTATCCAACTCTTGAAAGCATCCAGAGAGCTGGCCTGCTCTCCCTTCCCATCCACCCATGGTAACTTGGCATCCATGTTTAGTTTAGTTTAGTGATACAGATACAGCATGGAACCAAGCACTTCAGCCCACCGGGTTTCCACCCACCAGTGTTCCCCCGCAGTTTAACACCATCCTACACACACTATGGACAATTGTTCTAGTTCTAGATTCTCCCAGATAAGGAAATTTCCACTCTTGATTTACCTATCAAAGTCTCCCAGACTTTATGTGTTTCAATTAGGATTTGATCCTGACTACTATCTATATGGCGTTTGCCCATTCTCCCTGTGACCTGCGTGGCTTCCCTCCGGGAGCACACTCTAAAGATGTACAGTTAATTGGCTTGGTAAAATTGTAAAATTGTCCCTAGTATGTGAGGGATATTTCTAGTGTGCGGGGATCGCTGGTCTGCGCTGTATCTCTAACTAAAGTAAAGTAAAAGTCAACCTCCAGCCGATCCAACTCAAGTCCTCCATCTAATCTTTCTTATGTCAAAATTGTACATGGACTCAAGATGGGGTCTCACTAATACCCTGTATTATTGAAGAATTGCCTCCCGATTTTGCATTCTATTCTCCTTGCAGTGAACACTAACAATCTGTTAGCTTCACTAATTAGTTGCTGCATTTCCATGCTAATATTTCCTAAATTACATACACGGACACCTGCATCTCCCTGTGTCTCAGATCTCTGTAATCACTTGCCATTTACATAACATGCTGCCTTATATATCTCCTGCCAAAGTGAACAAGTGCACGTTTTCTCACATTGTACTTCACTTGCCAAATCTTAGCCCACTCATTTAACCTTTCCTATTTCTCTTTATAGACGCCTTATGTCCCCGATAAGACTCATTCACCTACACATCTTGTTGTCCACCCTCTTCCTACTGTTGTGTAGGAAAGAACTGCAACGCTGGTTTAAATCTGGTTTAGTGGATGGGTATATGGACGGGAAGGGAATGGAGGGGTATGGTCTGAGTGCAGGTAGATGGGACTAGGGGAAAATAAATGTTCGGCATGGACTGGATGGGCCGAGAGGGCCTGTTTCCATGCTGTAATTGTTATATGGTTATATGGTTAAATCGAAGATAGACACAAAATGTTGGGTCTTTTGCTGACCCATTCCTTCTCTACAGAGATGCTGCCTGTCCCGCTGAGTTACTGCTGAATTTTGTGTCTATTTCTCTTCCTACTCTTGTTGGGGAGTCTGGGGTTATCGCGGGAAAATCAGGTCACAAATTCAAGTTTGTGGTTGTTACGGGTGTAGTTTTTGGTAAAAACAACAGTGCCCATCTGTTCTGTATTGAATCTTTAATAAAGATTGAAATCCAGAATTATCACATGACATGTTGGACTTTGCTTTCCAAAAGCCTTAAATACATTTCCCTGTGAAAACTGCGGAAATTGCAGGTAAAATGAATTAAATTGGCTGAATAGAAGTCGAACCAGCCTGTTCACAAACTCGTGCCAGAATGGAGTTCTCTTGGGATTGGTGCCGAGCTTCCAACTGTTCTTAAGTAAATTAAATGATGTAGAATCAGTGACCCAGTGAAAACTGGTTGCGATTACAGAAGCTCTTATGAAGCAAGAAACTATAAAGCACCTAAATGCGAGGACTTTCTTTTCAGCAATTTAGTTTAGTTTAGTTTAGATTAGAGATACAATGCAGAAACCGGTCGTTCGGCCCCTCGAGTCCGCACCGACCAGCGGTCCCCGCACATTAACACTATCCTACACACTGGGGACTATTTACACATACGCCAAAACAATTAACCTACTTTAACTAAAGTCTGTGCAATTAAAATTACCCAGATCGTGAGTTTCCACAACGGTACACCAAGCATCTTAAGCGTGGGCTCAGTGAGATTGGATTCACTTACTTAGAAGACCACAGTTGTAACGCCAAGGGCGGCATGGTGGTGCGGCGGTAGAGTTGCTGCCTTACAGCGCCAGAGACCCAGTTTCAATCCTGACTGTCTGTAGGAGTTTGCACGTTCTCCCTGTGACCATGTAGGTTTTCCCTGGGTGTTCCTGAACCAGAACATTACAGTTTTCAGGCTCCTATACCTTCTTCCCAATGGCAGGTGTGAAATGTGTGTGTGGTCGGGGTGTTGTGTGTTTCTGATGATGCTGGTTGCTTTTTTGATGCAGCGACTCCGGTAAATCCCTTCGATGGTGGGGAGGTTGGAACCCGTGATGGACTGGGCAATGTTCACAACTTGTTGCAGTCTTCTTCGCTCCTGGGCATTCAAGTTGCCTAGTTTCTCTACATTGCTGGAGGTCGAGGGGAGACCTGATAGAAATGTATAAAATGAAGAGAGGCTTAAACAGGGTAGGCAGTCATAACTCTTTCCCCCGCAATGGAAAAGTGAAATACAAATAGCTTGAAATTTAAACGTTTAAAGATGTGTGGAACAAGTTTTTTGGTGGTGGGTGGCAGGAACACATCTGCTGGTGGAAGCAGGTCTGATAGCGGTGTTGAAGAGGCTTTTAGAAAGGCACATGGATGTGCAGGGAATGAAGGGGGTGGGGGATATAGATCATGTTCAGCTGGGTGAGATTAGTTCAACTTGGCATCATGTTTGGCTTAATCATTCTGGGTCGAATGCCCTCTTCCCCTGCACTGCATTAACCAAACAAATGGAATCTAATTTAGTGGTGCTGATGTCAACTCAATATTGCATTAAGAAAGCCCAACAATCTGCAAACTTACAACGCACAGCTTTACCGATGGAAAGGTATTGCAAAGGACTGGCGGTAAGTATATTTGTGATTCATTGAACTGAATTGAATTGAATTGACTACTTTATTGTCTGCCACATGTCACTGTCACAGTGAAACTCTTTGCTTGCATCCCCAAGGTATGCAATAGTCGCTGCATAAAGGGCACCAACTAAGTATCTCACGCCATGTCCTCCTTTGTTCTCCCCCTCACCCTCCTCCCGTCCTCATGGTATTTCCCCCATTGTGTAGGAAGGAACTGCAGATGATGGCTTAAACTTAATGCATTCCCTCTCTCTCCATCCCTCCCCCACCCAAATCGCACCAGCTTCTCGTTCTCACCCAAGAAAGAAGCTACCAATGGCCTGTTTCCTTTATCACTGTTATTATTTTGCATATCTTTCATTCATTTGTTCTATATCTCTCTACATCATCATCTATATCTCTCGTTTCCCTTTCTGCGTGAGTTTCAGTCTGAAGAAGGGTCTCGACCCAAAGTGTCACCCATTCCTTCTCTCCAGAGATGCTGCCTGTAACTCCAGAGTTACTCCAACATTCTACGTCCATCTTCGGGTCCTCCATAGTTCTCCTCCCCCACACAATGCAGTTTGCAAGCATTCGGATGCCCAAAGCTCTGAAACAAATGGTGCCATGGAGCCAAATTCCTCAGCCTGGTATCTTGTGTGTTTCACTGCTTGTTACTGACAAGGCCTATTGATTAATTCACTTCATGTAACTGATGAGGCTTATTAATTAATTCAGTGGTAATTGACAAAGCTCATTGCCTTCTTTTCAAGGCTTGTTAAATGACTGTTAGTAATTGACTTGGCATGCTTTTCAATTCTACTCCTTTGTTTATTTTATAATGGCCTGTTCCGAGGTTTACAGTATGTAACTCAAAAAATTCCCAAAACCGCAGAGCCTTTTTCTTTAATTACGTTTTGTTTATTGTCAGGTGTACCGAGGTACAATGAACAGCCTTTGTTGCGTGCTAACCAGTCAGTGGAAAGACAATACGTGATTATAATCGAGCCATCCACAGTGTACAGATACGTGATATAGGAAATAATGTTTAATGCAAGATAAAGGCAGTAAAGTCCAATTAAAGATAGACTGAGGGCCTCCAATGACGTAGATAGGAGCTCAGGACCACTCTCTACTTCTTGATAGGATGATTCATTTGCCTGATTACAGCTGGGAAGAAACTGTCCCTGAATCTGGAGGTGTGGATTTTCACTTGCCCGATGGGAGAGGGGAGAAGAGGGGTGAGACGGGTCCTTGACACTGCTCGTGGCCTTGCCGAGGAAACGTGAAGTGTAGATGGAGGCAATGGAATGGAAGTTGGTTCGTGTGATGGTCTGGGCTGCATCCACAATGCTCTTTAATTTCAGGTGGTCTTCGATGGAGCTGTGCCCCAACCAAGCTGTGATGCACCCCAATAAAATGCTTTCTACGACTCATCTGTAGAGGTTGGTGCTTTTTTCCCAAAAACAATAGCTCACTTGTTTATCCACATTATATTTAGCTGCAAACCAAGAGGTTACAGAAGAAAATAATATGCTAATTAATTGTCTCATTTGCAAAGCAGACTGCAGTGATGGAATACTCCAATCATATGAATAATTTCTCACATGAATAAAATTGTATTTAGTTTTTAGATTGAAGATAGGAACTACAAAAAGAATCATTTCAACATTGAAACCCAAGCTGATTTCCAATCTCAAAACTTAATGGAACATCAAGGAAGGTGATATGGTTTAAATATAAGATTTATAAGATTCAGAAGTTTTGGAGCAAAATTAGGCCATTAGGCCCAATAGGTCTACTCTACCATTCAATCATGGCTGATCTATCGTTCCTTCTCTATCCCTGATACCCGTACTAATCAGGAATCTATCAATCTCTGCCTTAAAAATATCCATTGACTTGGCTTCCACAGCCTCTGTGGCAATGAATTCCATAGATTCACCACCCTCTGACTTAAGAAATCCCTCCTCATCTCCTTTCAAAAGGAACGCCCTTTAATTCTGAGGCTCTCTCACGTGGAAACATCCACACCACATCCACTCTATCCAGGCCTGTTTCCCATTGTTTAGGACTTTGCCTGCTCTTTTCCAGTGAAGCTGTGATTAAAGTGCTTAGAGTCATAAATTCATAGAGTGATACAGTGTAGAAACAGGCCCTTTGGCCCAACTTTCCCACACCAGTCAACATGTCCCAGCTACACTAGTCCCACTTGCCTGCGCTTGGTCCATATCCCTCCAAACTTGTCCTATCCATGTACCTGTCTAACTGTTTCTTAAACGTTGGGATAGTCCCTGCCTCAACTGCCCCCTCTGGCTGCTCATTCCATACACCCACCACCCTTTGTGTGAAAAAGCTACCCCTCAGATTCCTAATAAATCTTTTCCCCTTCACCTTGAACCCTCAGTATGTCCTCTGGTCCTCGATTCCCCTACTCTAGGCAAGAGGCCGAGCATGTACCCGATCTATTCCTCTCATGGTTTGATGCACCTCTATAAGATCACCCCTTATCCTCCTGAGTCCAAGCCTATTCAATGACTCCCTATAGCTCAGACCCTCTAGTCCTGGCAACATCCTCGTAAATCTTCTCTGAACCCTTTCAAGCTTGACAACATCTTTCCTAATTCACAGTGCCCAAAACTGAACACAATTCTTTCGATTCAGTGTACCTTATTTACGGTTCACACTGCAGTCTCCTCTACACAGGGGAGACTTGCAAATCGCAGATTGGCCATTCGCTCCGTTGAACACTTCCATTCAGTCTACACGTATGACCCTGAGCTTCTGGTCACTGCTCATTCTAATTCTCCGCTCCATTTCCATTCCGAGCTCCATACCCTCTCTCTCCAAGAGAGTTCCAACAAAATACTGTGTAGCTCGGGGAATATCCTCTCATCTGCTGATTAGATATTTAGCAACTTTCTGGATTGCACATCAGTTTCGGAGCAGAGCGATTTCCTCTCACACTCCAAACGCGTACAGGTTTGTAGGTTAATTGACTTGGTATTATTGTAAATTGTCCCTGGTGTGTGTAGCGCAGTGCAGGGATCACAGGTTGGCGTGGACTTGGTGGGCCGAAGGGTCTGTTTCTGTGCTGTATCTCTAAGCTAAACTAATCTAAACTGAACTAAAAAAACATAATTACTGCTCTCATTTAGTTCCCCAGCTGGCTGTAGCAATGATTCGGCTCGTCCCATTTACAACTCCCTGCCATTCCTTGTTTCAATTTGTTTCAAGACCATCCTTGCTACCACTTAGAATCACAGTCATCCAACGCAGAAACATGCCTTCTGTCAACCATGACTATACTGACCACAAAGTACCTATCTATACCTATGTATGTGTGGGGGGTGGGGGAAACTTGTCTTAGTCTCTTCCTTCGGCGGGATGCTACATTTTCTTTGTCGTATCCCAGTGTCCGTCTCCGTCTGTGCTGAGGCCTAATGGCAGAGCTGGCGGCCTCCAACTGGGACCGACCTCGAGGCTCCGGAGGCAGAGGCAGGACTCACCATCGCGAGGCTGGCCGACTTCGGGGCTGTGGTGGCGCTGCGGCGGCGGCCCGACTTCGGGGCCTCGGCGGCTTCGGCCGTGGGCCCACTGGATGACAACATCGGATGCTGGCAGGACCCAGGTTGGTGACCGATTCTCCGGAGCTCCCGCAACAACAACTTCGTCCGCTGGTCTCGGGGGTGGCAGCCTCGTCCGCCCCGGGCCGCAGAGTTTGAACCGGCCCGTTCGCGGAGCTCGGATTCAGCCGCGGGACTTACCATCATCCGGCGGGGGGGGCCAACATCGAAAGCCTGGATCACCTTAATACAGGGAGAACAAGGAAGGAAGAGACAAGGACTTTAAGACTTTTGCCTTCCATCACAGTGAGGAGGTGCCTGGTAGACTCACTGTGGTGGATGTTGAACTGTGTTGATTGTGTGTTCTGTTATTTTATTCTCTGTTATGACTGCAAGGTTTTTATTTGAGGTGGTAGTGTTTGATCCTGATTACAGGTGCTGTCTGTGCAGAGTTTGTACCTTCTCCCCTTGACCTGCGTGGGTTTTCTCCGAGATTTCCCATTTGCTCCCACACTCCAAAGACATACAGGTTTGAAGGCTTGGTATAAAAAATGTAAATTGTCCCTAGTGTGTGTACATTATGTTAGTGTGCGGGGATCGCTGGTTGGTGCGGACGCAGTGGGCTGAAGGGCCTGTTTCTGCGCTGGATCTCAGAACTAAACTAAACTAATAGTTAAAAGCAATAGTTAATCGTTACTTTATTGTCACATGTACTTAACGAGAGTGAAATGCTTTGTTTTGCATACAATCCAGTAACATTATACAATAGTTTACTTCATAGATGCAGCATGGAATGCTGGGCCCTTTGGCCCACCAAGTCTATGTTGACCAGCGATCATCCTGTACACTAGCACTATGTTACGCACTTGGGACAATTTACAATAGCCAATTAACCGATGAACCTGTATGTCGTCGAGGGAAACCTGAGCGCCCGGAGAAAACCCACGTGGTTGCAGGGAGAAAGTACAAACGCCGTTCAAACTGCACCTGTAGTCGGGATCGAACCCGGGTCTCTGGCGCTGTGATGCAGAAACTCTACCGCTGCGCCATCGTGCCGACCCGTTCCTTGTGCCCACATCTGTAATACCTGCAGTCTTTTCTGGCTCTGATGAAGGATGGAGAAGATGCTGATGAAGCTGCAGGAAAGGAAATATTTCCTTGTTCTGCTCCTGGTGCATGTGACAATTAAACACTCTTGACTCTACTGAATATTTCGAAACTGGTGGGAAATAGGCGACACATTGGCACGGCAATTAGTGTCACGCCAGGATCACGAGCGGCTGTGGATGTTGGAATCAGGAGCAAAAACCGAGCTGCTGTACGAGTTCGACGGGGCTTTACAACATAATGTGGAGAGAAATGGCCAGCTGATGTTTCAGGTCAGGACCCTTCATCTCCTCTCCCAGGATCCACTCCATCCTATTGCTCCCACCCATCTCCCTATTTGGTTCCACATTTCACATTCCTTTCTTATCAGCTTCCATCATCTGCGGCTCTCAGTCGCCACCGCCCATCACCCCCCCACCCTCTATCACTATTTCCACCCTTACTTCCCCCACCTGAATCCATGTGTTAATCAACCTCACCTCACCTGAACCAACCTGTCCTTAGTAATATCAAGGAACTCCATCCCTGGAGAACATGGTTAAACGGGGCTTACACAAAAAGCTGGAGAAACTCAGCGGGTGCAGCAGCATCTAAGGAGTGAAGGAGATAGGCGACGTTTCGGGTCGAGACCCTTCTTCAGAAGAAGGGTCTCGACCCGAAACGTCGCCTATCTCCTTCACTCCTTAGATGCTGCTGCACCCGCTGAGTTTCTCCAGCCTTTTGTGTAACCCTCGATTCTCCAGCATCTGCAGTTCCTTCTTTAACACATCGATAAACGGGGATAAGCTCCAGCATTTATTCCAGCATTTTGTATTAACATATCCATGTTTTCCAGAGATACTGCCTGTCTCGTTGAGTTACTCCAACGTTTTGTGTTTATACCGTCTACCACTTACCAACCACATCATAATCCAGGACCAGTCTCACCCCAGCCACTCTCTCATCACCCCCCTCCCATCAGGCAAGAGGTACAGAACTGTGAAAACCCACACCTCCGGATTCAGGGACAGTTTCTTCCCAGCTGTTATCAAGGAACTGAACCATCCGACCACCAACTAGAGAGCTGCCATCCACCTCACTGGTGAAGCTCGGACTATCTTGCTCTAAGTGTTGTTCACTTCATCCTACATGTGTACACTGTGGACGGCTTGATTGCAAGCATGCATAGTCTTTCCGCTCACTGGATAGCACGCAACGAAAAAGGACGACAGCATGGTGGTGCAGGGGTAGAGTTGCTGCCTTGCAGCGCAGCAGTCCCGGGTTCAGTCTTGACAATCCTGTCTGTACGGAGTTTGTACATTCTCCCCGTAACCACGTGAATTTTCCCTGGGTGCTCCGGTTTCGACCCACACTCCAAAGACGTACAGGTTTGTAGGTTAAATTGGCTTTGGTAAAATTGTAAATTGTCCCTAGTGTGTAGGATAGTGTCGTGTATGAGAATCGCTGGCCGGCGTGGACTCGGTGGGCTGAAAAGCCTGTTTTCACACGGTATCTCTAAACTAAACTAAACTAAACTAAACTAAACTGAACTGTGTCTGTACGCTGTGGATGGCTTGGTTGTAATCATGTGTACTCTTTCCACTGACTGCAGAGCATGCAACAGACATGCTTTTCATGTACCTCAGTACACGTGACAATAAACTAACCTCAACTGAACTCTTCCCCCTCCCTCCCACTCACCTCTTATAATGACTTGCCCATTTAGTCTTTCATTTCAGAACAGAGGTCCTGATTTGAAACATGGATTGGCCATTTCCCTTTACAAATGCTGCCTGACCCACTGAGTTCCTCAAGAAGCTTATATTGTGCCACTCCAGGGTTCTGCCCTGACCTGCAGAGCTGTATGTTTACAGTTTGCACGTTCACCCTGTGACTCCACATATTTACTCCAGTTTCCCCCACAGCCTGGAGATGTGTGGGTTGGTTGATGCTGTCACTTGCCCCTAGTGTGGAGGTGCACGGTGGAATTTTTGGAAGTTTGAGAAGAATAGGTTTATGGGGCAAATTAGTGGGGGAATGGGATTGCTATATGAGCTGGTACAGACTCAAAGGGATGAAGTAGTCTTTTTACACTTTAGACTTTAGAGATATAGCACGGAAACAGGCCCTTCGGCCCACCAAGTCCACGCCGACCAGCGATCTTCCCACACACTAACACTATCCTACACACACCAGGGACAATTTATAATTTTACCGAAGCCAATGAACCTACAATCCTGCACATCTTTGGAGTGTGGGAGGAAACCGGAGCACCCGGAGAAAACCCACACAGTCACAGGGAGAATGTACAAACTCCATGCAGACAGCACCCGTCGTCAGGTTTGAACCCGGGTCTCTGGGGCTGTGAGGCAGTAACTCTACCGCTGTGCCACTGTGCCGCCCTACTCCCAAGTTGTAGGAAATATGGAAAAGTATGATCCAGGCGAGAAACATAGAAACATGGAAAGTAGGTGCAGTAGTTAGCCATTCGGCCCTTCAAGCCATTCAATATGATTATGACTGATCATCCACAATCAGTACCCCGTTCCTGCTTTTTCCCCATATTCCTTGATTCCGTTAGCCCCAAGAGCTAAATGTAGCTCTCCATTGAGATGGAGAGATGAAGGATACATATCAGCTATCTGATCTAATGTAATGATAAAATGGGCAGAAAGGGATGAATGATCCCAAATAATCATATCACTCAGTTACCCTCACTCTTCCAATCATAACAATGTGAAAAATGACAGACAATTGTTATTTCCAATTGATTCCATTTTGTGCAAAACACAAAGTGCTGGTGGAACGCAGTGGGTCAGGCATCACCTATAGAGGCAAGGGACAGGTGATGTTTTGGGTCTTCAGATCCAAATGTCACCTGTCTATTCCCTCCACAGATGCTGTCTGACCCACTGAGTTCCTCCCGCACCTTGTGCTTCTCTCTTGATTGCTATTTCACATCAAACATCAGGTTGAAAGGGTGTTACAGCGGTGCAGCTGGTAAAGCTATATGAGCTGGTACAGACTCAACGGGATGAACATTGCCAGAGACCAAGTTTGATCCTAATCTTCATCTCTATCTGTGTGGAGTTTGCACGTTCTCCCTTTGATTACGTAGGTTTCCTCCGGTTTCCTCCCACATCCCAAAGACGTGCGGGATCAAAATTGGCCCTCGTATGTGGGGAGTGGATGAGAAAATGGGATAACATAGAACTAGTGTGAACGGGTGATCAATGGTCGGCATGGTCTTGATGGACAGAAGGGCCTGTGTCCATGCTGTAACTCTGAGCTAAACTAATCAAACTGAATGTTTACTCCATATTTTGGGGAAATATTTCAATCTCAACTTCAAAATAATTGCTTTGCTTGTGAAATGCAACGTTGTTAGTCAGAGAGCCCTGAGAAGTGGTTTGCAATCTTAAATATCACAGAGAGCACAAGAATAAAAGACAGCTACATAGGCATATTGATGAATATTATTTTCAGAGACACTATGCGAGAATATAAGTACATTAACTGTGACACGATTATAAAGAACAGATAAAAATAAAACAATTGAATGGGAACCATCTCGCCTGAGCGATTTGCTATTGTTTATTTGTTCAGATGGGAGATTAGTTATATCGCTCTGCTTGACTCTGGCATTTTAGAGATGGTCCCTTAATATCACTGCTGCAATTAAAGTTGGGAATTGTACCCAGATGGCAGAAGCCAGACAACCCATGGGTTGCTGATTGCCTTCATAGATCCTGCTTTGTACAGACTGGAAAGCAGTTGGATGCCTCACAAGCGCTCCTAACTCGAGGGAAAGTGCTGCTGGTAAATTTGAACAATTGTCAGAACCTGTTTGATGAAGCATTCGATACCCCTTGGTGCACATTTCCGAAGACTATCACAATGACTAAAATTCACCCGTAAGCCAGAAGCTATCTTGAAGTTTGCAGATTCCACCCCTAAAATGCTGCCTTAATAAATGCAGTCCTTTGTCATCTAATTGAATGATGCAAATTTGCAGATGACACAAAGCTGGGTGGGAGTGTGAACTGTGAGGAGGATGCTATGAGAATGCAGGGTGACTTGGACAGGTTGGGTGAGTGGGCTATGCATGGCAGATGTAGTTTAATGTATATAAATGTGAGGTTATCTACTTTGGTGGCAAATACAGGAAGGCAGATTATTATCTGAGTGGCGTGAAGTTGGGAAAAGGGGAAGTACAATGGGATCTGGGGGGGGTCCTTGTTCATCAGTCAATTAAAGTAAGCGGGGGGGGGGGTTACACAAAAAGCTGGAGAAACTCAGCGGGTGCAGCAGCATCTAAAGAGCGAAGGAGATAGGCGACGTTTCGGGTCGAGACCCTTCTGAGAGGAGGTTGTGAAACTGTCTTCGTAGGGAGGAGGAGAACTTCTTCAAAGTAGGCATACCTTGAGGAGATATCGCAGTGGAGTAGACAAATTGTTAAAGAAGGAACTGCAGATGCTGGAGAATCGAGGGTTACACAAAAAGCTGGAGAAACTCAGCGGGTGCAGCAGCATCTAAAGAGCGAAGGAGATAGGCGACGTTTCGGGTCGAGACCCTTCTGAGAGGAGGTTGTGAAACTGTCTTCGTAGGGATGAGAGGAGGTTGTGAAACTGTCTTCGTAGGGAAAGTCTTCGTAATTAAAGTAAGCATGCAGGTACAGCAGGCAGTGAAGAAAGCGAGTGACATGTTGGCCTTCATAACAAGAGGAGTTGAGTATAGGAGCAAAGAGGTCCTTCTGCAGTTGTACAGAGCCCTAGTGAGACCACACCTGGAGTATTTTGTGCAGTTTTGGTCCACTAATTTGAGGAAGGGCATTCTTGCTATTGAGGGAGTGCAGCGTAGGTTTACAAGTTAATTCCCGGGATGGCGGGACTGTCATATGCTGAGAGAATGGAGCGGCTGGGCTTGTATACTCTGGAGTTTAGAAGGATGAGAGAGGATCTTATTGAAATATATAACATTATTAAAGGTTTGGACACACTAGAGGCAGGAAACATGTTCCCGATGTTGGGCCAGTCCAGAACCAGGGGCCACAATTTAAGAATAAGGGGCAAACCATTTAGGATGGAGACAAGGAAACACTTCTTCACACAGAGAGTTGTGTCTGTGGAATTCTCTGCCTCAGAGGGTGGTGGAGGCCGGATCTCTGGATACTTTCAAGAGAGGCTAGATAGAGCTCTTAAAGATAGCGGCGTCAGGGGATATGGGGAGAAGGCAGGAACGGGGTACTGATTGGGGATGATCAGCCATGATCACATTGAGTGACGGCCTACTTCTGCATCTATTGTCTATTGATGCCCTACTTTGGGCCCAGTATGACCAGGGTTTAATCCCAACTACGGGTGCTGTCTGTATGGATTTTGTATGTTCTCCCCGTGACCGCGTGGGTTTTCCCCGAGACATTCGGTTTTCTCCCACACTCCAAAGAGCACAGGTTTGTAGGTTAATTGGTTTGGGTTTGTATACTTGGTACAAGTGTAAATTATCCCTAGTGTGTGTAGGCTTGTGTTAATGTGTGGGGATCGCTAGTCAATGTGGACTTGGTGGGCTAAAGGGTCTGTTTCTGTGCTGCATCTCTAAACTAAACTAATTAACAATGGCGACATCTCCTACATGAAGTATGGAGATTCCTTCAGTTTCATTAGTTTAGTTATTTAGTTTAATTTAGTTTAGTTGAGTTCCAATAAAACTTTTGAAATCAAAATTTATTTAGCCAACAGAGAAAATCTTTCAATCACCACCATGGAAATCATTAAATAACATGGCATCTTTGAACTTCAAGAGGAACTCAATGGTGCTAAATCTCAAAGGTTGAAAAATGTACACTCTTGTGTACAGAAAATCTGTTTTCTGCCACTGAGTTTGTGTATAACTGTATCATAAAACAACTGCATTTTAATCACTTTTGCATATATCAATTCATAGTTATTAATGCAAAGTAATTGATTGAATTTGATAGCAAAATGCAGCATGGAGACGGGGCCTTTGGTCCACCGAGTCCTCATCAACCACCAATCACCTGTTTACACCAGTTGTATGTTATCAGACTTTCACATCCATTCCTTTTGCACTAAAGGGCCTGTCCTACCAGCATCCGCCTCCATGCGATGAGTGCAATCAAACTAGAAGCGGGGGCTGCGCGGAGGTCGGGTGATCCCTGTACAGGGCCGTTCCCGCCAGCATGCGCCTGCATGCGGCAAGCGCGACCAAACCGGCAGCGAGGGCCGCGCGAAGGTCGGGTGAGTGGCGCAACGCGGCGCAAAGTGAGGCGAACTTGGAGCGAAGTCTTAAGGTAAGTTGGCCAGGACAGAGAGGGGCACACGGAGAGGGGCACAGAGGCGCACACACAGAGGGCCACGGAGCCACACACATAGAGGGTCACGGAGGCACCTCCAGATAGGTTCACGGAGGCACAACGTCGAGGCGGTGTGTAATGCGTCGAGGCGACTGTGAGCCGACAAGCCATTGCCGCGCGGAATTTTTGAACATAGTCAGTTTTTCGGAGCCCTGCGCGATGTTGGGACGAACTCCGCATAATTCCGCACGGCTCCGGCGATCGAAGTGGGACCGGCCCCGCGACGCCGGACGGCTCAAGCGACCACGTTAGGTCGCGCTCATCGCATGGAGTTGCATGCTTGTAGGACAGGCCCTTAAGGCCAATTAACCTACAAACTCACACATCTTTGGTACGTGAGAAGAAACTAATGCACCCAGAGGAAACCTACATAGTCACAGGGAGAACGTGCAAACACCACACAGACAGCACCTGAGATCAGGATTGAACTTGGGTCTGGAGCTGTGAGGCAGTGGTTCAACCAGCAGCACCACTGTACCACCTTATAAGTACAACAATGCTGCCAGGTTAGCTAGCTCATTTAAGATATTATGTTTGCGTACAGCTTTATTTATACAGTTAACTAGTAATAGTGTAATTGGTTAAACTATCTATGCAGCACAACACATTAGAGGAAGGCAGGGGAAGTGAAGGAAGAATGCCTTGGCAAAGCTATGCTTATGCTTTAGCAGGAAAAAGAGGCAGGGGGCAGAGTGATCAACATCTTCTGTAGTTCCTCCCTTCCAAATATTTATTTCTTCCAGGATATCTGCCCCTTAATACCACACCAATCCTTCATGACCACACTCAAACATAATTCAGCTCATATTGTTATTACCTACAGGTATGTAGGTAAATTGGCTTGGTAAATGTAGAAATTGACACTAGTGTGTGTGTGTGTGTGTGTGTGTGTGTAGGATAGTGTTCATATGCGGGGACTGCTGGTCGGCGCGGACCCGGTGGGCCAAAGGGCCTGTTTCCGCGCTGTATGTCTAAACTAAACTAAACCTCTATTCAACCGTGAACATGCAAGGAAAGTTAGGTCTTTATTCTTTGGAGCGCAGAAGGTTAAGGGGGGACTTGATTGAGGTCTTTAAAATGATGAAAGGGATAGACAGAGTTGACGTGGATAAGCTTTTCCCATTGGGGGTAGGGAAGATTCAAACAAGAGGGCATGACATAAGAATTAAGGGACAGAGGTTTAGGGGTAACATGAGGGGGAACTTCTTTACTCAGAGAGTGGTGGCTGTGTGGAATGATCTTCCAGCAGAAGTGGTGGAGGCAGGATCGATTTTAACATTTAAAAGTAAAGTGGATAGGTATATGGACGGGAAGGGAATGGAGGGGTATGGTCTGAGTGCAGGTAGATGGGACTAGGGGAAAATAAATGGTCGGCACGGACTGGAAGGGCTGAGAAGGCCTGTTTCCGTGCTGTAATTGTTATATGGTTATATGATTATATGAAATACATTCTGAGCTCCACTGGCACTTCTGCTGAGACTTTGTGGTTCGCTGCAGACTATACGTTCAAGATTAACTCTCTGGGAAACACGGTCCAGGTGGAACAGCTCCAACATCTGTTGACAGTCAGTTACCAGATCGCAGCCCACTTAAATAATAACCTCCCTTTAACCAACAACTGTTCAGCAACCAGACGACTTCCCTAGTGAACCATCTGCAGCCGTGATTGACTTTCTGAAATGGTTTTTAAAATAGGCAGCCCGCAGCATGGAGAGTCTGCATTCCATCCACTGAAACGAAGGGGAAAGGAATTACCTCCCCTCAATCTGTGGGGGACTGAGTTGCCACGAGTGGGAAATTAATGACTCATCGAGCTTGGGAACAAGGCACACAGATCCATAGATCACACGTCCTCTCTGGCATCTTTGGGAAGAGACCATTCCCTCCCTAGTTACCTCATCCCATCCCACCCAGGTACTTTCCCCTGCAACTGTAGGAGATGCAACACCTGTCCCAATACCTCCTCCCTCAACTCCATCCAAAGACCCAATCAGTCTTTCCAGGTGAGGCAGAGTTTTACCTCCACCTTCTCCAACCTCATCCACTGGATCCGCTGTTCCAGGTGTCAACTTGTCCAGGCACTTTCTCCTGCAACTGCAGGAGATGCAACACCTGTTCCTTTACCTCCCCCCTTGACTCCATCCAAGGACCCAAACAGTCCTTTCAGGTGAGGCAGAGGTTCAATTGCATCTCCTCCAACCTCATCCACTGTATCTGCTATTCCAGGTGAGGACTCCTACACCAAGACCAAGCGCTGGCTCGGCAATCATTTCGCCGAGCACCTCCACTCAGTTTGCCTAGGCCTACGCGATCTCCCGGTCGCCAAACACTTTAACTCCCCCTCCCATTTCCACGCTGACCTTTCTGTCCTGGGCCTCCTCCACTGTCAGAGTGCGGCCAAACGCAAATTGGAGGAATAGCATCTCATATTTCGCCCGGGCAGATTATAACCCATAGGTATGAATATTGATTTCTCTAATTTCATGTAATCCTTGAATCCCCTCTCATCATCCTACTAGTTTCACCGCTCTCCGAATTAGTTTCACTGTTTGTATCCACTCGTTATCACCTTTCCCAAAGCCAGCAATGGACCATTGTGGGCTCCACCTTTTCTCGATTATCGTTGCTAGCTTTTGATTTGTCCATTTCGCACCTTTCATTCATTTCTTCTTTGTACCTTTGCATATCTCTGGTTTCCCCCTCCCCGATTCTCAGTCTTAAGTAGGGTCTTGACCCAAAACATCACCTATTTCTTGTCTCTCAAGATGCTGCCTGAATTGCTGAGCTACTCCAGCATTTTGTGTCTATCTTTGGTATAAATCAGCATCTGCAGTTCCTTCCTACACATCTTAAAGTAAGAAATCAGGCTCAAAATAGAAGCTAAAAAAACCCTTGCTATTTTTGACTGTTGCAAGGTCAAATAAACCTTGTGATCGACACACTTTGGAGCACTTTACCAGGTTAAAATGTAGATCATTGTTGGTGAAATTGTACTGGGATTAGGACACAGAATAGATGGAATCCCATTTACTGGCTGTAAATCCTGTGGGATTTATGAAAAAGGCAGTGAATGTGAAATCAATAGAAACAGTTATTGGACAAAGTGTAAATATTCTGCCTAAGGAGTTATCCTTATTCCATTCCCTCACCATGACCAATGTCAACACACCGGGCTCACAAATTCACAAGAAATATTGTACCAAAGAAACCTGGCCTTCTCATGTTGGAGAAAAAAGTGGACAAGTTTAGTTCAGAGAAGTAGAAACATAAACATAGAAAATAGGTGCAGGAATAGGCCACTCGGCTCTTCAACACGAGCTAGCAGCACCATTCAATATGACCATGGCTGACTATGCAAAATCAGCACCTCGTTCCTGCTTTTTCCCCATATCCCTTGATTCCGTCCTGGAATGGAATAGTAGGGATATGATTTTGTTGGTTAAGGCATTGAGTGTGAGAGTCAGGACATCATGATGCAGCTGTATAGGACTTTAGAGTATCGTGTGCAGTTCTGGTCGCTGCATCACATGATGCAGAGACTTTGGAATGAACAGGGCAGTAGATGTGATCCATATGGATTTTAGTGAGACATTTTGTAAAATCCCCCATGGTAGATTGATACAGAAGATTAAGATGCATGGTATTAACGGTGACTTGGTTGTATGGATGACTTGCATGGATTCAGATCTGCCCTTACAAGCGGATTGCAAGGTGGCGCAGTGGTAGAGTTACTGCCTCGCAATGCCAGAGACCTGGTTTCGATCCTGATTACGGGTGCTGTCTGTATGGAGTTTGTATGTTCTCCCGGTGACTGTGTGGGTTTTCTCCGAGATCTTCGGTTTCCTCTCAAACTCCAAAGACATACAGGTTTGTAGGTTAATTGGCTTGGCGTAAATGTATATGTAAATCATCCCTGGTGTGTGTAAGATAGTGTTATCCTTTGGGGATCACTGGTCGGTGCAGACTCGGTGGGTAAAGGGCCTGTTTCTGCACTGTATCTCCCAACTAAACTAAAGACAGAGAGTTGCAGAAGGATAATATTCAGGCTCTAGCCCTGTGACCACTGGAGTGAATTTGTGCTGGGATCTTTGTTATTTAGCTCTATCTTTTAGTAATCTGGGTGTCTTGGTGGCCCAGCATGTGGAGGTGAAACTCATAAGTGATTAGAGTAGAATTAGACCATTCGGCCCATCCCGATCACTCTACCATTCAAACATGGCTGATTCACTGGAGTGTTTAAACTGAGTCCCCACTATGCAGGTAAGTGTTCAGCTTAACGCTGAGGCATTTCAATGGGTCAGGGAGTGTGCAACGAAGGCTGCTGTCTCAACCAGGTAGGTGCTTGCATTGATAATTACCAAACCAGAGCCTTTCCGATCCACTCTGTATCGTGGCTTACTCTTCCAAACCTAGGCCCAAACCATCTCTACTTTATTTGGAGACACAAGGAACTGCAGGTGCTGGAACCTTCAGCAAAGCAGAATGTGTTAGAGAGCGGTCGCGGTGGCGCAGTGGTAGAACGAATGCAGCGCCAGAGACCCGGGTTCGATCCCCACTACAGGTGCTGTCTCTATGGAGTTTGTACGTTCTCCCCGTGACCTGCGTGGGTTTTCTCCGAGATCTTCCTCCCACACTCCAAAGACGTACAGGTTTGTGGGTTAATTGGCTTGGTAAATGTAAAAATTGTCCCTAGTGGGTGTAGGATCGTGTTAATGTGCGGGGATCACTGGTCGGCGCGGACCCGGTGGGCCGAAGGGCCTGTTTCCGTGCTGTATCTCTAAACTAAACTAAACTAAATTCAACGGATCAGTCAGTGTAAGGGGAGGGAATGGATTGGTGATGTTTCAGGTCGGGGCCCTTCTTCAAACTGTCTCTACTGTCTATGGCCTCTTCTTCCCCCTTCCTCCCCACCCTTTCCCCCTTCCTCCCATTGGAGAATATTTCCATGCCCTCGATTATCATGTTTCCTTCCCCTCCCACCCACCGCCTCTCTCACCTGCATGTCATCAGCTCCTTCCCCACACTGGAAATCTGCCTTTATTCACTGAACAGACACATTCTCTTGCATCCATTCCTTATTGTGATTATCGACTCTGGAGAATCAGCAAGTCTGTGCTCTTTACAGAACATTCCCTTGCCCATTTTGAAAAAAATATTGTGAATTATTAACTCCAAATCTAATTACTGGAGTTAATACTCCAGATAATGGAGTTAATAGTACTCCATTGCCATTGTATGCAGCGGATATAATTTATGTCATTGTATGTAACTGAGTACAACTTACTCCATTATACCAGTAAAATGGAGAGATAAGTGTGGCCCGTCCCCCGCTGCTAATCATCGGTGATCACCCCGTCAGGCTTCCAGTTCATCTGGGGTTCAAATATAAACTGGTGACGATGGATGACGATGCACAAGTCAGCAGACAACGAGGGTAAAAGGATGTCCAACGTCGCCCTCACTCCAATGGCCACCTTCATGTGTGGCTGCATCAGGCTGAGCGTAGAGCCAAGGCACGTGGGCACCAAGCGTCACTACCTGCTGAGGTTCTACCTGTCCCCGGTGTTGCAGAGGATGGTCCTGGTGCAGATGCCACGCAATGTGCCAGTCGGCTGGACATTGCCGCACCATCTGTCGCTCGTGGACGGTTCCTCCGGACCAACACCTTTGACCACAAGTTTGTGCTTTCCACATGACATCCCATGTTGGCGTTGTCAGTAAAATGGAGACTTAATGAACTGCAGATGCTGAAATCTTGAGCAAAGCACAAAGTGCTGGAGAAACTCAGTGGGTCAGGCAGCATCTGGGGAGAGAATGGACTGGCAGTGTTTTGGGTCTGGACCCTTCTTCACACTGAATCAGTCTGAAGTAAGGTCCTGAAACAAAACGTTACCTATCTATTCCTTCAGCATATGCTGCCTGGCCTGCTGAATTCACAGCATTTCATGTTTGGTCTCGCCAGTGTTAACCCAGTGAAAATAAATAGATTCTGACGTAAAAAATAGTTAGTTTGATGAGTTAGTCATTCCTGTCTTTGGGTTTCGTATATGTTTCTTGTGTATTAAGTTTTCAAGTATCATGCCACCATTAGTTATTTACCCTCAGTGGAGTGAGGCAATTCTTGAGTTTACTGCTGGACTGTGATATTCAGAAAATATGCATTCATGAGTAAAATAAATATTCAGGCTTTATCTGCTGCAGATATAAATGGCTGCAGGAAATGTCAGCCTTCATTGTGCTTTATTGAAGATCGGACAAAGATAGAACGCCAAGAAGACTTGTGACTATTGTGGAGGAGCCAGCCAAGCTTAGAAATGTGATCTGAATGATCATCAGTGAATCACTAAATCAATGTTACAGACAATTTATATCTTCATAGCTGATTATCTGCAGTAATGCCGGGGCGCTCTGAGATCACGGTGTTCTGTGTGAAAAGCTCACGGTACAATAACCTTGGAAATTATTATAGGAACAAGGAATGCATAGAATGTAAATGCATTCGCCACAAGGCAAAGTAAATCATTGGAAGCTTACTCCATTAGGTGCATTCATGGCTCCTGCACACCACAATGCCTTTCTTTCTCTCCTGCTGTAAAGCTTTAAGTTCCAGACCCATTTGTCTTTGTATTTATCTAATTCTCGAGTCCTGCTTTTAATTGTTTCCCGGCTGCATTTTGTTCTGTGAAGTGCGGTCGGTCGTACCTCAGGAAGATAAAGGTGCCAGGAAGCTGCATTGCAGACAGACACAAAAAGCTGGAGCGACAACCTACCCGATCTCCCGGTTGCAGGACAGCTTTAATTCTCCTTCCCATTCCAACGCAGACCTTTCTGTCCTCGGTCTCCTCCATTGTCAGCGTGAAGCTAAACACAAATTGGAGAAACAGCATCTCATATTTAGCTTGGGCAGCTTCCAGCCTTGTGGTATGAACCTTGATTTCTCTCACTTCAGGTAGCCCCGGCATTCCCTCTCTATCCATCCCTCCCCCACCACAAGTCACACCAGCTTCTCATTTTCGTGTTAAAGAAGGAACTGCAGATGCTGGAGAATCAAGGGTTACACAAAAAGCTGGAGAAACTCAGCGGGTGCAGCAGCATCTAAGGAGCGAAGGAGATAGACAACGTTTCGGGGTCTCGACTGAGCTTCTCATTTTCAACCTACGACAGCTAACAATGGCCTGTTTCCTTTATCATTGTTACTTTTTTTGCATATCTTTTATTCATTGTTCTTTATCTCTCCACATCACCGTCCATATCTCACGTTGCCCTTATCCCTAACCAGTCTGAAGAAGGGTCTCGACCCGAAACGTCACCCATTCCTTCTCTCCAGAGATGCTGTCTCTCCCGCTGAGTTACTTCAGATTTTTGTGTCTGTCTTCGGATTAAACCAGCATCTGCAGTTCATTCTTACATATTTCAGCTGCACTGCAGAGGCAGTTTGTGGTCCTCATAGCCAGAGGCAGACCAATGATTAATATCTCAGGATGCCTCAAGATAAACAACGCAGCGATCTACAAAGTGAGAGAGAGCCATGTACGTTTGATCATTTTAACTATGCCTGTTTTCATCACCGACTCGCATCAGACTTCATCACTGGCTCACCCCCTTCCCCCCTCCCCCCCACCCCACCCCCAATCTATAATATTTGCAATTCAGTCAGCACGGTGGCGCAGCGGTAGAGTTGCTGCCTTACAGCGCCAGTAGACCCGGGTTCAATCCCGACTACAGGTGATGTTTGCAAGGAATTTGTATGTTCATCCCTGACCTGCGGGGGTTTTCTCTGAGATCTTTGGTTTCCTCCCTCACTCCACAGACGTACAGGTTTGTAGGTTAATTGGCTTGGTATAAGTGCAAAGTGTCCCTAATGTGTGTAGGATAATGTTAATGTGCGGGTATCGCTGGTCGGCACGGACACGGTGGGCCTAATGGCCTGTTTCCGCTCTGTATCTTTAAACTAAACAGTCATAAATAAAGGCTTTAAATGTCCAAGTGCAGCACTGAGAACCTTTTGCAAAGCTAATAATCAGAAACTGTGTTATTAAAAGCCATTCAAAGGAGTACTTCAGCAAAGCGCATAAATGTAAAGGCTCCAACTCTGATCCTGGCTGTGTCGATCAAAGACTCACTGGTTTATAAATAGAATTTCATGTTAATGTCTCATCAGCTGTTTTCAACAAAAGAGACACAGGTGAGGACATTTTGAAGTTTATACTTTTCCACCCAAAATGTAACCCCACGGTGTATGTGTAATCTATTGAAACTGCCTTCATTTTAGAGATACTGCATGGAAACAGGCTCTTCAGCCCACTGAGTCCACACTGACTATCGATCATCCATTCACACTAGTTCTATGTTATCCCACTCCCTACACACAAGGGGCAATTTACAGAGGCCAATTAACCTACAAACCTGCACATCTTTGAGATGTTGGAGGAAATCCGAGGACCCGGTGAACGAACCGAAGCCGCAGCCTCCGGCCCCCTATGCCCCGCCTCTCTCATACCAACAGCCGGCTGCCGTCCTTGCCGGTGTTCCCTGCATGCCTCGGTCCCCACCTCACGCGCCCTGTTCCCCTCTGCGTGGGTCACCTGCTGCCGCTCGTGTTCGTGGTTCTGACTCTCCTGCTTCTCCCACCCCGCAGCCCCTCTCCGGTTCCCCAGCTGCTTCGCGGCCTCCTGTTCCTTATGATTTTTCGGGGGAAGGGGAAGAGACGTGTACACGCTCGGGTCGGATTAGCAAGCCACCTGTCCGTTATGACGATTATGTTTAATTCTGTTGTCATGACTTCCATTCTGTTTTGATTTTCTAAGGGGAAGGATGTAGATGGTTTATGCATGCAACCAATAATATAGCTACCTCAGTACCATTAACCCCGCCTTAGTTAACATCAATCATAACGCTTCCCCTCCCTGGGCCCAGTTCAGTAGAAGAATGTAACCAGTGCTTGCTGACGTGTGTTATACCCTGTGCTATCATTAAAGGATGTCTTACACTTCAAGAGTATGTGAATTGCTTATTTACAGCTAGCATGGACATTGTGGGCCGAATGGATTATTGGGCTGGCAGCTCAGTCACTCAGGCCAGGCAGCTCAGTCACATAGGCTGTTGTGTGCTGAAAGGACTGGTTTCCAGAGGACTAGTCTGGACATTGTGAACTGAATGGATTTTTGGACTTGCAGTTCAGTGAGTCATGGCTGGTGGGCTGGTAGTTCACTAAGTCATAGCTGGTGGGCTGGCAGTTTACTAAGTCATGGCTGGTGGGCTGGCAGTCCAGTCACTGACAGTGGCAGTTCACTCAGTCACCCCTCCTCCCTTCAACCCCCCCACTCTGCTCCATGCCATTCCCACCACACATTCAGTCCATCTCCCTCCCCCCCCCCTCCCCCATGTACTCGTAGTAGCTTTCTGACAGCTGAACCATTCCTGCCTATTAGGTTACTATTGTGATGAAGAATAGTAAGATTGAACGAGAACTTACCAGTTCGAAGGTTGATCTTTATTTTATGAGGCGTCGAAGTGAGGGATTTCGTGAAGAGCCCGCCGGCGCGCATGCTCGACATACTTCAAAGTAGCGGCGTGGAATCACAGAACCAACAATAGAAATGACTTTGCATAGTATGATTGAATTGACTAAGATTACCAGATGAAGGTGATTGAGGGTTGGGCGAGGAGGGCACGAAATCCCTCACTTCGACTCCTCATAAAATAAAGATCAACCTTCGAACTGGTAAGTTCTCGTTCAATCTTACTATTTCATTTCAGAGTCACGTGAGTGACACGCCCTGGACCACGTCCATGCTGACACACCACTACCAGGGATGGATGGGAGGAACAAACTTGCTCAACAGTCCATACTGCAAAACAAGAACATATTTATTAATAACAAATCAAACCCCTCATACGGGGACATCTCCACGTTCTTGACCTGCATTCAGCACGGCTTCTGCGAACTGTAGAGGAGCAGCAACAGGCTTGTTATAAAAACGCTGGAACACAGCTTCATTAGCCCATCCTGCGGTGGCGAGAATTTGGTCCATGGGCACCTCCATGACCCTCACCGCTGACGTCGATGCAGCCCTGGTGGAATGAGACTTGAACACATTAGTGTCGATACCTGACTTACCCAAGACGACTCGAAGCCACCTGGATATCGTCTGGACTGTCACTCGATGATGAGGTCTCTTATGAGTGACAAGCAGGTATCTCTCCATTCCTCTGATGTGTGCCGTCACCTTGACATAGTGGCGGATATGTGAGGCTAAACATAGCCTAGCATCTGCGGGGTATGCCGGGAACTTCAGCTGCAGCCCTGTGCACCCAGGTCAATGCTGCTTTAGTAGCTCGTCAATGAAAAAGACTACTTCTGTGGGGGTAGACGTCATTCTGTCGACACGAAGTTTGTGTAGTGTCTGTACCCTCTGAGCTGAAGTCAGCGCTAGTAACATCACCAGCTTCATGGTGAGTTGGTCCAGTTGGAGCCCTTCCATGGGTGACCACGTCCTGAGCAGGGTTAATACGTCCCTGACATCCCAGGTGATATTATAGCGTGGTGTAGGCGGATTCATATTGAATATACCCTGCATGAGTCTGGACACTAGCCTGTTGGATCCTACCTCCAAACTGAGGTAGAATGATAGCGCACTTCTGGCGCTGTTGATGGCACTGTAACTTAAGTGTTCATCATGGTGCAACCCCGCGAGGAATTCCAGGACGTCGGTTATTGTCACGTCATCGTACGTGATGCGAGAGCGGCTGCAGTAGGCTTCCCACTTCTTAATATGCGAGCGGTATCTTCGCCTTGTAGACTCTCGACACGACGCCCCGATGGTATCCATGGTCCGAGCCGAGAGGCCGTATTGGACTAACGGCCTGTTCAGAACCTGCAAGCCAACAAATTTAAATAGCCATGGCAGGGATGCGGCTCCCCTGAGACAGGGTGAGTAACCAATTGTGGGCAACCCTTCAAAAGGACCCAAGGTTTGTTGAGCATGTCAAAGACCACTGGATACCAAGGCTGTGTGGGCCAGTCGGGTATAATAAGGATGCCCTTGGCAGCATCTGCCTGAATCTTTCGCAATACCCGACTGATGACGCAAAACGGGGGGAAGGCATAGAAAAACCACTTCCCCCAGTCCAGCGAGAATGCATCTAGCGCTATTGCCCCAGGATCTGGTTCCCATGAAACGTAGGTTGGTACCTGATGGTTCAACCGTGACGCAAAGAGGTCAATGTCCGGTTTACCAAATTTGGCTGTGACTTTAGAAAAAATCTCAGGATGCAACATCCATTCAATATTGTCATTAAATTTGCGTGACCTGGTGTCTGCCACAGTATTAAGCTCACCTGGCAAATAGGTAGCTGAAATCCAAATGTCTCTTTGAACACACCAGAGCCAAATTGAGCTAGCCAATTTGTCACACGAAACTGACCTGGTACCACCCATATGGTTTAAGTATGCCACTGCTGTGGTGTTGTCTATTTGGAGACGGACATGTGGTCCAACAAGCTTGGAACAATACGCACGAAGTCCGTGGAATGCTGCCAGCAACTCCAAATAGTTAATCCCTTGAGTTAACAACATCGTTGATTCAAGGGTGTCCCATCTGCCACCACAACTAGAGCAATTATTCGTGGCTCCCCAACCATTGGAGCTTGCATCAGTTTGCAAATATACCACCGGATTAGCCTCCCTAATAGGCTTGAATGAGCTGCTAATGTGACACACCCACCATTGCAACTCATTTATCGCTTCGGGCGGCAGCTGCATGGACCGATCATAATGACCAGCGTTCTGTTTTAACGCAGCAATTTTAGCTCTTTGCAAATTCTGATAATGCAAAGGTCCATATCGCGCTGCCGGAAACAAAGCTACCAGCTTCCCAATTATTGTAGCTAAGTGCCGAATCGATGGTATATTGGTGCGGATTAAATCTTGACACACCTGGGTAACCTCCTCAATCTTGTTAATTGGAATGGTAACCCTCATGCTTATAGAGTTCACCGTGAACCCTAGGTAATTAATCACCTGGGCAGGGTAGAACTTTGATTTCTCTGGATGGACAATAAACCCCAATTGTTGAAATATATTGACAGCAGCTGCAACACCCTGTTCAGCCAATTCTAGGGTGTGGCCCACAATTAAGATATCATCTAAATAGGCCATAACTATATGGTGTCGTTGTCTCAAATAAGCCATAATTGGCTTCACTAATTTAGTGAACAATCTAGGGGCTGTGGTGAGCCCATTAGGCAAAGCCTTGTACTGCCAGAGTTGCCCCATCCAGATGAATTTTAAAAACCTTCTGTCACATTTCTGGACGGATACGGAATAATATGCGTCTTTTAAATCGATGCATGCCATAAAGCAACCATGAGAAATCAATGATTTGGCTGTTTCAAACGTATCCATTTTAAAATGAGTATATGTTACAAAAGTATTCAAACGGGTTAGATCAATAATGACACGACAACCTCCATCCTTCTTAGGTCTGGTGAATATGTTCCAAACAAATTCAACTGGCTCATGCACCACTCTCTCAATCACTCCTTTGTGCTCAAGACTTAACAGTTCCTTATAGCCGGCTGCCTGTTCTGCAGCAGATAATTTAAACGTTCGAGCGGGCATGTGCTGGGATGGAGGAATGTCGCCATTAATAAACTCAATTTTATGCCCCTGAATATTCTGCAACACATACTCGTCACCAGTAAAATTACCCCATGCACCCAAAAACCACCGAAGGCGACCACCAACATGTGAAGTTAAACAGAGAGAAAAGAGAGAACCAGACCCCCTCACCTCCGTGGTTACCGGCGGTCCTTGACACGCGTGTGCGGACGTGGAGGTGCTGGGTTGGCTTGAGGGCGCGGCGTCTTCGTTTTCCACCAGGGTCTCTGCCGACCCTGTCCTAAAAAAGACCCCTGGTGCTGGGTCTGATGTTGCTGTCGTTGTGGAGCTTGAGGGTGGGTCCTCGTCGAGGTACTGGCAGACCCTCGTGATCGAATGTATGGAGACTTTGAGCCTGACGGTGTGGGGGCACTCTGAGGGCGCATGATCCCCACCGTTTTGGCTTGCTCGTCAAGCTCTTTGACTCTCTTCGAGAGGTCCTCCCCAAAGAGCTGACGGGGCGGGGGCGGCGGCGGTGGTTTGCACAATCCTGCAAACTTTGGATTGAGCGCTGGGCGGATGCTGGTTTTGCGAAACCCGTTAATTTCATGCTGGGTCACGCACAGGAGGGCCAGGGCATCTTCCTGGTCCAAATTCAATTCGTCCCCGTCCACCGACCGCACAAAGGCGGTAATACCTCCTGCTGACGGATAGCCGCACTGATGTTGCCCCATATCGGCGTATTGACCACAGGCACGTTGAGGGAGTTGCAATTGGATGGAGCCTTGTGACGGCTCATTGCCTGAATGAGGACTTCTTCCTGTAGTTGCTGGTTGTTAAGAAAGTCCACAGTGGCTGCCAGCTTCGTGTTTAAAGGAAGTCCAGATGAATGTGGGGCCGCAAATTTGGTCGCCACATCCAGAAGATCCTCCGCTGGTACCTCCACCGGAGGTGGTATGGAATCCACCAAAACCTCCTCCTCCTGCTGCTCCAGGCTGATGGTAGAGGCTGGTGACGACGCCCTGTGCCTGTGGCTGCCCTGCTGTTGTTGGCTTTGAAGCAGGAGCTCCAGCAGCCGCTCCATACGGTCAATACGCCCTTCACCTTGAAAAGAAAACCGGGCTCCTATCATCGGCCTGCACCTCATCGAGGCCCTGCCGGTGCCGGTAGTTGTCGCTAACAGCCGCCGAGGCGAAACTGCGCGATTCCCGCGCGGGCGTGTTCAACCGCCTCCGTTTAGCGGGAGCTGACGCCGCTGCCACTAAGGGCACTTGCAGCGTGGTGTCGGCACCAGCCTGAGCATGGCTACCTGAAGCCCGCGCAGGCTTGCCGGCTGCCCACATCGTGGACCTTGCCGACGCATGGTCTCGCCCACCCATCCATGGGGGGCTCGGCGACCGTGACGAGACCCAACTCAACCGACCCGTCCCGGCGTCGAGAGTCGGGGTGTGCCGGCTGGACCTCACAGCCGCCCCGGGTCTCGCCCTGGAACCTGACCGCTCCTCCGTGTCAGGCAATGCCTTAGCCCTGGCAGGGTTAGGCTTCTGGGCTCCTGCCCTGCCCCTTCTCGGGGGGCTGAGTGGAACGGGCCGTGCAGCCGCACGCCCCCTGCTCGAGGTCGCCAGCGAGCCCGCTGACGACCTGACTGCCATGGTAGGGTCCCCCTGCTCTGGCGGCACACCACACTCCTCCTCGTCGAACTCCTCCGAGCTGTGGTGTGCTGGCGGATCTGGACCTGTAATCACAGGGCTTACCCACATCTCCGCCTGAGTCCCGGCCTGTACTGCAGGAACTGCCGATGGTAAAGGCCCCGGAACTGTTGACCGGCGAACTCGTCCTGACGTCCTCCGGCCCTTCGAACTCCCATCCATATCCTTGCTGCAAGACATAACGACAACAAGGACCACCAACTAAAGGTGGAATACTCACCTCCGTGGCCCCTTATGAAGGGCTGGCGAGGAGCGCGCTCCACCGCCAGCCGTCGCAGCAACGCGTTACGACGATATGTCGAGCATGCGCGCCGGCGGGCTCTTCAGGAAGTCACTCACGTGACTCCGAAATGAAACATGCAGGCATGGCAAGTGGAAGAAGGATTTATTAAAGTTCCTAATGTGAATGTGAAACATAACAACAATTTTAATGTTAAAGATGAGATTTATTAAGTTCTTTCTTGTTGTATCTCGTGTTGTGTTCTACTGCTCACTACTTCTTGATAACACTTTGCTGTTGATATAAAAAGACAATTTTAATATAGAGAGATTGAGCGGTCAAATTTTAACAATAAAAATCTGAGAATTTGCCTAAAAAGTCATCATGGAGTGCAGGCCGCAAGTCCAATCTCATAGCAGCCCAAGCAGAGTGCAGACAGCAAGTCCAACCTCACAGCACTCCAAGCAGAGTGCAGGCAGCAAGTCCAACCTCACAGCATTCTAAGCAGAGTGCAGGCAGCAAATCCAACCTAACAGCACTCCAAGCAGAGTGCAGGAAGAAAGTCCGACCTCAGAGCACTCCAAGCAGAGTGCAGGCCAGCAAATCCAATTTCACAGCATTTCAAGCAGAACACACACACACACACACACACACACACACACACACACACACACACACACACACACACACACACACACACACACACACACACACACACACACACACACACACACACCCCCCCCCCCCCCCCCCCATATATATGGCAATAAAAAAATTTGAATACTCAAACGGCTCAGCGCGGCATCTCCACCTTGGGCCTTCCACAGTCAGCACGACCTCTGTACTCACGGGAAATTACGCAATCAACATGACCTGTCCACTAAGCGGAAATCACAAAATAGAAACACAGAAATTAGGTGCAGGAGTAGGCCATTCGGCCCTTCGAGCCTGCACCGCCATTCAATATGATCATGGCTGATCATCCAACTCAGTATCCCGTACCTGCCTTCTCTCCATACCCCCGATCCCTTTAGCCACAAGGGCCACATCTAGCTCCCTCTTAAATGTAGCCAATGAACTGGCCTCAACTACCCTCTGTGGCAGAGAGTTCCAGAGACCCACCACTCTCTGGGTGAAAAAAGTCCTTCTCATCTCGGTCCTAAGGGATTTCCCCCTTATCCTTAAGCTGTGACCCCTTGTCCTGGACCTCCCCAGCATCGGGAACAATCTTCCTGCACCTAGCCTGTCCAACCCCTTAAGAATTTTAAAAGCGACCGCGGCAGGACTCGAACCTGCAATCTTCTGATCCGAAGTCAGACGCCTTATCCATTAGGCCACGCGGCCGACAATGAACAGGACTTTTGCAGTAAGCAGTCAGACCTAATAAAGCGTTTATTCCTTAAAGGGACAGCTGTTGCAAAAGGCACAGCTATTGTAAAAAGCACATTTCAAAAGCCACCTTTAATTTCAAAAACTACATTTCAAAAGCCACATTCACTCCCTAGTGTGTAGGGAGTGAATGTGAAAGTGGATTCACATAGAACTAGTGTGAACGTGTGCTGATCGGCATGGACAAGGTGGCCTGTTTCCACTCTGTATGTCTAAAGTCTTGGAATCTCTGCTAGGCTCGATAACAAACATTCCCAGGGTGCCAGGTTATTAGAGTTTCAATGCAGTTCAAACAAGCTGCCTGTGTGGAGTTTATATGCTCTCCTCGTAACTGCCTAGGTTTTCTCTGGGTGCTCGGGTTTCCTCCCACATGTTGTACGTTCACAGGGAGAACATACAAACTCTGTACAGACAGCACCCGTAGTCAGGATCGAACCCAGGTCTCTGGCGCTGTGAGGCAGCAACTCTACCGCTGCGCCACCGAGCCACCCCATGTTCTCTAGGTGGGGGTCAGTTTATAACACACAAGGGAATAGAGAAAGGGAGGGGTATCCTTGTCTCAGCTGTAATGCAAAGGCCACTATAATCATTCAACATCACGGCAAGTTACTTCACCACATAGTAAGAAATTATTGCGTTTGTAACATATTAAATATCCTCTGCACAGCTGACAGTACTTTAATTATTGATCCCACTGAAGCCACGGGTGAGCAGGGGAAGACATAGAGAGAGACAGTTTAATCCTGATAGGATTCATATTCATAAGTGATAGGAGCAGAATTAGGCCATTCGGCCCATCAAGTCTATTCCTCCATTCAATCATGGCTGATCTAACTCTCCCTCCTAACCCCATTCTGCTGCATTCCCCCCATTACCTCCGACACCTGTACTAATCAAGAATCTATCTATCTCTGCCTTAAATATATCCACTGACTTGGCGTCCACAGCCTCCTGTGGCAAAGTATTCCACAGAGTCTCCAACCTCAAGGACTAAAGAAAATACTCTCATCTCCTTTCTAAAGGAACGCCATTTAATTCTGAGGCTCTGACCTCTAGTCCTAGATTCTTCCACTAGTGGAAACATCCTCTCGACATCCACTCTATCCAAGCCTTTCACTATTCTGTATGTTTCAATGAGGTCCCCCCTCATTCTTCTAAACTCCAGCGAGTACAGGCCCAGTGTCGTCAAACGCTCATCATATGTTAACCTACTCATTCCTGGGATCAATCTTGTAAACCTCCTCTGGACCGTGTCCAGAGCCAGCACATCCCTTCCTCAGATATCGTGCCCAACGCTGCTCACAATATTCCAAATGCGGCCTGACCAACGCCTTATAGAGTCTCAACATTCCATCCCAGTTTGTGTATATTATCCCTCTCAAAATAAATGATAGTATTGCACTTGCTTTCTTTTCTATCAATTCGACTTGCAGAACATCTTTTTGGGAATCCTGCACCGGCTCTCCCAAGTCCCTTTGCACCTCCGATTGCTGTATTCGCTCCCCATTTAGAAAATAGTCTACACCTTTATTCCTACTAACAAAATGCACGGCTCCACACTTTATTCATCTGCCACTTCTATAATATACTCCCCTATATTCCATACTCCACACTATATTCCATCTGCCACTTCTCTGCCCACACTCCCAACCTGTCCAACTCCTTGCTTTCTCTACATTACTGCTCCCTCCACCTATTTTCGTATCATCCGCAAACTTGGCCACAAAGCCTCCAACTCTCAATCCAGGATCTCAATCCTTCTTGGTTTTCAGTTACAAAACCAGCAGGTTACTTTTTCTGCTGGACATCCCTGCAGTCATAGCATCTTTGGTGTCTGCTGTTGTTTGGAGGTGGGTCAGAAATGCACCTGTTTGCAGTGAATGTCTTGTGGTACATCTACAGCATCAGGCTGTGTGCAACCATTATCATAATATCAGGGCGAAAGAGCAGTATAGAGTGAATGTGAATAATCGGTAAAAATATCCATAGGGTATGTTTGGAAAATTGAAATTTGATATTAGAAATCCGACTCAAGGTTTTGCAGGCCAAACTGTAATTTTTAAAAAAGGGAGGACTTTGAGTTGGAGATGTTCGGGTCATAGTCCAATTGATGGAGTTGGGCAGAGGTCGTAGTCTCGAGGTCGGGTCGAGGTGGACGGGCACCATCGGTGAGAACAAAGTAGGACCAAGTGTGGGGGTCACACCAAGAACTAATGGTGTCCCAGTGTGTGTGTGTGGGGGGGAAGAAGGGAAGAAGGGATGAGTACTTTATGTAAGTTGTAACTTTGTCAGCACCTTTGACAACTCAAATGTGTACTTCGAAGGTACACAAAATGCTGGAGTAACTCAGCGGGCCAGGCAGCGTCCACTGCAAAATCTCCTCAAGGTATGTCTGCTATGAAGAAGTTCTCCTCCTCTCACCGATAAGAGTTCAGACCCATTCATTCTCTCTAGAGATGCTGCCTGTCCCGTTGAGTTACTGCAGCAATTTGTGTCTACCTTCGATTTAAGCCAGCATCCGCAGTTCTCTCCTGCATATCTTATGTGTACTTTGAAGGCAAAAGCAAAGAATTTCACTGCAGGTAGTTACACGTGACAATAATTCATCAACATCATCATCCTTATGAGGGAGAAAAATAATTAAACCCCGTGCTTCCTGGATGATGAAAAAGATACAGTAAAATGGAGTTGTAGCAGAGAGCATATGGCAGATGGTTGGTTGTCAACAAAAGGGAAAATCAAGCTATTTATGGAAAATTGGGGCTGCACCGTAGCACAGCTGGTAGAGCTGCTGCCTCACCATGCCAGGGACCTCGGGTGCTCCCACATCCCAAAGACTGCGAATTTCTAGGTTGGCAATCTTTAAATTGCCCATAGCATATAGAGAGTGGATGTGAATGTGCAATAACATAGAACTAGGGTGAACGGGCGACTGATGGTCGATGTGGACTTGGTCAGCATGCTCGCAGGCTGTTTCCTCTTCTCCCCTCTCCCATCGGGTAGAAGGTACAAAAGCTTGAAAACAACTACCACCAGATTTAAGAACAGCTACTTTGCTGCTGTTATCCGACAATTGTGTGGACCTCTCATAAGCTGAGGATGTATTCTAGTTCTTCCAATCTACCTTGTTGCAACCCTTGCACTTTTTCCTTGCAGCTGTAACACACTATGTTCAGCAGTATTTCTCCTTTCACTTGTTGCACCCACTATAGTTCTAATGTATGGTTGATTGGGCTGATGTAAAGTGAAATTTAACAAAGTACCCTTTATTGTCATTCAGACATTTCAGCCTGAATGAAATTGTATACCTTGCAGTCATAACATAGAACAAAATAACAAAACACACACTTAACACCGTTTAACATCCACCAAAGTGAGTCTGCCAGGCACCTCCTCACTGTGATGGAAGGCAAAAGTCTCTTCCATCCTTGTTCTCCCTCTGCGTTCAGGCGAACCAGGCTTCCGATGTTGCACCCTCGCCGGGTGATGGAAAGTCCAGCGCACGAATGTGAGCTCCGCGAATGGGCTGGTTTAAACTCCGTGGCCCGGGGCGGTCGAAGCTGCCGAAGCTGCCACCCTCCAGTCCAGTGGACAATGCTGTCGTTGCGGTGGCTCCGGAGAACCGGTCACAAACCTGGGACCTGCGAGCTCCCGACGATGTCGTCCACTGGGCCCGCGGCCGAGACCACTGGGCCCGCGGCCAAAGCCTCCGAGGCTCCGGTAGTGTTGTCGCCGCCGCAACATCACCACAGCCTCAAAGTCGGCCAGCCTCTCGTTGGTAAGTCCTGGCTCTGTCTCCGGTGCCTCGAGGTCGGTCCCATTTCGAGGCCGCCAGCTCCATGAATAGACCTCAGCACAGACGGAGATGGGGGATACGACAAGAAAAGGTCACATCCCCCCCCCCCCCCCCCCGAAGGAAGAGACTAAAAACAGTTTCTCCCACACATACACAACTAAAATAAACAAAATAAACTAAACAACAGGACAAAAGGAAAAACAAAAAGAAAAAACAGACGGACTGCAGGTGAGCCGCAGCTGCTGGGGCAGCGCCGCCACTTCCGGATCCGTATGGTCAGATCGACAAGGATGGCATGCAAAACAGAAGTTTTTCACTGTATCTCCATATCTGTGACAATAATAAACCAAGGCCAATGTTGCTGAGAGAAACAAAGGAGGAAGTTTTTAGATGGCCTGGGCAAAATCTTCCAAATATGTTCATTCAGGGGTGGTGACAGTGAACTGGAAAAATATAAATATAGCATTTCAATTCAAATCAAAGCGTTGAAACGAACCCTGTAACTATTGTGTAGGAAGGAACTGCAGATGCTGGTTGAAATCGAAGATGGACACAAAACACTGGAGTAACTCAGCAGGACAGGCAGTATCTCTGGAGAGAAGGAATGGGTGACGTTTCGGTTCGAGACCCTTCCCTGTAACTATAGACTTGATAGAGAGCAATCTAGAAAAAAATAAGCCAGGGATAGACTTAGTAATGCCTTGAATGAACGTGGCCACTTAAACATTTACATTCCTTTTCCTCTGAATGAAAAGCGTGTCTAAAGAATTTGATTCTTTTTTTAGTATGAAGCACAGGTCCACCACTGATTTTCCAGCAACTGGTGGTCCGGAGCCTACTTTTATCTGGATAAAATTACGAGTGCACCTGAAATTCCCCCCCCCCCCCCCTCCCCCCCGCCAGGTGAGGCAGCCGATCCCGACCTCATCCTCCACGGCTGATCTGCGGGTGGAATTTGCCCCCCTAGGGCCGGGGCTCTGGAACCCTGGCCCGGCCGGAGCCCGCAGATCCGTTCCTATAGCCGACTTACAACGCCGACTTTGTGGGCCAGCATATCGGCACCCCACTGAGGCCGTGATATCTGTTGGTCCGGCAAAACGGATAGGAAAGGATAGGAAAGGCAAAACCTGGTGAAATAGAATGAGGTGATTAATAAAAGTACTAATAATGACACAAAGAAAACCCATTTTTCTGCCAGCAAGTGAATAGAATCAAAAGTAGAGAAGTGGGACTTGTGAGCCTGAGCTGGAGAGAAAGATTGGGAAAGCCAGGACTTTATTCCTTGGAGTGCAGGAGATTGAGGTGTGATCTTATAGATTTGTATAACATAACTAGACTAAGTGGGACCCGTTGGGTCCCATGTTCACACGGGAGGGCTGGTCCCTCAATGCAATATTCCACCAATTCCAATGGGGGGGGGGGGGGCTTTCTGGAGCACTAGTATGGGAATTGTGGGCTGCCAGCTTCAAAAGATCCATCATTGTACGTGTACCAAAAAATTCCGCCCCAGCCTTTCTGAATGACTACCGTCCGGTGGCCTCACCTCGGTAGTCATGAAATGCTGTGAGAAGTTGGTCAAGAAACACAGCTATGCCTTCCTCCCTCGCAACATGGACCCGCATACCGTCCGAACAGATCCACGGACGATGCGGTCTCCCAGGTTCTGCACACCACTCTCTCTCACCTTGACAGCCAGAAGGGGGACTACATGAGGATGCTGTTCATAGACTTCAGTTCAGCCTTCAACACGATAGTCCCCACCAGACTTGCCGAGAAGCTGTTGGAAATGGGGCTCAACACCTCCCTGTGTGCCTGGGTCCTGGACTTTCTCACCGCCAGGCCCCAGGTGGTCAAGATGGGAGGAAATACATCGAAGTCCCTCACCCTGAGCACAGGAACCAAGTGCAGTTTCATACCACTTCAAGCAAGGTGCAGGGCAACCAAACTCAAGTGCAGTTTCCTACCACTTCAAGCAGGGTGTAGGGCCACCGAACTCAAGTGCAGTTTCATGCCACTTCAAACAGGGTGCAAGGCCACCAAATGCTAGTGCTGTTTAATGCCATTTCATGCAGGGTGCAAGGAAGTTATCCAGTTACCACCACCAACAACCATTTGCAGTGCAGCATTTCAAAGCAGTTACCACCACCAACAACCATTTGCAGTGCAGCATTTCAAAGCAGTTACAACCACCATCAACCATTTACAGTGCAGCATTTCAAAGCAGTTACCACCACCAACAACCATTTGCAGTGCAGCATTTCAAAGCAACATTTCCATTTTCAAACCACATTAAGGGCACTCACAGTTGAGTAGACATGTGTTCAGTGTTATTAACAGCTCAGAGAGATGTGACCCTCTTGCTTTCTCCATCTTGCAAAGACTGACTGAGGCACAACACTTCTGGGTTTTATCGTCCCACCAGCAGAGGCAGCAGAGAGAATGTCAACATTTTTTAAACATTAATAACTCTTTTATTTTTAATCAATGGGGAAAAATCCTCTTGCCCTGCACAGCGAAGGATGACTCTGATTAAGATAGCCAAAAATCACAGCCATAAGTGCAGCATTTTTTCAAAAATCGTAAAACAGAAGAACAGGAAGCGGTCAAGATCTTACTTTTAGTAATAAAGATGAGGGGAATAAATAGGGTGAATGCACAGGTTATTTTATACCGGATAGGGGAATCAAGAACCAGAGGTTTAAGGTGAGTGGGTAAAAAATGTAATAGGAATAGAGGACCCAGGACTCAGAAGGTGATGGGTATATGAAAAGAGCTATCAGAGGAGGTAGCTGAGGCGGACACTAGAACATAATTTAAAAGACACTTGGTCAGGTGCATGAATAGGAAAGGTTTGAATGGATATGGGCCAAACGCAGGCAAATAGGACTAACTTAGATGGGGTGTTTTGATTGGTATGGATGAGTTGGGCTGAAGGGCCTGTTTCTGTGCTGTTCTACAACTATGAGAAAGGATGGCATTTTGGATGGAACAATGCTGATTCAGATTGTGTGTTTGTGTGTCTGGTGGCAGCGTAGACATAGAGTCATACAGCATGGAAACAGGCTCTTCAGCCCAACTTGCCCTCACCAGCCAACATGACCCAGCTACACTAGTCCCACCTGTTGTAGTAAAAGGACTGAGCTTGTACTGCTCAACACTTCCTGATAAAATCCATCCGCTCTGACAACTATTTTCAAATAGCCAGATGATGAGAGTTGAACAATCTTTTTTTTGGAAAATCAATCATTTTAATCTTATCCCGCAGTGATTGTATCCTGGCGATTTGTTGGTAGGTATTTTCCCTTCATCTTCAGCTAAGTAATTATAGGTCTACCTCAACCAATATCTCACTTACTTTCAAATATGTAATAATTCCAAATGCTTAGACTAAGTAAAAGGGACACAAAACGTAGTGGGTTCTTCTGCAAACTTACCTCATCTGAGAACTATTTTTATTACAGTAAGTACATATGGTTAAACAAAACGGAGCTGCATCCAGTGTCCCTGCCCAAAGCAAGACCTTCTTTAGCCTTTTGAGAACGTTGATTAAAGCTCTCAAGATTGATTCCTGAGATGAATTATTTTTAGTGGGAGAAGAATGGACCCATATTCTCTGAGTTTCAGCAGCTACCTTATAGCGCCTGAGACCAGGGGTTCGATCCTGACCACGGGTGCTGTCTGTATGCAGTTTGTACGTTCTCACTGTGGCAGTGTGGGTTTTCTCCGGGCACTGTTGTTTCCTCCCACATTTCACAGACGTGCAGATTTGTAGGTTAATTGGCCTCCATAAATTGCCCCTAGTGTGTAGAATAGAACTAGTGTATGGGTGATCATTGATCGGCACGGACTCGCTGGGCCGAAGGGCCTGTTTCCATGCTGCACTTAACCCTTTCAATAACGGACCTCTACACAGCATATTTTGGTTTTAGCGGACCGAGGCTCCTGTTACACTTCTACTCCACCACTGCCAGATAGTTTAGTTTGGTTTAGTTTATTGTCACGTGTACCGAGGTACAGTGAAAATCTTTTGTTGCATGCTAACCAGTCAGCAGAAAGACAATAAATGATTACAATCGAACCGTCCACAGTGTACAGATAGATACATGATAAGGGAATTATGTTTAGTGCAAGGTAAAGACAGTAATGTCGGATCAAAGATAGTCTGAAGGTCCTCGATGAGGTGGATAGTAGTTCAGCACTGCCCTCTGCACTGTTGCAGCAGGGATGGTTGAGTTGCCTGATAACAGATGGCAAGGAACTGTCTCTGTAGCTCACCCAGTGAGATGGCAACGGGTGACATACTTGCAGTGGGGGGCGAGAGAGGGAGCAGCATGAAGTGAGGGAGCAGCATGGAATGAGTACCGAGCCCATCCCCGGCACACCGCGTGTGGAGCCGGGGGTTCTGCGGCTCCCCAGCCTGCGAATACCCACCGGTTTAAACCCCAACTCCATCCCCGAAGCCACGTTTCTCCATAAGTTCATAAGTGATAGGAGCAGAATTAGGCCATTTGGCCCATCAGGTCTATTCCACCATTCAATCATGGCTGATCTATCTTTTCCTCTCAACCCCATTCTCCTGCCTTTACCCCATAACCCCTGACACAACATAATAATCAAGAATCTATCAATCTCCGCCTTAAAAATATTCATTGACTGACCTCCCCTTCACTAAAAAAGTTTCTTCTCATCTCCTTTCTAAAAGAACACCCTTTAATTCTGAGGCTGTGGCCTCTGGTCCTAGACTCTCCCACTGGTGGAAACATCCCTCACCACATTCACTCTCTCTAGACCTTTCACTATTCGGTAAGTTTCAAAGAGGTTCCCCCCTTATCCTTCTAAATTCCAGCGAGTACAGGCCCAGTGCATTCAAACACTCATCATATGTTATCCCTCCCGGCCTTGGGTTAAACTCTACCACACCTCACCCAGTCATAGCGGACAATCGGTTACAATAACAGACACCATCCTCTCTCTCATGCTCCATTATTGCGTAGTTTTACTGTATATAATTCTTGCAGAATGACAGAGCAATCTCAAGAGGCTGAATGACCTACCATTCTTTTATTCCTAATGTTCATCTGAGCCCAACTATGTCAGAGACCTGAAAATGATAGTGGACAAACCTTTTACAAGAAGAGAAAATTAAGGCCACCCATTCATTAGCACTGACAAATGGACTTTGCCTTGGATACTTAATTTCGGAAGGTCGTTGGATAGAGACATGATTTATTACGATGAGATGAATTGGTTTTGGGATTAGTCTTTTGAAAGTAGGGCCTTTTTTCATTAATGTTAGTAAAGGATCTGATAAATGGACTCCAAACCGTACGGCATTGTGTTAAGGTAAGCAAAACGTAACTTTATATATCACTTTCACAAACTCAAAAGGTCCCAACGCACTCTAAATCCAGACATCCGTTGTAATATGGAAAGGCAGCAGCTAATTGAACACAGTTCCCTCAAAAAGCAAAGAGATAATAAGCAGATAATCTATATTTTAGTGTTGCTGTTTAAAGGATAAATATTAGTCTGAATATTTCCTACGTTTTTTGAGTCATGGCAAGAATCTATTTTGTCTTTGAGTTGTTGGTGTAACATCTGAATGAAAGATGGTGCTTTTAACTCGCTAGGTCTTTCTCTGTACCGCACTAAATCGCCAGCGTAGATCGTTGAAATCGGTCTTTGGAATGGGCCAAATGGTTTTCCTGCCTCTTACAGAGAAAGAACATGACCATAAACTACAAACCTAGGCCATTAAGGCAAATTACTTTGATTGGTTTGGTCAATTAAGAGGCACAAGGTGACATGGTAATGCCTCGAATGCAAAAGGAATGCTGGTGGAATAATCTGGGGTTTGGAGGGTAGAAAGCAACAGCAGTAAAAATACTGGCAGACCCAACATTGTTAACATTTCGGGTGTAATTAACATTTTGGTTATTTCATGCACGTGTGATGTGTGCGATGTTCAAGGGTTTGAATGAGCTGCTTGGTGGAGTCTAGACAAGTGGAGTTTGTGGACGGCATGTGGACAGGATGGAGTGTGGGGAACTTGTGCACTTGTGGAGGAACACACGTGTGTGGACCAAGCGGAGGACCCATCCACCGTGGTCAGAGGAACGAAGAATGCCCACCGCAGACCGCAAACTCGGCCGCGAGACGCTGACGACCCCGAGAACCGCCGTCACCTAGAGCGAGCAGGGGGCAAGTGAGTGAGGTGGAGCGCGGAGAATAAAGGGGGAGAATGGAAAGAATGAATGTAAAGCCTGCTGCCATGTGCAGCGGGAGGCAGTAGATAGGTGCCTTCGTAACTTTGTCAGCGCCAGACACATGGCAACACTTGTGTACTGCCTAGGTTGTATACAAAACAAAGCTTTTCATTGTACCTACATAGGTACATGTAACAATAGAATACCGTTCATTCATTTATTCATTCAGTGCGGCACGAGCGATTCCTGCATGACGGAGACTGAGGAATCCTGTAGTCCTGCAGTGAGCCATGTATCTTGGGGTGGATTCAAGTTATTCTCTTTTCCATGAAATCCCCCAAAAGTTTGTGTCTGAGGAGTATGATGATGAGGGGGCGATGTGGAACTCCTGGTGATGAGGTCTATTGCCATAAGAGTAAAGGATCTTCTCCGTGGATTGTCACCTTGTCGTGGTGGAGAAGCTTGTGTGGTCCTGAGATCCTGAGAGCGATGCCGTCTGGAGCTGTGCTCCTGGTAGGGTCACCCATGGCGGTGAGGTCAAGGGGGAGGTTCCTGACAAAGAGCAATCCAACCAAGACCTCAACGGTGGAACAGGCGGAGGATGATGTTTGACTTCAGTGGAGTGTCACAACGGCTGGGAAGGCGGATGAAGGGTGCAGCAGAAAAGGTTCTCTGGTCGTCTTGGACTCCATGCCACTGGATCCTGACCCAGTAGGACTGTGTGGTGTCAGTCTGTGCACCAGTCTCCCCACGTTAAACAAAGTTGCGCACAAGCATCCTTAGGAGAGGACAGTCATACTCGTCTCGAGTGACCGCTGATGAAAGGACCATAGAAAGCAGGGATGGGAGGAAGACTCATGGCCCATGGGTCTGGTTGATCAACTCAAGACCTGCCTGTTGCCTGTATACTTTGACTCAGAATCTTTGTCAGAGATTTATACAGCAAATCCATAAAATCCAAAGCTCCTTGTATCCCAGTCTTGAATATATTCAACGTATTAGTAATCATAGCTCTTCAGGGTAAAATTATAAAAAATCAGAACCTGCCAAGTGATGGAACACATTCTACTTAAGGGGTAGACACAAAATGAGAAATCAAAATACTTCTTCAACCCGAAACATGACCCATTCCTTCTCTCCACCCGATACTGCTAGTTCCGCTGAGTTACTCCAGCATTTAGTGTCTTGCTTTGTTTAAACCAGCATCTGCAGTTCCTTGCTACACATACCTCTTAAGGGGGTGACCCCTTACATTTATATATCCTCTTGACTAAGATTCCCCCCATAACAGAATATATTCCTTCCCCATCGTCCCAGAGAAATTCCATGTGGTCACAGGGAGAACGTACAAACTCCATACAGACAGCACCCGTGGTCAGGATCGAACCTGTTTCTCCGGTGCTGTAAGGCTGCATCTGTGTAGCATTAGACCCCACAATGCTCATGGTAGCAGGTTAAACATGGGCAGGAAGGCTCCCCTGGATCATCGCCTGGTGTCCTCTCTTAGTGTTTCCAGGGAGATAACTCCTTGAAGAGGCACTGAAATAGCAAGAGAACAGAAAGCACTCTGGGTGCGGATGTCAATAAGCATTGCCAAGAGGATAACACCATTACAGATTCAGTTGGCCAAGTCCTCTTAAACATAGCTGCCGGAGCGGGTCTTTGTCAAATAAGGTGTGAACTAAAAGCCCTCTCCCACTGTACGAGTCCATTCGAGTAAAATATTTTCCCTGTATGAAGGACCCGACCTTTCCTCTGTTGGGTCTCCGTTGTCGTTGGGGCCTAGCACCGTGGAGCGGCCTCCAACCGGACCTGGGGCTCCAGTCGTGGAGCTGCGGGCTACTCACCATCGTGGAGGTGGCCGAGTTCGGAACGGGAGGAGCTGTGGTGGCGCGCTGCTGCTGCCCGATCCCGGAGATTCGGAGGCTCCAGCTGCAGGCCGGTGGACGGTAACACCCGGAGCTCGCGGGTCCCTGGTGGGAGACCGCTTTTCGGAGCTCCCGCGGTGGCAACTTCTCCCGTCCGAGTTGCGGGGTTGAAAATGACTTGGAGCGGGGCTTTACATCGCCCCGCGAGGCTTTAACTGCCACTAGACTTGCTAGCGCCCACTGGGGGCTTTAACATCAAGACCCGGAGCGTGGTCTTGCATCGCTTGGCGCGGCCTGAATGGCCGCGGGACTTATTTACCATCGCCCGCCGGGGGCTTTGACTTTGACCACGAGAGGAGAATGGGGAGTGCAGGGGAGAGATAAGACTTTGCCTTCCATCACAGTGAGGAGGAGATTCACTGTGATGAATGTTTGTGTAAATTGTGTTGTGTCTTGGTTCTTTTCTTGTTTGTATGACTGAAACTAAATTTCGTTTGAACCTCAATGTTTAAAAAAAAATCAAACTCTTGGCAAGCACGTAGAATGAACGTAGCGGGTACGTCGGAGCTCGGGGACGTCTCCCAGCGACTCGTAATGCTATCGGCAGGTACTTGGGAAGACTCGCTAATGGCAGGTAAGCTCGGGAAGACTCGTGAAGGTTTTTCAACATGTTGAAAAATGTCCACGAGAGCCCCGAGTACCTGCGAGCGGCCATTACCGTAAATCTCCGAGTTCGAATCAGGGCAAACACTCGGGAGAACTCTTTGAATTAACTTGTCTTTAACACCTGGAATATGCTTACTTGATCTTTCCCTTACCAAACTCGTGCACTTTGAAAGCCTCCACAACCAGCCTCTGGAACAGCTTCTTCACCTCTCTTATCAGGCTTCTACCCCTTTGCAGACATTGGACTTGGTGTCTGGAACAGATGCGCTACAATGCTGAGAACTATATTCTGCACTCTGTATCTTTCCCTCACCCTACCTACTGCACTGGAGTTTGGATTGATTATATTTTATGTATAGTATTATCTGATTTCACAAGAGAGCATGCAAAATATAGGTTTTCACTGCACCTCAGTACAGGTGATAATAATAACCCTAAACCCACGTGTGGCAGATGCAATTGTCCACTGGTGTAGCCTTGGTAGAGGTGAGCACCGCACAGTACCTGTGGCGATAAACTCCCCTCCTCACCACAGTGTAACAAATGTACGGATCTATCAGTTTAAGCCAGACATTCATTATTGGCCATGACCCAAGTATACCCGGGGGTGGTGGCACTGAACAGGTTAAAGAACATTTGGACAGGTTCATAGATGGGGTAGTTTAGAGGGATATGAGCCGAACACAGACAGGTGGAACTACTATAGATGGGACATGTTGGTCAGCGTGGGCAAGTTGAGCTGAAAGGCCTGGTTCCATGCTGCCTGACTTTATGAATTTATCAGCTTAGGGAAGCTGGAATTTGGAATTAATAACTTAAACAGCATGCAATAAGCCTAAGTGATCTTGTGTTTAATGGAACAGATCAAAACTCTGCAGTCCCGACATATCTAGTCGTAAATGGTAGGGACAATTAAACAGGAGGTGGTGGCTTGTGGTACATCGCCATCGTTAGTGATGGTGGGACCCAGAGAGTGTGTGTTCAAAGAAAGGCTGAAACATTCCCAACCGAGTGTGACCTTGATGAACGATCTTGGATGCCTACTGAGACCCACACCATTACCAAAGTCAGGCTCTAGCTGATTTGATTCATTTCACTTGAGATCAAGAAACAACAAATCAGCAAACTGTGCCGCAGATACTTGCTCACACTGCCCCAATAACTCCTCCCAAACCCATGACGTCTGCCACCAAGAAAGTTAAGATGAGCAGGTGCTTGGGAACACCACCATCTTTGGCTTCCCATTCCAAGTCACGTGCCATCCTGATCTGGCAACATAATGTTGATTCTTTATCATTGTGGGGTCTATATTCTGGAACTCTGTATCCAACGTCATTATGGGAAGATCTTCACCCAAATGACTGCGGTGTTTCAAGAAGGTGGACCACCTCCACCTCCACCACCACCTTCTCAAGGGCAGCAATAAACACTGACCAAGCTAGTTCACACAAATAGACAAAAAACACTATGAGCGATTGTAAAAGATGAGACATTAACTCCGATCTCTGTAATATCCTCTGTCTAAAAATTACTGTCATTCCAGCTTGGTTATTCTCTCTTTACTTGGGGGTGGCAATGCATGGCACTGTATCATGGATATTATTGACCACTCATCATCCCATACCCAAGAGCATTCTGTCCTCTTGAAGTGGTAGTCAATACACCCTTGGTGGAGGCGTCAGAAACTAAGTGCAGTCTCTGCTGTCAATGGGCCTGGGAATTTAGTTGAATTAGGTTGAGTCGCATTGGGTTTAGTTGCATTGAGTTTGGTTGGGTTGGATTGGGTTGAATTGAGTTGGGCTGGATTGGGTTGGGTTGGGTTGGGTTGGGTTGAATTGATTGGTTGGATTGGGTTGGGTTGGGGTGAGTTGGATTAGATTGGGTTGGGTTGAGTTGTGTTGAGTTGAGCTGAGTTGAGTTGGGTTGGATTGGAGTTGGGTTGGAGTTGGGTTGGATTGGGTTTAGTTGGGTTGGGTTGGATTCGGTTGAGTTTTGTTGGGTTGGGTTGGGTTGGGTTGAGTTGAGTTTGGTTGGAATGGATTGGGTTGAGTTTAGTTGAGTTGCATAAGAAGGAATTGCAGATATTGGTTTAAACCGAAGATAGACACAAAAAGCTGGAGTAACACAGAAGCACAGGCAGCATCTCTGGAGAGAAGGAATGGTAACGTATAGGGTCATGACCCTTCTTCAGACTGAATCCAGACATGCTGTTTGTCCTGCGGAGTTACTCCAGCTTTTTGTGTCTATCTTTAGGAGAGTTGCATTGTGTTTAGAGATAGAACATATAAAAAAGGCCCTTCAGCCCACCTAGTCCATGCTGACCATCAATCACCTGCTCACACTAGTTCTATGTTGTCCAACTTTTTCATCCACTCGCTGCACACAAGGGGCAGTCGACAGAGACTAAATTAAACCCCAATCCCACACATTTTGGTGATGTGTCAGGAAACTGTAACACATGGAGGAAACCCACATGGCTACTGGGAGAACATGCAAATTTCACATGGACCGCACACAAGGTCAGTGCCAATCCCGAGATTACTGCTTGTCTCTGTGACTCTGGTGCAAACCCAGAATTGTAGCCAGTGAATAACTAAAGGAGTGATGTTGCAAAGAGACTTGGACCATGAGCACTTAATTTAATTTACAGAGAAACATAGAACATAGGTGCAGGAGAAGGCCATTCGGCCTTTCGAGCCAACAAGATATGATCATGGCTGATATTCCAAAATCAGTACCCCGTTCCGGCTTTTTCCCAATATCCCTTGATTCCCTCAGCCCTAAGAGCTAAATCTAACTCTCTCTTGAAAAAACTGATCAAAACTGATTGTGGGTCAGTGCTTGAAAATAAGGATGATATTATTATTGCCACGGAATAACATGATTTACTATTTAGTTAATTCAAACATGAACTCATTTAGGAATGGGGTGTGCAACATCTCCAGGCCAAGGCCGATCCCTGTAACTCCAACCCCAACCCCATGTTACCATCAGGACTACGGGCCTTTAAGCCCAAGTAAGGACCCTATATGTTTAAGAACTTTGAACTTGTTGGGTACAAACTGGCGCGGGAAACACGTTGACCCTTGTGTATGGCCATGGTGTAATCTACTATTCTTACGTCCTTGTTTATAGGTATGATTGTGTATGATTGTATAATCAATTCTATGCAAAAAAAGAATTTCAAAATACCTAAGTACATGCAACAATAAAATATGATCGAACCATTGTATGAGGATTTCTATAGATATTGCTTGACCTGCAGAGTATTTCTAGCATGTTCTGTTCATATATTTCTTACATTAGAATTTCATTTAAAGTGGTCATCTCTTCAAACCTACAAAGGAAAGAATACCTTCAAAGTATGGACTGTGGATGTTGGAATCTGCGACAAACTAAATGAAGGGTCTTGATGGCAGAAGATGCTGGACAAAGGGCCGGGAAGAAGAACCCAGGGTCTTACTTTCCGCACCCTCAAGGTCAGTACGGGAGGCGTCCCCGGGGTACAAAGGTTGAAAATGGCCGGGCGAGGAGAGGGACGACGGCTGATGGGACGATCCGGATGGAGGTGACGGCTACGACGGGTCTTTCTGGCCAACTACAGTTTGGTCTCTATCATTGCCGGGTTTGGCTAAGCCACCAAGCATGACATCCGCAGGCCGCAACGAATCGTTCGATCAGCTGAGAAGGTTATTGGCTGCAACCTTCCCTCCATTGACGAACTGTACACTGCAAGGGCCAGGAAGCGAGCGGGTAAGATCATCTCTGACCCCTCTCACCCTGCCCACAAACTCTTTGAATCACTTCCCTCTGGAAGTCAAAGCTGCCACAGCCAGACATAAAAACACCTTATAGTAGCTCTACTCAATAACCAAAAATCTGTAGCCTCCTTTTGCTTTGGTATTTTATTTAATTCACATGTTTAATCAATAATGTTTTATTATTAATGTTTAATGTTTTATGTATCATTCATAACTGGCACTGTATGTCATGTTGTCACTTGCGGGCGGAGCACCAAGGCAAATTCCTTGTATGTGAATACTTGGCCAATAAACTTATTCATTCAGTTGGGACTTGAAAATGGTGCCAAAACCTGGTGACTCTTGCATGTAGACACAGTTTCTATGTATAATGTACTTATTGTACTAATGTATGACAATAACCTTTTGATCAATATGCAAAACATTAATTTCACTGGACCTTGGTACACGTGATAATAAACAAACCATTGATTGACCATTGATCATTGATCATCTGAATGTGGCTGCGTTGCCCTAGCAGCAGCGGCTCGCCTGCAGTCCGACTGTTTTTTGTTTTGTTTTCTTTTGTCCTGTTTTAGTTAATTTTAGTTTATTGGGTTGTGTATGTGTGGGGGGAGGATGGGAGAAACATGTTTTTGGTCTCTTCCTTCGGGGGGATGCGACCTTTCTTGCCGTATCCCCCGTCTCCGTCTGCGCTGAGGCCTATCGCGGAGCTGGCGGCCTCCAACTTGGACCGACCTCAAGGCTCCGGAGGCAGATCCAGCCAGGACTTACCGACGCGGGGCTGGCTGACTTTGGGGCTGTGGTGGCTTTGCGACCCGACTTCTGAGCCCCGGAGGCTCGGCGCGGGCCCAGTGGACGACATCGTCGGGAGCTCGCAGGTCACAGGTCGGTGGCCTGTTTTTCCGGAGCTCCCGCAACAACAGCTTCATTCACTGGACTGGAGGGCGGTAGCTTCAGCAGCTTCGACCGCCCCGGGCCGCGGAGTTTGAACCAGCCCGTTCTGATTCGGCTGCGGGACTTACTTACCAACATCCGTCGGGGTCACAACATCGGAGGCCTGGATCGCCTCAGCACAGAGGGAGAAAAAGGAAGGAAGAGACAAGGACTTAAGACTTTTTGCCTTCCATCACAGTGAGGAGGACCTGGTGGACTCACTGTGGTGGATGTTAAATCTGTGTTTATTGTGTGTTTCTCTTGTTTTATTCTGTGTTATGACTGCGAGGCATGAAATTTCGTTCAGACCGAAAGGTCTGAATGACAATAAAGGATACTTGATACTTGACACTTGATACAAAATCCACTGTCCAATCCTCTCCCCTCCTCCTCCCCCCCCCACCCCACCGCACACCCTCGCCCCCTCCCCACAGATGCTGCCTGACGCATTGAGTTCCTCTAGCAGTCTCCCATTTTTGAACTTTAGAAGAGCTGAACGCAATGGTGTTTCTAAAGTATTCCCTTTTTATACTTCTTACTCTGATGGCCTTATAAATCTGTAGGAAATCAAATGGTCTTCTTTGTATTGTGATATATAAGAGTGTTAAAATATGTCCCATGTAGCCATTACACTTCTGCCAAGATTCTGCATTGCATTTTATGAGCCTATAAAGATGATCCAGGTCAGTCTCGACAATGATCAGCACACAAACTATTGCTCTTTAACCTTTATGGCCTACTTGGGTCAAATAATAGTGATTGATGTGTTGGTTTAGATCTTTTCATTTGTGGCACATTTTCTACAGTATATCTACTGAAACTACTCCGAGACCTTTCCAACACAAAGACTTAGCCATTGAGAAAAAACACAATTTAAAAATGTGACCTTATTGTTACTGCCTGAATGTGATTGCTCAGAATTTGTTTGACATAACTACGTGCAGATCTCAAGACACAGCTCCAGTACTCAAAAGCTTCAGGGCAAAGTCTTTTCAAAGTATAGGTGAAAGACCTAGAGGCGGCACGGTGGTGCAGTGGTAGTGTTGCTGCCATACAGAGACCAAGGTTTGATCCTGACCACAGGCGCTGTCTGCACAGAGTTTGTACGTCCTTCCCGTGACCTGTGTGGGTTTTCTCCGGGTGCTCTGGTTTCCTTCCACACTCCAAAGATGTGCAGGTTTGTAGGCTAATTGGCTTGGTACAATTGGTGTGTGTAGGATAGTGTTAGTGTGTGCGGGGATCGCTGGTCGGCTCTGACTCGTTGGGTCGAAGGTACTGTTACTGTGCTGTATCTTTAAACTGAGCTAAATTAAACCTGGAATTTAAAATAGCATTTTTAAAATACCAAAATACCAGTAGCACAATTTAAAATACCACTGCACCACATTTAGTACTTTTCTAAACATAGGAAGGTCCCAAATGGAGGAGGTCAAGAGGAAGTTGTCTGCTTTAGGTTCTGATGAGTGACAGAAATGTGTTAGTCAGGATGTTAGTAGGTCTCATTGCCTCCCTATAAATAGTCCTGGTATCCAAGTGAATCTCGATGAACAAATTTAATATTAATTTAATATCTCATCTGGTTTATTACCTAACCCAACCACAAGTTAAGTGTACGTAGCATAGGTCCTGAGAACACTATTGCAGTTTTCTCTGCGTTTTTATTTTAGTTTTTAGTTTTAGAGAAACAGGCCCTTCGGCCCACCGAGTCCGCACCGACCAGCGATCCTCGTAACACTATCCTCGTAACACACACTAGGGACAATGTACACATATACCGCGCCAATCAACTTACAAACCTGTACATCTTTGGAGTGTGGGAGGAAACTGAAGATCTCGGAGAAAATGCCTGCGATCGCTGGGAGAACGTACAAACTCCGTGCAGACAGCACCTGTAGTCGGGATCGAACCCGGGTCTCTGGCGTTGCAAACGCTGTAAGGCAGCAACTCTACCGCTGCGTGAGAGTGCTCCTATTTCCTCCCACGTCCCAAAGACATGCAGGTTTGTAGGTTAAATGGCTTTTGTAAATTGTCCCTAATGTGTAGGATAGACCTAGTGTATGGGTGATTGCTGGTCAGTGTAAACTCAGTGATGTAGCTCTATATTAATTTGTTTGCCCCAAGACCAGTGTGATGCTGACTTGGCTGAAGAAAATGGACCTTCAATAGATGGCAGTTCAAAAGCAGTTGCAATCCAGCTGCATATTCAGTACAAGGAAGGGCATGGAGCAGTCTGATATAAAAATCACATTTGCGCGCATTGAGTTATTTGCTATTCCTTAGTATCCATCTACGGTTGCCAACTTTCTAACTCCCATATTAGGGACAAAAGGTCAAAATACGGGACAAATTCCCGACAACAATTCGTTGAGCAATTCAGCTGTGGCTGGGTGAATGATGAGTTGGCCCAGGTGCTGGATGCGCACAAAGCCCAGCTGGCGGGCCAACTGAGTGGTTTTGGCTCACGTGACGCCGTGCGTAAAGTCCGGCGCCCCGTCCATCTCATGAACCGATGATCAGCCGTGAGAAGGAGGGGTGGTGGTGGTGGCGGTAAGCGAAGGTCCGAAGGTCGGACAGCTGGCCGGGCTGCCGACCAACAGGGCCACGGGGTGAGGCGCTGCTGCTGCACTCCATGGGCTGCACTACGTTGGGATGGGTGAGGCGGGGCCGGATGCGGCGCTCCAACCCGACAGTTCCCTCGACCCGAGTTGGAGAAGTCAAATACGGGACAAGGGCGATCCTGTACGGGACAAACTTATTTAACCCAAAATACAGGATGTCCCGGCTAATACGGGACAGTTGACGACCCAATATCCTTCCCATGGATAATCTACACCAGGTTTAAGTTCTCTTTAGTCTTCAGCTGCAATAACCAAACTCTGTATCTCCTTCCATTGCAGTTTTATAAATCTCTATAATTTGATGCATTCACCTGGTGCACCAACACAATCCTACACACTGGGGATAATTTTCAATTTTTACTGAAGCCAAATAACTCAAGCATTTTGTGCATTTTTCACATTTCACATGCACAATTATATTTGCAACACATTTGCCAAGACTAGAGGGGCTGAGCGAGAGGAGTGGATTGAGCAGACTGGGGCTCTATTCCTTGGAGGAGGATGAGGGGTGATATTATAGAGATGTGTACAATCAGGAGAGAAATAGATCGTATAGATGCCCAGTCTTTTGTCTAGAGTAGGGGAATTGAGGACCAGAGGTCATAGGTTTAAGGTGTAGGTGAAAACATTTAAAAGGAATCTGAGGGGTAACATTTTCACACAAAGGATGGTAGACAAAAATGCTGGAGAAACTCAGTGGGTGCGGCGGCATCTATGGAGCGAAGGAAATAGGCAACGTTTCGGGCCGAAACCCTTCTTCAGATTGATGTAGGGTGGGGGGGGGGGGGGGGGGGGGCGGGAAGAAGAAAGGAAGAGGGCTGAGGGAGAGCGGAGAAGGGGAGAAGACAGCAAGGGCTACTGGAAATTGGAGAAGTCAATGTTCAGGCCACTGGGGTGCAGACTGCCCAAGCGGAATATGAGGTGCTGCTACTCCAGTTTCCGGTTGAGCTCACTCTGGCAATGGAGGAGGCCCAGGACAGAAAGGACGGAGGATGGTGGATGTATGGAACAGAGGAGGTAGTTGAGGCAGGGATTATCCCAATGTTTATGAAACACTTAGACAAGTAGAGGGATTGGACAGGTTTGGAGGGATATGGGCCAAACATGGGCAGATGCTACTCATGTAGCTGGGACATGTTGGCTGAAGTGGGCAATTTGAGCCAAAGGACCCGTTTCCACATTGTATGAGTTTATCAGTATCTCAGTATCAGGCTGAATGACAGAAGCTATTTGTCTGCTCCGAGAGATCTTAATAGAAATCTGAGTGAATTTGCAGATCTTGGCTTATAAATGAGGATAAATGTGTGGCTGAGGAACTGGTGCAGTGGGCAGGGATTCAAGTTTCTTGATCACTGGGATCTCTTTTGGGGAGGGCATGATCTGTACAAAAAGGACGGGTTGCACTTGAACCCGAGGGGGACCAATATCCTGGCAGGGAGATTGGCAAAGGCTGCTGGGGAGACTTTAAACTAGAATGGTTGGGGGGAGGGACTCGGGTAGAGGGGGCTAGGGAACAGGGTGTGGGGCAAGAGGCAGAGAAGGGAAGCACTCGGACCCAAAATGTAGGCGAGAAAGAGGAAAAAGATAATAAACAGAGAATAAGGGATGGTGGTTTTCTAAAATGTGTATATTTTAATGCTGGGAGCATTGTAAGAAAGGTGGATGAACTTAGAGCCTGGATTGACACCTGGAAATATGATGTTGTGGCAATCAGTGAAACATGGTTGCAGGAGGGCTGTGATTGGAAACTAAATATTCCAGGATTTTGTTGCTTCAGATGTGATAGAATTGGAGGGACCAGAGGTGGAGGTGTTGCATTGCTTGTCAGAGAAGATATTACAGCAGTGCCTTGGCAGGATAGATTAGAGGGCTCGTCTAGGGAGGCTATTTGGGTGGAACTGAGAAGTAGGAATGGTGTAGCAACACTTTTAGGGATGTATTATAGACCGCCAAATGGGGAGCGAGAATTGGAAGAGCAAATATGTAAGGAGATAGCAGATATTAGTAGTGAGCACAAGGTAGTGATTGTGGGAGATTTCAATTTTCCAAAAATAGACTGGGAAACACATTTTGTAAATGGGCTGGATGGTTTGGAGTTTGTAAAATGTGTGCAAGATAGTTTTTTGCAGCAATACTTAGAGGTATCGACCAGAGGAGGGGCAGTGCTGGACCACCTATTAGGAAATGAGGCAGGTCAGGTGACGGAGGTATGCGTTGGTGAGCACTTCGGGACCAGTGATCACAATACCATTAGTTTCAATATAATTATGGAGAGAGTCAGAACTGGACCTAGGGTTGAGATTTTTGATTGGAGAAAGGCTAACTTTGAGGGAATGTGTAAGGATTTAAAAGGAGTGAATTGGGACATTTTGTTTTATGGGAAGGATGTAGGAGAGAAATGGAAGACATTTAAAGGGGAAATTGTAAGAGTACAGAATCTTTGTGTCCCTGTTGAAAGGAAATAGTAAAATTGGAAAGAGCCATGGTTTTCAAGGGAAATTAGATACTTGTTTCGAAAAAAGAGAGATATCTACAATAATTATAAGTGGCATGGAGTAAATGAGGTGCTAGAGGAGTATAAAGAATGTAAAAAGAATCTTAAGAAATAAATTAGAAAGGCTAAAAGAAGATATGAGGTTGCTTTGGCAAGAAAGGTGAAAGTAAATCCAAACGGTTTCTACAGCTATATTAATAGCAAAAGGATAACGAGGGATAAATTGGACCATTAGAGAGCCAGAATGGACAGCTATCTGTAGAGCCAAAAGAGATGGGGGTGATATAGAACAATTTATTTTCTTCGGTATTCAACAAGGAGAAGGATATTGAACTCTGTGAGGTAAGGGGAAAAAATAGAGTAGCTATGGAAACTATGAGATTCAAAGAGGAGGAAGTACTGACACTTTTGAAAAATATAAAAGTGGATAAGTCTCCAGGTCCTGACAGGATATTCCTTAGGACATTGAGGGAAGTTAGTGTAGAAATAGCAGGAGCTATGACAGAAATATTTCAAATGTCATTAGAAATGTGAATAGTGCCGGAGGATTGGCGTACTGTGCACGTTGTTCCATTAAAAAGGGTACAAAGAATAAACCTAGCAATTATAGACCTGTTAGTTTGACATCAGTGGTGGGAAAATTGATGGAAAGGATACTTAGAGATAATATATATAGGCATCTGGATAAACAGGGTCTGATCAGGAACAGTCAACATGGATCTGTGCCTGGAAGGTCATGTTTGATAAACCTTCTTGAATTTTTTGAAGAGGTTACTAGGGAAATTGATGAGGGTAAAGCAATGGATGTTGTCTACCTGGATTTCAGTAAGGCTTTTGACAAGGTTCCCCATGGAAGGTTGGTTAAGAAGGTTCAATATTTGGGTGTTAATGGCGGAGTAGCAAGATGGATTCAACAGTGGCTGAATGGGAGATGCCAGAGAGTAATGGTGGATGGCTGTTTGTCAGGGTGAAAGCCGGTGACCAGTGGGGTGCCTCTGGGATCTGTTGGGTCCACTGTTGTTTGTCATGTACATCAATGATCTAGATGATGGGGTGGAAAATTGGATAAGTAAGTATGCAGATGATACTAAGATAGGTGGTGTTATGGATAATGAAGTAGATTTTCAAAGTCTACAGAGAAATTTGGGCCATTTGGAAAAGTGGGCTGAAAGATGGCAGATGGAGTTTAATGCTGATAAGTGTGAAGTGCTACATCTTGGCAGGACAAATCAAAATTGGACGTACATGGTAAATGGTAGGGAATTGAGGAATGCTGTGGAACAGAGGGATCTAGCAATAACTGTGCATAGTTCCCTGAAGGTGAAATCGCATGTAGATAGGGTGGTAAAGAAACCTTTTGGTGTGCTGGCCTTTATAAATTAGAGCATTGAATATAGGAGTAGGGAAGTAATGTTAAAATTGTACAAGGCATTGGTGAGATCAATTCTGGAGTATGGTGTACAGTTTTGGTCGCCTAATTATAGGAAGGATGTCAACAAAATAGAGTGAGTACAGAGGATGTTTACTAGAATGTTGCCTGGGTTCCAGCAATTAAGTTACAGAGAAAGGTTGAACATTAGGTCTTTATTCTTTGGAGCGCAGAAGGTTAAGGGGGGACTTGATTGAGGTCTTTAAAATGATGAAAGGGATAGACAGAGTTGACGTGGATAAGCTTTTCCCATTGAGGGTAGGGAAGGTTCAAACAAGAGGGCATGACATGAGAATTAAGGGACAGAATTAGAGGTAACATGAGGGGGAACTTCTTTACTCAGAGAGTGGTGGCTGTGTGGAATGAGCTTCCAGCAGAAGTGGTGGAGGCAGGATCGATTTTAACATTTAAAAGTAAAGTGGATAGGTATATGGACGGGAAGGGAATGGAGGGGTATGGTCTGAGTGCAGTTAGATGGGACTAGGGGAAAATAAATGGTCGGCAAGGACTGGAAAGGCCGAGAGGGCCTGTTTCCGTACTGTAATTGTTATATGGTTATCTCAACGTCTTGGTCATATAGTGGGCAGGTTAGCAAATGCAGATCCCCACTTGTAGGAAAAAAAAATCATTGGAAAAGATGCAGCATTCTCCAAAATGTAGTTACATCTTCTTATTACACTTTCTCTGCTGCTATTTGGAACATAGAAACATAGAAAATTGGTGCAGGAGTGGGCCATTTGGCCCTTCGAGCTAGCTCCACCATTCAATATGATCATGGCTGATCATCCAAAATCAGTACCCCATTCCTGCTTCTTCCCCATATCCCTTGATCCCATTAGCCCTAAGAGGTAAGTTTAATCTCTCTTGAAAACATCCAATGAATTGGTTTCCACTGCCTTCTGTGGCAGAGAATTCCACAGATTCACAACTCTCAGGGTGAAAAAGTTTTTCCTGATCTCAGTGCTAATTTTTGAATGCATGCCTACTTCTTCCAGTCTGCCTGGTAATGAGCCCAGAAACATTTCTTTGATGTTATTTTGAAATATCCTCAATCACACAGCGAATGCTTGACTTTTCAGAACCCCTGGTTTATTTTAATAATGCACCATTTTAATAATGCACGTCAATAACGACAGGCTTTGAAGTTAGCAGATTGCCTCAGCCTTTGTACAAAATGCTTCCATTTCTCCAAATGCAAATTGTCCTGTTGATCAAAACATTAGCATGCTGGGTATATTCTCCACAATTTCAGCAGAGGCCTTTGCCACTACACCCCTGCACCCACATCTCAACACCCCTCTTCTTATCCACTCTTTATCAGGTCCTATGCTCCACATTAAAGAATATGCCAAACAACTCTAGGCATTGCTTGTCCAAACACACATATGGTGGCTACTATTTTAATATATTAATATTTTTGAATTCTCAAAGATATATTTGCCTTTGGATTTATCCAGGAGATGTGTCCAGGATTGACCCAGCTGCCTGTCCACAAATTCATGTTCATAAATGATCAGAGCAGAATTAGGCCATTCGGCCCATTAAGTCTACTTCACCATTTAATCATGGCTGATCAATCTTCCCCTCTCAACTCCATTTTCCTGCCTTCTCCCCATAACCCCTGACACCCTTAAAAAATCAAGAATCTATCAATCTCTGCCTTAAAAATATCAAGCAGCCAGTCGTATCACAGACGTCAGTGGTTGTCTGTTGTGTATTGTCTATCGTCTATTGCGAACCACAGATTCACCACCCTCTTACCAAATAAATTCCTCCTCATCTATATTACTAAAAGTCTGATCTTGACCGTTTTTGGCTCGCTATGCTGTGATTTCCGAGAGAACGCCGCCACCTATGGCCATCATTTTTGGCCAGCTAGCTCAGAGAACCCCCCCCCCCCCCCCCCCCCCCCCCCGCCTTCCTGGAGCAGAGGATTTTTCTCATCAATCAAAAATCAGAGAGATATTAATGTTTTTTTTAAAATCCCCATTCTCTCTGCTGCCCCTGCTGGAGGGAAGGGGAGGGACTATAAAACCAGGAAGTGGTGCGCCTCACTCAGCCTCTGCAAGATGGAGCAACCCAGAGGGTCATGTCACTCTGAACAGCATTGAACACATGTCTACTCAACTGTGAGTGCCCTTCATGCGGTTTAAAAGTGAAAATATGGTTGGTTTGAAGTAAAAAGGCACTACTGCAAATGGTGGCTTGGGTGCTTTGGACTGAAGTTAAAAGGCACTACTGCAACCGGTAGCTTGGGTGCTTTGGGCTGAGGCTAAAAGGCACTACTGCAAATGGTGGCTTGAGTGCTTTGGTCTGAGGTTAAAAGGCACTACTGCAAATGGTGGCTTGGGTGCTTTGGGCTGAGGCTAAAAGGCACTACTGCAAATAGGTGGCTTGGGTGTTTTGGGCTGAGGTTAAAAGGCACTACTGCAAATGGTGGTGGGTGCTTTGGGCTGAAGTTCAAAGGCATTACTTACTGCAAATGGTGGCTTGGTTGCTTTGGGCTGAAGTTAAAAGGCAATACTTACTGCAAATGGTGGCTTGGCTGCTTTGGGTTGAAGTTAAAAGGCATGACTTACTGCAAACGGTGGTTTGGGTGCTTTGGGTAACTTCCTGTTTGCACTGTATTTTGATTTTAGATAAAACACTACCACTTACGGCTGTGATTTTTGGCCATCTTACTCAGTCCCCCTCTGCTCAGCAGGTGCAGAGGATTCTTCCCATCAATGAAAAATGAAAGTGCTATTAGTGTTTAAAAAATGTTGAGAATCTCTCTCTCCTGTCAATCACGCCATGAAGGCCACACCTTTTCCGGTGGGAAGGGGAGGGGTTATAAAACCCATCAGTGTGGGTGTGACTCAGTCTCTGCATGATGGGTGAGGAAGAGGTGACGACTCTGTCTGAGCTGTGAATAAACTGAACACACTGAATGTCTACTGAACTATGAGTTTGGTGTTTTGTGTGGTTTTATGGTGGTTTTATGGTGGTTTCACCCTGCTTGAAATGGTATGAAACTGCATTTGAATGTGGTGGCCTTGCACCCTGCATGAAATGGTATGAAACTGCACTTGAATTTGTTGGCCTTGTATCCAGCTTGAAGTTGTATGAAATTGCACTTGAATTTGGTGGCCTTGCACCCTGCTTGAAGTGGTATGAAACTGCACTTGAATTTGGTGGCCTTGCACCATGCTTGAACTGATAGGAAACGGCACTTGAATTTGGTGGCCTTACACCCTGCTCGAAATGGTAAGAAACTGCACTTGAATTTGGTGGCCTTGCACCCTGCTTGAAATGGAATTTCAAGGAATAGCCATGAGTCAACTGCAAGCCCACCAGCCATGAGTGAACTGCCAGCAGATCAGTCTTGAGGGACTGAGGTGCCACCCCAAGAACCCATACCAGTGCCCCAAAAAGCCCCCCCACTAGTGGAAACACCCTCTCCACATCCACTCTATCCAGGCCTTTCACTATTCGGTAAGGTTCAATAAGGTTCCCCCTCATCCTTTTAAACTCCAGCGAGTACAGGCCCCGGTGGCTCTGAGGTTCACTGGAGAGGTGCCTTGTTTCCCAGCATCGGCAGTTATGTGAACTTCATCCAGAACGCTGTTAGGTAAAATTAAGAGGTTCGTAGGTTCATAAGTTAAAGGAGCTGAATTAGGCCATTTGGCCTATCAAGTCCACTCCGCCATTCAATCATGTCAGATCTATCTCTCTCTCTCTCAACCCCATTCCCCTGCCTTCTTCACAAAACCCCTGACACTTATCATGGGTGCCCGGATATGGGTTCTGCTTGGTTTAGGATGCTATGTCCCACTGAGTTATTGCAGCATTTTCTATCTATCTTCGGTGTAAACCAGCATTGGTAATTCCTTCCTACTCGAATGTGAGGCTCACACCTGTCTGATGAAGACCACCATCAAAGAAAAACAAAGTAGTGTGCCTTACTGACTACCATCCACTGGCTCTGACATCCACCATCATGAAGTACTTGGAGAGGCTGTTCATGGTGCACATCAACACCGGCTTCCCTGAGAGCCCTTTAGATGGACTGATCTGCAAGAACGATGTTAATGTAGAAACAAAGAAAACTGCAGATGCTAGTTTACAAATAAAGATATAGCATGTTGGAGGAATTTTTCAGGCAGCATCTCTGGAGAACATGGATTGGTGATGTTTCGAGTCAAGACCCTTCTGCAGACTCAGATTCAAGACATCACCTACTCCAGAGAAGCTGCCTGATCCACTGGGTTGCTCCTTACAATGATAATGTGCATTGTCAACTCATTGACAAATTTGATGTACCATGTTTGTGTTTCCTCCATTATCAGACAGCCCCCCAACCATGCTCCAGTCCAGCGGTGGGGAACCTTTTCATGTTGGAATGCCGCATTAAGGTAGCTGTAATCTAATAAGACCGCATCCAAGAAACTTCATTTAGATATACTTCAAAATGTACATTATTTTGTAAAAATCTAACTACTATGTACTGACTTAAAGAACATGAAAAAATGTTGGTAATTCTAAAGTTAACTAACCATTTAAATGCTTTGTAAGGGTGCCTTGATTTGGGTTAGGTAGGAGAATGTAGATTTGCAACAATAAGTGGTTGAAAAGCAAGAAAGCATTGGTCGTGCATGTTGCCGAAGACGAGGGTATTCTATTGCATTTTTCCATATTTCAATTGGATCGTTCTTCGTGTCATGTAAGGACTTTAAAATGTCATCTTCTGAGAGCTCAATCAATTCCATCTGTAATTCTTTAGGAACTTTGGAGACATCAACTAGGTGAGGTTGAAATGCTAATTTGAATGCTAAAAAATGATAATTTTGTTGAATCTTTTTTTACTCTTTGGTATTTTAAATACGTTAATTTAAAGATTAAAATAAAAATAATAAAAGACAAACAAAAACATATTAATAAAAATAAAAGCATTTGTTCATTGGATTCATTCAAAAGGCCGCTCTTAATGTCCCAGAAGGCCGCAGGTTCCCCACCCCTGCTCTAGTCTGTCACACAATTAATATCAGGCCTTCTTTTTGACTTGCCAATGAGAATGTCTTATGACTCTGTGCAACTTCGATAAATGTATTTTCCTAACTTTATTCCGCATGCTATTCTTATGACATTTTTGTGCCACTTTGACAATAGCATGCAGCATAAAGTTAGGAAAAGACATTTATACAAATTACAGAGTAAATACAACACAAAGTACTGGAGTACCTCAGTGGTAGACAAAAAAGCTGGAGGAACTCAGTGGGTCAGGCAGCATCTATGGAGCGAAGGAATAGGTGAGGTTTCGGGTCGAGATCCTTCTTCAGACTCTGATTCAAGTCTGAGTAACTCAGTGGGTCAGGCAGCATAACTGGAGGACATTGTTAGATGACGCTTTGGATCAGGACCCTTGTTCATACTGATTGCAGTAGGGGAGAGTTGTAGATGATATGTGTGTACACCTTTAAATATAGTGACATAACCACTTCTAACCACTCCCCTTATCATTCAGTATAATTGTGACCTTCCCACCCTTGGCTCTCACTCTAGCATCCGTGACAGACCACGTACAGCTAGGACTGTGTGTATGTGTATAGTGAATAAAGTAGTAGTAAAGACTCTATGTGTAAGAGGCAATTCTTTACATGGTGTCAGAAGTGGGATTGGAACCCACGCCTCCAGGTGGAGACCATGCTGTGATCAAATGATCTAATGACTTTAACAAGAAGACACAAGGAACTGCAGATGGTGAAATCATGTGCAGAGCACAAAGTGCTGGAAGAGCTCAGTGTGTCCGGCAGGAATCTGTGCAGGACATGGAAAGGTGATGTATCGGGTCGGAACCCTTGTTTGGACACTTCCACTTAAACAATGGAAACTAGACACAAAATGCTGGAGAAACTCAGTGGGACATGCAGCATCTCTGGAGTGAAGGAATGGGTGACGTTTCTGGTCGAGGCCCTTCTTCAGCGTTTTGTGTCTATCTTCGGGTTTAAACCTGCAGTTCCTTCCTATACAACAATGGAAAACTTTACAAGTGAAGTTGATCTCATTGTAAACATCTCCAAGTGTTGGCAGAGTGGGCGGCTGCAGGTACTACAGCATCTGGGGATCGTGTTGATTGGGAGGCCCCACAGAAGCTGGATGAGTGTGCGGATTGGACGCAGCCTGCAGCAGCACGGAGCGGTGGAACGGCGGTAAAGGAAACCCACAACATCGCCAGGCCAGGCCGACTCCTGCAACTCTGCCACAGTGCCACCACCAGGACAACGGGCCTGTATCGCCAAAATAAGACTCTACATTTTTAAGAAACTTTATAAATTGAGTGAATGAATTTGGCACCAGAAATGTGGCTACTTTTGTGTTTTGCCTCTACTATACCTGCAGTATAATCATTGCACTCTTGTCCTTGCATAAGTAGGATTATTACTATTAGTAGGATTAGTAGGATTTTATTGAATTGTATACACACAATAAGAATATCGCCGTACGAAGGTACATGTGTCAATAAATTACCATTATTGGGGATAGGCGACAAACACTTTTCAAGATTCCAACACCTGTAGTTGCCTGTGGTTACTCAGCGTGGGTCCTCTTCAACCCGCGTAGATAAATGACATGAAAAGAAACCAAAAATATTCATAGCAGCGTAAAGGTTAGTGTCAATGCGTGATATAAATAGAAGAAATGCAAGTTGACAGATGACAAACAATTCACATCGTAACACAATATGTCAGAAGCGCCATCAATAGCTGCATCCAGTCAAATCTGGTCCTTGCCTTCACCGTCGCTGCTGTATTAGTGATTTGGAAAAGGCGGTTACAGTGAGCACAAAGTGTAATGAATTGGACTATGCATTTCATGTCACTCTGGGCTATTAATGTTGCTCTGGATTGTACTCTCTTGTTTTAACAGCATTAGAATTTTATGACGTTTTTGGTAGAAATTGGAACAATTTAAATAGAATTTCTGCCAGGATTGTGTCCCCTGCATCCTAAAGGGTGCTGCGTAACTTGATTGAGTTGAAACATATTTGAACAATGTAAGGCAATATTATTTGAGATGGGGTAGCATGGTAGCCTCGTAGTAGAGTTGCTGCCTTACTGCCTGCGCTAGTGACCTGGGTTCGCTCCTGACCACAGGTATTGTCTGACCTGAGTTTGCACGTTCTCCCCGTGACCGTGTGGGGTTTCTCCGGGTGCTCTGGTTTCCACCCACATTCCAAAGACGTGCAGATTTGTAGGTTCATTGGCTTCTGTAAATTGTCCCTAGTGTGTAGGATGCAAAACTGGTCTAACATAGAACTAGTGTATGGGGGTGATTGCTGGTCGGCATGGACTCAGTGGGCCGAAGGGCCTGTTTCCACGCTGTATCTCTAACCTAAATGAAGTCGCTACTTCTGACAAACGTTGCTGGTAGGATATATTGACAAGGAACTGCAGATGATGGTTTAAACCAAAGAAAGACACAAATGCTATTATCCAGAGATGCTGCTGGCCCGTTGAGTTATCCCAGCATTTTGTGTCTTTCCTTAGCTGATAGGATAAATGGAGACAATATGAAATATGACCATGTGATATACATTCTTGCAGTTCAATATCTTACAATGGAGAGAGAGGCCAATCAGCCCGTCATTTCTGTGCTCCTTTTTTGAACCTGCGACCAAGTATTCTATCCCCCCCTACTTGGTTCCTGTATAGTATTATACTGCACCGAAGAAAAACTTCATTCCATCTTGCTCTTTGAACAAGTGAAAGTGTTATCTAAAGATGGACAAATAAGGCTGGAGTAACTCAGTGGGACAGGCAGCATCTCTGGAGAGAAGGAATGGGTGATGTTTTGGGAAGAAGGGTCATGACCCAAAAAGTCACCCATTCCTTCTCTCCGGAGATGCTGCCTGTCCCACTGAGTTACTCCAGCATTTTGTGCCTATCTTCGGTGTAAACCAGCATCTGCTGTTCCTTCCTACACATGAAAGTGTTACCCAATCAGTTCCACGCTATTGATGAGCGATTGATACGGAAACCTTTGCAACTTTAATGTCAGGTAATTAACTAATTTAATGATAACACTACACCCAGTATTTCTGAACACAGATTCACATTTTTCTTATATACTCATTTACGTAAATTTACCAATTATCATCACTTCATACGATAATTCACACCTTAAGCTTACACAAATGTTAACACTTGTTTAGCTTAGTTTAGATTAGTTTAAAGATAAGCGTGGAAACAGGCCCTTCGGCCCGCCAAGTCCATGCCATCCATTGATCACCTGTACACCAGTTCTATCCTGCACCTTAGGTGAAATGCAGTCGCAGGGAGAATGTACTAACTCCTCACAGACAGCACCCGTAGTCAGGATCGAATGCGGGTGTCTGGCGCTGTAAGGCAGCAACTCACCGCTGCGGCGCTGTGCCATCCTTCTCTTGTGGTCATATTGTACACAAGGCTGTCTAATGCTTAGAGGGAGGCTCATTACAGTGTCCTTATTCGTGTGAATATAGACCGGGGGCAGGCAAGAATCATACTGTCAAATACATAGAATGTTACTTAAAAAAAATCAATGTAGCAATAAATAATTATCACAATTATGAACAATCTAACTAAAAGGACTTTTTTTTTAAAGAACACATATTTAGATCACCTAAACAAATGAAAGGTGATACTGTTCCTGCACCAAGTCTAACCTCATGCAAGATCAATGTTATCCCCATGATAAGAAACTGCAAAACGTGTAGGAAGCAACGGCAGATGCTGGTTCAAACTGAAGATAGACATAAAAAGCTGGAGTAACTCAGTGGGTCAGACAGCATCTTTGGAGAAAAGGAAAAGGTGACGTTTCGGGTTGTGACACTTCGGGTCTTGACCAGTAAACGTCACCTATTCCTTTTCTCCAGAGTTGCTGTCTGACCCGCTGTGTTATTCCAGCTTTTGGTGCCTATCTTTTATAACGAGCTACAACTTCTTTCTCTTTGATTCAGTTTCAGTTCAGATTATTGTCACATGTACCAAGGTACAGTGAAAAGCTTTTGTTGCGTGCTAACCAGTCAGCGTAAAGACAACACATGATTTCACTCAAGCTATTCACACAGATACAAAAGGGAATAACATTTAGTGCAAGCTAAAGCCAGTAAAGTCCGATCAAAATGTCCCTGATGAGGTGGATCGTAGCTCAGGACTGCTCTATGGTTGTGGTAGGATGGTACATTTGCATGATAACAGATGGGAAGAAACTGTCCCTGAATCTGGAGGTGTGCATTTTCACACTTCTGTACCTTTTGCCCGAAGGTAGAGGGGAGAAGAGAGAATGGCCGGGGTGTGACTGGTCCTTGATTATGCCGATATCATCACTTCCACGGGACTCTTCGAAATCTAACACAGCCCAACAACGGAGAGCAGTGCAGAACTGACTTTTAAACTCGGGGCTTCCATGGGGAGCTGAATCAAAATGCCAGCAATTCAGCAGAAACTGTGGCATTTTCCACAGACCTTTCCTTATAATGATCTGATTCTATGACCTAGATTTTCCGCAAGTTTGTACGTTGGCTGAACTACTGTGCAACAAAAAAAAGAGTGCTTTTAAGGGCATGTTTTTGCGTTGCACATTAATCAAATTTTGCCTTCATTATTTGCATTTTTTTAGAATAGCATGCTGCCAACTGACCCATATATAAAATAGCCTGAAATAAACAGCAGGGTGAGGCTTCCATCACTTATGCCCATTTATGATGCTGAAACTAATAATTTTTTTGGTGTTTGGGCAAAGTGGATATGTTGAAAGACTTTTAATATTGCTCAAAGTGCTCAAACAACAAAGAAACGCATTTGTGCATTCTTATAAAACTGACAACCAGTCTTATGTAGCTTTTCAAACTAATATTTTACGGACTTAAATTGAGCGACTCACATCTGATCTATTGCTTCTCTGAAGACGGCACATTTTCTGAAAGCTCTCATGTGTAGCTGCATGAACGAGATAACACCAGACCACTACTCTTAAAATTCATGATGGAATGTGTTTTAAAATAGGGGCAAAAAACCCAACAAAGCAATTGTGGTTTATCGTGCTGTCCAACTGCCCAGGTTCCTGGCCAGTTTCAAGGGCTAAAATTGCATTGGGTTGTGGAGCACTTTTATGGCTTCTATGACCACAAAACCTTATCACTAAATGCAGCTGGGTACTTCATGCAGTTGATGCTTTCCTGTATACTGCTATGCTATTCTTGGTGCTTCTGGGAATGCACACTAACATCAATTGTCATACAATGCTGGATGAAAGTTACTTGTTTGAAATGTTTTATGCAATGTGCCAATGGCATGGGCTAGATAACAGAAACTAGGCTAAAGTGGAGGATTAACTCCTGCTCCTGTTGTACTTAAAGGGCCCTTCCCTTCCTTGGGCGTTGCCAGGGAGGTAAAAAATCTGACAAACATCAGTCATTCTTTATGAAGGATATGGATCTTGTGAAGGCAGATGAGATTAGTTTATGTGTTTAATAAGGAACTGCAGATGGTGGAAAATCGAAGGAAAAAATCGCTCCATAGACGCTGCTGCACCCGCTGAGATTCTCCAGCACTTTTGTCTACCTGAGATTAGTTTATCTTGGGAATATTTAGTTTAGTTTAGTTTGTAGTGCAGTGCGGAAATGGGTCCTTCAGTCCACCGAGTCCGTGCCAACCAGCGATCTCCGTACGCTGGTACTATTCTATACAGCAGGGACAATTTACAATCTTTACCAAAACCAATTAACCTACAACCCGACAGGTCTTTGAAGTGTGGGAGTAAACCAGAGCACCCGGGGGAAACCCATGCTGTCACGGGGAGAACGTACATCTGTGCAGACAGCACCCTTAGTCAGGATCAAACCGAGTCTCGTGCACCGTAAAGCAGCAACTCTACTGCTGCGCCAACATGCCACCCTATATATTCAGCACCAATATTGTGGGATGAAGGGCATGTTTCTGTGCAGCATTGTTTTATGTTCTACAATATGTTCTAAGTTCTATGTTGCCTTATTCATCTTTAAGGGCCTGGCCCACTTACGTGACCTAGGCACGCAAATTACTCGACCTCGTGGTTGCGTTGAGGTGCACGGGCATCTTATGGCTGCGCGGGGCTGGTCCCACTGAGAAGTGCGGAGGGTTTATGTAGTTGTGTGCGACATCGCGCGGGGCTCCGAAACTGTTGTAGTGAACAAAATCTTTGCTCGCCAATGGCCTGTCACATAACTGACGGTCAAAGTGGGACAGGCCCAAGACCCTGGCGAGATGCAACGTCTCACCCCCAACAGCAGCAGAAGGAGGCAAACAATCGCCGAACTCAACCTGGGACTCACGGCCGTTGCGGTTCGGATCCGCCCCCACTTCTAAACCCAGAGCGGGGCCCAAGAAAATTGAAGATAGACACAAAATGCAGGAGTAACTCAGCGGGACCGGCAGCATCTCTGGAGAGAAGGAATGGGTGATGTTTCGGGTCAGGACCTTTCTTTTCAGACTGAAGAAGTCTCGACACAAATCGTCACCCATTGCTTCTCTCCAGAGATGCTGCCAGTCCCGCTGAGTTACCCCAGCTTTGTGTCCATCTTCAAATGATGTCACACACTCCAGATGGCTGTGCGTATACATGAAATCGCACGCGACCTTTGCGGGATCGTCGCGGCTCAACGCGACCACGAGGTTGCGTAATTTGCGTGCCAAGGCCACGCAAGTGGGACAGGCCATTAAGTGCTCACTTATCAACAAAACACTACGTGGAACGTGATTTTAATTATTATATTCATTGTCTCTCTCTATCTTCTTGCTAACATATAAGGCGACAATTTTCTATCTGAAATCCTTCATCCTCTCGCTGATCACCCTCCCCACTATCTTCAATCTCTTCCCCCCAAATTCCCATTGAAAACCATTCAACCTTCAGCTTATCTCCCCCTAATTTCCTCTCAGACTAGCTCCCGAGCCCCCCGATTCCAATGTCATCTTCTGTCGACACCCTCGCCTAATCATCTAATCCCCTCTTTACTTGTTTTTGTTCCCAAACCTTCCACAAAACCACTCAACCATTTTTTAAATTGATTGAATTGCATTACCTTTATTGTCATTCAGACCTTTCGGTCTGGACGAAATTTCATGCCTGCAGTCATACATATATAAAAATTAACAAAACCACACAATAAACCCAAAGAGGGTGAAGCTTCTTCACTTAGTCCTGTGTGCCGTCTCCCTCCCACTGCAATACTCCAACCTCCACTCTGGTCTCCAACTTACCTCTCCATCACGATGGGACGTCACCCTCACTGGGCTATTGTGTGAGTTGTGTACGAATATCTAAGCAAATAAATGCAGATCAGAACGTTGAATGCATTGGAATATTGGATCATCGCATTTGCACCCACTGAACTTAAACTTAGGATAAAGCTTGAACATTATTTTAACAAATAGGTTTTGGTGGGCCGAAGGGACTGTTTCTGTTCTGATAGCACGGATTTGGTGGGCCGAAGGGACTGTTTCCGCTCTGATAGCACGGATTTGGTGGGCCGAAGGGACTGTTTCCGCTCTGTATCTCTAAACTAAACTAACCACAGTTGCTCAATAAACTATGATCAGTGGCAACCATCAGAAAAGGAGATGCCAGCTTCAGTGATTAATCATCTAGCATATTTGTGGTGAATGATGTGCTTATTAATGGGTTTAAAAATGTCATTCCATTCAACACATATTCTCACCATGAAAGAGCAGACAAAACACAGCTTCTGCTAATTTGATTCTATCTGGAATCACTGGAGTGATCAACATGGATATGAATAAAACAATCCTTTTGATTTATATCAATATAGACAAAGGATTGTTGTGGAAAGGGAATTCTGCTCTGAATTGTCTGCATAAAGATACATCCTGCATTTAATTTAGTTTTGATTAGAGATGCAGTGCGGAAACAGCCCTTCAGCCCACTGAGTCTGCTCCGACCAGCGATCCCCCCACATTAACACTATCCTACATGCACTAGGGACATTTTTACATTTAACCTGCAAACCTGTACATCTTTGGAGTGTGGGAGGAAACCGATGATCTTGAAGAAAACCCACATGGTCACCGGGAGAACGTTATAACTCCATACAGACAGCACCCGTAGTCGAGCTCGAACCCAGGTCTCTGGTGCTGTGAGGCAGCAACTGTACCGCTACAACATTGTGCCACCATGATATCTGATGATGGATATGACTAGGTTATGCTGTTCCACATACCAACCTTCAAGGATAATCTCCTGGTGATTTAGTTTAATTTATTGTCACTTGAGCTACACACCGAGCTACAGTGAAAAGCTTTTTTGTTTCTTGCTGTCCTGCCATAGAAAGACTATACATGATTACAATCAAGCAGAGTCTGTACGTTCTCCCTGTGACCTGCGTGGGCGTTCCCCGGATGCTCCGTTTTCCTCTCACACTCCAAAGACCTGCAGGTTTGTAGGTTAATTTGGCTTTGGTAAAAATTGTATATTGTCCCTCGTGCTTCGGACAGCGCTGGTGTACGGGGATCGCTGGTTGGCGCGGTCTCGGTGGGCCAAAGGACCTGCTTCCACACTGTATGTCTAAAAAAAAAATCAAGCCACCCACAAGACATCGGTCAACCAAATCCAGAAATTTGAAAGCGCAAGTTTGTGGGTCGAAGGACCTGGTCCTGTGCTGTAATGTTCTATATTTTATGTTCTGGTTTTATCGTTTATCTTTCTTGCTCAACCTAGGATTGGCGAGAAGGAGAGTGTTTTCTGTCAAAGATTAAAATCATAAGTGCCGGAAACATTCAGCACTACTGGCGAAGGATCAGTGATAAAACATCAGCACTGTTCGTTTCTCTCTCTCCACAGATGCTGCCTGACCAGCTGAGTATACTCAACCCTTTTTATTACCTGCAACTTCCTGAGCAGCTGATTTTCAAAGAGCAATTATTTGAAAAGAATCTAAGCATCGCCGTGCTCTGCCCCTGATAAAACTAAACCATGTATCCAGTGATTAGTGAATGCTCTACTGATAACCGTGAGACCACTTTGTATTGGACCTTCTAGGTATATAGAGATATCCTCTGCAAATATGAAATATATGCAGGGGAGGGGTTAAAGTTGATTATCTCTCAATTATAGTAACATATCAGGAGAAAATGCAAAAGGTTTAAGGGTCATGGAGAATCCTAGAGACATACAGTGTGGAAACAAGCCCATGGGCTCAACTTGCCCACACCGACTAACATGCCCCATCTACACTAGTCCCACTTGCCTGCATTTGGCTCATATTCCTCTAAGCCTGTCCCATGAATATACCTAAGATTATAAAAAGCTGGAGTAACTCAGCAGGACAGGCAACATCTCTGAAGAGAAGGAATGGGTAACGCTTCGGGTCGAGACCCTTCTTGAATATTCCTATCTAAATGCTTCTTAAGCATTGCGATAGTACCAGCCTCAAGGTTTTGTCCAGTTTGATGGAGAGAGGTTTAATCAGGCTTCAAATGTAGAGCTTTCCCAGTATTGGGAACTGTTGGCTCGAAGGGCCGAATGGCCTACTCCTGTACCTATTGTCTATTGTCTATTGTTGGTGGAGGGAAGGGGAGAAGGGGCAGTGTTGGATTTAGGAAGTCACCTGATGATGTCCAGAATTACATCCCGCCAGAGTTGGAAACCACCATTTTTCTTGTGACTGTGTGACAGGGTCCATCCGTGATTTTAGTTTAGTTTAGTTTACAGTAGTTAATTTAGTTTTGTCTAGTTTTGTTTACTGGGGACAATTTACAGAAGCCAATTAACCTAGGAATCCGCACCATCTTTGGGATGTGGGAGGAAACTGGAGCACCCGGAGAAAACCCACGCAGTCACAGGGAGAACGTACAAACTCCACACAGGCAGCATCCAAGGTCAGGATCGTAACTGGGTATCTGGCGTGTGATGTGGCTACTCTACTGCTGCACCACTATGCCACCTCACCATCTTCAGTGTGAAGAAGGGTCTCGACCCGAAACATCACCCATTCTTTCTCTTCAGAGATGCTGCACCTCCGAGAAACAACACCTCCTATTCCGCTTGGCTAGCTTGCAACCCATGGTCTGAACAATTAATTATCCAATTTCATTTAACACCCTCCATTACCTCTGTGCCCTCCCACCTCAATGCCCACTGATTTTTTCCCTTTTATTCCACCACCATTTTTCACCCCAGCCCTGACCCCGTTCCTGCTCTATCCATTCCTCTGGCTTTACATTTCATACCCTCTTCGCTCCTTCTGTGGCGGCCTTTAGTCTTCTTTACACCTCTATCCTTTCTCCATCCATCTGCCATTCAAACTCCGCTCAATGGTATCCTATTATTTTCCGGGATTTGTCCCACCCCACCTCTTCTGCAGCTTTGCCCCCCTCCCTCTCCCCCCTACAATCAGTCTGAAGAAGGGTTCCAAGTCCAACCTAAACCTTAGCCTATCCAGTTCCTTCACAGATGCTGCTTGCCCCATTATTCCAATGCTGTGTGTTTTACACAAGGTCCCAGTATCTGCAGTTTCTTGTGTCTCACTTTCAGCCATTCATTCAGTTGATATTTATATGAGCTCGAGAATATATCATTGTGCTATTCAGGTTGTAATTACGCTAAATTTGATTTGTTAAACACAGGTTTGTTTTCATAAAATTATTAACCAGATTTAAGGATAATTGATATACCAACAAACCAGAAATTTGTACTAATTTCCATAATGTTTGTAAAGTTTTTTGATCAAAATTGTTCATTCAATAATAGAACATACTGTAGAACATAGAACAGCACAGCACAAGAACAGTCCCATAATGTCTGTGCTCAACATGATGCCAAGACCATCACTTCTCTATCTGCACATGACCAATATCCCTCCATTCCCTGCATATCCATTGGCCTATCCAAAAATGCCACTTATGTATCTGATTCAACCACCAACCTCAGCACTGCATTCCAGGCATTCACCACCTTCTGTTTTAAAAAACCCGCCCCTCTCATCTCCTTTAAACTTTACCCCTCTCACCTTATAACCAAGCCTTCCAGCGTTAGATGACAGCACGGTGGTGCAGCTGCCTCACAGCGCCAGAGAACCCGGTTCAATCCTAACTGCGAGTGTTGCTGTACGGAGTTTGTACGTTCTCCCTGTGACCTGCATGGGTTATCTCCGGGTGCTCTAGTTTTCTCCCACACTCCAAAGGCGTACTGGTTTGTAGATTAATTGGCTCCTGTAATTAATATGTTAGTGTACGGGGTGATTGCTGGTTGGTGCGGAATCGGTGGGCCGAAAGGGGTGAAAGATGTAGATTGCTATTTCTAAATAAGATTACATTTTTAAATAAAAGAGAAAAACTATAGTCAGCCAAGATAATCAACTGTACGTTATTTTGAAGAGTGTTGGTACAGTGATTCCAGAAATGATGTGGGGGTTATAGTAACAACAGACATAGCCTGCAAATAACATATTAATATTGGGCAGAGTTAGTCTCAACCTCCTGTTTTAGTTCCGTTTCTCCAGCAGCCTCTGAATGGCAACAAGCTATATCTCGCTGGCTGCAATTTCATTTACTGTGTGTTTGAGTGTGTTTGCTGGAGAAACAATCCAAAGAATGCCATTTACTAACCTGACATGTCCCAAATTGAATTTCAGAATCCGTTGAGTGAGTGACAGTCTTGGAAAGTGAGATTCAGCAGCAGCAACAAAATAAAATGTGCTGGGGTCTCGAGGAGAGAATGAGTCTAACTTCATTTCCAGCCATGAAATATCACTGATGTCAAAAAGTCAGCAGAGTAGGATGTCAATCTTTGTGAAGCAGCAGAAAACTGCACCATTTATACTTTTGGAGAATTCATGCCTCTTTTTCGTTCGTGGGTTCATATGTTCTAGGAGCAGAATTAGGCCATTTGGTTCATCAAGTCTATTCTGCCATTCAATCGTGGATGATCTGCCTTTCCCTCTCAACTACATCCTCCTGGCATCTCCCCATAACCCTTGACATCCTCCTCAATTATAGATCATCCATCAGATTAGGCCAGCACCATGGTTCAGCGTCGGAGACCCAGGTTCGATTGCGACCACGGGTACTGTCTTTACGGAGTTTGTACGTTCTCCCCACGACCGCATGGGTTTTTTCTGAGATCTTTGGTTTCCTCCCACACTCCAAAGAGGTACAGGTTTGTAGGGTAATTGGCTTGGTGTATGTGTAAATTGTCCCGAGTGTGTGTAGGATAGTGTTAATGTGCGGGGATCGCTGGTCGGCGCGGACTCGATGAGCCAAAGGGCCTGTTTCCACGCTGTATCTCTAAACTAAACTAAACTAAAATTGTGTGGATTATTATTCACCGGTTATAGATATTACTGACAGTGACAGATGACAAAGGTAAATTATATTTGCATTGCATGTTTCACGGTGCAGGTACTTATGCAGTGCATTTGTAAATGAAGATTTTGGTCTCCAATAATGAAATGATACATATTTCCATCAAGATAGTTCTATTAAAGATAATCAAGGTGTTTGCTGAACACCTCCACTCAGTCTGCCTAAACCTACATGATCTCCCGGTAGATTACCTCGTTTACTCCATCTCCCATACTGACCTATCACTGTCAGTGTGAGGCTCAATGCAAATTGGAGGAACAGCACCTCATATTTAGCTTTGGAAGCTCACACTCCAGTGGTATAAATATCGACTTCACTAACTTCAAGTAACCCTTGCTTTCCCTCTCTCTCGATCCTTCCCCATCCCAGTTTTTCAACCAACCTGCATGTCCCCTTGATGAATATTTTATCTTTGTATGCTTCGTTGTCAGATTCTCCAGCTAATGATGATCTATTTTACATTTTCCTTAAACTTTGTCCCCTTTGATGTCTCATTTTCACACCATACGCTCCTTACCTCTGTATCTCCCTCTCCCCTGACTAAGTCTGAAGAAGGGTCTCGACCTGAAACGTCACCCATTCCTTATATTCAGAGATGCTGCCTGTCCCGCTGAGTTAGACCAGCATTTTGTGTCTATCTTCAAGGCTAAACTTTATTAAAGAACATCTGATACAATGGCAGTCAAACTAGACTACTTCCCAAACAGTGATTCACGTAATCTTCGCTGCAGTGTACTCTGCGTTATCCATTTGCACTAATTAACCCCTACGATTTCACAAAGGCACCAGCATGCCTCCACTATCAGAATGTTCTGCTAACAGCTGTGAATCATGCATTTCAGACACAAACATCAGCATGCTTTGTTTATTAGAGATACTGCAGGGAAACAGGCCCTTCGGTCCACCAAGTCCGGACCGACCAGCGATCCCCACGCACTAATACTATCCTACACACACTGTGGACAATGTTTACATTTATACCAATCCGATTAACCTACAAACCTGTATGTCTTTGGAGTGTGGGAAGAGACTGAAGATCTCGGCGGAAACCCACGCAGGTCACGGGGAGAATGTAAACACTATGTACAGACAGCACTCACAGTCAGGATCGAACCTGGGTCTGTGGTGCAGAAAGCACTGTAAGAGCAACTCTACCGCTGCGCCACCGTGCCGTCGATGGTTTTCTTCAAAAGCATCCCCATGAAAATGTTCTATTATCGTTCAGCCTTATTCCCCCCTTCCATCATTATTATTTTACAGTGAGCAACTTGGGCGATGTACTTAATAGTGGTGGTAATTCCATGCACCTGTTGCCCTTGACCAAGGGTGGAGGGGGGACATTTTAGAGACGCTCCTATTTTTAATGTTCACTTGGAATGCACTGCTGATTTGGGGAGTGAATACTCATCATGGGAGCCAATCAAAAGTAACTTGTAGAGTGTTCTGCTTTATATGTTCTGTTGTTGCTTGAATCTTTCCCAAGCAACTGGAGAGTACTTTAACCATGTTCATGACTTGTAGATGGTGGAAACGTTGTGGAAAGTGAGCAGACTCAAGACAGCACATAGAACATAGAACGTATAGTACAGAACAGAAACAGGGCCATTGGCCCACGCCTGGTCCATCACAGGTACTGACCTTCCCCACCATCAAAGGTGATCTGTGGAAGGTGAAAGCCAGCCAGTATGATCATGACCCACACCACCCTGGCCACACTCTCATTTCACTCCTGCCACTGGGAAGATTGTTTAGGAGTCTGCCAACATGATCTTCAGGTTTAGGAACAGCCTTTCCCCAACAACCATCTGAGTCTTCAACTACAAAACATGAACCAAACTATGAATTATGGAGTGTTTTGGTTGTATTAAGGACGTGGTTCTTTTCACTCGTAGTGGGGTTATTAATGTATTGATTTTTTTTGTTTATTATGTGTGATCTATGAGTATTGTATTGACAGGCCTGTTACGCTGCTGCAAGTAAGAATTACATCATTCTGTTGTCAGTACATATGACTACTAAATACTGAATCTAGGTCTGTGACGAACATGATAACAAGATAAACTAATCTCACCTGGTGCACACAATCCATAGCCCTCCATTCCCTGCATTTCCATGTACCTTTCCAAAAGCTTCTAAAAAGGCCACTACAGTATCTGCCTTCACCACCACTCCTGGCAGTGTATTCATGGAACCCACCACTCTGTGTAAACAATATTTGGCCGATACATCTCCCACCATAATCGCATAGTCCACACCTCCTCACTATCCACCTTCTGATCTTCTTGCTTGATGATGTTTAGTTTCACGTGGCTTCTCCAGTTAAGTTTTGACGCCCGGGGTACGGCAATGATAATGGGATTGATTCCAAGTACTTTTGTTCCTGGAAATGGTCAATGACTACCACTTGTTCTCATGTGTGTCTCTGCAGATTTATGTGAATATATCCACACATAAATGAAGTGAAGATTAGGTGTATTTCACCTGTAAAGAAAGCCTGTTTTTTTTTGTTTGGTTTATTGGTACAGTGAAAAACGTTTTTTTTTGTTCTGTGCCATCCAGTCAGTGTAAAGACTATACATGATGACATGATTACCATTACCCGGCCATATCTCTAGATTCCCCCTTTCCTGACTCAGTCTGAAGAAGGGTCTCAACCCAAAACGTCACTCATTCCAAGTCAAGTCAAACAAACTTTATTGTCATTTAGAAATACATTGATATATGCAGTTCCAAACGCAATTATGTTGCATTTGGCTCCCTGTGCAACACGATAATTAACAGAAGGATAGACATGGATAAAATGGATAAAAAAGATAAAAGGATAAATAGACAATGGTGGCAGCCCATTACATGGCATTCAGGAGTCTGATGGCTCGTGGGAAGAAGGTGAAAGATTCCTTCTCTCCAGAGATGCTGCCTGTCCTGCTGAGTGACTTCAGCATTTTGTTTCTATCTTCAATGTAAATCAGCATCTGCAATTCCTTCCTGCACATGATTACAATCAAGTTGCCCACAGCATACAAATATGGATGCTTAGACTTTATATTTTAGAGATATGGCGTAGAAACAAACCCTTTGGTCCACCGAATCCACTCCGACCAGCGATCACCCTGTACACTAACACTATCCTACACACTAGGGCCAATTTTGGAGTGTGGGAGGAAACCGGAGCACCTGGAGAAAACCCACGCAGGTCACGGGGAGAACGTACAAACTCCATACGGACAGCGCCCATAGTCAGGATCGAATCAGGGTCCCTGGTGCTGTAAGGCAGCAACTCTACCGCTGCGCCACTGTGTCAGCCTATAAAGGATAATGGGAATTACGTTTAGTGAGATGATGAAGAAGACGCTAGTTAAGGGCCTGTCCCACTTGCACGACCTAATCCAGGAGTTTAGAAGACCCTAGACGAGTTGAAAAAAATGTCAAGGTGGTTTGTGTTGACTCGCCAAAGTAAAAGACCTCCTCCGACCTTCTACGACTATGTCTATGACCTCCTATGACCCCCCTTGACCTCAGTCTTCCACACCGAAGACCAACTATGACTAGCTACGAGTGGAAAATGATCACATGATAAAATTATGTAATGTTTACATTTTTTTTCTCGGGCCAGTTACCGACCTACGACTACCCACGACTACCATCACGACTTACTACGACCTACCTACGATCTACCTACGAGTAAAAAGTATCAATTTTCTCCATGCCAACCTTTTTTTTACTCGTGGACATTTTTTATCAGGCTGGAAAAAACGCCGCGACCTACTTGAGGCCACGAGTACGCGGAGACCACTCACGAGCATGAGGAAGAGTTACGAAGGCCTCCTACAACCTTGTGGTGACCATGCTGCGAGTATGAGTCAAACTCGCCAGAGGTCCCTCGGCAGAAGGACAGGGGCTTTAGAGTAAAGGGCCTGTCCTACCAGCATCCGACTCCATGCGATGAGCGCGATCAAACTAGAAGTGGGGGCCGCGCGGAGGTCGGGTGATCCCCTGTACAGGGCCGTTCCCAACAGCATGCGCCTGCATGCGGCAAGCACGACCAAACCGGCAGCGAGGGCCGCGCGGAGGTCGGGTGAGTGGCACAATGTGGCGCAAAATGAGGCGAACTTGGAGCGAAGTCTTAAAGGTAAGTTCGCCAGGACAGAGAGGGGCACACAGAGAGGGGCACAGAGGCACACACACAGAGGGCCACGGAGCCACACACATAGAGGGTCACGGAGGCACCTACAGAGAGGGTCACTGAGGCACGACGTCGATTCAGTGTGTAATGCGTTGAGGCGACTGTGAGCTGACAAGCCGTTCCCGCGCGGAATTTTTGAACATGGTCAGTTTTCCGGAGCCCCGCGCGATGTCGGGACGAACTCCGCACAATTCCGCACAGCTCCGGCGATCGAAGTGGGACCGGCCCCGCGACGCCGGACGGCTCAAGCGACCACGTTAGGTCACGCTCATCGCATAGAGTTGCATGCTGGTGGGACAGGCCCTTAAGAGATGCTGCTGTTGGAATGGAGATTTAAAAGAGTGGAGCGATTGTAATGAATGTTTGCAGATCAGGTTCTGGGAGCGACACATAGAGTGTGGCCTGGCCCGGACAAGGATCTTTGGTTTTAATAAAGCTCTGGACGTAAACAAGGATGTTTTAAAGTTCTCTTGTCCTATGACTCACTGTGAACATCTTTAAAAAAAAAACAGAAATCAAAATAAAATCTTGACATTTTCAGATTCCATTATTTTCAGATATTGTTTCCCATCAATTCTGCAGGAAATGTACTCTCATGCCATCTTCACACCGAGCACTGTTCCATATCCATCTTCTCACTCCTGTCCCTTTGTTACTGATATATATTTCAAAATCACATCTACACTTCATTCAGTCAAATAGTAACAAATTACAAGATAATTTTGGTAATTACAGATGACCAAAATATCGTTAGTGAAAGAAAACCTACCAATTATAATGCAGTACAGAGAGTGGGGTGGCACAGTGGTAGAGTTGCTGTGCGTTTGATCCTGACTACGGGGGCTGTCTCTACCGAGTTTGTACGTTCTCCCAGTGACCTGCGAGGGTTTTTTTTACCGATGTTCCGGTTCCCCCCCACACTCCAAAGATGTACAGGTTTGTAGGTTAATTGGCTTTGGCGATATTAAAAATGATCCCTCGTGTGTGTACGATAGTGTTAGTGTACTGGGATCGCTGGTCGGAGCAGACTCGTCTCCACACTGTTTCTCTAAACTAAACTAAGCAGCAATTCTAAACAAAAACTGCGAATGAAAGGGATAGGAACAACATGTAATTATGATAGAAGGCTGAGAGTGCAGGAGTAGCTCTGTGCTTCAGGCTGCATCTCAGGAAAACACGGATCCACAACCTTTCTCCGGACCCGAATCATCGCCTATCCATATTCCCCTGACACATCGTCTATATCTCTCGTTTCCCCTTCTCCTGACTCGCCTGAAGAACAGTCTTGTCCTGAAACGCCACCCATTCCTTCTCTCCAGAGATGCTGCCTGTCCCACTGTGTTACTCAAACTTTTTGTGTCCATCTTCGGTTTAAATCAACATCTGCAGTTCCTTCCTACACATTTCTCCCGATATATTGTTTGATCTGCTGATTCTGTCTTCTTTTCTAACCCAGCATCTGCAGTTCCTTGTTTCCATATTATTGATGAAGCCTTTAAAATTATAATAGACATATTTTAGTTTATTGATAAATGAAGACGATCAAACTAATATAACATGTCTTATAAATTACATGAAAGTCAGGATTAACTCAGCAGGATATATCACCCAATATCCATATACGCTTTGCCCTATCTGCAATTTTGGAAATATTGGTTTATTATTGTCACATGTACCAAGATACGGAGAACATCTTTGTTTTGTGTTCTGTCACAGGCAAATCTTACCAAACACAAGTACAATTGGTAACCATATAATCATATAACAATTACAGCACGGAAACAGGCCATCTCGGCCCTTCAAGTCCGTGCCGAACAACTTTTTTCCCTTAGTCCCACCTGCCTGCACTCATACCATAACCCTCCATACCCTTCTCATCCATATGCCTATCCAATTTATTTTTAAATGATACCAACGAACCTGCCGCCACCAGTTCCACTGGAAGCTCATTCCACACCGCTACCACTCTCTGAGTAAAGAAGTTCCCCCTCATGTTACCCCTAAACCTCTGTCCCTTAATTCTAAAGTCATGTCCTCTTGTTTGAATCTTCCCTATTCTCAAAGGGAAAAGCTTGTCCACATTAACTCTGTCTATCCCTCTCATCATTTTAAAGACCTCTATCAAGTCACCCCTTAACCTTCTGCGCTCCAGAGAATAAAGACCTAACTTATTCAACCTATCTCTGTAACTTAGCTGTTGAAACCCAGGCAACATTCTAGTAAATCTCCTCTGTACCCTCTCTATTTTGTTGACATCCTTCCTATAATTGGGCGACCAAAATTGTACACCATACTCCAGATTTGGTCTCACCAACGCCTTGTACAATTTTAACATTACAGTTAATGTTAAGTCCAAAGAGAAAATAAACAGAGTGAAGAACATAGTCGCAATTTGTTTAATTGCAGATTATACAAAAGGTGCAAAGTGTGTGATGAGGTGGAATATTAGAATGCATCCTAATAGGCTGAGAACAGTGGGGAAGACGGTGTTACTGAATTTGGTGTTACATGCTTTCAGGCTTTTGTATTTACTTTGTGAGAAGGGAGAGCAGGGAATGACTGGGGAGTAATTATTCCTTGGTTGTTTTGGCTACTTTCCCGAGGCAGTGTGGAATATAAATGGAGCTGATGGGAGGGGGGTTTGGGGATAGAGGAGACTGGTCTGTGCGATGGATTATGCTGCATCCACAACTCTGCAATTTATTCCAATCTTGGGCAGAGTATTTGTCAAATCAAATTGTGAACCATCCTGATAGGATGGTTCCTCAGTTTAGTTCAGTGTTAGTTTAGTTGTACAGTGTGGAAACAGGCTTTTGGGCCCACCGAATCTGTGCCAACTAGCGATCACCTATGTGCAAGTTCTATCTCAAACACTAGAGACAATTTGAAGAAGTCATTAACCTATCAACCTGTATGTCTTTGGAATGTGAGAGAAAACTGGAGCACCCAAAGTAAACCCACATGGTCACAGGGAGAATGTCCTGACTCCGTACAGACAACACCCATAGTCAGGATTGAACCTGGGTCTCTGGCACTGTAATGGGCCTGTCCCACTTGGCCGTCATTTAACTGACAGGCCGGTAATGACTGACCCGCACGTCATCATGCGTCCGCACAGCCGTCTGGAGTGCGTGACATCATTGGAATACCTAGTTTATGATATTTACCCAGTTTATGATATTTACCCAGTTTATGGTATTTACCCAGTTAATAATTACCCAGTTGATTGATGGAAGTGGCGGCGCCTAACGGCAGCGGCTCGTCTACAGTCGTCCGTCTTTTTAAAAAAAATTTGTCTTGTTAAATGTAGGTCTTGAGCTTAGTTTTTAATATTTTATAGCTGTGTATATGTGGGGGGTGGAGGGGGGGGGGGGATGTGGGGGGGAACGGTTAGTCTCTTCCCTGTACGGGGACCCTACTTTTTCCCTGTCGGGTCTCCGGTGTCGTTGGGCCTAACATCGTGGAGCCGGCGTTGGCCTCCGACCGGGACCAACCTAAGGGCTCCGGTCGCGGAGCCTGCGGACCTGACATCGCGGAGCTGGCCGTCTTTGGAGCGGGCAGAGCTGTGGGGGCGCTCGGCTGCGACCCGACTTTGGAGCTTCGGAAGCTCCGGCTGCAGGCCCGGTGGACGGGAACATCGGGAGCTCCAGGTCCCTGGTGGGAGACGGCTTTTCGGAGCTCCCGCAACGGCAACTTCTCCCGCTGGAATCGCAGGATTTAAAGGACACGGAGTGGGGCCTAACATCGCCCGGCGCGGGTTAGGGGCCACGGAACTTACCATTGTCCGCCGGGGGCTCTATCATCGTAGCCCCAGTTCTCCTAGATGCTGCAGTTGGACGGTTGGACTTGAACCGCGGGGTTTACAGGACACGGAGCCGGGGCCAAACATCGCCCCGCGTGGCTTAATGGCCCCAGGACTTACCATCGTCCGCCGGGGGCTTTAACATCAGAGCCCCAGTTCGCCTAGATGCTGCAGTTGGACTGCTGGACTGCGGGTGAAGAACAGGGGGAAGAGATAGGACTTTGCCTTCCATCACAGTGAGGAGGTTCCAACACTGCGTCACACGGAGGGTTTTGGGAATAAGGAACAAGTTGCCAAACGTTTGGGGCAACACGGTGGTACAACAATAGAGTTGTTGCCTTAAGGGCCTGTCCCACTTGGCCGTCATTTGCGCGCCATTTATGCAACCTGGTAGCGTGTGGGTAGCATGTGAGTAGCGTGTGGGTAGCACAGGACAGGCGCATGAAGTGGCGTGGAGGAGTGTGGAGTTGTGCGACTCACTGCGATGGATGTTTGTGTTAAGTGTGGGTCTTGGGTTGTTTTGTAATGTAAAACAAAAACTGTGGAAAATGCAATTTTGTTCAAACTTGTTTGAATGACAATAAATAGCATTCTATTCTATTCGATATTTACCCAGTTTATGATATTTATGGTGATTTTCTAAAATGTTCCAGTTTCGTGAGTGGTGCTAGCGATTGGGAAACTGCAGATATAATGCGCCTATTCATAAAAAGAGGTGAATGAAAAGTAGCAAGCTGAGGACCAAATTAATCTGTGGGAAGGAACTGCAGCTGCTGGTTTAAATTGAAGATAGACACTAAATGCAGGAGTAACATAGCGGGACCGGCAGCATCTCTGGAGAGAAGGAATGGATGATGTTTCAGTCTGAAGAAGGGTCTCGACCCGAAACGTTACCCTGACCCACTTGGCTGTCATTTACACGACAGGCCGATGGCGTGCAAAGATTTTGTGCAGCACGAAATCCTGGCGCACTGTGCGATACCGTGCACAACTCCACACTCCTCCACGCCACTTCATGCGCCTGTCCTGTGCTACCCACACGCTACTCACATGCTACCCACACGCTACCAGGTTGCATAAATGGCGCGCAAATGACGGCCAAGTGGGACAGGCCCTTAAGGCAACAACTCTATTGTTGTACCACCGTGTTGCCCCAAACGTTTGGCAACTTGTTCCTTATTCCCAAAACCCTCCGTGTGACAAAGTTGTCCCTGAGGCTCCTATTAAATCATTCCCCTGTGCCACTGTGCCACCCACTGTGGTGCATCTGTAGACATTGGTACATTAATTAATTGGAGACAACTGATGCCAAATTTCCTCGCTTTTATGAGGAAGTTAGTGTAGCCCATAAAATATAATTACTTACATGTAACCCCGACAATAAGCCATACACTGGATCCAGATAGAGAATTGTTCTGGCTGTGCTGTACAATACACTTTAAATTAAAAACGGAGGGTTTTTCAAATAAGGATTGGCCAACACTCAAGGAAAGACACAAAACGCCGGAGTAACTCAGTGGGTTAGGCACCATCTCTGTAATAATTGGATTGGTGACATTTTGGGTTGGGCCCCTTCTTCAGACAGGCATCTTACTCAAGGCCTAGCATTTATTTTGACTCTGGTGCGGAGAAGTGAAAGCTCCTTGGCTATTTTCCAACAATTAGAAGGTCTTCAGTCATAATAGTTTTCATATAAATGGCAGGGAGGTTTATCGATGCCAAGACGGTGCCAGGACGTAGGGGCTCTTTGCTTGTCGATCCCAGGACAGGATCTACTATCTTTAATACAATCGCCCCACTCTTTTTTCTCTTCACTCTATCATTTGTACTAATACCCTATAATCACGCAGAATTAAGACTTGATCCATTGTATTCCCTTCTCAGCTCAGGGTGGCGCAGTGGTGCAGCGGTAGAGTTGCTGCCTTAAGGGCCTGTCCTACCAGCATCCAACTCCATGCGATGATCGCGATCAAACTAGAAGCGGGGGCCGCGCGGAGGTCGGGTGATCCCCTGTACAGGGCCGTTCCCACCAGCATACGCCTGCATGCGGCAAGCGTGACCAAACCGGCAGCGAGGGCCGCGCGGAGGTCGGGTGAGTGGCGCAACTTGGAGCGAAGTCTTAAAGGTAAGTTCGCCAGGACAGAGAGGGCCACACAGAGAGGGGCACAGAGGCACACACACAGAGGGCCACACACATACAGCTCCAGAGACCTGGGTTTAATCTTGACTATGGGTGCTGTCTGTACGGAGTCTGTATGTTCTCCTTGTGACCGCATGGGTGCTTCTGGTTTCCACCCACAACACAAAGACATCTGGAGAGCAGTCCTGAGCTACTATCTACCTCATTAGACACCCTTGGACTATCTTTGATCGGACTTTACCTTGCACTAAACATTATTCACAGTATTTGCTTTACCATGTATCTGTACACTGTGGATGGCTCAATTAAAATCAGATATGGTCTTTCCAATGACTGGTTAGCATGCAACAAAAGCTTTTCATTGTACCTCAGTACAAGTGACACTAAACTAAATAAAATTCAGGATGTGCAAGTTTGTAGGTTAAGTGGCTTCTGTAAATTGTAAATTGTCCCGATTGTGTGTAGGATAGTACTAGTGTATGGGGTGATTGCTGGTTGGCCTGGACTCGGTGGGCTGAAGGGCCTGTTTCTCTAAAAAGTAGAATCTAGAGCTCACTTCTTTCCCAATCCTTCGATCGCCTCGGTCGCAGATTTTGAGCGTCGATCCCCTGGTCATCGTGATAGGGAAGATTTTATAAGCTCACATATGCAACAATTTGTTGATCAAATGGTTTGAAGCTAAAAAAATCCAAATGAAAAATGAACAAGCAGGACACACTGTGCCATCATCATTTAGATTGTCTAGCAGAGGCGTAGATTGTTTTTATATCAATTGTGTGCAACTGGTCCGTGTTGTATGTGAAGTTGCTTAGCCACAGTTTGAACCTCAAGCCCATTTTGAGGATAACTATGCTTCATAAAATTGATTGGATGGTATTAAAATGATGATCTACTGTCCATGAGTCAAAATTCTCCAACATTTTTATTTCATCTATATGTAGATTTGACTGACTATCTTGAGACACAGTGAAAGAGCACGACATTGAAAAGGAAATTAACCTTTCTCATAGAATCGCATTTCACACCAAACAGCCCTGAGAGGTGACCTTCTTTCAGTTAAATGGCTCCCTTTCAATACTGCGCATAAAACCTCTCTCAGAACCATTACACATGGCATTGCTTTAACTCTTCATAATTACACACAAACACTGTTCCCAATCAGAATGAATTTACATCCAATATCTGAAACAAATAGGTTGCTAAATGTGTATCAGGATGAGAGATCTTTGTTTGTTCAAGGAATATTACAAATGCGGTCAAATGATTAGTTTTCAATGCAAATCAGATGGCAGAGAAGTGCTCTATTTATACTGTAGGCAGTGAATCATAAACAAGGTTCACGATGATATCGATTCTCTGACCCACTGAAGGAATTTTATTTGAAAGACACGGGTGATAGGCCGAATTTCTAAGGAATTTAATCCTCAAATATTTACTTTTCACAGAAGAAGACTCAAAGAAGTGAAAGGGACTGGATAATGGGTGAAAGGGATTTCAATGCAGCTCCTGAGCTCTAACAGAGGTGGTTGATCAATACGATGGAGCATGTGGCTTGAATTCACAATCCATTGTTTGGGGAAGGTTTAGAGAAACAGCATGGAAACAGGTTAATTGGCCGACCGAGTCCACATCGACCATCGATCACCTGTACACTAGTTCTATGTTATCCCACTTTTTCATCCTACCCACGAGGGGTGATTTTACAGAAGCCAATAAAACCACAAGCCTCATGTCTTTGGAATGTGGAAGGAAACCAAAGCACCTGGAGGAAACCCACAAGGTCACAGGGAAATGGTACAAACTCTGCACAGACAGCACCCGTAGTTAGGATTAAACCCAGGTCTCTGGTGCTGTAAGGCAGCAACTCTACCACTGTGCCACTGTGTCTCGCCTATAAAGATTGATAAGCAGGGACAGCCCCCACCCAAATGGTCACCTGTTCTTGTCCTCCAGCGATGTTACCTGACCTGTGTAGTTACGCCAGCATTTTGTGTTGAGTCTGAAGGAGGGTCCCTACCGAAGCGGCATGGCACAGTGGCTCAGTGGTCGAGTTGCTGCCTTACAGCGCTTGCAGCACCGGAGACCCAGGCCAGATCCCGACTACGGGTGCCGTCTGGACAGAGGTTGTACATTCTACCTGTGACCACATTATAAATTCAAAAAACGTTAGTTTAGTTTATTATTGTCGCATGTACAGTAAAAAGCTGCTTGTTTGCTGCACAGTCAGAAACTAGACATTAATACAACGTGAATATAATGCTTGGACAGTGTCCACAAGAAAATACAAAGGATTTGTATGACACTGCTCACATTGCATTTAATAAGGGAATTAACAATTTTACTTCGGAGTCACGTGAGTGACTAAGTGAAGAAGGCCCGCCAGAGCGCCTGCGCGTCATTACGTCCGAGCATTTGGCGCACCGACACGCTGGAGAGCGCAGCTCCACCAGCGGTAAGTAAAACACCCGCAGGCAAATGTTTTAAACTTGCTGCGGTTTTTGCTTAGGTCCCGTAAGGCTGGTTACAGGAGCCAGTTGGGACACTTTCCAAAGGGGAATAGTGAAAATTATGAAATTAAGGCGTGTATATCGCCTAATAGAGTAACCCACCTCTGGTCAGTCCGCATGTGGAGGTGGATAGGGGTCGGAGGGAACGACATCCCGGGTCCGTTCTGCTGCTACAATGCAATTTCACCACGTGTAATACGAGGATGGGCAGGGCATGGGGACCCAGCAAAGCAAGCTGATGGAGCAAGGGTTCATTGTATCCCCTTAACAACGGGTAAGAGATATTCCCGAGCATAAACACTGAGCATTATTCTATGCTCACCAAGGGATTTATTTCAATTTTAAAACAGGTGTACAAATGTAATAATGATCATTCTATGCAGGATTATTCTAAAACACACAAGCCATAACTGGGAGCCTGTTTTTAAAGAAACTGGAGGCGGCGCTGGACTAATTAAGAGGGTGTGTGGATGGTGCAAGGAGCCCAGTCCAGACATCAAAAGGTGAAGTCCCCTCTTGGGGGAGGGGGGAAAAATTCACGCCGTCGCTGGTCAGGTCCAGCATCCAGTAATTACCCTCGTCAGGGTCACCGTAATGTCAAGGCATTTAATGAAATTACAGCTGATTAAGGCTGAGGTTGTGGTGGAGGAAGTTCTGCCAGCCTTGCTTGTTCTACAAAAGTAGAGGGGAAAAACCCTCTTGATGAACTCATAGCTGCGGTCAGCGGATGACGACGGCTTTGAAGACGCCGACTTTAGAGTCACCGGCAGTTCAGCCAGCAGCAGCAACTCCGGTGCTTTAAAGCACTGTGGCGGCCACTCCTGTCGGGAGGCAGACCAAGAGTAAATTGTCCAGGTCTGTCAGCTCTGATGAGTGAGGCCAGAAGACTTTCCTAAAATGAACATTGGGGATGTCTGGACAACGTGGAACACCTCATAGCTGAAATAATACAACCAGGAGGAGTTCCAGCCAGGGATTACTCCAGGGTCCCCAGCGGCTTTCAGCAGCAACCTCAACAATAAGAACGAGTCTGCATGGGGACCCAGCACAGCAGCACCTTGTTTAGGGCTGTGTGTGTGACCTCCCGTGAGCATCAGCCGGGAGAGCCTGGGCAGCAGGAAGCTGACCCTGAAGTTTGGTGTCACTGCTTATGTGCATACACCAAAGCATATGAGCCATGCTCCAGGTGTGCCGGATGTGGTCAGCAATTTGCCATACCGGTGGGAACTGGTGAAGCCAGGGATGACAATCTGGCCAGCAAATTAATGGCCTCTCACCAGTTCCAGGACTCCATAATGGAGGAAACTTCGCATATCAAACACCTGTTACTGTGCATCGCTCTAAAGGAGCGCATCATGAGGGCGCATGAATTAAGGCTGCAGAAGTCCTAAAAAACTGGTTGGAGCAGGAACAATAGCATTTGGGCAAATGGCAAGGCCACTATCTAAACACAGCAGGATATGCACCCTGCTGAGTAATGCCCATTTGTTAGTTTAATATTCACGAATAACTTTCCAGCTCAACCCACGGTTCACAGCCTTGCCCAGATCTTCTAATATCCAGGGGAAGACCTGGATGATGAGACAAAAACTGAGACCAGGATGCCACCTCAAAAACCATACCCTTTCAGATGAGGAAGGGGTAAGTGAATATTGGACTGTATCCGGGGATCTCGAACAGGTATCTCGGAAGTACATCCACCCGTACAAAATACACCTAGTTGGGTATTGGGGTTTTCAATACCATTAACTCTAAAGAAGAATGATGCATATCAGCCTTTAATATTGTGTCCAATTCCCCAGCCAAATGACGGTGGTGGGTGTTGAGTCATTCTGGGCCTAAACATATTTAACCTTTAAGGTCCAGTATAAATGGTTTAAAATAAAAAAAATTAGTATTGTAACTGGGATAAAAAGGGTGTTATATGGCAGCCATAGATCTGAAATGCATAATATCCAGCCACCAAACACCTGTTGAGAGGTTAGGTTCCTCACTCATCTAATTAAACTTAGATTTGTACCATTTAGAATGATTGGCTATTTGAGGTTCATCATTGGTTAATTAACATGGCAGTACTTTGCCTACGGCCAAAACTGTAACTAATGTCTCGCGATGTACTAAAGACATTCTGACTCAATAACATTTAGTTTACAAACTGACGTGGGCGCTTCAGGATGAGGAGCCACTGATGTCGAGTCTGGCTGTGGCGGCAGATAGAATGTGAAAGAAGCATTAGCCTTGCAGAGGCATGGAATAAACTGCGTAGAATTGCTCGGTGCATTCTATGGCCTAAAGCATTCTGCTCAACAATGCATGATTTGCATGTTCAGCTTCAGATTAATAATACCACAGCTGTTGCATATCAATTGCAAGTGTGGAATGAGGTCATTATTCTGTGACAATCTGCCTAACCTCATCTGGCACTGGTGCATTACAAGGAACATCTGGGTCTCAGATATCTACCAATCAGGTAGAGATAATGTGAAAGTTGCAGACACCAGGTCATGTAAATTTTATGACAAACACAAAATGGATGATGAATCCAAAAGTTTCAAAATGATTGTTAGCCGGTATGGATTGCCAGACATAGATCTGTTGCATCCGGGTTAAATTACCAGTTACCAAAATTTGACATGGGAACCAAATCTAGGGGCAGTAGTGGAGGATACGTTCTCTCTACGTTGGGGACATACGTTCTTACACTTTCCCCATTTCTGCCTCATTTAATCAATGTCTCACCAAAATAGAGCACGACTACGCTTAGGCGTTTGGTAGTTCCTAACTGGTCCACACAGCCATGGTCCCATTGGTTCTGAGACTGATGACACAGCATTCATGATTTTCCCCAATTACAGCAACTTGTTGGTTCACACTGGGACAGGAGGAGAGTTCCCCTTTACATGAGTGTATTAATCTATTGATTTGTATCTTCTGACCAGACTGTTCCAGGGACTTGGACTATCGAGTAGAACCGTCAATGTGATTACAATAGCCTGGAGAGATAGTACTAAAAAAACAAAAAACAATATGTATCTCATATTAAGAAATGGGAGATGTCCTGTTTACAGTCAAATATATCTAATCATAAGTTGCAGGCATTTGGGATGTATTGGAGTTCCTGGCTACATTGCATTTTGACAAGCAGTTAAGCTATAGTGCCATTTATAGTGCTCAAAGTGCTTTACCCTCCTACTTAGGGCAAGGGTCCGGACAACACTCTGTCGGATATTATCTATTGGTGGCCCGATTCATAGGAGGTATTTAACAAAATCCTCCCAGATGTAGATATTCGGAAATCTGGGATGTGAGCATAGTTCTCACACTGCTTCCGCAATGGGCTCCAATTACATCTCTGCCTTTCCGGAAGTTAACGCTCAAAGTGGTCATGTTCATGGTGTTAGTTACAGCATTATGGGTCCAAATATTGCAAAATTTATGACTGGACAGCATGCATTCATCTGTAGATGATATTGTGCTTTATGCATATGATCTAATCAAACAGAGCAGGCCAGGGATGGCTGGAACCAAAATAAGCTTAAAATATACCCATTGATCTCAGACTATATGTAATTACGCATCTGAGCTAATATATCAAGGTCATCAAGAGTCTCAGAGGCTCTGAAACAGCCTCTTCAGCCACTTAAAACCTCATACAAAGGTGTCAGTACAAGCTATTCTAGATGGCCGAAACAGGTTTGCATTATGCTGGTTTAGACACTGATGTGTATAAATCACCCCACCAGGGCGGTGCCAACAAACGCAGCAAAGGCACAGGATGTGCCATTGGACCAAATCCTCACCGCAGGATAGTCCAATTAAGGAATCTTTTAGGGTTTATGATAAACCTGTCCTCCCAATGTAAAGATTTGGGCATGCTGTGTTGGGTTCTGTTTGAGTTCTCCTTTGTAATTTCCCCAGTGAAAGAGGGGTTATTACTGTTCTTTGATTGTTTAAAACGTTCATTGTATAATTTAAACCATGTTCAATACGTTATTTATTTATCCTGTGTCAACCAAGGCAGTGTGGCGTATGGAACTGTGTCTACGGCATGACATCAGAGAGCTTTGAAATCTCCACGTAGTCACTCACATGACACCAAAGTAAAATAGTAAGATTAAATGAGAACTTACCCGTTTGAAGTTTGATCTTTATTTTATGATGAGTTACGATGAGGGATTACGTGCCCTCCGCTCCCGACCCCCATAATCGCAAAGATCATCTGGTAGTTCTAGTCTTCTGTCTTACTATATCACTTTGACTGTAGTTACTGTGATTTCACTCCGCTGGTTTGAAGTATGACGCGCAGGCGCTCTGGCAGGCCTTCTTCACGTAATCCTTCATCGTAACTCCTCATAAAATAAAGATCAAACTTCAAGCTTCGAAGTTCTCGTTTAATCTTACTATTAAAGTGCTTGACAGAAACATTATAATTCCACGACAATAAGTTTACAACTTTCCAAATTTCATGACACCATAAATTGGAACCAAGAGTTGAAATCACAAGGTTGTACAGGGGAAAATGTCCCAACCAAGTTTGGCTCCTTTCACTTTGTACCTGGCAGTGGGGAGGTTAGTTTGAGATATAGCACCAAAACAGGCCCTTTGGTCCACCGAGTCCGCACCGACCAGCGATCCCCACACATTGACACTAGGAACAATTTATACATACACTAGGGACAATTTATACCAAGCCAATTAACCTACAAACCTGTACATATTTGGAGTGTAGGAGGAAGCCAGAGCACATGGAGAAAACCCATGCAGGTCATGGGGAGAATGTACAAACGGTGTACATTATGAAATTCCCTGCCACAGAGAGCGCTCTAGGGGCTAGTGCAATCAAGGGATATGGGGAGAAGGCAGGCACGGGTTATTGATAGCGGACGATCAGCCATGATCACAATGAATGGCGGTGCTGACTCGAAGGGCCAAAAGGCTTCCTGCTGCACCTATTTTCTATGTTTCTATGTTTCTACAGACAGCACCCCTATGTGTGCCCCTAGGCCTGGCCTTCCAAGGTCTGCTGGGTCTCCTGGTTGCTAACCATTTTAACCCCTTTTCCCATTCCCAAACTAACCTCTCTGTCCTGGGCCTCCTCCATTGCCAGAGTGAGACCACGTGCAAACTGGAGGAACAGCACCTCATATTCTGCTTGGGTAGCACTCAGTCCAATGGTTTGAATGTTGAATTCTCCAATTTTAGGTAACTAACCTACCCTACAAACACCCTTTTCCCCTCCTCCTCCTTCCCCCTTCCATCCCTTTGCCCCACCTGGCTGTGCACCAAATTCTCTCCTTCCTCCTACCTTTCCACCGATATTCTTTCCTGTGGCTTCACAATACACAGTTCTTACATCCTTATAAGGTCATAGGTAATAGTAGCAGAACTAGGCTATTCAGCCCATCAAGCCTATTCAATCATGTCTGATCTATCTCTCCCTCCTAACCCCATTCGGCAGCCTTCTCTCCTTAGCCCCTGACACCCGTCCTAACCAAGAATCTATTTATCTCTGCTTTAGAAATATCCACTGATGGCCTCCACAGCCTTCTGTGGCAAAGAATTCCACAGATTCACCACCCTCTGACTAAATAAATTCCTTCTGATCTCCTTCCTAAAGGCATGTCCTTTAATTCTGATCTCTAGATCTAGACTCTCCCACTAGTGGAAACATCCTCTCCACATCTGCTCAATCCAACTCTTTCAACATTTCGGTACTTTCAATGTTTAGTTAGAGATAAAACATGAAAACAGGCCCTTTGGCCCACTGAGTCTGCACCGACCAGCGATCCCCACACATTAATACTACCCAACACACACTAGGGACAATTTATATCAGCCTATTAACCTACAGACCTGTACATCTTTGGAGCGTGGGAGGAAACTGAAGATCTCAAGGAAAACCCATGCAGGTCACGGGGAGAACGTACAAACTCCATATAGACAGCACCCCTAGTAGGATTGAACCCGGGTCTCTGGTGCCGTAAAGCAGCAACTCTACCGCTGCGCCTACTTGCCTTTCTGAAGAAGTAGATACACCTCCAACAGTGGAACAAATTTAACATATTTTTATTTGTTAATACATGCAAATGTGACACCAATAGGAATTTTGAGCCCGTTCCTTCCAAAATGCATGGAAATAGCAGTCTGTAATGGATTCTAACCAACCATGTCTGCAGCCAAGGAAAAGTTCACCAAATGTTTCTTAGCATCCCACACAAAAGCTGTGATATCATCCGTCAATCCTCAAATCCCATACAGTTCATCCCCACCAGCTGCCGACATTGGCCTGACATTACCACCCTCATAGTTGCTAATGAGTACCATCCTTCACTGAGCCAATATTCATCTGCTTTTTAATCCAAACTTTCCTGCAACTAAACTCAACCCGACAAACAATATTACATGTGCTGAAAAACAATCAGTCCTAAAATAATGGAAGTGCTCAGTAGGCCAAACATCACTTATCAATGAAGACACGAGCCAACTGCAGAGTTCTGCCTAGAGTCTACCACACATGCTAAACCAGACTGCAGATTAAAACCATGTTAAAAGGAAAAGATCGCGCGCGATGGAGAGGAAGTGCAAATATTCATGTGCAGAAGACATAAAAGTGTCTCGACCCGAAACGTCATCTACTCCTTTTCTCACCAGATGCTTCCTGACCCGCTGAGGTTTTTGTGTCTATCTTCAATTTAAACCAGCATCTGCAGGTCCTTCCTACACAAGATTTGTAAAGTGGCTAGTATGGGAATGACGAATTACTGAGGAGGCAAGTGGCATAGCTAGTTGGGAGAATGAAAGACATCAAAGTATTGACAATCATACATACAATACGATACAATAGAACTTTATTCGTCCCCCGAGAGAAATTGGTCTGCCAACAGTCACAACACACAACAAGGTACAAGAAAATGTGAAATTAAAATTAATTTAAAAGTTAATAAAAAAGAAAAAGTCAAGCGACTGATGTCTGGCTGCTGGAACAAATGAACAAACAAAGAAATAAATGCAGGCTTGTCCCCTGGACAGAGGATTCTAAACTACAGTGCCTCTACAGTGCCTCCCCTCCCCCACCCTCTCCCACACCGGGTCCTCCTTGGATCTCCCACTGTCCCTCACAGTGCCCCCCCAACGCCGGGTCTCCATTGTCTTCCCCTCCCCCCCTCACGCTCATTGACCGCTGACCGCGGGTTGATCTTGGGTTGATCGCGAGGCACCACCGCTGCCGCTGAGGCGCCCCTCACACCCGAGGCTCCCATCACTGCCGAGGCTACCTCTGCTGTATAATCTTGGGAGTAAAATTGCCAAAGGGAGGTAGATTGACACTAATTATTTTATCTCCATCAAGATGTTTGAGTTTTGATTTAATCAAATAGATCTGTGGAAATTTAATCTTGGAGGAATTTCCTTGGAGGAAACATAGAAACATAGAAGATAGGTGCAGGAGCAGGCCATTCGGCCATTTGTACCAGCACCACCATTCAATATGATCATGGCTGATCATAGAAAATCAGTACCCCGTTCCTGCTTTCTCCCCATTTCCCTTGATTCCGTTAGCCCTAAGAGCTAAATCTAACTTTCTCTTGAAAACATCCAGTGAATCGGCCTCCACTGCCTTCTGTGGCCGAGAATTCCACAGATTCACAACTCTCTGGGTGAAGACATTTTTCCTCACCTCAGTCCTAAATGAACTACCCTTTATTCTTACACTGTGGCCCCTGGTTCTGGACTCCCCCAACATCGGGAACATTTTTCCTGCATCTAGCGTGTCCAATCCCTTAAGAATGTTATGTATTTCTATAAGATCCACCTCTCATCCTTCTAAATTCCTGTGAATATAAGCCTAGTCGATCCATCAGAATGCTCCCGGGATGCGCCCAACAAATATCGAGCTGAAGGGCCGCTGTGAACATAGAGGGACCCGGTGGGGTCACTGCAGCCACATGCGGTAGCAAGTCTGGCTCGCTGCCGCAAAGAAGGACGCAGCAGGCCGCTGTCTGCATGGGAACCTTGAAAACAGCCGAGCTCATCCCTGAGACTGGGGAACTGAGGAGGAGGGAGCTAGGGGTTGGTTATTGGGAGAAGGCAGGAGAATGGGGTTAAGTGAGAAAGAATGGCCGAAAGGCCTAATTCAGCTCTATCACTTATGAACTTGTAGGGCACTAGTGAGACCTCACCTGGAGTATTGTGTGCAGTTTTGGTCCCCTAATTTGAGGAAGTACATTCTTGATATTGAGGGAGTGTAGCGTAGGTTTACAAGGTTAATTTCCAGGATGGCAGGACTGTCATATGCTGAGAGTATGGAACGGCTGGGCTTGTACACTCTGGAGTTTAGAAGGATGAGAGGGTGTCTTATTGAAAGATATAAGATTATTAAGGGTTTGGACACTCTAGGGGCAGGAAACATGTTCTCGATGTTGGGGAAGTCCAGAATCAGGGGCCACAGTTTAAAAATAAAGGATAAGCTATTTAGAACAGAGACAAGGAAACACTTTTTCTCACAGAGAGTGTGAGTCTGTGGAATGCTCTGCCTCAGAGGGTGGTGGAGGCAGGTTCTCTGGATACTTTTAAGAGAGAGCTAGATTGGGCTCTTACAGATAGCAGAGTCAGGGCATATGGGGAGAAGGCAGGAACGGGGTACTGATTGGGGATGATCAGCCATGATCACGTTGAATGGCAGTGCTGGCTCGAAGGGCCGAATGGCCTACTGCTGCACCTATTGTGTATTGTCTATTGTCTATTGCCTTTCCAACTATATTCTTTCCTGTGGCTTCACAGTTCATGGTTCTTGGGAAATGTGATTAGGAGGTAGAGATTATACATGATTGAATGGCGGAGTGGACTCGATGGGCTGAATGGCCTAATTCTACTCCTATAACTAGTGAATGTGAACGTTTTCCTGCCCCTCCACTCTTCCAGCCTTTTCCCACCACATTCAGCCTGAAGAAGGGATAAACATGAAGTAGACCACCAGGGGTGCCGGGGAGATGGCAGCCCTGCCGGCAGTCTGTTTGTTTTTAAAATCTTTTTGTTATTTTTAGTGTTTGTTAACAGTTTGTTTTAATGTACTTCGGTTTGTTTTATGTGGGGGGATGGGGGAGGTGATCTGGGGAATCTTTTTTTCAAATTCCTACCTTCCCGGAGATGTGATCAATTTTCGGATCGCATTCTCCGGGCTCTGCGGCCTACCATCGCTGGTGCTGGAGGTCTCCTCGTACTGTCGTGAGCCCCACCGCTGCCTGCGGACTTACCATCCAGGGCTCGCAGTCTCGGGAGAGGCTAGTCGGGAGCTCCAACGCCGCAGAAGCTTTAACCAGCCCCGATGCGAGGTTTGATCGCCCGGCGCGGGGAGCTGACAGCCCCCCGATGCAGGAGCTGATCGCCCAGATGCCGAGGGCCCGAACTCCACCGGCTGCGGGAGTCAAGACCGACCCGTCAACGGAGGGCACGAGGCCCCGACCAAGGAAGAAGAAAGAGAGGACTTTATTTCGCCTTCCATCACAGTGAGGAATGTGTAGGAGTCACTGTGGTGGATGTTCATGTTAAAATGTGTTTTTGAGTGATCTGTTGCTTTTAATTGTGTGACTGACCTGGCCAATGAAATTCCTCGTATGTTGGCAAAAAAATCTGATTCTGATTCTGACAAGGAACTGCAGATTTAACTTTAAATTTAATAAGTGGTTCACCATTACCTTCTCAAAGGTCATTAAGGTTGACCTAGTTACTGATGTCCCAATTCTGAATATGAATAAAAGATCTGAATTATCCATGCCAACATTAACGGCAAGATTGAGTTTGCTCTGCATCTATGCAACTTATCATGTGTCAGCCAACATCATTGAAACTAATCAAAAGTTCATTTACCTCTGTGTTTACTTCCTGTTAGGCTACTGCAAGTAAGAGTCTGAAGAGGGTCTCAACCCGAAACGTCACCCATTCCTTCTCTCCAGAGATGCTGCTTGACCCGCTGAGTTACTCCAGCGTTTTGTGTCTTCATTTGATTTAAACCGGCATCTGCAGTTTAATTGTTCTGTTGAATTTCATTGTTCTCATAACAATTAAATCTCACTCCCTCTTCCCCTCTCTTCCAAAGCGCACACCTCCAGATTTAGGACCAGTTTCTTCCCAGCTGTTATCAGGCAACTGAACAATCCTATCACCAACTAGAGAGTGGTCCTGAGCTACTATCTACCTCATTGGAGACCCTCAGATATCTTCAATTGGACTTTACTAGATTTTATCTTGCACTAAACGTTATTCCCTTTATCCTGTATCCATATTGTGGATGGCTTGAATGTAATCGTATATAGTCTTTTCGCTGGTAGACAAAAATGCTGGAGAAACTGAGTGGGTGAGGCAGCATATATGGAGCGAAGGAAATAGGAAACGTTTTGGGTCGAAACCCTTCTTCAGACTTTTCACTGACACAATAAAAATTACACAATAAAAAAGCTTTTCACTGTACCTTGGTACATGTGACAATAATAAACCAAACTAAACACTCGTGACTCTACTCCACATGTCTAAGTGCACATGTTGCATGTCCCCATTGTGACCATATTTCTAAATTTGCCGTGAAGCAATTTGGAATTAGTTGAAAACAATCACTGCATAAACGTGATTTATTTCAGTACTTTGGCTTTAAAATGGAGAAATCTACCCATCTATGCCTGCAATAGTGATTCAAACCCAATTGAACTGGCAGATATATTTGATACATCATATAAATATTAAGCTGAACATCAAAATACACATTTATTTCCAAATAAATATTCTTGCAGGTTTTATAGTGCCTAGAAAAGTGCAGCAGAGAATCTTTGTCTATGCCAAACATGATGCTAAGGTATATTAATCTCATCTGCCTGCATATCACCCATACCCTGCATGTCTATGTGCTTAATTGAACGCCTCGTAAACACCACTATCATAACTGGCACCACCATCACCCCTGGCAGCATGTTCCAGGCACCCACCACCCTCTGTGTAAAAAACCTGCCCTGCACATCTCCTTTAAACTTTGGCCCTCTCGCCTTCAAGGTCCGTTCTCTAGTCTTTGACACTTCCACTGAGGGAAACAAGGCTGTTACTCTCTATCTTGCTTATTACAATCACATTTTTTTAAATGAGTAGATCAGTTATATCCGTGAACAGAAACAGACGTATACATTGAGGTTGATGAGCCTTCAAAAAGGAAAAAAGTTAGGCATTTAATAAGATTTAAATGCAAAGGCACAGTGGCCCACTTGGCCTTGCAGCTCCAGAGACCCAGGTTCGATCCTGACCTCAGGTGCTGCTTGTGTGGAATTTGTACCTTCTCCCTGTGACTGTGTGGGTTTCCTCCGGGTGCTTTGGCTTCCACCCACATCCCCAAGAAGGCTTACTGGATTGTAGGTTAATCAACACTCTATAAATTGCCCTTAGTATATGGGGAGTGGATGAGAATGTGGGATAACGTAGAACTAGTGTGAACGGATGATCGATGGTCAGCATTGGAACATATCCATCAAAAGACCTGTTTCCATGCTGTACCTCTAAACTAGCATGAAAGGGTGATCAATGGTCACCATTGGATTGGTGGGGTGACGGACTGTGTCCTCTAACCTGCTATATCTCTAACCTAAACTAAACTAAACATGGAGGGGTTGGCAGAAGGTAAAGAAAACGTTTGTGGACCAGAGTATCATTCATTATACTTGTTCCTGTCCTGTTCTGTTCCGTTCCTTGCTCCAAAACTACAAAGGAAAGGCTGATGGTGCTGGTTGTTTGAAATACGGATAAAGAGTGCTGAAAACACTCAGCAGGTCAGGCAGCATCTGCGGAGAGAAAGACAGAGTCACCATTTTAGGTCAATAACCTTTCATCAGACTGTTGAGGGCCACATGGTTTTTACGCATGAGAGCAAGCACCCATCCTACGACGATGGAAGGTGAAGGGTGAACTTTACACTCTCACAAATAAGGAAGGTAATAAATCTAAAAGACCAGCAGTTTTCTTCTTATTGGGTGTTCTTCTGTTTCCCATGTGGGATAACTGTGCTGCAAGTTAGACAGCAGCTAAGAAACAGTTAGACAGGTACATGGATAGGACAGGTTTTGAGGGATATGGACCAGGACCAAGCGCAAGCTGGTGGGACTAGTGTAGCTGGTACATGTTGGCCAGTGTGGGCAAGTTGGGCCGAAGGGCCTGTTTCCACACTGTATCACTCTATGACTTTATGACTCTCTAAGTAGTTTTTCCTTGCCTTCCCATGCTGAGAAGTAAAGTGAGAGCATTAACCTGAAGTCAACGTTAGCCACAGTATACAGTACATGGATGTGCAAGTCTAGCTCAAAGAACAATGGACTTCAGGCAATGGCCAACTAAAACAGTACCAAGGAGACACGGTGCTGGAATCTTTTATAAAGTAGTTGAAAAAAAGTCCCATATCAATCTGGTTTCTGTAATATTCATAGGTTGCAGCGCAGCCTGGTTCGGCAACTTGAATGCCCATCACAGGTTCTGACCTCCCCACCATCAAAGCGATATACAAGTGTCGCTGCCTCAAGAAGGAAGTCAGCATCATCAGAGACCCACACCACCCTGGCCACGTTCTCATTTCACCGCTGCCATCAGGATGAAGGTACAGGAGCCTGAAAACTGTAACGTCCAGGTTCAGGAACAGCTCCTTCCCTACAGCCATTCGGCTATTAAACAATACAATGTCAAATGAACTCTGAACTGTATTACTATTATTGTTATTATTGGATCATTATTGTTTGATTGATTCCTTTGTCAAAGTAACATTCAATGTTTTATGTACAGTTCTGGTTGCCCCATTACAGGAAGGATGTGAAGGCTATGGAAATGGTGCAGATGAGGTTCACCAGAATGCTGCCTGGCTTAAGGATTATTAGCCACAGGGAAAGGTTGGACAGACTTGGATTGATTTATCTCGAACAGTCGAGGTCAAGGGGAGACCTGATCAAGTATATAAAATGATGAGAGTCATAGATAAGGTAGACAGTCATAATCTTTTCTGGAAAGGTCAAAACCTGGAGATGTCAAAGACAATGGCCACGGTGGCGCAGCGGTAAAGTTATTGCCTTACAGCGCTTGCAGCGCCGGAGACCCGGCTTTGGTCACGACTACGGTTGCTGTCTGTATGGAGTTTGTACGCTCTCCCCGTGACCGAGTGCGTTTTCTCTGAGATCTTTGGTTTCCTCCCACACTCCAAAGACGTACAGGTTTGTAGGTTAATTAGCTTGGTATATGTGTAAATTGTCACTAGTGTGTTAATGTGCGGGGATCACCGGTCGGTGCAGACTCGGTGGGCCGAAGTGCCTGTCTCCGTGCTGTAGCTCTAAACTAAACTAAACTAAACTAAACTAGAGGGCATAGCTTTAAGGTGAGAGGGGTAAAGTTTAAAGAAGATGTGCGGGGCAATTTGTTACCACAGAGGGTGGTAGATGCCCGGAATGCGCTGCCAGGGGTGATGATGGACGCAGATGCAATAGTGACATTTAAGAGACTTTTAGATAGATGCGTAGATCTGCAGGAAATGGAGGGATATGGATCACATGAGGGCAAAGGAGATTAGTTTATTATGGCATCATGTTCAGCATGGACATTGTGGGGCGAAGGGCCTGTTCCTGTGCTGTTCATTTCTATGATCTATGTTCCATGTATAGAGAATAATCTTAACTTCATTTTGCAACCTCAATTTTTCATCTCTCTGACAAATAGGAAAAAAAACCTCTAGCAATTCATTATTTTGAATGGAGTAACATAGTTGATTATTGGAGCAAAAAGAGCTGGGATGTGTCTCAGTAAAATTTCCATTATATTTATGTGATGGTAGCATGCAAGGGGAAGTGTGTCCCATGAACAACTCCTTCAGGTCACAAGCAGCAGAGAGAAAGTGCTAATTGTGTATTGTACCAAGGAGCAGGCTCATCCATCACTTAGGCTCTTGGCACATGAGATGGACTGGTTTAACACAAATGTGCTCATTCTAGATATTAATCTTACTGTCTCCTTGGGAGCTGCAGTGAAACCAGCGTCAGCTTCTACAAGACTACATCGCTCAGCATCCAGCCATTTATTAGGCGGCATGGGGCTACTGTCTTATTGGAGCTACTGCTTACAGTGCCAGAGACCCGGGTTTAATCCTGACTACGGGTGCTTGGCTGTACGGAGGTTGTACATTCTCCCCGTGTTCCGGTGGGTTTTCTCCGAGATCTTTGGTTTCCTCCCACACTCCAAAGATGTTGTTCTGCAACACGAGTATAGAGAATTAGGACAAAGCAGGACATCCAGGGTAGTTATCTAAGTAAAGAAAGAATTTAATTGTCCTGTCAGGGACACATGACAATAAACTCTTTTGACTTTGACTTTTGACTTTGCCTTTGTTATCTCTGGTTTGCTTCCAGTACCTCGTGCTGGTGAGGGTAGGAACAGAGAGATAGGGGAGCTGAATGTGTGGCTGAAGAATTGGTGCGGGGGTTAGGGATTTAGATTTCTGGACCATTGGGATCTCTTCTGGGGCAGGGGTGACCTGTACAAAAGGGGCAGGTTGCACCTAAACTGGAGGGGGACCAACATTCTGGCAGGCAGGTTTGCTAGTGCTACACGGGTGGGTATAAACTAAATAGCGCAGGGGTGGGGTCAACTATGTGGAAGGGTATGCGTGGAGTTAACTGGAAAGAGAATGCAGGAACAGTCACAAAGTCTCCAGAAATTACAGGACAGAAAGTTGTAAATGAGAGCAGAGTAAGGTCGGGTAAAATCGGGGTGGTTGTGACAGGAGGGGTGGTCAACACCGAATTGAAGGTATGATATTTGAACGCATGTAGTGTAAGGAACAAAGTGGATGAGCTTGTAGCACGGTTGAAAACTGGCAGGTATGATGTTGTAGGCATTACGGAGATGATCCTGCAAGAGGATCGGAACTGGGAGCTAAATATTCAAGGCTACACCTCCACCTCCTATCGCAAGGACGAACAGGTGGTCAGAGGTAGCGCTGCTGGTAAGGAATGAAATTCAGTCCTCAGCAAAGGGTGACATAGGATCAGAAGATGTAGAATGGGTGGAGCTGGAAAACTGCAAGGGTAAAAAGACTCTAATGGGAGTTATTTACAGGCCCCAAAACAGTAGCCAGGATACAGGTTACAAGTTGCATTAGGAAATACAATTGCCGTGTAGGAAAGACAATGCTACGGTGGTCACGGGTGATTTCAATATGCAGGTAGACTGGGGAATCAGGCTGGCACTGGGCCCCAAGACAGAGAATTTGTAGAGATTTGCCTCCGAGATAGTTTCTTAGAGCAGCTTGGTGTGGAGCCTACCAGGGATAAGGCAATTCTAGATTTAGTGCCATGAGGGAGGAACTGGCAAAGATTGACTGGAAAGGGTCATTAATAGGAATGATAGTAGAGCAGCAATGGCAGGAATTTTTGCGGATAATTCGGATGGTGCAGGATCAGTTCATTCCAAAGGGGAAGAAATATTCCAGGGGAGAATAAGACGACCATGGCTGACAAGTGAGGTCAAGGACAACATAAAAGCAAAAGAGAAGGCATATAACATTGCCAAGATTAGTGGGAAACCAGAGGTTTGGGATGTTTTTAAAGAACAACAAAAGGTAACTAAATGGCAATATGGAGAGAAAAGATGAAGTACGAATGTAACCTTGCCAATAATATAAAAGAGGATAGCAAAAGTTTCTATGGATATATAAAGAGTAAATATGAGGCAAGAGTGGATGTTGGGTCACTGGAGAATGGTGCAGGAGAAGTGATAATGGGAAATCAAGAAATGGCAGAGAAATTGAATAACTTTTTTGCATTATTCACAGTGGAAGAACCAGCAATGTGCCTGCAATCCTAGTGAGTCAGGGGCGGAGGTTAGTGGAGTGGCAATTACTAAGTAGAAGGTGCAAGAAAAATGAAAGGTGTGAGGGTGGATAAAGGGCTGTCCCACCTAGTCGATTTTTTAGGCGACTACAGGAGACTAGGCTGTCGCCACATGGTCGCCGGGGTGTCGTCTGTATGGTCGTGAGTCGTCTCCTCAGTCACCCAAGGAGTCGTAGCATTTTTCTGGTCGCCGCTGGATATTGAAATGTTCAAAATCTTTCGGCGACAGTAGGCGACAGTGGAATTGACGCCAATTAGCGTAGCTTGACTTCTCCTGACACAGGCGCTGTCATAGGCTGTCGCCAGGATGACGTAGGTGATGCTGACTCCGGTGAATTCCATTGAAGCCTATCTACGTCAACCGGTCGCAGGTACTGGCGATGAAATGTCTTACGTTGTCTTCAGTTGCTGCCAACAGGGTCGTAGCTTGTCATAGCTTGTCGCGGGTGGATGTAGGTTGACTTCTGTTGTCGTAGGCTGTTGCCTGTGTGGTCGTAAATTGTCATAGGTGTGGTCATAGTTGGCTTAGGGGTCACCGTCCAGTTTGGTATGGCTGCCCTGCCTGCAGCTGTCCGTGCATTCACTCCTTTTTTAAATTTTTAGTATGTTAAAAAGTGTTTTGTTTGGAGTTCTATTACTTTTTTTGTGGGGGTGTGGGGGGAGGGGGGGGGGGTTGGGGGAAGGGGAAACTGTATTTCTCAGTCCCTACCTGGTGGGAGAGGTGGCTTTTCTCCGGGCTGCAACTTTGCCCCGTCCGCGCGGCCTACTATCGGGACTGTCAGGACCAGCCAGAACCTCGGCTTCGGCTGCAGAACAGCGCTGGAGCACCTTCACGGAGCGGCCGATCGCTTTCCCGGGTTGCCGCGCTGGAGCTCCGGAATGCTGAGTCCGTCAATGGAACATGGCGGAGCTGCGGGTCGGTGGAGCGGCCAGCCTGACTTTAACACTGCAGAGCCTGGGATCTGTTGCCGAGATCGCCAGTGTTGGAGCCCGACCAGCGCGGCCTGTTGGCTTCGGGAGCCGTCTCCGGTAAGGAAGCGGCCATTCCAGGTATTTCAAGCCACTGAGAGGGTTCTCCCGACGCCGGAGCACCATCAACTGGTGAGAGGGCCTGAAACATTGGGCCGTCGTAGCGGCGACTGCGGAGGCCTCAATAGGCCCGACTATGGTTGAACAATAGGATGAGGACTGGACTTTGTGCCTTCCCCATCAGTGGGAACCATTGTGGGGAGATATTTCTATGTTTAATGTTAAATTCTTCTCTAATGTTGTGTTGTATTCTTATTAGCGTGCTGTAATGGCAACTCGAATTTCATGACACCAATTGGTGTATGTGACAATAAATGAACCTTCAAAAGTCCTATTGGGTCACCGATTGTCGGTAGCTTGCCATAGCTCGACGTTGATGAGGTGGTAGGTTGTTGTAGCTTGTCGTAGACATTGTTGTAGACATTGAAACATAGAAAATAGGTGCAGGAGTAGGCCATTCGGCCCTTCGAGCCTGCACCGCCATTCAACATGATCATGGCTGATCATCCCACTCAGTATCCCGTACCTGCCTTCTCTCCATATCCCCTGATCCCTTTAGCCACAAGGACCACATCTAACTCCCTCTTAAATATAGCCAATGAACTGGCCGCAACTATCCTCTGTGGCAGAGAATTCCACAGATTCACCACTCTCTATGTGAAAAATGTTTTTCTCATCTCGGTCCTAAAAGATTTCCCCCTTATCCTTAAACTGAGACCCCTTGTCCTGGACTTCCCCAACATCGGGAACAATCTTCCTCCATCTAGCCTGTCCAACCCCTTAAGAATTCTGTACGTTCCTATAAGATCCCCCCTCAATTTTCTAAATTCTAGCAAGTACAAGCCGAGTCTATCCATTCTTTCTTCATATGAAAGTCCTGCCATCCCAGGAATCAGAGACATTGTCGTAGGGGGGTCCAGACCCCGGTTTTTCGGTGACCAGCTGCGACCATGACAGTCGCCGGCAGTAGCCTAAGTGGAACAGGCGCATATGTTACCTGGACCAGATGGAGTGCACCCGAGGATTCTGAAGGAGGTGGCGTCAGAGATTGTGGAGGCATTGACAGTGATATTTCAATAATCACAAGAGTTAAAGGCGGTTCCTGAAGATTGGAAAATTGTGACTATCAGCCCGATGTACGAGAAGGGAGCAAAGCAGAAGAGCGTAAACTACAGGCCGATTAGCCTGGCTGGAGGTTGGTAAAACCCCTGTCTCACGGTGCGAGTCGACCCACGAGTGACCCTGAGTTTAAAACAAATTAAACTCGTGGTAATCACGTACAATTAACGTAGCGGGAAAGTCGGAACTCGTGGACGCAACTTATCGACTTGTGGCGCTAACGGCAGCTACCCGGGAAACTTGTTAACTCTTGAAAAACTTTAAACATGTTTAAAGACTTCCACGAGCCAAATTTACTCTTGAAGTTGAAATTTGAAACATTTAAACTTGTTGTAAGAACATAGTGGCCTGTAAGTTTACCATAGTGGCTCGTGAGTCTACCGTGAGCAATCTTTAACTCAGCGGGCAGGCAGCATCTCTGGAGAGAAGGAATGGGTGACGGGATGATGTTTCCAAATTTCTGCTGCGTCTTTGTGTTACTCCAGCACTGTGTGTTCACTTTTTGTCAACCAGCATCTGCCCTTTCTTGTGTGTGACATTATTTGTATCCGTGGCAGTTGATTGTCGCTCCCTTTAGTTTCCCAGGGGGTCGGGACGGGACTGGAATTGGGAGGGAAAGGTGGGGGAAGGGGGGGGGGGAGAGGGAGGGGGGGGAGGGGAGGGGAGTGAGGGGAGGGGTTTGGGGTGGCTTAGTATGGGAGACAAGTATATGAGAGGTGTACTGACTGTGTGGGCAGACACTTTGGTAGTGGTTGCCCATGGGGTTCACTGTTGAGGACTTCATAATGCAGAGAGCATTATAAACAGTGGAGCGATTAACCCTGGAAAGGAGGTAGACTTCTCTCTGAGCTGGGCCCAGGAAACTAAAGCAGGCTCACGTAGACTTAATATGTTCTTGAGGTTATTAACGACAGATAAATGGATGGGAAGGGTTTAGAGGGCTATGGGCCACATGCAGGCAAATAGGACCACCCCAAGATGCCAACTTGGATGGCAGGGCCAAGCTGGGCCGAAGGTCCTGTCTCCGTGTTGTACAGCACCATGACTACGGCCTATCGGGGTTGACATGTTTTGTATTTTTCCTTTCTAAAGATGCAGTGTATTTTGGTGACTATTGCACACTGCAGACCAGAAGCGCCTTCAATACCCAGAGAGAAGGGATGGGCGGGTTGGGTGAGCAGGAGAGCGGGGTTGTTTGCAGTTACAGAGGGAGGGGGCAAGGGCGGTACAGTTCCCAGTCTCAGCTCCTGTTCTACCGAGCGTGTGGACGTGGACGGGTGGCTTGGCTGGCGGTGGCCCATGGTGTGGCAGAGCCAGCGTGCCCACTGACTCCCCCCCCCCCCCCCGCCCCCCCGGGGCCACACTGGGAGAGAGCTCCTGAGCACCTGTCCCGGGGCGACTGGCACTGTCCTGTCGCCCCGGGACAGGGGCGGGGAGCTGGAGAGGGGAGGGAAGGGGTCACACACATGGCCGGGAAGCAGGGGGGTGGGGGTGGGGGTGGCGACAGACAGGGCCAACAATGAGATGGAGAAAGACAGAAACACCGACAATAGTACATGATCTCTCTCGCGTTATGGCGGGTGATTGTCGCATGTCCGCTGTTTCTGACGCTAAAGCCTTGGGATCGTTGCCCTTCGTGTTGGCGTGGAGGGGGAGGGGGTATTGTGCTGTTTGATCGCCCCCTGCTATCCCAGGGACAGGGAGACACAGCGGCTTTTGAGACTGGTGGGCAATCACTACCAAAGTGTCTGCCCACACAGTCAGTACACCTCTCATATACTTGTCTCCCATACTAAGTCACCCTAACCCTCCCCTCCTCCCCCCACTCCCCTCCCCTCTCCCTCCCCTCCACCCCACTTTTCCCTCCCAACTCCAGTCCCGTCCCGATCCCCTGGGAAACTGAAGGGAGCAACAATCAACTGCCACGGATACAAATAAAGTCACACACAAGAAAGGGCAGATGCTGGTTGACAAAAAGTGAACACACAGTGCTGGAGTAACACAAAGACGCAGCAGAATTTTGGAAACAACATCCCGTCACCCATTCCTTCTGTCCAGAGATGCTGCCTGTCCCGCTGAGTGACCATACTGAGGGAATTCCCACGTATATGAAGCAGAGAGAAACATGAGTTCTACACGGCTCTGCCCGACTTTTGAGAATAGATTTGGTGGTTTGTACCCACTCCCCCTCCCTGCCCACCCACCCACCAAGCCAGCCAGCCGGACCCCTCCTCGTTACAGTGGCAGAAGCGACATTTCCAAGAGAATGAGGCAGAGAGCTGGGGCAGCGCTGGGATGGGAGCAGGGCAGATGAGGCGCACCAAAGGAACAAAGATGTTGATGGCTGCAAGGGGCAGGCGGCAGAGGTCTTGTGCCCCAGCGAGGTAGACCGCTCTTCCCCCTGCTAATGCACACACAGAAAGAAAGAGATGAGAGCAGAGATTGATCCCAGCCTAAACCAAGAACCTTGTCACCCCAGACAGGTTAATGATGCCTGCGCACAAGCCCCACCCTACCTCCACCTCAACTCACCCCTGGGCACCAAAGCAGCTCAGGAGGCGAACCCTGAGCTCCGTCTCCATACAATCTGATGTGCAACTGATGTGAAAGAACAGCGGCTGCGGCCGGCCGGCACCCGGCATGGACTTCTCACACCCTCACACACGAAATGTGTGTGCGAATAAACAAACACAATGAATAAAACCAAAGCCCGGCTAGAAAGGCAACTAAAAATATATTCCGTTTAGAACGAGCAGGCGCGGAGAGATCCGTCCACATGCAAAGATTTCATCTTCCGTCTCCCCGCAGCGTGCAGACATGGTAGTAAATTCAGGATGGAGCGGGCTTCTTTAACACTGATACTTCGCTGCTCCCGCCTCCTTGCTGCACAATGACAGCGAGTGCGAGATCCTGTCCAGTCTTTTTAAGTTCTGAAATTGAATAACTTTCAATACTGAATCACAATATACTTACTGTATGAGATGCTGTCCAGCTCCTCTATTTGATACTTAGACCTTCATTCACAGTTGGTTCAAGAGTAACTCGGGAGAGGAACTTGGTACATCGCAGAAATGAGAAGTAAACGGCAAACTTAGACATACACGTGGGAACTCGTTTAAACTCGTGAATATAAACTTTGATTTTTTCTTTCACTCGGGATCGCTCGTGGGTGGACTCGCACCATGAGACAGGGCCATAAGATTTTGGAGTCAATTATAGATTACGCAGTACTTAGTTCACAATAAAATAGTCTTCTTCTTCTTCCGTATGGCGTGCACAGCCTAAAGTTGTAGGACAACTTGTTCTATTTGATCTTATTTGATTGTGCACGCCGGGTTGATTGCATTCGTCGAAACAGGGCGGACGACATTAAAGTAGGCGTAGTCAGGGAAGATCTTGCCTGACAAATCTACTGGAGTAATTTGAGGAAGTTAATAGCAAGACAGAGGGGAGGCTGTAGATGTTGTTTACCTAGATTTTCAGAAGGCCTTCGATAAGGTGCCACACGTCAGGCTGCTCAGGAAGATGAGAGCCCATGGAATTAAGGGAAGATACTGGCATGTTCAGCAGGTTGGCTGGATGGCAGAAGGCAAAGAGTTGCAATAAAAGGCGCTTTTTCAGGTTGGCTGCCAGTGACCAGTGGAGTTCCGCAAGGATTGGTGCTGGAGCCGCTTCTCTTCACGTTGTATATTAATGATTTGGATAAGGGGGTTGAAGGCTTTCTGGCCAAGTTTGCAGATGGTGCTAAGATAGGTGGAGGGGCAGGCAGTGTAGAGGAAGCAGAGAATCTGCAGAAGGACTTGGACAGGTTAGGAGGGTGGGCAGGGAAGTGGCAGATGAAATTCAGTGCAGGGGTCCAGAGGGAAGTTTACAAGAATCATTCTAAGCATGAGTGGGTAAAGGGGCTGTCCCACTTGGACGACCTAATCCACAAGTTTAGATGACCCTAGACGAGTTGAAAACAATGTCAAGGTCATGTTCACTCGCCAAAGTAAAAGACCTTCTACGACTATGTCTACGACCTCCTACAACCCCCCTTGACCTCAGTCTTCCACACCTAAGACCAACTACGACTAGCTATGAGTGAAAATTATTACATGATAAAATTATGTCATGTTTGCATTTTTTTCTCGACCGACGACTACCATCACAACCTACTACGACCTACCTGCAACCTGCCTACAAGTAAAAAGTATCAATTTTTTCCATGCCAACCTGTTTTTTTTACTCGTGGACATTTTTTATCAGCCACAACCTACTTGAGGCCACGAGTACGCCCACTCACGAGCATGAGGAAGAGTGACCTTCGACCTCCTACGACCCCCTACGACCTCATGGCGACCATGCTGTGAGTATGAGTCAATGGCAAACTCGCAGAGGTCACCAATTAAGTCGTGAAAGTGGGACAGGGGCTTTAGCATATGATGAGCGTTTGACAGCACTGGGCGAGTAGAGTTTAGAAAGTTGAGGGGGGACCTCATTGAAACTTACAGAATAATGAAAGGCACAGATAGAGTGGATGTGGAAAGGATGTTTCCCCTGGTGGGTGAGTCTAGGACCAGAGGTCACAGCCTCAGAATTAAAGGGCGCTCTTTTAGAAAGGAGGTGAGGAGGAACTTCTTTAGTCAGAGGGTAGTTAATCTGTGGAACTCATTGCCACAGAGGGCTGTGGAGGCCAAGTCAATGGGTATTTCTAAGGCACAGATAGACAAATTATTGATTAGAACAGGTGTCAAGGGTTATGGGGAGAAGGCAGGAAAATGGGATTAGGAGGCAGAGATCAGCCATGATTGAATGGTGGAATGGATTAGATGGGCCAAATGGCCTAATGCTGCTTCTATAACTTATAAACTTGTGAACGTTCAGGTTTGTATGTTAATTGACCTGGTATACATGTATTAATGTAAAATTGTCCCTAGTGTAGGGTAGTGTTAATGTTCAGGATCACTGGTTGGTGCGGACACGGTGGTGTGAAGGGCCTGTTTCCACACTGTCTCTGTAAATTAAACTACACTAAACATTAAGAACAGATTAATCTTTCCTGTTGCCTTACGTCTGTGAACAATGATCTCCACCAAACTATGGATTGCTGCAATTGGCAATGTTTTTGTTTTGAATTTAACACAAAGCATGCATGGATAGATGGTGTTCACAAACCCTCTCCATCATCTCAGTGATGGAGGAACTTTTCATCATTTGTCATTTAGAAAAACATGATAGGTGGTATTTGTAATTTAGCAGCTTTAACTGTCTTCTCCATTTGTCTTAACTCCTCAATGGTAGTGAACCCTTTATTGCTCCAATGTGAAGTTTTCACTCATTAATCCAACTGAGATTTTAACTTGATTGAGGCCGACAATTACCCAATTCTGGTTCAATTTCTTTTATTCCCTCAGCAGCAAGATAATCCTGTTTTTTTTTCCAGAGCATCGGGATAATTTGTTACCTGAATGCAATCAAATCACCCCTCCACCTAGCTAATTTATCCAATATATCAGCGGCATGGCACCACTCCTTCTGGTCTCCAGTGCAATGTTTCCATGTCTTGGCCTAGCTTCCTCTAATGTACCAAAGTCTCTACTGAATTATTGTCACATGTACCGAAGTACAGCTTTTGATGGCGTACTATCCAGTCAAAGAAGAGATAATACATGATTCCAACCAAGCAGTCCACAGTTAAAGGATAAAGAGTACCACATTTAGTGCAAGATAAAGTCCGATAAGGTCCAATTAGAGATAGTTCAAAGGTTTCCCAAGAGGCAAATGCTTCAGGGCCAACTCACACTTTGATTGATTGAAAGATACAGCATTGAGACAGGTCTATGGGTCCAAGTCCACACTGACCATTGATCATTCGTTCACACTTGTTCTATGTTATCCCACTTTTACAGAGACAATTTACAGAGGCCAATTAGCCTATAAACCCGCACTTCTTTGAGATGTGGGAGGAAACCGGAGCACCTGAAGGAAACTTATATAGTCCAAAGGAGAATGTGTAAACTCCAGAAAAACAGCACTCGAGGTCAGGATGGAAGTCGGGTCTCTGGCACTGTGAGACAGCAGCTCTACCTGCTGCACCATTGTGCAGCCCCAACGTTGCTACTATTTGGCACGAGCTATTTTTCTCAACATTCTGTTTGGGGGAAGCACATTCAAAGGATTGAAAAGACGTCCCATCTCCTTGTTCAATGGCGAGATGAAGCTGCTTTTGCGGAGCAGGTAATGCCTCTCAAACCAGGAGGTCCAGGAAAAGAGAAATAAAATGAAGGCAATCAGATCTTGCTATGATATGTGTGTGCGCAACAACGTACCATGAAGCAGTAGATTCAATGGAAAACGTTCTAACCTCAACATACAGGCTGGGCAAGCACCAAACAAATTATTTAAAATCGCATAAAGACAATTTTGAAATGTATATTTATTTATTTTTATTATGTTCAGATGAAAATGTGCAGGAAAGAGTTGTAAATGAATTTGTGAAGAACCTAGTTTCCACAATGTAAGACATTGGCAGGATATTTTCACACCCCCGAGGATGAACTGGAAGATGATGATATTGTGAGGGTGACCATAATGGAGACACCTTATGGTGGAAGAATCATACATTGTCATTTGAAAGACAAACAGAAAATTCTGCACAAGATGAGATGGTCTCAGATCAGGGACATGTATTATGTGTGGGGATGACTTGTAAATAGGAAGTTCATTACCTTGTCAGGAACATTTGCTGATTAATTATTGACTATAAATACCTTAAAGACAGAGATAAAAAATATGTAAATGAAAAAAATAAAGAAAGAAAATTTGTGACTCTGTGGCGGAGCTGGTAGAAGTGCTGCCTCACAGTCCCCGAGATGTGGGTTCAATCCTGACCTTGGGTGCTGTATGTGTTGAGTTAGGACATACACACTATGACATTGTGGGTTTAATTCAGGTGCTCCGGTTTCCTCCCACATCCTACAAGACTTGCGGGTCTGCAGGTTAAATGGCCTGTAAATTGCCCCTGTGTAGAGAATGGATGCGACAGTGAGATATCATAGAACTGGTGTGAACGGGTGATTGATGGTGGGCGTGGGCCCGAAGGGCTGAAGGGTCTGTTTCCATGCTGGATCTCTAAAATTCAAACTAAAAGTTACTGCGAAAATGTACAAAGTTCACGCAGACAGCCTCTAAGATCAGGAATGAACCGGGTCTCGACCCGAAACGTCACCCATTCCTTCTCTCCAGAGACATTGCCTGTCCCGCTGAGTTACTCCGGCATTTTGTGTCTATGATACCTGACTGAACCTCTGTTATGAAATTAAGACAAACAAGGGCTCCATTCTCCTTTACACTGGACAAGCCTGAAGGCATCCTGATAAAAACTACAACTGATCTGATTCTGAAACAAAAATAAAACGCGTTGAGAGTGAACCGGTCAGCATTTGTGCAGAGAAGCGGAAGATTAATATTTCCAGTACCATCAGAAGTAAACAAGTACAAAATGAAGCAGTACAGTTCCACCACGAATTTCCCGGCATCTTTAGTTCCAGATCCTGGCCGTATTATCCATTTTACCCGACCAACAGAGGTCAGAGTCTTGGGGGGGGGGAGGGCTGAGATACCTACCCGCAAAGTCAGCTGCGGAGGTTGGCTATGGGAACAGATCTGCCAGCTCTGGCCAGGCCAGAGTTCCACAATCCTTCCTGCAGGTAGCAAATTTGACCTGCCGACCAGCTGCGGAAGTCCCGATGAGGTAGAGATCGGCTGCCTTACCTGGGCATAGACGGCTCATTTTCGCGGGGATTTCCAGAGGGCGCAGTGGTAATTTTGTTCGGTTTAAAGGAGGCACCGGACCACCAGTTGTCGAAAATCGGTGGTAGACCTGTATTTAAACATTAGATGATTTGAGCACTTTAAACTCAACTAGATGTTTCCTAATCCAGAACCAAGGGTCACAGTTTAAGAATAAGGGGTAGGCCATTTAGGACTGAAATGAGAAAAATCTTTTTCACCCAGAGAGTTGTGAATCTGTGGAATTCTCTGCCACAGAAGGCAGTGGAGGCCAATTCATTGGCTGTTTTCAAAATATAGTTAGATTTAGCTCTTAGGACTAAAGGAATCAAGGGATATGGGGAAAAAGCCGGAACAGGGTACTAATTTTAGATGATCAACCATGATCATATTGAATGGCAGTGTTGGCTTGGAGGGCTGAATGGCCTACTCCTGCACCTATTTTTCTATGTTTTCTAAGTGTCAATCCTTACCTCTTTGCTCACTGACCTATCTTGACAATGGCATATATGTACGGATTCTCAAGCTGATGTTGAAATCTTCCCACAGCCTTAATTCTACTTGTCTCTGTAACCTTTGCCAGACTTACAACGTTCACGGACGTTTGTGTACAAAAATAAACTGGGGGCCAAATCCAATAACAAATGTGATGGAATTGTAGTGTGTGTTTATCTCACAGCAGTGCGACCTGGAGCAACTCAGACGCTTGTGCTCCTAAACTATTAACATCTTCACCAGCCTTTGGTGTGCACCGACACCAATGCACGTGATGTAATTTCTGAAATGGTTGGCATAAGTTGACACTCACTCGGCCTGAGTGAGACCATATCTCTCTCTCTGAACAGAGAGATGCTGACTGCACGATTTGGATGCCTAGGGATGCAAAACAAATCATCTCACTATGACTTGTCACATGTGGCACAGCTGGCAGAGCTGCTATCCTACAGCGTCAAATACCCTGGTTCGATCCTGACCTCGGGTGCTGTAAGCGCGGAGTGGAGTTTGGTCATTTTCCCTGGGACCACTTTGGTTTCCTCCAGATTCCCTGGTTTTCTGGTAGCTCACAATCTAGTGGTATGAACATTGAATTCTCCAATTTTATGGAACTAAATTCATAAACTCCACACCCACTCCTTTCCCCACCCCTGAATGAGCATACATTTCCCCACCTCCCCCTCCCCTTCCACATATTCCTTCCTCCGGCTTCACAATTCACAAGGGTTACTTGTCTTAATGACTACAGGCCTGTCGCACTGACCTCTGTTGTCATGAAGACCCTTGAAAGACTTGTGTTGGCCCAGCTGAAAAATATCACAAACCCCCTGCTGGACCCCCTGCAGTTTGCATACCGGGCCGATAGATCAGTGGATGACGCAGTCAACCTGGGCCTGCACTTCATCCTCCAGCACGTAGACCGCTCGGGGACCTATGCGAGGATCCTGTTTGGTGATTTTAGCTCTGCATTCAACACCATTGTGCCAGAGCTACTACACTCCAAACACTCCCAGTTGACTGTGCCTGAACCCCTTTGTCAGTGGATCACCAACTTCCTGACAGACAGGAAGCAGCATGTGAGGCTGGAAAAGCACATCTCAGGCCCACAGATGCTCAGCATTGGAGCACTGCAAGGCTGCGTACTCTCCCCTCTCCTTTACTCTTTCTAAACCAAGTACTGCACCTCCACAGATTCCTCTGTCAAGCTTCTCAAGTTCGCGGACGACACAACCCTGATTGGACTGATCCAGGATTGGCTCTTAAGGAATCTGCCTACAGACAGGAAGTGACACAGCTGGTGTCCTGGTGCCTTCGTAACAACCAGGACCTCAAATGGTTTTAAGACAGTGGAATTGATAGAAGATTTTAGGAGAGCTCCCTTCCCCTCCCCCCTACTCACCATCAACAACACCACAGTCCCATCTGCAAGGACCTTAAATGGGGGGCCACCATTGACTCCACAGTCAAAAAGGCCCAGCAGAGGATGTACTTCCTGCAGCAGCTGCGGAAACACAATCTGCCACAGGCAATGATGGTCCAATTCTACTCAGCCATCATAGAGTCTGTCCTCACCTTCTCCATCATGGTCTGGTTTGGCTCAGCCACCAAGCACGACACCCGGAGGCCGCAGTGAATCGTCCAATCAACTGAGAAGGTTATTGGCTGCAATCTTCCCCCCATTGATGAACTGTACACAGCAAGGGCCAGGAAGCGAGCGGGTAAGATCATCTCTGACCCCTCTCACCCTACCCACAAACCTTTTGAAGCACTTCCCTCTGGAAGGCGACTCCGGATTGTCAAAGCTGCCACAGCCAGACATAAAAACAGCGTTTTCCACGAGGAGTAGCTCTACTCAACAACCAAACATTGGTAGCCTCCTTTTGCTCTGGTATTTTATTTAATTCACATGTTTAATCTATAATAAGTTATTCTTAATGTTTTAATGTTTTATGTTTTATTCTTAATTGTTTACTGTATGTCGTGTTGTTACTTGCGAGCGGAGCACCAAGGCAAATTCCTTGTATGGGTGCATACTTGGCCAATAAACGTATTCATTAATTCTATCCTTATCTTACATCTTTTGTCCTTTCATCTCTGGCCTTTGTCCAACCATCTACTTAATGAAAACCCACTTCACCTGCATCCACCTATAATTCACCTCGCCAGTCTTTGTCCTGTCCCCACCCCCCCCTTCTCTTCCAACTTTTTTTCCCTTCACCCCATCACAATCAATCTGAAGAGGGATCCTAATCCGAAACATCCGTGTTCTTTGAAGATGTTGCCTGACCCATTGAGCTACTCCAGCATGTTGTGTCTTTTTCTTTTAATAAACCAGCATCTACAGTTCCTTGTTTATCCAATGACGTGTGGGTTTGTATGTTAATTAGTCTCTGTAAATCAATCCCAGTGCATTGGGAGTGGTGAGAAAATCAGATAACATACAACTAGTGCAAACGAGCGATCAATGGTTGACAAGGACACGGTGGGCCGAAGGGCCTGTTTCTATGCGGTTTCTTTCAATGAGTAGCTCCTGCTATCTAATATTCACATTCACAGGTTAATTGGCTTGGTACAATTGTAAATTGTCCTTGGTGTGTGTAGAATAGTGTTAGTGTGCGGGGATCTCTGGTTGGCACGGACTCTGTGGGCTGAAGGACCTATTTCCACAGTGTACCTCTAAACAGACCTGAACGAAACGCTAACATATAACATCTACTTTGTCCTTCTCCACCTTGTCTTTCGTAATTGTTCCAGACCCATTGCTGTCCATGCGTGTGATTTCACCAGGAGTAAAGATATCTGTGAGAAACATAGAAAAATAAAAATTAAATGCAGGAGTAGGCCATTCGGCCCTTCGAGCCAGCATCACCATTCAATATGATAAAGGCTGATCATCCAAAATCAATACCCTGTTCTGGCTTTTCCCCATATCCCATGATTCCTTAGCCCCAAGAGCTAACTCTAACTATTGAAAACATCCAGTGATTTGTACTCCACTGCCTTCTGTGGCAGAGAATTCCACAGACTCACAACTCTCTGGGTGAAAATGTTTCCCCTCATCTCAGTGTTGAATGGCCCACCCCTTATTCTTAAACTGTGACCCCCTGGTTCTGGACTCCCCCAACATCAGGAACATTTTTCCTGCATTTACCCTGTCCAATCTGCTAAGAATTTTATATGTTTCTATAAGATACCCTCACAACCTTCTAGATACAAGCCCATTCAACCCATTCATTCATCATACATCAGTCCCGCCATCCCGGGGATTAACCTGGTAACCTGGTGAACCTACACTGCACTCCCTCAATAGCAATAGTGTCCTTCCTCAAATTAAGATTAAACGAGAATTTACCAGTTTGAAGTTTGATCTTTATTTTATGAGGACTTACGATGAGCGATTACGTGAAGAAGTCCCACCGGTCCGCATGCGCGTCAATCTTCAAGGCAACGGTGTGAAATCACAGATAACGGTAATTGAAGTAACATATTAAGATTAGAAACCTAGAAACTACCAGATGACCTTTGTGATATAAGGGTTGGGAGTGGTGGGCACATAATCGCTCGTCGTAACTCCTCATAAAATAAAGATCAAACTTCAAACTGGTAAGTTCTCATTTAAACTTACTATTTTACTTCGGAGTCACGTGAGTGATTCCGTGAAGACTTCAAAGCTCTGTGATTTCATGCCGTGGATACGAGTCCAAACGACACACTGCCTCGGTTGACACGGGATGAGTAATAAAAAATAATGCATTCAAACATGATACAGAATTAAACACGTTGATACTTTATTTAACAAAGGAAAAACCAATAGCGACTCCTCTCTCCCAGGGGGAAGCTACAAAACAGAACTCAAAATAGAATGGCCATACACCCTTGGTGCGGCAAGAGGTTTGTGATAGAACTTTTCAAACGTCATTTCTTTGGACCATCCTGCGGCCACGAGGATTTGGTCTAAAGAGACGTCCTGTGCCCTCGCTGCTGACATTGATGCTGCCCTGGTGGAGTGAGATTTAAAAATATCATTGTCAACTCTGGCGGAAGCCAGAATTTGTTTCAGCCACCTTGAGATGGTCTGTACCAACACCTTTTCATGATGCTTTTTGTGACTGATAAATAATGTCAATTCGGAGCGCTGAGGCACTTGGTGACCTGAATATACCGCCGTAAGTGCGTAACTACACATAGGCGAAGATCTATGGGGTATGCCATAAAATCAAGTTTAACCCCTGATGTCCCTGGCTTGCTCTGTTTGAGTAAATCATAAACATAAAAGGTTATGTTGTTGACAGATGAAACCATCCTGTCCAGTCGAAGCTCCTGACACGTTGTGCTGAAACCAGCACCATGTGCATAACCACTTTAAGAGTGAATCTGGGCAGTGACAGAGATGCTACTGGAGCACATTGACCAAGCAAGACGAGAACCACACTCACATCCCAGATTTCCGTGTACCTGGGCCTAGGGGGATTACAGTTAAAAATACCCTTCATAATAATAATAATATATTTTATTGTCATTACACATAAGTGCAACAAGATTTCATTTGCAACTTACATCTGATGTCATAACTTCATCGACAAGTCAAATTTAGGTTAAGATACCCCAAGAACAAGGTTTGTAAAATGAACATTAGACCAGTAAAGTCAAAACAGACTTCATGAACCGAGATATTAAAGGGTGAGACCCAACAGAGTGTTGTCCCCATCCTTGCCATAGGTAGGATGATAAGGCAGTCCCTGGCACTACTGATGGCACTATAGCTAAGTCGCTCATCAAAATATAGTGTGGAAAGAAATTCCAAAACGTCAGGTACGCTTGCTGTATGATATGAAATGTTCAACTGCAAGCAGAACACCTCCCATTTCTTGATATGAGAAATATATATGTTTTTAGTACTATCCCTCCAGGCCGCAGTAATCACATCCATTGTACACCCTGATAGTCTGAGCCCCAGGAATGGTCTCCTCAGAATCTGTAAATCAATAGATTAATATGGTCATGTAATGGATGATTCCCCCCAGTTACAGGATGAACCAGCAGGTTACTGCTTTTGGGGATCGCCATAAAAGGCTGTCTTATTAGTCTCAGAACTAGTGGAAACCATGGCTGGGTAGGCCAGTCAGAAACTACCAATATGCCTGAGGCCGAGTCCTGCTTGATCTTAGTCAAGCACCGCCTGATGAGGCAAAATGGGGGAAATGCATATAAAAACATTCCACCCCAGTGTAGTGTGAATGCATCTACCACCACTGCCCCAGGGTCTGGTTCCCATGAAACATACTTTAGTAACTGGTGATTCAATCTGGATGCAAACAAGTCAATCTCTGGTATGCCATACCAAGCGACAATATCATTGAATATTTCACGATTCAACATACATTCTGTGTTGTCATTGAATTTTCGTGATCTGGTGTCTGCCACCACATTAAATCTACCTGGTAAATAGGTAGCTGAAATCCAGATGTTTCTTGTAATACACCAGTGCCAGATAAGGTTAGTTAAGTTATCACAAGATACCGACTTGATTCCACCCATGTGATTAACGTATGCTACTGCTGTAGTGTTGTCAATCTGAAGCTACACATGCAAATCATGCAGACTAGTACAATACGCCTTTAAGCCATAGAGTGCTCCCAACAACTCTAAATAGTTAATACCACGGGATTGAAGGATTAATGCCTCATGCATATTCCATCTGCCCCACAGCTGAAGATGGTATCAGTAGCTCCCCATCCTAGAGCACTTGCATCAGTTTGTAAAATTACTGAAGGTTTATCAATCTGAATTTTATTGGAACAGTGCCAAATATTCGCTATCCACCATTGTAACTCAGCAATGGCTTCAGCTGGTAATTGCATAGGTCTATCAAAATGACCTGCTTGCTTTATGAGTGCCTGCACCTTCGCACATTGCAAATTTTGATAATGTAAAGGTCCAAACTGTGCAGCTGTAAACGCAGCTACTAATTTGCCAATTATACTAGCCACTTACCAAGTAGAAGATTGTTGCTCATCAACGAGGTTGATACAAGCTTCTATTAATTCTGACCTCTTGCCTGGAGGTAGAGTCACAGACTGTGAGTTGAATTAATGGTGAACCCCAAATAATCAATGACTCTGGGTGGTATCAATTTGGATTTAACTGGATGGATAAGAAATCCCAATCTCTAAAACATGAGTTTGGTAGCTGAAACAGATAACTCAGCTGCCTGCTGAGTCTTGCCTATGATTAGGATATCATCCAAATAGGCCACGACAATACGATCCTGAGCCCGGAGTAGGCGAAACACTGGTTTTAACAATTTTGTAAATAGCCTGGGAGCCGAAGTGAATCCATTAGGCAATGCCTTAAACTGCCATAATTGCTTCATCCAGCTGAATTTCAAATATCTCTGGTGATTTTGATGAATGGATACTGAATAGTATGCATCTTTGAGATCTATGCATGCCATAAAGCATCCTTTGGAAACCAGTTGTTTGGCAGTAACAAAAGTTTCCATTTTGAAATGTTTATACTGCACATATGAGTTAAGTGGAGTTAAATCAAGAATTATGCGATGCCCACCATCTTTCCTGCGGTCTTCTGTAGCTGTTTTTGCAGTGGACCGCCTCGACCTTCCCTTGATCATTTTCTCCATGGTCGACTTGTTTCCTGTAAACAAGATTCACGGACTGCAGAAAAGACCTAAGCTAAGTTTAAAAACTTACCTCAGGGTTTTTAACTCACCGCTGACGGGGCTACGCACCTGCCAGCCCGTCAGTGCGCCATGCGGACTGGTGGGACTTCTTCACGGAATCACACACGTGATTCCGAAGTAAAATTGCACACAATATTCCACATGCGGTCTCACCAGGGCCCTGTACAACTGCAGCAGGACTGCTTGCTCCTAAACTCAAATCCTCAATTTGTCCGTTAAAAATTGTAAGTTGTCCCGACTGTTTAGAATAGCGGATCGACGTGCCTGTTTCCGCTCTGTATCTCTAAGTTAAACTAAACTAAACTATATTCTTATTGCTATCTTCCAAAGTTTGTTTTAGACAAACTCCATCTCTTCCGGAACTTAATCAGTCATAATCTCACCATGTGGACAATCCTTCCCTCAAGAGATATCAGTTCTGACAGTACATCCACTTTTATCCCTTTTCTGAATCATTCATAGCTACTCTCCTCATTATCCCTGCATTTAGATTGTGTCATATGTTCCAGCTTTCACACTCGATTCATCCAACTTTGACTTGTTATGCATTTCTTTCTCTCTCCTGAACTGAGTTTTAAGCCACCATCTCCCTGGCCCTGTCATTCTCCACTTCAGGTTAATCTTCCATTATTCCCTTTTCCTGCTCCTTATATATATCTGATTGACATCCTTCCTTCATCCATAACGATTGCTTCCTCGTCTTGCTTGTTGTTTTGAAGTCACTTCAAACGGTTATGTCAGCTGAAAGGGAAACAGATGATATGTTCTGTTGTCTTCCAATTAAATAGCTATTGTTACAAAATTGCATTAGTTAAGCCAACTCGAGATTTTGTGTATCATGGAACACAGAATGGCACAGCACAGTAACAGGCACTTCGGCCCACCATGTCTGTACTAAACATGATGCCAAGCCAAATTAATCTCCTCTGCCTGCACGTGATCCCTATCACTCCATTTGCTGCATATCCATGTGCCTATCTGAATGCCATTATCATATCTGCCTCCATCACCACCCCTGGCAAAGCATGCCAGGTACCCACCACCCTCAGTGTAAAAACCTGCTGTGCATATCTCCTTTAAACTTTATCCCTCTCATAGTAAAGCTATGCCTTTTAGTCCTTGACATTTCCACCCTGTGACAAAGGTTTTTACAGACTATGCTATCTATGCCTTTCATAATTTTATATACTTCTATCAGGTCTCTCCTCAACCTGTAGTGCTCCAGAGAAATACATTCAAATCTGTCCAACTTCTCCTTGACACAAAGACACAAAGTGCTGGAGTAACTCAGTGAGTCAGGCAGCATCTCAAGAGAAAAAGGATGGGTGACGTTTCAGGTCGCAACCCTTCTTCTGACACCTAATTGAAAACACACAGTCTGAAGAAAGGTTCCGACCTGAAATGTCACCCATCCTTTTTCTCCAGAGATGCTGCCTGACCTGCTGAGTTCCTCCAGCACTTTGTGTCTATCTCCGGAATAAACCAGCATCTGCAGTTCCTTTCTACATGTTCCAGGCGTCCACCTGGAGGTAAAAAACTTGCCACGCACATCCCCTTTAGACTTTGCCCCTCTCACTTTAAAGCTGCGCCCTCTGGTGGTTGAACTTTCCACCCTGGGAAACAGGTCCGGAAAGTCTACCTGTATCTACTCTCATCTACATTCTTTGAAGTTTAGAAGAATGAAGAGGGATCTCATTGAAACCTAAGATCAAGTGAAGCGTGACGGGGTAGATGTTCAGGGTAGTGAGCGAATCAGGAACAACAGACCACAGTGACAAGACAAGGGGCAGTTCATTTAAAACTGGGTTGCATTGGAATTTCTCATGGAGGGTGGTGAATCCGTGGAATTCTCTGCATTAAAGAATGGGTGGGGGGATGGAAGGGGTGAAGGGACAGTATTTAATGAAGATATAGATATATTTTAGAAAGATGAGTGCTGAAAAATAAAAGAGGAAATTGCAGAAGTCCTGACAGAGGTATATTATGAATCATCTATAGTCACCGGTGAGGTGCCAGATGACTGGAAGGCAACTAATGCTGTGTGCCTCTACTTAACGTAACGCCTTGGAACTATAGACCAATTAACCTAACATCTGTGGTAGGTAAGTAATTGGAGAGGATTCAAGGCATAAGATTTATATGCGCTTGGATAGACAGAGGTTGATTAGGGATAGTCATCATTGTTTTGTACATAAGAGATCATATCTCACCAATTTGATTTTTTTGAAGAAGTAACTTGGAATAGTGAAAGGCCTGGATAGAGTGGATGTGGAGAGGATGTTTCCAATAGAGGGAGAGTCTAGGACCAGAGGTCATAGCCTCAGAATTAAAGGACATTCCTGTTGGAAAAAAAGAAACATAGAAACATAGAAAATAGGTGCAGGAGGAGGCCATTCGGCCCTTCGAGCCAGCACCGCCATTCATTGTGATCATGGTTGATCGTCCGCTATCAATAACCTGTGCCTGCCTTCTCCCCATTTCCCATGACTCCACTATCCCCTAGAGCTCTATCCAGCTCTCTCTTAAATCCATCCAGTGATGTGGCCTCCACTGCCCTCTGTGGCAGGGAATTCCATAAATTCACAATTCTCTGGGTAAAAAAGTTTTTTCTCACCTCAGTTTTAAATGACCTCCCCTTTATTCTAAGACTGTATCCCCTGGATCTGGACTCACATAACATTGGGAACATTTTTCCTGCATCTAATTTGTCCAGTCCTTTTATAATTTTATATGTTTCTATAAGATCCCCCCTCATCCTTCTAACCTCCAGTGAATACAAGCCTAGTCTTTTCAATCTTTCCTCATATGACAGTCCCGCCATCCCAGGGATCAATCTTGTGAACCTACACAGCACTGCCTCAATCACAAGGATGTCCTTCCTCCAATTAGGAGACCAAAACTGTACAGGATACTCCAGATGTGGTCTCACCAGAGCCCTATGTAAACTGCAGAAGAATCTCTTTACTCCTATACTGAAATCCTCTTGTTATGAAGGCCAACATTCCATTAGCTTTCTTCACCGCCTGCTGTACCTGCACGCCGACTTTCAGTGACCGATGTACAAGGACACCCAGGTCTCGCTGTACCTCCCCCTTACCTAACCTAACCCCATTGATATAATAATCTGCCCCCTTGTTTTTGCCGCCAAAGTGGATAACCTCACATTTATCTATATTATACTGCATCTGCCACGCATCTGCCCACTCACTCAACCTGTCCAGGTCCCCCCTGCAACCTCCTAACATCCTCTTCACAGTTCACACTACCACCCAGCTTTATGTCATCCGCAAACTTGCTAGTGTTGCTCCTAATTCTCTCTTCCAAATCATTAACATATATGGTAAACAGTTGCGGCCCCAACACCGAGCCTTGTGGCACTCCACTCGCCACTGCCTGCCATTCTGAAAAGGACCCGTTCACTCCTACTCTTTGCTTCCTGTCTGCCAACCAATTTTCTATCCATATCAACACCCTACCCCCAATACCATGTGCTCTAATTTTTGTCACCAGTCTTCCGTGCGGGACCTTATCAAAGGCTTTCTGAAAGTCTCGATACACTACATCCACTGGCACCCCTTCATCCATTTTACTTGTCGCATCCTCAAAAGATTCCAGAAGATTAGTCAAGCATGATTTCCCTTTCATAAATCCATGTTGACTTGGACTAATCCTTTTACTGCTATCCAAATGCCCCATTATTACCTCTTTAATAATTGACTCCAGCATCTTTCCCACCACCGAAGTCAGGCTAACTGGTCTGTAATTCCCCGTGTTCTCTCTCGCTCTTGAAAAGTGGGATAACATTAGCTATCCTCCAATCCACAGGAACTGGTCCTGAATCTATTGAACATTGGAAAATGATCACCAATGCATCCACTATTTCTAGAGCCACCTCCCTGAGGACCATGGGATGCAGACCATCAGGCCCAGGGGATTTATCACCCTTCAGTCCCATTAGCCTACCCAATACTATTTCTCGACTAATGAAAATGTCTTCTTAGCCCCTTAGATCCTCTGTCCTCCAGTACATCTAGGAGATTGTTTGTGTCTTCCTTAGTGAAGACAGATCCGAAGTACCTATTCAACTCTTCTGCCATTTCCTTGTTGCCCATAATTATTTCACCCGTGTCTGCCTTCAAGGGACCCACATTTGACTTTGCTACTCTTTTTCCCTTAACATATCAAAAGAAGCTTTTATTGTCCTTCTTTATATTCCTGGCCAACTTCCCCTCATACTTCATCTTTTCAGCCCGTATTGCCCGTTTTGTTTCCTTCTGTTGTCCTATGAAAGTTTCCCAATCCTCTGGCTTCCGGCTACTCTTTGCTGTGTTATACATCTTTTCTTTTAGTTTTATTCTATTCTTAACTTCTCTTGTCAGCCATGGTTGCCTCCTACTCCCCTTCGAATCTTTCTTCCTTTTTGGAATGAAATGATCCTGCGTCTTCCGGATTATGCCCAGAAATTCCTGTCATTGCTGTTCCGCCGTCATTCCTGCTAGGATCCCTTTCCAGTCTACTTTGGCCAGCTCCCCTCTCATGCCTTCATAGTCCCCTTTGTTCAACTGCATCACTGCCACTTCCGATTTAACGTTCTCCTTCTCAAATTGCAGATTAAAACGAATCATATTATGATCACTACCTCCAAGCGGTTCCTTTACCTTGAGTTCTCTTATCATGTCTGGTTGATTGGACAACACTAAATCCAGAATCGCCGGAAGGAGATGAGGATGAATTTCTTTATGAGGGTAGTGAATGTGAAATTCATTGCCACGGAAGGCTGTGGAGGCCAATGGATATTTTTAAGGCCAAGATAGATAGATTCTTGATTAGTACAGGTTTCAGGGGTTATGGGGAGAAGGCAGGACAATGGGATTAAGAGGGTGAGACTTATCAGCCATAATTGAATGGTGGAGGAAACTTAATGGACCGAATGGCCTAATTCTGCTCCTATCACGACCTTATGACCTCAGTAAGTCTTTGATATGGTTCCACATGATGGCCTTCTCTGGAAGATTAGATTACATGGCATCCAGGGAGGGGTTAGAATTCAGAATTGGCTTCATGGAAGGAAGCAGATGGTGAAAGGTGTATGTTCAGACATGATGCCTGTGACTAGTGGTGTGCCATAGGGATCGGTGCTTGCCCATTGCTGTTTGTATTTTACATTAACGATTTAGATGAGAATGTGCAAGACACGATTAGTAAGTTTACAAATGAAACTAAAGTAGGTGCTATGATAGACAGGGAAGAGGGTTTTCAAAACCACAGCAATATCCTGACTAGCTGGGCAAGTGGTCTGAAGAATGGCTAATTGGGTCAAATTAGCCTTGTAGATAATACCCTCTCATCCAGGCATCAATCTGGTAAAATGTATAGGAAGGAACTGCAGATGCTAGTTTAAACCAAAGATAGACACATAATGCTGGAGTAACTCAGCGGGACAGGCAGCATCTCTGGAGAGAAGGAATGGGTGACGCTTCAGGTCGAGACCCTTCCTCTCTCCAGAGATACTGCCTGTCCTGCTGTTACTCCAGCATTTGTATCAATCTGGTAACCCACTTCTACACTGTTTCCAAGGTCACCACATCCGCTAAATTGGGGCAAGGCCAACTTTGAGGATATGAGACAGGATCTGGCTCAAGTTGATTGGAGTAGGTTGTTTGAAGGAAAAGGAACATCATAGAAGTGGAATGTTTTTACAAGTGTGCTGACAAGAGTTCAGGTCTAGAACGTCCCTGTTCGAGTGAAAGATAAGGAACCTTGCATGATGAGGGAAATTGAGGCTTTGGTCAAGAGTAAGAAGGAGGCACTGGACTGCAGCTGGGATCAAGTGTATACCTGAAGTGTTTTCGGAAACAAAGGAGTAAGCTAAAAAATAAATCAGAAGGGCAAAAAGGGACAAGATATGTTACCAAATCAGTTTGAAGAAGGGTCCCGACTCAAAAGGTCACCCATCCATTCTGTCCACAGGTATTGCCTGACCCGTTTAATTCCTCCAGCACTTTGTTTTGCAAAACGTTCCCTTCACCATGTATATCTCACATTCTCTCCCATCCATCCTAAATGTAGCAAGCAAGCAGGTTTATTTATATAGCACATTTCAGCAACAAGGCAATTCAAAGTGCTTTACACAAAGCATTCCTCAGCAATCAAAAGCAATTAAAAGCAGTCATTAAAAAGAATAGAAACTAAAAACAAGCTAAACTAGAACAAGACAACTATAAAATACATGAATAAAAGTTACAGTGCAGTGTAAGAAATGAATAATTATTTAATTAAATTAAAGGCAGCGCCAAACAGAAGACTTCAGCCCCGATTTATACGAACTGCACCCTTTCATAAATTCGTAAATTCATAGGTGATTGGAGCAAAATTGGGCCATTCTGCCCATCAAGTTTACTCTGCCATTCAATCATAGATGATCTATCTCTTCGTCCTAACCCCATTCTCCTGCCTTCTCCCCATGACCCCCGACACCGGTACTAATCATGAATCTATCTATCTCTGCCTTAAAAATATCCATTGACTTGGAGCCTTCTGTGGCAAAGAATTCCACAAATTCACCACCCTCTGACTAAAGTTTCATTGAGTTACCCCCCCCTCATCCTTCTAAACTCCAGCGAGTAGAGGCCCAGTGCTGTCAAACACTTTCCAAAGAAAGTGGTAAACGGTAGGGAATTACATGGTAAACGGTAGGGAATTGAAGAATACAGTTGAACAGAGGGATCTGGGAATAACCGTGCATAGTTCCTTGAAGGTGGAATCTCATATAGATAGGGTGGTAAAGAAAGCTTTTGGTATGCTAGCCTTTATAAATCAGAGCATTGAGTATAGTAGCTGGGATGTAATGTTAAAATTGTACAAGGCGTTGGTGAGACCAAATCTGGAGTATGGTGTGCAGTTTTGGTCACCCAATTATAGGAAGGATGTCAACAAAATAGAGAGGGTACAGAGGAGATTTACTAGAATGTTGCCTGGGTTTCAACAGCTAAGTTACAGAGATAGGTTAAATAAGTTAGGTCTTTATTCTCTGGAGCGCAGAAGGTTAAGGGGGGACTTGATAGAGGTCTTTAAAATGATGAGAGGGATAGACAGAGTTAATGTGGACAAGCTTTTCCCTTTGAGAATAGGGAAGATTCAAACACGAGGACATGACTTTAGAATTAAGGGACAGAGGTTTAGGGGTAACATGAGGGGGAACTTCTTTACTCAGAGAGTGGTAGCGGTGTGGAATGAGCTTCCAGTGGAAGTGGTGGCGGCAGGTTCGTTGGTATCATTTAAAAATAAATTGGATAGGCATATGGATGAGAAGGGTATGGAGGGTTATGGTATGAATGCAGGCAGGTGGGACTAAGAGAAAAAAGTTGTTCGGCACGGACTTGAAGGGCCGAGATGGCCTGTTTCCGTGCTGTAATTGTTATATGGTTATATGGTTATATGGAAAGTTCATTGTGAGATTAAAATAGAATGATCTTTTGTGTGAACAAGACGTAGAGAAAAGAAAGATTCACATTACCTACTTCCAAAGTTAACTTTTGTAATTCTGCTTATTATAAGTAATGGTTTCTGTCCAGCCAATTGATATCAGTAGTGATGTGATTCCTTATTGGTAGATATATCCAACAATTTATTAATCCTGATTAATTATATTGATGTATACTAGGTTTTTTTCAAATTGCTCTTTTGAAAATGGTCATTATAAATTTACAAGGTGTATAAATAATTTATAGAAGATTCTGGAAAAGGAAAAGTCTATTTAAACTGACACCATTTAATTACCCGGCACTTTCGCTCAGTAGAGATTTCATTTGGTTTCAGCTTTCTTACATTAAGTTTTTTTTATTATCAGAAGCAATGCTATTAAAAAAAGCATATATTTAAGCAGTAGCTCCTTTCAACCTAATGTTTAAGAGCTGTTTCTTTCTTAGGAGACCGTTTGCTCTTAAAAATAATTGAAGTAAAAAATATGACATCAAATTTTAGCTTGAGGACACAAGCACTTTTGGAAGGTGAAATGTTTATTAATTCCAGTGCGCTAACCACGGCACTAAGCAATCTCTATACCATAACCAATTTCAAGATCCACCATTACTTCCCCCATACAAGACAGCAGGAAGGCACAGGAGGTATTTTGAAATAAATATTGCTTTTTCTTCCTTTCTTCTTTATCTGCAATTCCCCTGTCTAATATCCAATTCGTCAAAGGATTCTGCTTGTACAGACAAGAGTTAATGTCACAAGAGGAACAGGCCTGTGTGACTGAATTATTACTGGGCACAGACAGGGCATTTGAATGGAAGAAGACCACATATACAGGTAGGCCCAGGCTAGACAAGGCCACACTATGATTACATCTGTGAGCCATTCATGTTGGTATCTAATGATGGGTGTATTCGTTGACAGGCTCATGCTGTGAAGCTCGTGCTGTGATGAACAGACCATACAACAGAACAGCACAGGGACAGGACCTTCACCTGCCTACTATACCTATGTCACCAGTATATATATACAGTATACCTGTATTAGATCTTCCATCAGCCTCCAACGTACCAGAGAAACCGATCCAAGTCTGCCCAACCTATCCTTATAGGTTCAGAATCAGAATCAGAATGCCTTTTATTGTCACTATACACATGTACAATGAGATTAAAAGTTGCTCCTACTCAGTGCAAAACAAAGCAAAAAGGGGGGGGGGTTAAGGTGCACAGTTTCTGCAGCGCTATATACATATCTATAAAAAGGCAATGGATAAATAGAATGGATAATAGGATTCCTATATCCAGTATGGGTTATTGCACATATTGTAAATTACAGTTACAGTACAAATTACAGTAGGTGGATAGATGAAAGGCCGGGGGTTGGGCTGTGAAGTCAGTGCATGTGTGAGTTCAGGGAGATAATGGATTTTGGGAAAAAACTGTTCTTGAGTCTATTTGTCCTTGTGCTGATGCACCTTTAGCGCCTCCCTGAGGGCAGCAAGTTGAACAGGTCAAATGCAGGATGGGAGCTGTCCTTGATAATGTTCTTTGCCCTGCTGAGGCAGTGGGAGGTTTAAATGTCCATCAGAGAGGGGAGAGGGCAGCCGATTATCTTCTGCGCTGCCCTGACTACCCTCTGAAGCCTCTCCCTGTCTGCCATGGTGCAGCTGCCGTACCATGCTGTAATGCAGTATGTCAACACAGCTTGTACCCTCTAACCCAGTCATGGCCCCATAGCAGAAGTGTCCATGCCGCGGGGATGGAAACTGGACGTATCCTGAGCTAATTCTGCCACCACCGTCATCTATTGCAACAAGTGATGGCTCCCACTGATTGTTGCTGGAAGCTTGCGTCCTTTTCAGGGCGGACGATGACAGCAATGTCGACATTTGAACCATGGAGGATGGACAGGAATGAAGAAGAATCCTGTCATCATTCTGGTGAACCCTTTCCAAAGTCTCCACTGCCTCCCTGCAATGTGTCGACCAGAACTGCACATAATACTGCAAATTCAAACCTAACCAAAGTAAAGACCAAACATATTGTGAAGTGTGAGCTTAAAAGAGCAATGTTCTAGACAGAGAATGGGCCAGAAGCATATGGCATGTTGACAAATCTTTTTATGCCACATAAGGCTAAAGACATTTTGTTTGAAAACGCTGTGCGGAAATTGGATGATGAATTTGATTCAGAGTTCTTAGAAATAGCTGACAGCTATAAGTTCGGATCAAGCAGCCGAAGCAGCAACAAGACAATTCGGAAGTATATTGTTTCATTAACGAACATTTCATTGCATTGCAATGTAGTGCCTTATTCGATCCATGGGCAACACAGTGGTGCAGCGGTAGAGTTGCTGCCTTACAGCACCAGAGACCCTGGTTCGAGCCGAACTACAGGTGCTGTCTGTGCGACGTTTTTGCCTTCTCCCTGCGACCATGTGGGTTTCTTCCAGGTGCACCGGTTTCTGCACACACTCCAAATGCGTACAGGTTTGTAGTTCAATTAGCTTCAGTAAAACCAGCTGTACCTTGCACTAAACGTTATTCCCTTATCATGTATCTGTACACTGTAAATGGCTCGATAGTAATCATGTATTGTCTTTCTGCTGACTAGATAGCACGCAACAAAAGCTTTTCACTGTACCTTGGCACACATGACAATAAACTAAGCTGAAAATGAAACTGAAACTGAAGGACCTGTTACCGCACTCTATCAGTCTAAAGTCTTAAGATCCTGCTACGTATCATACCTATCTGTAATACATAGTCAGAAAGCCTTAAGGCCCTGTCTCACGGTGCGAGTTGACACACGAGTGACCCAGAGTGACAGACTCGTGGTTGTGTACGATATTCCAAGTTGATGTGCAAGTGTTTGTGGCGAGTTCCCACGGGTATGGTAATCTGCGATGTTCCGAGATCGTCTCCAGAGTTACCAAGTTCCCCTCCCGTTTGCTCTTGAGTTACCAAGTTCCTCTCCCGCTCAGGACGTGTGTTGTTGCCGCAGTCCGGGATTCGCATTTAAAGCACTCGGTTATCTTCAGCAGTTCAGGCGAGGACAGGTTTGGGGGGGGGGGGGGGGGGGGGGCGAGGGATGGTGGAATTGGGAGAAGGCAAAGACTATGGGTGGGGAGGAGTGAGAGGGGGGGCTAGGAACGGCATCTGCGAAACGGGTAGTCAACCTTTAGGGTCCCGGCCCGAAACATCCCTATACATTTTATGATTTCCCTCTAAAGATGCAGTCTCCCGTGGTTTGTTTGCACAACTCTCTTCCCTCTCTCTCCCAACATTGGGGGGGGGGGGGGGGGGACGACGACAAGATAGTTTAAACGGACCTTACCCCCACTTCATGCTTCTGTTGCGCATAATTCAGCAGTAAAACTTCTCTTCCCCTTACCCAGCGACGCCCGATTCCTCGCACCCCCACAAGTTCACATCGACGAGGGAAGAATGAGCGGGGAGTCTGAAGAAGGGTCCCGACCCGAAACATCACCCATTCCTTCTCTCCAGATGCGATGCCTGTCCCGCTGAGTTACTCCAGCATGTTTGTGTCTATCGTCGGTGTAAACCAGCATCTGCAGTTCCTTCCTACAAACGGACAGTGAAGTGCCTCGGCCAAATTAGGAACATTAGGATTCTCTGATGTGAAGATAGTCTGGTTTGCGTTTCTTACACTTGATCATATCCGAAACTAAAGTATAGATAGACACAAAATGCTGGAGTAACTCAGTGGGACTGGCAGCATCTCTGGAGAGAAGGAATGGGTGGCGTTTTGGGTAAGTCTGAAGAAGGGTCTCAATTCCATTCCTTCTCTCCAGAGATGCTGCCTGGTTCGCTGAGTTACTCCAGCATTTTGTGTCTATTAAAGAGTTCCCACGGTAGACGCACGGATCACTAAAGTTAACGCACGGGCCACTACGATATTACAACGAGTTTAAATGTTTCAATTTTAAACTTGACCACGAAATTTGACTCGTGGAAAAAGTCAAACATGTTTGACTTTTTTCACGAGTTCACAAGTTTCACGGGTACCTGCCGTTAGCGCCACGAGTGGACAAGTTGATCGCGCGAGTTCTGACGTTCCCGCTACGTTGGCTGTACGTGATCGCCACGAGTGAAAACTCGGGGTTACTCGTGGGCCAACTCGCACCGTGAGACAGGGGTTTTAGACCTGGGCTCATGAAACCAAACTGAAGCAAACTGGCAGGAGTATTTCAGTCAGTTGTTCTCATTATAATGGTCACCAGTCACCAGAAACAATTTAGAACAACCAAATGTTCCAATTGCCACGATAAAAGTCACATTTCATCAGCCTGCAGAACAAAATGCTAAGACAAGAAACAAAATCAATTTTAACGACAATTTGAAAGAATGGCAGAAATGAGGACCTCACACTCTAATAATTCATTCAAGGAAGGAGGAACAGGGATTTACAATGTGTTAAGGCACTTGCAATAACAGCAGCAGGCAGGCAGAATCCCAAAGGATGCTGTTGATTAAGAACCAGTGCATTGACATGTACATTAATACTGCAGTAGACTTAGCTAATGAGTTAAGATAATTACACCAGGAAGTTCAATAATACACTATTGAATGCAAGTCCCACTAAACTAAAATCCTTTCTGGAATATTGTGTAGATATTAGGCCAATGCAGTTATTAATTACAGCCAACCTTTATTGAGAACAAGAATGTAAAAAGGCCGAATATAATAGGAAAGATTGGCTGGGAAAAGTCAAGCAGGATTTGAAGAAAAGCTTTTCACTCAACCTCGGTACATGTGATCAACTGAACTAAACTGAACTAAACTAAACTAAACTAAGAATATTTCCAGTGCTGGCACCTCAAAAATCTCACCTTAACATATTGTGGAAGAGTAAAACTAAATGTTCATGACAGCTCGATTGACATATCAGCGTATAATACACATATTCTGCACTGCTAGATCACTTGTACCTCAAGAGCCAAAGTGTGAAACAACTGGATAGGTTGGAACAAAAGGATGTATTAGTGGAAAGTGACATGAATGAGTGGTCCACATTAACATTGATCATGCCCAAGGCAGACTCTACCAGACCATGTTCATTCAAATGTCAGGAATGTTTAATTGTCAAATGTGGACTTGGTACAGAGGTGCAGCTGGTAGAGCTGCTGCCACACAGCGCCACAGTCCAGTTCGATCCTGACCTTGGGTGCTGTCTGTGTTGAGTTTGCACGTTCTCCACGTGACCATGTAGGTTTCCTCTGGGTGCTCCGGTTTCCACCCACATCCCAAATACATGCAGGTTTGTAGGTTAACTTGCCTCTGTCAATTGCCCCTAGTGTGTAGGAAGTGGAAGATGAAGTAGAATATCGTAGAACTAAAGTGAACAGGCGGTCAATGATCGGTGTGGACTCAGTGGGCCGAAGGACTTGTTGCCATGCTATATCTCTAAACCTAAACCTAATGTACCAAAACAGAACTATTACATTCCTACTTGCAGCAGAATAATAGGCCAGTAAACTTAATACCCAAACCATATATAATAAACAAATCAAATCAATTATTTAATAACCATAGTACCAGTACAGAAAACCAAAGCCCTAAGTCCAAAGACATGGAAATTCAAAGTTGAGGTTAGTGTTGTGTAGTCAAGAGCCAGAAGGTTGTAGGAAAAAAACTATTCTTGAACCTGGTGGTCTCAGTTTTCAGATCCCCATACCTTCCTCCTGATGGTAGGAATAATAGTTTAGCCACGTAACATGGATTTTTGATGAAGTTGGCTGTCTTTTTAATGAAGTACCTCCTTTAGATCCCTTTGATGGTGGGAAGGGCACCAAGTGATGGACTGGACAATGTCCACCGCTCTCTCTCATCTCCTATTTTTTCCTGGGTTTGTACAAAATGCTGAACCAAGTGACTGGAAGCAACCAGTCATGTTATATGGTTATATGGTTATATGATACTTGACCGTAATTTACAGAAACACACTAAATTAGGTGACAAGGTGGCATAGTGGTAGAGTTGCTGCCTCACAGCCCCAGGGACTTGGATTAGATCCCGACTACTGGTGCTTGTCTGTACGGAGTGTGTACATGCTCCCTGTGACCTGCGTGAGTTTTCTCCCAGATCTTCGGTTTCCTCCCACACTCCAAAGATGCACAGGCTTGTAGGTTAATTGGCTTGGTATGAATGTAAAATTGTCCCTAGTGTGTGTAGGGTAGTGTTACTGTACAGGAACCGTTGGTGGGCCGAAGGGCCTGTTTCTGCGCTGTATCTCTAAACGGAAATCAGGATGTGGATGAACAGTATCTGTTATCCATTTTGCGACGGGTCACATGTGGGGTTAGCAGAACAGAAGATATTTATAAAAATTATATCTTTCCCATGCTCATGCACAGGCGAATGTTGACATTGATAACAATATCTGACTATCTATAAGCATTAAGCATTAAGCAGCCAGTGTATATCATACACTAGCTGACTCTCTGAAGTCAAATCTTCACCCAAGATTTGAACCTTGATGGATCAAAACTTTAATTCACGGGTTTTGCAGTTAGAAACTGGTGAATTGATCATGGGGAACAAGGACATGGCAGAACAATTGAATAACTACTTTGGTTCTGTCTTCACTAAGGAAGACATAAATAATCTGCCGGAAATACCAGGGGGCCAGGGGTCAAATGAGATGGAGGAACTGAGTGAAATCCAGGTTAGCCGGGAAGTGGTGTTAGGTAAATTGAATGGATTAAAGGCCGATAAATCCCCAGGGCCAGATAGGCGGCATCCCAGAGTACTTAAGGAAGTAGCCCCAAAAATAGTGGATGCATTAGTGATAATTTTTCAAGACTCTTTAGATTCTGGAGTAGTTCTGGAGGATTGGAGGGTAGCTAATGTAACCCCACTTAAAAAAAAAGAGGGAGAGAGACAACGGGGAAATACAGACCAGTTAGTCTAACATCGGTAGTGGGGAAACTGCTAGAGTCAGTTATTAAAGATGGGATAGCAGCACATTTGGAAAGTGGTGAAATCATTGGACAAAGTCAGCATGGATTTATGAAAGGTAAATCATGTCTGACAAATCTGATAGAAATTTTCGAGGATGTAACGTAGAGTGGATAAGGGAGAACCAGTGGATGTGTTATATCTGGACTATCAGAAGGTTTTCAACAAGGTCCCACACAAGAGATTAGTATGCAAAGTTAAAGCACACGGTATTGGGGGTTCAGTATTGATGTGGATAGAGAACTGGCTGGCAGACAGGAAGCAAAGAGTATGAGTAAAAGGGTCCTTTTCAGAATGGCAGGCGGTGAATAGTGGGGTACCGCAAGGCTCAGTGCTGGGACCCCAGCTATTTACAATATATATAAATATAGATTAATGGATGAGGGAATTGAATGCAACACCTCCAAGTTTGTGGATGACACAAACCTGGGGGGCGGTGTTAGCTGTGAGGAGGATGCTAGGAGGCTACAAGATGACTTGGATAGGCTGAGTGAATGGGCAAATGCATGGCAGATGCAGTATAATGTGGATAAATGTGAGGTTATCCACTTTGGTGGCAAAAACAGGAAAGTAAACTATTATCTAAATGGAGGCCGATTAGGAAAAGGGGAGATGCAACGAGACCTGGGTGTCATGGTACACCAGTCATTGAAAGTAGGCATGCAGGTGCAGCAGGCAGTGAAGAAAGCAAATGGTATATTAGCTTTCATAGCAAAAGGATTTGAGTATAAGAGCAGGGAGGTTCTACTGCAGTTGTATAGGGTCTTGGTGAGGCCACACCTGGAGTATTGCGTACAGTTTTGGTCTCCTAATCTGAGGAAAGACATTCTTGTCATAGAGGGAGTACAGAGAAGGTTCACCAGACTGATTTCTGGGATGGCAGGAATTTCATATGAAGAAAGACTGGATAGACTCGGCTTGTACTCGCTAGAATTTAGAAGATTGAGGGGGGATCTTATAGAGACTTACAAAATTCTTATGGGGTTGGACAGGCTAGATGCAGGAAAATTGTTCCCGATGTTGGGGAAGTCCAGAACAAGGGGTCACAGTTTAAGGAAAAGAGGAAAGTCTTTTAGGACCAAGGTGAGAAAAACATTTTTCACATAGAGAGCGGTGAATCTGTGGAATTCTCTGCCACAGAGGATAGTTGCGGCCAGTTCATTGGCTATATTTAAGAGGGAGTTAGATGTGGTCCTTGTGGCTAAAGGGATCAGGGGGTATGGAGAGAAGGCAGGTACAGGATACTGAGTTGGATGATCAGCCATGATCATATTGAATGGCGGTGCAGGTTCGAAGGGCCGAATGGCCTACTCCCGCACCTATTTTCTATGTTTCTATGTTTCTATGCTTTGTGACAGAAAGCTTCTGGTTTCAAGACAAGTGTTCAGGAGATTTCATTGGTACTGTGTGAAATGAGGTAAAAATGCTTTCTTGCAAAGCCATGTCGTGCGCCTTTGTTCATAAAGTGTAGGAGCAGAATTAGACCATTCAACCCATCAAGTCTAATCTACATTCAATCATGGCTGATCTATCTTTCTCTCTCAATCCCATTCTCATGCATTCTCCCCATTAGCCCTGACAACCGTACTAAACTTATTTTGAAGGTGATTTCAGCAGCCAACAATCATTGAAGTAAGAACTAGAGAGGTTGACTCAATGCACCTGATCCTGAAGATACAGTGGAGACAAGGCCACTGATCCTGCAGTTGTACACAAATCATTGCATCGCTTGTTAAGAATGTGGTGATAGGAAGTGGAACCTTGGGCTATTTTTGAACCTGGTAGCACAGCGGTAGAGTTTCTGCCTTACAGCACCAGAGGCCCGGGTTCGATCATGATTATGGGTGCTTGTTGATACATAGTTTGTTCGTTCTCCCCGTGACCTGCAAGTGTTTTCTCAATATCTTCAGTTTCCTCCGACACTCCAAAGATGTGCAGGTTTGTAGGTTAATTGGCTGGGTGTAAATGTAAAAAAAATGCCCCTACTGTGTGTAGGGCAGTGTTAGTGTGCGGGGATCGCTGGTTGGTGCAGACTTGATGGGCCGAAGGGCCTGTTTTCGCGCTGTATCCCTAAACAGAACTATACTAAACTAAACTAGGAAAAGCAAAGTGATGAATGATGAATGCAAGAAGCTATAAAGGAGTGAAGTCCTCTTCATTCATTACAGAGTCATGCATGAATGCAGCTCGACATGTGATATGTCAACTCATTGTGTGAATGCAGTAATAGGGCACATGATGGATGATGGGCAAGCACATCCATCACTTTCATTTCTTACACTCTCACAAAGGACAAGTGCAGTTGTACACAAATCATGAAGGAAACAATTGGACTATTGTTTGGAATCAAGAGTTTAGTTTTCATTTAGTTTGGTTTAGAAATACAGCACTGAAACAGGCCCTTCAGCCCACCGAGTCCTGACTGACCAGCGATCCCCACACATTAACACGATCCAACAAACACTAGGCACATTTGACAGTTTTACCAAGCCAATTAACCTACAAACCTGCACGTCTTTGGAGTGTTGGAGGAAACCGAAGATACTGGAGAAAACCCACGCAGGTCACGAGGTGAATGTACAAACTCTGTACAGACAGCACCCATAGTCAGGATCAGACTGGGGTCCCTGGAGCTGTAAGGCAGCTACTCTACTGTTGCACCACCGTGCTGCCCTAGTTAGGTCCCTGAGTTAGGAATGTTTAATTGGTATATGTATCAACAATGAAACAATGACTTACTCGCTGAAGTATAACAGGCCTGTAAACACAATGCACTTAGAAAATAGATAATAAACAAAAAAATATTATTAACCACAATACAAGTGCAAAATAAATCACTAAGTCGTTAGTGCAACTAAAAAGTGTCTCTCAAAGTTCATTGTTGACATGCCATGTTTGTTCAATAGCATCATGGTTGCTGGAAAGAAGCTATTCTTGAAACCGGTGGTCATGGTTTTCAGACTCCTGCACCTTCTTCCAGATGGTAGGCGTGGCCAGGATGGGGTGTCTTTGATGATGTTGACTGGAGGTAGCTTTGATGATGGTCAGTTCCAGTCATGTAGTGGATTACTCAATGTCTGTAATCTCTTTCATTCCTGGGCATTAGAGCTGCTGAATCAGGCTGTGATGCAACCAGTCAATATGCTCTCTGCTGTACACCTGGAGTAGTTCAGGAGAGTATTCATCGACATACCGAATCTCCTCAAACTTCTGAGGAAGTAGAACTACTATCTACCTCGTTGGTGACCCTCGGGCTAACTTTGATCGGACTTTACTGGCTTTACCTTGCACTAAACGTTATTCCCTTAAGCCGCTGTCCCACTGTACGAGGTAATTCACGAATCCTCCCCAGTCTTCCCCTGATTCGAACTCGGAGAATGTCCGTAGCGGGTCCGTAGGAGTTCGTAGATGTCTCGTAGCAGCTCGTACGAGTAAAAAGTAACAATTTGTTTCATTATGAGTTTACCGGATTTCCCGAGTACCTACCGTTAGCATTATGAGCCGCTACGTTATATCGACTGTAAACTGAGATAAGAATTAGAAAGACCCCGTGTGGAAAATGCTCGATGAAATCAGCAGAGTGGAATTTATGGATGGAATTCTGTCATGATCATCAGATGAGAGATTTGAACCATTCCACAATGGCGTCACCAAGTTATAATTTCTTGAAAAAACTGAGCAGGTCCGAGAAAGAAAGAGAACCTATTTTGAGGTCAAATTCTGAATTAAAATGAAAGCTAATTTGACATTCAAGAAGATTCTGTAAAGTAGTGACTCGACCAAATGTATAGCTGGGGTACATTAAACTCCCTGTGGCTGTGTGGGTTTTCTCCAGTTGGTCCGGTTTCCTCCCATGCTCCGAAGTCAGCAATTTTCTTATTGTAATCGGTAATAAGGAAGACAAACGCAATGCCAGCATTTATTTCATGAGGACAAGAATAAAAACACCAGGAACGTAATGCTGAGGCTCTAAAGGTTGCTGGTCAGGCCACATTTGGAGCATTGTGAGCAATGTTGGGCACCATATCTGAAGAAGGATGTGCTGGCTCTGGAGAGGGTCCAGAGGAGGTTTACAAGAATGATCCCAAGAATGAAAGGGTTAACATATGATAAGCGTTTGACGGCACTGGGCCTGTACTCGCTGGAGTTTAGGAGGACAAGGGAGGACCTTATCTAAACTTACCGAATGGTGAAAGGGTTGGATGGAGTGGAAGTGGAGAGGATGTGTCGACGAGTGGGAGAGCTAGGACCCGAGGTCATAGCCTCAGCATTAAAGAATGTTCCTTTAGGAAGGAAATGAGGAGGAAGTTATTTTGTCAGAGGGTGGTGAATCTGTGGGATTTATTGCCACAGAAGGCTGTGGAGGCCAAGTCAATGAAAATGTTCAAGGCAACGATAGATACATTCCTGATTAGTACGGGTGCCAGGGGTTATGGGGAGAAGGCAGGAGAATGAGGTTGACAGGGAAATATAGGGCAATGATTGAATAGTGGAATAGACTAGAAGGTCTGAATGGCCTAATTCTGCTCCTAACACTTATGAACATAAATATGTATTTTAAATGCAAGTATTTTACTCCTACTGATGTTATTAATGATTAAACTTATTGTTTTGACTGTATAGACCCTGTCCCAGTTACATTACGTATATAGTATGCTTCCCTTCATTTGTAGAGGCACCGACGACAAGTCAGGAAGTCATCAGGCAGCTTTATACGTCTTTGTTTAGGTCACATTTAGATACTTTCCTGCAGTTGTGGCACCCCATTACAGGAAGGGTGTGGAGGCTTTAGAAAGGATGCAGAGTAGGTTTACCAGAATGATGCCTGGAATAGAGGGTATTAGCTATAAGGAGAGGATGGATTGTTTCGTTGGAGAGAAAAGTTATTGGTTACTCAATGAGGCTAACACCTCATTGCTGGAGGTTGAAGGGAGACCCAACAGATGTATGTAAAATGATCAGAGGCTAGATCATTTAGACAGTCAGAATCTTTTCTCCCAGGCTGGAAATGTCCAACAGGGGAGGGGATGGCTGTTAGGTAAGTGGGGGAAAGTTTAAAGGAGATGCGTGAGGCTAGTTTTTTTACACATGGGGTGTGGTGGATGCCAGGAACATGTTGCCAGGGTTGGTGGTGGAAGCAGATATGATAGTGGCATTTAACAGACTTTTGAATAGGCTCTGGACATGCACATATTAAAGCATCAATAGGTGTTAATTCCAGTTCAGATAATTTTACAACATGTCCCTAAAGGGCCTGTCCTACAAGCATGCAACTCCATGCAATGAGCGCGACCTAATGTGGTCGCTTGAGCCATCCGGCGTCGGGGGGCCGGTCCCCGGAATTGTACGGAGTTCGTCCCGACATCGCGCGGGGCTCCGAAAAACTGACTATGTTCAAAAATTCCGCGTGACAGCAGCTTGTCGGCTCGCAGTCGCCTCGACGCATTACACACCTGCTCAACATCGTGCCTCCGTGAACCTATCTGTAGGTGCCTCCGTGACCCTCTATGTGTGTGGCTCCATGGCCCTCTGTGTGTGTGCCTCTGTGCCCCTCTCTGTGTGCCCCTCTCTGTCCTGGCGAACTTACCTTAAGACTTCACTCCAAGTTCGCCTCACTTTGCACCGCGTTGCGCCACTCACCCGATCTCCGCGCGGCCCTCGCTGCCGGTTTGGTTGCGCTTGCCGCATGCAGGCGCATGCTGGTGGGAACGGCCCTGTACAGGGAATCACCCGACCTCCGCCCCCACTTCTAGTTTGATCGCGCTCATCGCATGGAGTCGGATGTTGGTAGGACAGGCCCTTTACTTAGCAGCTGATTCCCACTGTGGGAGGACTGCAGGCATTTGACCCCATCAGGCTGAAGCATGAATATGTCACTGATGAGGCGCTGCCTGGGTTTGGCACGGACAGTCACAACAGCGGGCAACTGTGTGGCAAATGCACGGCAATGTTTTTATTTGTGATGGCTCCATGGAGATCAGCACAGGATGGGTCCGACGGTTTGTCCCACCGACCAACGTGAACGTCACCAACCTGTGAAAAGTGGGCGACATGATGTTTTGTCTCAATACAGCAGCCACATCAAACCTCCTCTGTTGAAAGTAGCCTGAATTAACTGAAAAATATACCTGTGTACAGTGGTGCAGCGGTAGAGTTGTTGCCTTACAGTGCCAGAGACCCGGGTTCAATCACAACTACAGGTGCTGTCGGTACAGAGTTTGTACGTTCTCCCTGTAACCGCATGGGCTTTCCCCGGATGCTCCAGTTTCCTCCCACACTCTAAAGACGTGCAGGTTTGCAGGTTACTTGGCTTGGTATAAATCTAAATTGTCCCCAGTGTGTGTAGGATTGTGTTAATGTGCAGGGATCGCTGGTGGGTGCGGACTCGGTGGGCCGAAGGGCCTGTTTCCACGCGGTATCTCTAAACTAAAAGCTAAACTTAAATGATCGAAATGCGTGCTGCCCTGAGGCTTAGAGATAAACCCACTGCTCTGGACGACTGGATAAGCTGACGTTTACTCCACAGACTTGGCAGGATTAGCTGAAGCCATCTGAATAGAGATTGACAGATTTTTAAAAGGTACAAGAATCAAATATCTACATCATTGGAGACCCTCGGTCTATCTTTGATCTGGCTTCACTGGACTTTATTTCGCATTAAACATTATTCACATTACTCCCTTTATCATGTATCTCAGGGGTTGGCAACCATGATCTCCATAGGGGCCAGGACCCATGTCTGTGAGCGGATGGCGGGCCACTATTGCCTTAGTGGAGGTAATAATAATACATACTAACTAAAATAGTAATTAGTAATAATACATACTAATAATACATACTAACTAGTGTGACAATTGGTGTTGTTTTTCACGTTAGTTTTCACGTGTTTTTCAATTAGTTTTCTGCAGTTCCCAGATCCCTCGCCTGCCCCGGGACGGGCTGCAGTTCCCAGATCCCTCGCCTGCCCCGGGACTGGCTGCAGTTCCCAGATCACCTCGTGTCTCCAGGACTGGCTGCAGTTTCCAGATCAGCTCGTGTCCCCTGGACGGGCTGCAGTTCCCAGATCCCTCGCCTGCCCCGGGACGGGCTGCAGTTCCCAGATCCCTCGCCTGCCCCGGGACTAGCTGCAGTTCCCAGATCACCTCGTGTCTCCAGGACTGGCTGCAGTTTCCAGATCAGCTCGTGTCCCCTGGACTGGCTGCAGTTCCCAGATCCCTCACCTGCCCCGGGACTGGCTGCAGTTCCCAGGTTGCGAAAACAAATTGAAAAATAAAACGCCTGTGGACCGAAAGATTTTGGGTTATGGGCCGGATCCGGCCCGTGGGCCGTAGGTTGTCGACCCCTGATGTATCTGCACACTGCGGATGGCTTGATTGTAATCATGTATTAACTGGTTAGCATGCAACCAAAGCTTTTCACAGTTCTTCAGTACACGTGACAATAGCGAAACTAGACTAAAGGCGAGTGAATGATATAGATCGGGCACACTCTAATTAAAGAGGTGGACACACTTCATGGCTGTCCTTCCCCTAATAAACCTGGCAGCTTTTCATGTTACGGAGACGGATTCATTTTAAATGCCTCACTTGAAGCTCAGCTGAATGTGATGACGATAAAGATAAGAGCTCCTTACGGCTTGCCACTGTGACAGTTGTTGTGCTGGATTAGTGGCTGTCAACAACACAATCTGAGTGAAGGGCTGAAACCTTCATCACTCACGTTATTGGAACAATCCATCCATGGGGCTTGACCGGGAAGTCAGGTTGGAAAGGTGGAGGGTTCTCATCTCAATGGACCTTGACACCATATTCACCAGATCAGTAACGATAGGAAGGCCATTTTAATTCACCCACCCTCTTTAAGACATGTTTCATTAGGTCATAAGGTCAAAAGGTCATAAGTGATAGGAGCAGAATTAGGCCTTTTGGTCCATCAAGTCTACTCCTCCATTCAAACATGACTGATCTATCTCTCCCTCCTAACCCCATTCTCCTACCTTGTCTGACACCGTATGAATCAACAATCTACCTAAGTCTGCCTTCTAAATATCCATTGATTGAATTAGCCTTCTGTGGCCAACCTGTCATTGGGCTCCAGACTGAAAAGCAGCCCTCCAACATCACCCTCTGCTTCTTTTCACAGTGTTAATTTTCTAATCAGTCGATTAGCTCTTCCTGGATCCCATGAGATCTAACCTTCCAGAGCAGCCTACCATGTGGAATCTTATCAAATACCTTAACTGAAATCCCTGTAGTCTGCAGAAGGGTCTCGACCTGAAATATCACCTATTCCTTCTCTCCAGAGATACTGCCTGGTCCGCGTATGTTACTCCAACATTTTGTGTCTATCTTTGATTTAAACTGGCATCTGTAGTTCCTTCATAGACAATAGATCTGCCATATATCTGCCCTCATCAAGCTTTTTTGGTTGCTTCTTCAAAATATTTAATCAGATTGGTGACACATGTTAGCCCATGCACAAAACCATGCTGACTACCTCTAATCAACCCCTCTCTATCCAAATGCATGTTTATCTCATAGACCTCCTTAGAACATGCCTGTCCAAAAGCCTCCCCAACGCCACTATTGTACCTGTCTCCAACATTTCCAGGCATCCACCACCCTCTGTGTAACAATCTTGCCCTGCACCTCCCCTTTAAACGTTACCCCTCTCATATTTAAGTTAAGCCCTCTAGTCTTTGACATTCCATTTGACATTTTTAAATATAATTTGCACAATTCTCTGAAAACTGAGTTGAGTCCTTTGAAAAGGCCTTAATCCAGTGGTGGGCTGTTTCTGATCAGTGTTGCATTGAAATTGTTTGCATTTTGATCCTGTTTCTTAGTAAGTTTTAGTAAGTTAATATTTAATCATATCATAGATCTATGGAGCATGGAAACATGCCTTTCAGCCCAAATCATCCATGCCAACCAGATGACCCATCTACATTTGTCACATTTGACTGAGTTTGTCCCATATCTCCCAAAACCTTAGATAGTAACAAAATGCTGGAATAACTCAGTGAGTCAGTCAGCAAACCTGGAGGACATGGATAGATGACGCTTTGGGTTGGGACCCTTCTTCCGAGCCGAAACATCACTTATTCATTTTCTCCACATTCGCTGAGTTACTCCACCATTTTGTGTCTATCTGTGGTATAAACCAGCATCCGGAGTTCCTCTTTATTACGTTCCCTCTAAACCTTTCCTATCCACGTGTTCTATCCACATAGTAATTGCCACAGCAATGTGGTGTACCATGCTTTAAACTGGAAGTTTGATGAGCGAGCTGCCATGTAAATGTGATGTGTAGGAAGGAACTGTAGACGCTGGTGTAAACCGAAGATAGACACAAAAAGCTGGAAGTAACTCAGCGGGACAGGCAGCATTTCTGGAGAGAAGGAATGGGTGATGTTTCGGGTCGAGAAGAAGGGTGTCGACCTGAAACGTCACCCATCCCTTCTCTCCAGAGATGCTGCCTGTCCCGCTGACTTACTTTATTCTGAATGTAAATGTGATGATCTGGCTTGGCTTTTGTAAACATTCTGCACAGTGGCATTTCTCTGTGTAAGTGACGATAGGTATTGGAAGTCCCAAACATACTAGGTAGCTCCACCAGCTTTTCCTGGCTCTGCCTGAGTTCTGGCTTCCCTCAGGAGTTTCATGTCTTCACGTTTCGATGAATCAGCACAGGTGAGCCATGGTTGGAATTGCGTACTGGGTTCTCATTGAATCATAAATCAATGCTGCATCTGACAGGGGTCATAGAGGGAGCCAGTTTTGTCTCATGACTCTGACATCAGAACTACCGAATGCATCCATCTTTATGATACTGTTCTGTCAAAGGAGGCCTGCCATAAATCTAAATTTGCTGCAATTGTCGCCTCAGGGAGACAGCAAGTGAAAAGCAGGAATAACTAGCGTACTTAATTATTTCACATAAGTTGATCAATAATCAGCTAGGAATGAACCATGTCAAAAGAAGAAACTGCTGATTACTTTCCATTATTCTAACATAGAAAAGGTGATTCATTGACGAGATGGGAACAGCATCCGAGAATTAACTGGCTTCTTCCATCTTTATGCATTTTATATGTCAGCAGACCAAGGATTTATAAAGCCAACAGACAGTGAGTGAATGATGTTGAGCAACTGTGCTCTATTTATTTTTTATTAGGACACAATAAGAAGCCTTTCAACCCATTAACTCCATGCTGACTCGCAACAGACTAATACCTTCAGCCCTAACATTTCCAATTGCTGCCACTCAACTGTAGTTTAGTTTAGTTTTGTTTGGAGATTTAGTTTAGTTTAGAGATACAGCGCAGAAAAACGCCCTTCGGCCCACTGAGTCAGTGCTGACCAGCATTGCCCACACACTAGCACTATCCTACACACAATAGGGACAATTTACAATTTTACAGAAGCCACTTAACCTACAAACCTGTATGTCTTTCCAGTGTGGGAGGAAACCGAAGATCTTGGAGAAAACCCACGCAGGTCACCGGGAGAACGTACAAACTCCGTACAGATAAGCACCCATAGTCAGGATCGAACCCGGGTTACTGGTGCTGTAAGACAGCAACTCTACCGCTGTGCCACTGTGCCGCATCAAGGGTGAACTAAGGGCGATGTACTGAACGGTGATTTATAGTGGACAATTGATTTGGCAGCACCTATTGTGGATATGGGAGGAAACTGCAGCACCTGACCAAACCCACGTATACATAGGAACAACAAGCAAACTCCACAGAGACATAACTGATGTTAGGATCTAGTCCAGGTCTATGGAGGTGTGAGGTAACAGTTCTATCTGCTGCAGTGCAAGATGAAAGAGTTAGTTATCAACTCAGGAAGCATGCAGGAGTCAATGGTGCAGATGTGGAAATGGTTGAGTTCTTCAACTTCCTAGACCTAAGTATTACCAACGATCTGTTGTGGACCAACCACATTAATCTAACAATAACTTGAACTTGGACTTGAACATTAAAGTGGGAGCCAAGAAGGCACACTAATGCCTCTTTATCCTCAGGAGACTGAAGACATTTGGCACGTCTCCATGACTTTTACAAACTCCTACAAATGTACCCTAGAAAACATACAGTCGGGTCGCATCATGACTTGGTTTGGGAAGGGGGCTGCAAGATATTGCCGATAGTTGTGGATGTAGCCCAGTCCATCACACAGACCAGATACCCCAGCATTGATGTCACGCTGCCTCAGAAAAGCAGCCAACATAATTAAAACATTGTTCCATCCCAGTCATTCCATCTTCTCCATGCACCCATCAGGCAAAAGATACAGAAGCTTGATAGCGTGCACCATCGGACGCAGGAACAACTTCTTCTCCTACATTATCAGGCTTCTGAATGGTCCTTCCACAAGATAGGGTACTGTTCGATTCTCCTCTACATCATTGCGGACGTTGGACTTTGTGTTTGGAACTGATGCGCTACAATGCTAAGAACTATATTCTGCACTCTGTATCTTCCCCTTTGCACTACATATTCACTCAAAGTCTAAAGACAGAAGTCAATTAACCTACAACACTGCACATGTTTGGAAAGTAGGAGGAAACCAGGGCATCTGGAGAAATCCCATGTGGTCGCGGGGAGAACGTACAAACTCCGTACAGACAGCACCCGTGGTCAGGATCGATCCTGGGTCTCTGGCGCTGTAAGGCAGCAACTCTACTGCTGCACCATTGTGCCGTCCATTTCTTTTGCATTTGTCTTTTTGTGATTGTTCGGTAGAATTTTGTTTTATTAGGTTGTGTATGGGATGGGGGGGGGGAGAAACAGAGTCTTAGTCTCTCCCTTCGGGGGGATACGTGTCCCCCGTCACCGCCTGTGCTGAGGCCTAATGGCGGAGCTGTGGCGGCGGCCTAGGTTTGGAGCTGCGGTGCTCCAGCGGCGGCGGTGGCCTGGATCGCCAATGGAGGGAGAACTAGGAGGGAGGAAGACAGGGACTTAAGACTTTTGCCTTCCACCACAGTGAGGAGGTGCCTGGTGAACTCATTGTGGTGGATGTTGGATATGTGTTTATTGTGTGTTTTGTTTTTATTATATGTATGACTGCATGGTAACAATTTCGTTCAGACCGTAAGGTCTGAATGACAATAAAGGAATCTAATCTAATCTACAGCGCTTGCAGCGTCGGAGACCCGGGATCAATCCCGACTACGGGCGCTGTCTGTATTGAGTTTGTACGTTCTCCCCATGACCTGCGTGGGTTTTCTCCAAGATCTTCATTTTCCACCCACACTCCAAAGATGTACAGGTATGTAGGTAAATTGGCTTGGGAAATTAAACAACATGTTCCTAGTGGGTGTAGGATAGTGTTAATGTGCGGGGTTCGCTGGACGGCGTGGACTCGGTGGGCCAAAGGACCTGTTCCGCACCGTATCTCTAAACTAAACTAAACTAAACAATCTGCACTGCTGGTTAGAAGTATAAAGTAGATCAGCTGTAACAACACTGCAGTCCTGTGAATAAGTGTGAAACGATGTAGAATGTATTGCAGGAATCAATGTTTGGAATTGTTCTACATGTGTTTACTAAGGTTTAAAGCTGTTGTTTCCAGCACACCGTTGCTCTGGAAGAAAGAAGGGCTCTTCTCAGATCTATACTTCCATTCTAATTCTTGTCACACACAAACAATTTGCATCAACGTCTACACCAATAAATATACGTGCCTTTCCGCAAATAAGTTTACAACCACTCAAACCCTGCACGGAAGTAAGTGTTCGATTTGACCTAATAATATTTCAGTGCCATACAGATGACAAGTGCAGAGGTATGATTAAGGAAAACGTCTGAAAACAGGAGGCTGCTGTCAAAACAAATGAATTCATTGCAGCAAATTGGTTTGAATTCAGTTATACCGGCCACTTTAGTTGAATTGTAACAAGACTATCTTGGTTTCAACATTGCAAAGCTAATAAAAAGAAGCAATGCATTGTCACAAGCAATTCAAGGCTGCTGAGTAACTTTATAGAATAAATAATTCTTATTATCAGTGTTTATGGATGTTGGTATTGATCCTGCAATCAGTTCATGAGACACACACAAAATACATTCAAATAATGAGCAAACTCTGGCCTTGGTTTTCAATATGTGTTAAATACATATACTTATGTGTCATGTTCTGTGTCAAGTAAGATGATAATTCCACGTGTGATACAAACACATACATTAGTTGTTGTTTGTTCAGACTGATCTTTCATTATCGCACATAATCAACTCGGAGCTGAAAGTAATTGCTCATGCACATTTAAACAGTTTGTTTACTTTAGATTAGTTTAGAGATACCATGCGGAAACAGGCTCTTCAGCCCACCCAGTCCACGCCGGCCAGTGATCCGTGTACAGTAACACTATCCTACACACTAGGGACAATTTTCAACCAAAGCTAATTAACCTACAAACCTGCACGTCTTTGGAGTGTGGGAGGACACTGGAGCACCGGGGAAAAAAACCATGCGGTCACAGGGAGAACGTACAAACCCTGCACAGACAGAACCCGTAGTCAGGATTGAACCCGTGTATCTGGCGCTGTAAGGTAGCAACCCTACTGCTGCGTCACCATGCCGCCCTATAGTTTGCAACAGTTAACACACTTGGCTCTCTATGATGAGAGAGGGCAGCACAGTTCTACAACTGGTAGAATGGCTGCCTCGCAGCAAAAGTAACTCAAGTTCGATCCTGACCTCGGATGTTGTCTGTGTGGAGTTTGCATGGTCTCCCAGTAACCGCATGCGCTTCTTCCGGGTGCTCCGGTTTCCTTTCACATCCTAAACATGTACGGGTTTGTCCGTTAATTGGCCTCAATTACAATTATGACTTTCAAAATAAATTTAGATTGACATATGGATAGTATGGGTTTAGAAGGCAATGGGCCAAATGCAGGTCATGTATAGACTACATTGGATGAAGGGTCTGGTCCATGTTGTCCAAGATAGCTCTATGATTCCGTGACTGTTGGAGAGGTTTGATTTTTATTCATGGAAACAATATTCAAATTATGTTAAGGAAGAAGGGGAAATTGTAGAAACACAGAATACTGCAACAAAAGATGGTAAGAGGATTAATTTACTGAAGGACATTGTCTGAGCTTTCTGCTTACTCATCTCGGAGTCGTGCAAGAAGCCAATTATGTTGTTTCAACTGAGCTAGTGCAAAAATAACACATTATTTCAATTCATGGCCATTTGAAATAGCAGAGACTTACAGGTTTAGCTTGATGGAACAGAGGTGGGGAAAAAGTCATTGATGATGGTTGTGTTAAACAATTCATCAAGGCATTGCAACTTCAGTGAATTCTTAAACTGTCCAACAAGGGATAGATTCATGAGCAGCCTGAAGGACAAATGGATTTTGATCCAAGTCATTAAACATGCCGAGTCATATTTGACTTGGTTTGCAAAACTGCAAATTCAATAGAAATGGCATAAAAAAGGAAACATATTTTTCTTCCAGCACCAAGAGCAAACAATGGAGCAGCTTTTAGTTACTTAAGCCTTCATTTTGCAAATATTTAGCATCATGAGTATTTAAAACTGGTAGGAATTGTTGCTATTGATGGGCTGGCTGTTCTATTGTAGTCAGTGGAGTTGAATATTGGCTCAAAAAACTGCAGAGAGTGGGCATGAGAAATAAAAGCAGACAATTTTGGAAAACCTCAACATTTAGAAAGAAAAATAATAAAAATTATAGGGTTCTTGATCAGAACTTTGGGGTGGCGCAGCGGTAGAGTTGTTGCCTTACAGTGCTTACAGTGCTTACAGCGCTAGAGACCCGGGTTTGATCCTGACTACGGGAGCTGTCTGTATGGAGTTTGTACGTTCTCCCTGCGACCACGTGGGTTTTCTCTGAGATCTTCGGTTTCCTCTCACACTTCAAAGGTCTGCAGGTTTGTAGGTTAATTGGTTTGGTTTCAATGTAAAAATTGTCCCTTGTGTGTCTCAATGATGTTAATGTGCTGGGATCACTGGTTGGTGCATATTTGATGTGCCGAGAGGCCTGTTCATATTACACAAGTAATATATCAATTATTTGTATGAAAATGTACAAGGCATCATTAATAGTTTGTAGACACTTAAAGGTCTGGATAGAGTGAATGTGGAGAGAATGTTTCCACTAGTGGGAGAGTCTGGGACCAGAGGCCACAGCCTCAGAATAAAAGGACGTACTTTTAGAATAGAGAGGAGGAGGAATTTCTTCAGTCAGAGGGTGGTGAATCTGTGGGATTTATTGCCCAAGAAGGCTGTGGAGGCAGTCAATGGATTTTTTTAAGATGGAGATTGATAGGTTCTTGATTAGTATGGGTATCAGGGGTAATGGGGTGATGGCAGGAGAATGATGTTGAGAGAGAAAGATAGATCTGCCATCATTGAGACATATAAGATTGTTAAGGGTTTGGACACGCTAGAGGCAGGAAATATGTTCCCGATGTTGGGGCAGTCCAGAACCAGGGGCCACAGTTTAAGAATAAGGAGTTAGCCATTTAGAACGGAGACGAGGAAACACTTTTTCACACAGAGAGTGGTGAGTCTGTGGAATTCTCTGCCTCAGAGGGCGGTGGAGGCGGGTTCTCTGGATGCTTTCAAGAGAGAGCTAGATAGGGCTCTTAAAAAATAGTGGAGTCAGGGGATATATGCAGAAGACAGGAACGGGGTACTGATTGTGGATGATCAGCCATGATCACATTGAATGGCGGTGCTGGCTCAAAGGGCTGAATGGCCTACTCCTGCACCTATTGTCTATTGTCTATTGATTGAATGGCATAGTAGACTTGATGGGCCAAATGGCTCCTATAATTTATGAATTTGTGAACATAAGATAGGTGGTGATGTGGACAATGAAGATGGTCATCAAGAATTACACCAGGGTCTTGATTAGGTGACAATTGGGCCAAGGAATGGCCAACGGAGTATAGTTCGGATAAGTGCGAGGTATCACATTTTGGGAAGTTAAACCAGGGCAGGACCTTCAACGTGTTCAGAGAAGACTTACAATTACATTACCAGGACTCGAGGGCCTGAGCTATAGGGAGAGGATGGTAGGCTATGACTTTATACATGAGTGCACTGGAAACAGGAAATTAGAAATCCGTGCAACAAGAGTAACACGGTTATAATGGGCGACTTCAATCTGCATGTAGATTGGGTGAATCAAATTGGCAGGGGTGCTGAGGAAGAGGATTTCTTGGAATGCATGCGGGATAGTTTTCTCAAACAACATGTGGAGGAACCAACGAGAGAGCAGGCTATTCTAGACTGGGTATTAAGTAATGAGGAAGGGTTAGTTAGCAGTCTTGTTGTGCGTGGCCCCTTGGGCAAGAGTGACCATAATATGGTTGAGTTCTTCATTAGGATGGAGAGTGACAAAATTAAGTCAGAAACAAGGGTTCTGAACTTGAACAAAGGTAACTTTGAAGGTATGAGATGTGAATTGGCCAAGATAGACTGGCAGGTGATTCTTAAAGGGTTGACAGTGGGTGTGCAATGGAAGGTATTTAAAGACTGCATGGATGAAGTACAAAAATTGTTCATTCCAGTTTGGCAAAAGAATAAATCAGGGAAGGTGGTGCATCCATGGATAACAAGGGAAATCAGGGATAGTATAAAAACAAAAGATGAGGCATACAAATTGGCTAGAAAAAGCAGCCTACCAGAGGACTGGGAGAAATTCAGAATCCAGCAGAGGAGGACAAAGGGCTTAATTAGGAAAGGGAAAATAGATTATGAAAGGAAACTGGCAGGGAACATAAAAACTGACTGCAAACGTTTTTATAGATATGTGAAGAGAAAGAGACAAGTTAAAACAAATGTTGGTCCCTTGCAGTCAGAAACAGGTGAATTGATCATGGGGAACAAGGACATGGCAGACCAATTGAATAACTACTTTGGTTCTGTCTTCACAAGGAAGACATAAATAATCTGCCGGAAATAGCAGTAGAACGGGGATCAAATAAGATGGAGGAACTGAGTGAAATCCAGGTTAGCCTGGAGGTGGTGTTGGGTAAATTGAATGGATTGAAGGCCGATAAATCCCCAGGGCCAGATAGTCTGCATCCCAGAGTACTCAAGGAGGTAGCCACAGAAATAGTGGATGCATTAGTGATAATTTTTCAAAATTCCTTAGATTCTGGAGTAGTTCCTGAGGATTGGAGGGTAGCTAATGTAATCCCACTTTTTAAAAAAGAAGGGAGAGAGAAAGCGGGGAAGTACAGATCAGTTAGTCTAACATCGTTAGAGGGGAAACTGCTAGAGTCAGTTATTAAAGATGGGATAGCAGCACATTTGGAAAGTGGTGAAATCATTGGACAAAGTCAGCATGGATTTACGAAAGGTAAATCATGTCTGACAAATCTGCTAGAATTTTTCGAGGATGTAACTAGTAGAGTGGATAAGGGAGAACCAGTGGATGTGTTATATCCAGACTTTCAGAAGGCTTTCGAAAAGGTCACACATAAGAGATTAGCATACAAACTTAATGCACACGGTATTGGGGGTTCAGTATTAATGTGGATAGAGAACTGGCTAGCAGACAGGAGGCAAAGGGTAGGAGTAAACAGGTCCTTTTCAGAATGGCTGGCAGTGACTAGTGGGGTATCGCAAAGCTCATAGCTGGGAGCCCAGCTATTTACAATATATATTAATGATTTGGACGAGGGAATTCAATGCAACATCTCCAAATTTGCAGATGACACCAAGCTGGGGGATATAGTTCGGTGTGAGGAGGATGCTTGGAGGCTGCAGGGTGATTTGGATAGGCTGAGTAAATGGGCAGATGCATGCCAGATGCAGTACAATGTGGATAAATGTGAGGTTATCCACTTTGGTGGCAAAAACTAGAGGGTAGACTATTATCTGAATGGTGGCAGATTAGGAAAAGGGGAGATGCAACAAGACCTGGGTGTCATGGCACACCAGTCATTGAGAGTAGGCATGCAGGTGCAGCAGTCAGTGAAGAAAGCGAATGGTATGTTAGCATTCATAGCGAAAGGATTTGAGTAGAGGAGCAGGGCGGTTCTACTGCAGTTGTACAGGGTTTTGGTGAGGCCACGCCTGGAGTATTGCGTACAGTTTTGGTCTCCAAATCTGAGGAAAGACATTCTTGCCATAGAGGGGGTACAGAGAAGATTCACCAGACTGATTCCTGGGATGTCAGGACTTTCATATGTGGAAAGACTGGATAGACTCGGCTTGTACTCGCTTGAATTTAGCAGATTGAGGGGGGATCTTATAGAAACTTACAAAATTCTTAAGGGATTGGACAAGCTAGATGTTGGAAGATTGTTCCCAATGTTGGGGGAGTCCAGAACAAGGGGTCACAGTCTAAGGATAAGGGGGAATTCCTTTAGGACCGAGATGAGGAAAACATTCTTTACACAGAGAGTGGTGAGTCTCTGGAATTCTCTGCCGCAGAAGGTAGTTGAGGCCAGTTCATTGGCTATATTGAAGAGGGCGTTAGATGTGGCACTTGTGGCTAAAGGGATCAGGGGGTATGGAGATAAGGCAGGTACAGGATACTGAGTTAGATGATCAGCCATGATCATATTGAATGGCAGTGCAGGCTTGAAGGGCCAAATGGCCTACTCCTGCACCTATTTTCTATGTTTCTATGCTTTGTGACAGAAAGCTTCTGGTTTCAAGGCAAGTGTTCAGGAGATTTCATTGGTACTGTTCTATGTTTCTAAGCTGAGTGGGTGATTTTATGGAGGTGTATAAAACCATGACAGGGAATAGTTTGAACGCAGAGAAACTTTTTCCAAGTGTAGGGGAATCAAGAACAAGAAGGTATTGGTTTAAGGAGAGAGGAGAAAGATTTAACATAAACCTGGGAGGCAACTTTTTCATACAGAGGGTGGTAGTTATATGGAATAAGCAGCCAGAGAAAGTAGTTGAGGCTGGTACGATATCAACATTTAAAAGGCATTTGGTCAGAAACACGTATTGGAAAGGTTCAGAAGGACATTGGCCAAAGAGGGACAAATGTGACTATCTTAGATGGGGCATTTTGGTCAGCATGGATGCGTTGGGCCGAATGGCTTGTTTTTGTGCTGTGTGACTCTATGACCCAATGACTAATGGCAGATATGGTGCCACTTCATTCCTATTGCCACCCAAAATGAATTTATGTAAAGAAACTTAAGAATTTAACAAATTAGTTACAAGAAAGTACTGATGACACTTATAACCATATAACAATTACAGCACGGAAACGGGCCCTGTCGGCCCTTCCAGTCCGTGCCGACCATTTATTTTCCCCTACTTGCTATTTGCTGTCACTTGCTTTTCAAAAGGTTTTAAGAAAGGTAAAAATAAACAAATCTAGACTTGACTTTTGTTAGCGACAATAATTGAAATGGTTCAATTCGTATCATCTGGTTAACTGTCTCATTTTTAATCAGCATAGTTTTTTCCTACTTTGAACAAAAAAGGCTGCTTTCATCTCAGTCCTCGTTAACAACTGATTTGCATTTCACGGATCGTAGTGTGATCGAGTTAGTTTCAGTGTTATTTGTTGTGTCTGAGTAGTTGGGATCCGACACCCACTCCTACTCTAGCCCTATCCCCACGCCTACCTCTCCGTACCTCTCATCCCAATGCCATCCCTCACAAATATCAATTAGTACAGTTTAGTTTATTGGCACGTGTACCGAGGTACAGTTAAAAGCTTTTTGGTGCGTACTAACCAGTCAGCAGAAAGGCAATGCATGATGACAGTATATAAATACATGATAAGACCCGGGTTTGATCCTGACTCCATGAGCTGTCTGTACGGAATTTGTACATTCTCCCAGGGACCACGTGGGTTTTCTTCAGGTGCTCCGGTTTCCTCCCACACTCCAAAGATGTACAGGTTTGTAGGTTAATTGGCTTTTGTAAAATCGTAAATTGTCCTGAATGTACAGTATATTACTTATGTACGGGGTGATCGCTGAGTTAGGGATAGGTATGAAAATGTATTCTTGTAGAAACAGCAGAACTGTTTTTTAGGACTAGATCCTCGGCAGGCTATGATTTTCCATTGGGGTGTTTCAAAATGGCCATTGGTAGCTTATACCACCGCATTGAAGTTGGATTGGATGTATAAAAGATGTTTTCCGATTGGATCGTTGATGGATATTAAATGAGGTCTGTCATCCTGTGTTTAATTTGAATTTTAGAGTCATAGATTCATAGTCATAGAGTGATACAGTGTGGAAAGAGGCCCTTCGGCCCAACTCGCCCACACTGGCCAACAATGACCCAGCTACCTTCCTCTACCAGCATGTTCCATACACCCACCACCCTTTGTGTGAAAAAGTGACTCCTCGGATCCCTATTAAATCTTTTCCCCTTCACCTTGAACCTATGTCCTCTGGTCCTCGATTCCCCTACTCTGGGCAAAAGACTCTGTGCATGCACCCGATCGATTCCTCTCATGGTTTTGTATACCTCTGTAAGATCTCCCCTCATGCTCCTGCGTTCCATGGAATAGAGACCCAGCCTACACAGCCTCTCCCTACAGCTCACACCGTCTAGTCCTGGCAATGTCCTCATAAATCTTTTCTGAATCCTTTCAAGCTTGACAATATCTTTCCTATAACATGGTGCCCAGAACTGAACTCAATATTCTAAATGCGGTCTCACCAACGTCTTATACAACTGCGACATGACCCAACCTCTATACTCAATACTCTGACTGACGAAGGCCAAAATGCCAAAACCCTTTTTAACCACCTGATCTACCTGCGACTCGACCTTCACGGAACCATGCACCTGTACTCCTAGATCCTTCTGCTCTACAACATTACGCAGAGGCCTACCATTTGCTGTGTAAGTCCTGCCTTTGTTCAACATCCCAAAATACAACACCTCACACTTCTCTGTATTAAATTCCATTAACCATTCCTCCACCCACCTGGCCATTCGTCCAAATCCTGCTGCAATCGTTCACAACCATCTTCACTATCTGCAAAACTACATTTGTATCATCAGCAAACTTGCTAATCTTGCCCTGTATGTTCTCATCCAAATCATTGATGTAGATGACAAACAGTAACGGGCCCAGCACCGAACCCTGAGGCACACCACTAGTCACAGGCCTCCAGTCTGAGAAGCAACCTTCCACCATCACCCTCTGCATCCTACCATGAAGCCAATTTGCTATCCATTCGGCTATCTCTACCATGCGGAACCTTGTCAAACGCCTTACAGAAGTCCATCTACACAACATCTGCAGCTCTGCCCTCATCAACCTTTTTGGTCACGTCTTCAAAAAAATCATTCTGATTTGTGAGACACGACCTCCCACGTACAAAACCATGCTGACTGACCCTAATCAGCCCTTGCCCATTCAAATGCCTGTATATCCGATCCCTCAGAATACTCTCCAGTGATTTACCAACTACAGATGTAAAGCTCACTGGCCTATAGTTCCCTGCATTTACCCTGCAGCCATTCTTGAACAGAGGCACAACATTTGCCACCCTCCAGCCTTCTGGCACCTCTCCTGTATTTAAAGACGACTCGTAAATTTCAATCAGGGCTCCGGCAATTTCCCACAATGTCCTCGGATATATCTAATCAGGCCCTGGAGATTTGTCTATCTTCATACACGACAGTACCTTCAGTACTTCTTCGACGGTAACCCTGACTGCTCTCATGACATTTCCAGTGACTGTTCCAATTTCCTCCGACCAACTGTCTTTTTCCTCGGTAAATACAGAGGAGAAATACTCATTTAGGACGTTGCCCATGTCCTGTGGCTCCACACGGAGGTGACCTCTTTGATTTCTGAGACGTCCCACTCCCTCTCTAGTTACCCTTTTCCCCCTTATATATTTATAAAATCTTTTGGTATTGTCCTTACCCGCCAGAGCTGTCTCTTGGCCCAATGTCTCAATTTCCCTCGTCAGCTAAGCTTCCTTATGTTTACCTGCTTTGCCCTTCACTCTACGACACCAGGTTCGCTGACGACACCACTGTTGTGGGACGTATCACTGATGGGGATGAGTCCGAGTATAGAAGAGAGATCCAGCAACTGTCCATATGGTGCCAGCACAACAACCTGGCCCTCAACACCAGCAAAACCAAGGAACTGATTGTAGACTTTGGAAGGAGTAGGATGGGGACCCACAGTCCTGTTTATATCAACGGGTCAATGGCTGAAAGGGTGAAATTCCTGGGCGTGCACATCTGTGAAGATCTTTCCTGGTACGAGAACATAGATGCAATTATTAAGAAAGCTCATCAGCGCCTCTACTTCGTGAGAAGATTACGGAGAGTTGGTCTGTCAAGGAGGACTCTCTCTAACTTCTACAGGTGCACAGTAGAGAGCTTGCTGACCGGTGGCTTCGAGGCTTGGTTCGGCAACTTGAGCGCCCTGGAGAGGAAAAGACTACAAAAAGTAGGAAACACTGCCCAGTCCATCATCGCCTCTGACCTTCCTTCCATCGAGGGGATTTATCGCAGTCGCTGCCTCAAAAAGGCTGGCAGCATCGTCAAGGACCCACACCACCCTGGCCGCACACTCATCTCCCTGCTACCTTCGGGTAGAAGGTACAGGAGCCTGAGGACTGCAACGACCCGGTTCAGGAATAGCTACTTCCCCACAGCCATCAGGCTATTAAACCTGGCTCGGACAAAACTATGAACATTAATATCCCTCCATCTGTTATCTGCACTTTATTAATCTATTAATTCATGTGTGTATTTATGTATAGAATTGTAGTCAATGCCTACTATATTCTGTTGTGCTATGCAAAGAAATAATTTCATTGTCCTGTCAGGGACACATGACAATAAACTCTTTTGACTTTGACTTGACTTTGACTTCTAACGGGGACGTATACATCCTGAGGTTTCTTCAGTACACTATTAAAAACATTCCACTTGCCCCGATGTTCCTTTCCCCTCAAATAACCTGCTCCAGTCAACTTAAGCGAGACTTTCTCTCATACCCACAAAGTTGGCCTTACCACAGTTGAGCATTTTAACACGTTCCTATCCATAACTATCTTAAACCTAATCGAATTGTCGTCACTGGTCCCAAAAGGCTTCTCCACACACACTTTATTTTCTTGCCCTTCCCGATTTCCCAATACTAGATCCAGCGTTGCCCTCTCACGTGTGGGGGCCTCCACATACTGCTTATGAAAACTCTCCTAAACACTTTTGAGGAATTGCACCCCTTCTGAACCCTTCACACTATCATTTTCCCAGTCTATATTGGGAAAGTTAAAAACACCTACGACAACCTTATTTGATCTGCAGCTGTCTACAACCTCCTGGGACATTTGTTCTTCTAATTCCCAATGACTATTTGGGGGTCTGTAGTACATCCCCAACAAGGTGATCACCCCTTTCTTGTTCCTCAGCTCCACCCGTACAGCCTCACTAGACGAAACTTCTGTGAAACTTCTGTCACCTCTGAACACAGCCGTGACATCCTCCTTAACCAACAATGCAACCTCCTCTCCTCTTTTTTCCTCAGCCCTATCTCTCCTGAAGCTCCTGTACCCCGGAACATTGAGCTGCCAGTCCTTTTTACTTTAGAATTTAGAGCTAAATCACGGAAACAGCCCCTTTGGCCCACCAAGTCCACGCTGACCAGTGATCACCCCGGAAACTAGCACTATCCTACACACTATCCTACACACTAGAGACACTTTACAATTTTACTGAAGCCAATTAACCTACAAACCTGGACGCCTTTGGAGTGTGCTAGCACCCGGAAAAAACCCATACGGTCAGTGGGAGAATGTAAAAATTCTGCACAGACAGCACCTGTAGTCAGGATCGAACCAGGATCTCTGGAGCAGCAACTCAACTGCTGCACCACTGTGCTCCCCCTAAATGAATTACAGCAAGCATACAATCAAAGGTGAGAATTTAAACTTTGCAACCAATATTGTGTGCTGCAGAATCCAAATCAGTCTAAAACTTGATCATCAATACACCCAAGATAGACAAAAAATGCTGGAGTAACTCAACGGGACAGGTAGCATCTCTGGAGTGAAGTAATGAAACAGGGTCTCGTCCCGAAATGTCACCACTTCCCTCTCTCCAGAGAAGCTGTCTGCCCCGCTGAGTTACTCCAGCATTTTGTGCCTACATTTGATTTAAACCAGCATCTGCAGTTCTTTCCCACACATCAATATACCCAGGTACTTTGATGACACAAGGCACTCTCCCATAGATAACATCATGGTCCCTTGTGTGTAATGTGCCTACACACATCCGTCACAGCCTCTTCTTATGTCCCCTCTCTCATCCAGCAAAAGGTATAGAAGTGTGAAAACGCACACCTTCAGATTCAGTGAGAGTTTCTTCCCAGCTGGTATCAGGCAAATGAATCATCCTTCCACAACCAGAGCGCAGTGCTGAACTATTATCAACCTCTTTGGTGACCCTCAGACTATCGTTGATTTGACTTTGCTGGTTTAACTTGCATTAAATGTCATTCCCTTATCATGTTATACCTCTTTATATAGACCACCAGGGGCGCCGGGAGATGGCAGCCCTGCCAGCAGTCTGTTCGTTTTTTTCATCTTTTTGTTATTTTTAGTGTTTGATTTAATCTACTTCGGTTTGGTTTATGTGGGGGGAGGGGGGGGGGGGATCGGGGGGAAACTTGTTTTCAAGTTCCTACCTTCCCGGAGATGTGATCATTTTTCGGATCACATTCTCTGCGCTCTGCGGCCTACTCTCGCTGGAGCTGGAAGCCACCTCGGACTGTCGTGAGGCCCACGGCGGGACGCGTACTTAACATCGGAGCGGATCCCTTGCCTGGGATTGCTCCCACCGTGGCCTGCGGAATTACCACCAAGGGCTCGCAGTCTTGGGAGAAGCTGAGTTGGGAGCTCCCCCTAAACGAGGGGGAAGGTCCGTCCAGCCCGACGCGAGGGGCCCGAACGCCACCAACCATGGGAGTCAAGACCGTCCGGCGTGGGGAGCGTTTGATCGCCCGGCGCGGGGAGCTGACAACCCCCCGATGCGGGAGCTGATCGCCCTGAACGCGGAGGGCCCGAACGCCACCAACTACAGGAGTCAAGACCGTCCCGTTAATGGGGGGATCGAGGCCCCCGACCAAGGAAGAACACAAGGGAAGGACTTGAACTTTATTTCGCCTTCCATCACAGTGAGGAATGTGTCGGAGTCACTGTGGTGGATGTTCACGTTAACATGTGTTTTTGAGTCTTGTTGTTTTTAATTGTATGGCTGACCTGGCCAGTGAAATTCCTCATATGTTGCAAAACATACTTGCACAATAAAATCTGATTCTGATTCTGATTCTGATTTACACTGTAAATGGCTCGATTAATCATGTATTGTCTTCCTGCTGAATGGATAGAAACGCAGCAAGAGCTTCTCACTGTACCTCAGCACACGTGACAATGAACTAAACTGAAACTGAAACTGTTTTGAGTGTGAGGTTTTTGGAGTATTGCATGCACCCTGCAGGGGCGGCACGGTGGTGCAGCGATAGAATTGCTCCTTACACTGGCAGAGACCCAGGTTAAATCTTGACTGTAGGTCCTGTCTGTACGGAGTTTCTACATTCTCCTTGTGACTACGTGGGCTTTACACCAGGTGCTCCAGTTCCCTCCAAACAATCCAGGTTTGTAAGTTATTTGAGTTCTGTAAATTGTAACCTGTCCCCAGTGTGTAGGATTGTGCTGGTGTACATGGTGATCGGTGGTCGGCACGGACTCGGTGGGATGAAGGGCCTGTTGCCACGCCATATCTCTAAATTAAACTAAAGTAAAGTAATTCTGGTCGTCTAATTACAAGGAGGATATGGTGAGTAGAGAGGGTAGAAGTTTACCAGTGTGCTGCTTGGATTAGAGGGTATTAGCTTCAGGGAGAGGGTGGACAGACATGGATTGGTATCTCTGACGCAATGGAGTTTGAGGAAATAGCTGATTTAAAGGAAATGTGTGGGGCAGGTTTGTTACACTGAGAGTGCCTGGAATGCACTGCCAGGGGTGATGCGGGATGGGGGGCAGCTATCGTAGTGGAGTTCAAGAGGTTTTTATTCAGGCAGATGAATATGCAGGGAATGGAGAAATATGGATCACTTACAAGCAGATTAGATTTGTGCATCTTGGCATTATGTTCAGCACAGGTATTGTGGATGAGAAAGTGGGATGACATAGAACTAGTATGAATCGGTGATCGATGGTCGGCGTGGACCTGGAGGGCCGAAGGGTCTGTTTCCATGCTGTATCAATAAATCAATGACATTTTCTGGTTTATTTCTTATTTCAGATTTACAGTTCTTGTTGTGTTTTGCTTTCAAATTAATAGAGCAGATTGGAATGACTTGATCATGCCATTGCTCCACAAACTATACATTTGCACAGCTTAGAGTCCTTGCCATCTTCTGTTTAAAATTAGCACCGGGCAGATGGAACAGTTGGCAACAGGTAGAAGTTAAAGTCAAACTCAGATTGCTATTCTAGGAACAAATAAACAATTAAAAGTGAAATGCAGCAAAATCAATTCAAATTGAATAGGAATGTGAGGGGTAACTTTTTCACACAAAGGGTGGTGGGTGTATGGAACAAGCTGCCAGGGGAGGTAGTTGAGGCAGGGACTATCCTGACATTTAAGAAACAGTTAGACAGGTACATGGATAGGACAGGAAGGACAGGTTTGGAGGGTTATGGACAAAAAGCAGGCAGGTAGGAATAGTGTAGCCGGGACATGTTGGCTGTTGTGGGCAAGTTGAGCCAAAGGGCCTGTTTCCACACTGCATCGCTCTATGACTCTATTAAGAGAAACCAAAAGCTCAGATGGTCAGGCAGCATCTGTGGTGGGAATGGACAGCCAACATTTTGTGCTGGGACCTTTCTTCGGACCCCGTAGTGTTGAGGAGGGAGCTGTTGGCGGCAGTGGACATGAGGAGTGGGTCGGTAGGAGAGGTTCCGGGGTATTGCCTCCAGCGCCTGTAAGGTCAGCTGAAGGAGGCTTTCCCGGGACACAGGCAGTCGGGCGAGGAGAGGGACGTTGGGTCACGGGCCTGCAGCAGCGTGGGGCTTACCTGGATTGGGAGCACTCCAGCATTTCCAGCATGTGGACCAGATTTGGGACTTTGGACTTTGTAATGGTAACTGCATTTGTGGGGTGTGCAAAAGAATTTCATTTTGCTGTGCAGACGTGAAAATAAAGAACCTTTGAACCATTGAACCGTTGGTGGGCCTGAACCGGTAGGCCTGGAAACAGTTGGAAGCCACGTGCGGCAAGATGGTGACTCAGGCAAGTGTTGAGGAGAGGAACATGGCTGTGATGGTGAGTCTGGGTCAGAACTTAGTCGAAGAGCAGGGGAGCAGGAGTCACAGACCGGCAGCAATGTGAGAGGATCTCAAATAAACCCCTTTGGCACATTTTGAGGAGATTTCACAGTTTCTTGTGGCTCCCATTAGATTGAAGAAGAACAAAGCACTTTGGAAATTAGTCTGGAGACACAAGGAATTGCAAATGCTGAATTCTTTAGCTAAACACAAAGTGCTGGAGGAACTCGGGGTCGGCAGCTTCTGTGTAGGGGTTGCACAGACGATGATTCCGTTTGGGATTCTTTTTCAGACCCAAAATGTCTCTTATCCATTCCCTCCACAGATGCTGCCTCACCTGCTGTTACTCCAGCACTTGAAGTTTTTCTTGGAAATTAGTCAGTCAGTTAAACTGACCCACTGCGAGTGTGCCACTGTGAGTGGAGCGTGGAAACAGGCCCATCGGGTGCCTAATATTGTTAATTCGGGCTTAATTGGAGAGGACAGGACACTAAAATTGAGTTAAGGTTTCTGGGCTGCTAGGCCATTTGGTCAATTTAAATGTGCCTTCTGCAGAAATAGGACAAACTGCAGAATGGTGCCAGTTGGTCTAGAGCCTAGATAAGAGCTGCAGGAAGAGAATGAATCATCTGCAGATCCTGACAATTAGGTGCAAATTGCACGGAATGGATTGGATGAATGCAAATCAGCCATACACATTGTACATATTGTTGCAAAGCTTTACTTTGCTAGATGTTGATTGGATTAAGTATTGAGCCTTGTCTGGGTTTCTTGAATATCTGGGCAAATGTTGCGATGTTTGCTTCTTTCACAAGCACCGTTTGAATACATTGTATTAGTTACTGTATTATTGGGTTAGGGAAATATCTATCAAATACTATGTCAATCGATATCTGTTATTGGACTGTAAAGAGACCATCCCTATGTGGTTCGGCCTCTCAAGTTTCGGGGACCTATAAAAGACCGCTCCCACGAGGTCCTCGGTCGATCTGCCGGGAGAACACGTGACCTTCTGGAGCGTCATTGCTTGAGCGAGGCTAAAGACGGCTTGATCAGGCAGATATGAGGATCGAACCCACAGTGATTAGGTATAGTAGTGGGAACTGTAATTGTGTTTTGTCGAAATAAAGTTTAGATGTGCAAGTCCTTGACTCAGTGATTTTTGACTGAAACTAGTCTGGGGGGATGCTTAGACCACCACCCCCGCCTGCACCTCCTAGCCACCCAGCGGCCTCTGTGTTTAAAATAATCTTGCCCTACACATCACATTTAATCTTTATGCCTGTTACCTTAAAATTATGCCCTCTAGACTGTGGGGGGAAAATGATTCCTGGGATGGCAGGACTTTCATATGAAGAAAGACTGGAATCAGTCTGGTGAATCTTCTCTGCACTCCCTCTATGGCAATAATGTCCTTCCTCAGATTTGGAGACCAAAACTGTACGCAATACTCCAGGTGTGGTCTTACCAAGACTCTGTACAACTGAAGTAGAACCTCCCTACTCCTATACTCAAATCCTTTTGCTATGAATCTTATAGAAACTTACAAAATTCTTAAGGTGTTAGACAGGCAAGATCCAGGAAGATTGTTCCCGATGTTGGGGAAGTCCAGAACATGGGGTCACAGTTTAAGGATAAGGGGGAAGTCTTTTAGGACTGAGATGAGAAAAAACATTTTTCACACAGAGAATGGTGAATCTGTGGAATTCTCTGCCACAGAAAGTAGTTGAGGCCAGTTCGTTGGCTATATTTAAGAGGGAGTTAGATGTGGCCCTTGTGGCTAAAGGGATCAGAGGGTATGAAGAGAAGGCAGGTACAGGATACTGAGTTGGATGATCAGCCATGATCATATTGAATGGCGGTGCAGGCTCGAAGGGCCGAATGGCCTACTCCTGCACCTATTTTCTATGTTTCTATGTTTCTAGTCTTTGACATTTCCTCCCTCTGAAAAGGGTTCTGAAATGTTATCTTTTTTTTGTTTCATTTAATGAAATGAATGTTCCTACTGAATCACATCAAATATCTATGTTTTAATATTCCCATGCTGTGAAATAAAATAATGAAGTGCACCAAACCGCTGGTTAGTTTTTGTTGGTTGGTCTATAGTAGGAAGAACTTAAGAAGTACACATGGGAGTAGTCCAAAGGCTACTGATTTTACTGATGAGTACAGAAGTGTCTTTGACCTGAAACATTCACTTGTTTTCCTCCAGCTACATGGACAGCTGAGCATTTCCAGCATTTTCTGTTTTTATTTCGGATTTTTTAGTATAGTTTAGTTTAGATTAGACATATAGCATGGAAACAAGCTCTTCGACCCTCTAAGTCCATGCTGACCATTATTCACCTGTTCACACTAGTTCTATTTCATCCCACTTTTTCATCCACTCCCGACAAAGAGAGGCATTTTTTAACAGAGGCCAATTAACCTACATATCTGCACAGTCTTTTGGATGTGGGAGGAAACAGGAGGAACCATTGAGAAGCCCACACGGTCTCAGGGAAAACATGCAAACTCCATATAGACAGCACCCGAGGTCAGGTTCCAACCGGGGTCTCTGGCGCTGTAAGGCTGCAGCTCGACCAACAGCATAGAGTCATGGAGTGATACAGCATGGAAACAGGCCCTTCTGCCCTACTTGCCCTCACCAGCTACACTAGTCCCACCTGCCCGCATTTGTTCCATATCCCTCCAAATGTGTCCTATCCATGTACCTGTCTAACTGTTTCTTAAATGTTGGTATTGTCCCAGCCTCAACTACTTCCTATAGGTGCTTGTTCCATACATCCACCACCTTTTGTGTGAAAAAGTTTTGCTTCAGATTCCTATTAAATCTTTTCCCCTTCACCTGACACCTATGTCCTCTGGTCCTCGATTCGCCTACTCTGAGCAAGAGACTCTGTGCATCTAAGCATCTGTGCTTCTAAGCTCTGAGCATCTGCAGCTTATTTTTATTCCTCAATGATTGCTGAGTATCGTGTTACTATTGTTAAGGTGAGGAAATGGTGCGGTATAAATAGATACAGCACAGAGCAAGTCATCTCCCACAAAAGCAATCACTAGCTTGCAGGTGGAAGCAAGGAGTTCTATGGTATGTCTGCGAAATATGAATTCATAACAAGGTCAATCGACCACCCTATTCCCATTGTGAAATAGAATTATGTTTCAAATCTTTAAAGTTTTTTAGTGCAGTGCAGCTGATAGAGTCTCTGCCTGAAAACGACAGCGACCTAGGTTTAGTTTAGTTTAGTTTAGAGATACAGTGCGGAAACAGGCCCTTCGGCCCACCGGTTCCACGCCGACCAGCGATCCCTGCACATTAACACGATCCAACACCCACTGGGGCCACATTTTACATTTATCAAGCCAATTTACCTACAAACCTGTATGTCTTTGGAGTGTGGGAGGAAATCGAAGATCTCGGAAAAAAACCCACGCAGATCATGGGGAGAACGTACAAACTCCGTACAGATGGCGCCTTTAGTCAGGATCGAACCCGGGTCTCCGGCGCTGCATTCGCTGTAAGGCAACAATTCTACCGCTGCGCCACTGTGCCTGACGTAACCTTGGATGCTGTCTGTGTGAAGTTTGCACGTTCTCACTGTGACCAAATGGGTTTCCTCCAGGTGCTCCGTTTCCCTCCCACATCCCAAAGACGTGAGGGTTTGTAGGGTAATCGGCCTCTGTCAATTGCCCCAGTGTAGGGAGTGGATGCGAAAGTGGGGTAACATGGAACTAGTGTGAATGGGTGATCAAGTAACCCTGACATTCCCAATCTCTCTATTCCTCCCCCACCAAAGTCGCACTAGCTTCTCGGTTTCACCCAACAAACTAACAATGAACAATAGCCTGTTTCTTTTATCACCGTTACTTTTTTGCATATCTTTCATTCATTGGCCCTTATCTCTCTACATCATCATCTATATCTCTCGTCTCCCTTATCCCTAACCAGTCTGAAGAATGGTCTTGAGCCGAAACGTCACCCATTCCCTCTCATCAGAGATGCTGCCTGTCCCACTTCCAGCTTTTTTATGTCTGTTTTCGGTTCACCATGGACCCGGTGGGCTGAAGGACCTGTTTCCATGCTTTATCTTTCAATTCAATCAATCATTCAAGAATGAAGGAGACCATTTATTGAAGTTGCCATCAGGCCTGAGGACAAAATGGTGTGTTTAAAGCTCTCCAAGTTGTAACAGCGCTGTGTAGCTTGCCCATAACTTAGAACATTGAATCATTGGGTGCTTAGACTGCCCTAGGCCAAACCATTCTTGCTCACTCAGCCTGAACAAAACTCAATTTCTATTATTGTCCCAACGTTTCTGTAACTCATTATTATTTAAGCATTCAGAATCTGGAAAAAATGCCTGTGATGCAAATGTCAGATTATGGTAATTGAAGCAATACAGGAAAAAAAAGAACCGTTATGTTTCTTTGCCCTCAGCTATAAACTATTTGATGAGCTCCTTGTACAGAGTTCATACATTACAATTGAATTTGCCCTTGCTACACCAGTAATATGTCAGGATAATATTGCACTCTGCCACACCCTCAAAGTTCACTTACGCTGTTGATGTATTTGCAATCAAATGTGTTGCCTCACTAAAACTCTTCACCACGGGAAGTTTATAAAGTTCCGGACCTCAATGAACTACATTATTTCCGTCGCTAACTGTTCACACAAAAATCAATTTCGCTCCTCAATTCTTTCAGCACAGTACTAATCACAATCACAATCACAGTGCAACACGGTGGCGCAGTGGTAGAGTTGCTGCCTTCCAGCCCCAGAGACTCGTGACTACGGGTGCTGTCTGTATGAAATTTGTTCGCTCTCCCCGTGACTGCGTGGGTTTTCTCCGGGTGCTCCTGTTTACCACCCACATTCCAAAGGCATGCAGGCTTGTTGGTTAATTGGCTTCTATAAAATTTGTAAATCGTACCTTATGTGTGGGATAGTGCTAGTGTACGGGGTGATCACTGGTTGGCGTGGACTCGGTGGGCCGAAGGTTCTGTTTCCATACCGAGGCTCTAAAGTCTAAAGTAAAGTCACATAAAGCAGTTCAGTTTAGTTTATTGTCACCGAGGTACAGTGAAAAGCTTTTGTTGCATGCTATCCAGTCAGCGGAAAGATAATACATGATCACAATCAAGCCATGTACAGTGTAGTTACAGTACATGATAAGGGAATAATGTATAGAGTGCACGGTTAAGCCACAAAGACCCAGCAAGGAGAGTCCAAGAGACATCAAAGAGGTAGTAATTCAACACTGCTCTCTGGGTGTGGTAGGATGATTTACTTGCCTGGTAACAGCTGGGAAGAAACTGTCCCTGCATCTGGAGGTGTGCGTTTTCACACTTCTATACCTTTTGCCGGATGGAAGAGGCAAGAGGTGGGTGGAGGCTGTGACTTCTGCAGCAGGGAAGGTGCCCCGGTAATTCATGTCAGCAGGAGGCACAAGAGACCACAGATGCTGGGGTCCTGAGATGTTGCGCAAAACATGAAGTGAAGATGGACACAAAATGCTGGTTAATGGGTCAGGCAGCATCTCTGGAGAGAAGGAATGGGTGATGTTTCGGGTTGAGACCCTTCTTCAGACTGATGTCAGGGGACGGGGTGGGACGAAGATAGAATGTAGTCGGAGACAGTGAGACTGGTGGGAGAATTAGGGAACGGAGGGGATGGAGAGAGAGGGAAAGCAAGGGCTATCTGAAGTTAGAGAAGTCAATGTTCATATCGCTGGGGTGTAAACTATCCAAGCGGAATATGAGGTGCTGTTCCTCCAATTTGCGCCAGGCCTCACTGACAATGGAGGAGGCCTATGGCAGAAAGGTCAGATTGGGAATGGGAGGGGGAGTTGAACTGCTGAGCCACTGGGAGATCAAGTCGGTTAAGATGGACTAAGCGGAGTAGTTCAGTGAAACGATCACCGAACCTGCGCTTGGTCTTGCCGATGTGGAGAAGTTGACACCTGGAACAGCGGATACAGTAGATGAGATTGGAGGGGGGTGCAAATGAACCTCTGCCTCACCTGGAATGGCTGTTTGGCTCCTTGGTTGGAGTCGAGGAGGGAGGTAAAGGGACAAGTGTTGCATCTCCTGCGGTTGCACAGGGAGGGGGTGGTTTGATTGGAAAGGGACGTGTTAACCAGGGAGTTGCGGAGGGAACAGTCTCCGCAGAAAGCAGCAGGGGTGGAGATGGGAAGGTGTGGCCAGTAGTGGGATATCGTTGGAGGTGGCTAAAAATGTTGGAGGATTATATGCTGCATGCGACGGCTGATGGGGTGGAAGGTGAGGACAAGGGGGACTCAGTCCTTGTTATGAATGGGCGGAGAGGGAGTAAGAGTGGAGCTGCGGGATATCGATCAGACCCTAGGGAGAGTCTCATCTATAATTGAAGAGGGGAACCCCCCGTTTCCTAAAGAATAAGGACATCTCCAATGCCCTGGTATGGAAATGTCGGTCTGTTTCCTGTGATGGAGACAGTGAGATCTAGAAATGGTAGGGAGAAGTCGGATATGGTCCAAGTGAATTTGAGTGCAGGATGGAAATTAGTGGTGAAGTTGATGAAGTCAGTGAGTTCTGCATGGGTGCAGGTAGCACCAATGCAGTCATCAATGTAGCGGAGGTAGAGTTCGGGGATAGGGCCAGTGTTCTCATGGAACAGGGATTGTTCAACGTACCCTACAAAGAGGCAGGCATAGCTGGGGCCCATGTGGGTGCCCATAGCTACGCCTTGGGCTTGGCGGAAGTGGGAGGATTCGAAGGAGAAGTTGTTGAGCGTAAGGACCAGCTCTGCAAGGCGGAGCAGTATTGGTAGACAGAAATTGGCTGGTTCTGTGGTCAAGGAAGAAACTGTGGGCTTTAAGACCCCCCTGGTGGGGGATGGAGGTGTAGAGTGACAGGACATCCATGGTGAAGATAATGGAATGGGGGCCTGGAAAACTGAAGTCATTGAGGAGACGAAGAGCGTGTGAGGTTTCTCAGACATAGGTAGGGAGGGATTAATCCGGGGGGGATAGGATGGAGACGAGGAATGTGTGAATTAATTTGGTGGGACATGAAAAAGCAGAAACAATGGATCTGCCAGGACAGTTCTGTTTCTGGATTTTGGGGCGAAGATAAAACCGGGCTGTGCGGGGCTGGGGAACTATAAGGTTGGAGGCTTTAGAGGGTAGAGATCCGGAAGTGATGAAATCAGTAATGGTGTTTGGGATTAAGACCTGGTGCTCATCTGAGGGGTCATGGTCCAAGGATAAGTTGGAGGAAGTGTCTGAGATATGTCGCCTGGCCTCAGTCCGGTTCAGCACAGCGCGCCAGACTACCACGGCACCTCCCTTGTCAGTGGGTTTGATTATCTCTGCAGAGATGTTTCTGGTCGAGACACTTCTTCAGACCAGATATAATATAATATCATGTCAAGGCTGGGAGTAGTCGCTGGTTTGAAGTAGAGTGTTGTATTATTGACGGTTCATTGTTGCTCTGTTCAGATTAACTTGGTTTAGAGATATATAAGGAAACTGGTCCCACCGTCGACCAATGATCACCTGTTCACATTAGTTATCCCACTACACACTAGGTCAATTAACCTACAAATCCTCACGTCGTTGGGTTGTGGGAGGAAACTGGAGCACCCGGAGAAAAACCATCTGGTCAACGTGCAAAGTCCACACATCCAGCACCCGGGGTCGAGGAGTGAGGCCGCAACTCTACTGCTGCACCACTGAGTCGTCCTGTAATGCCATTACGTGCAAAATAGTTAATTCCTTCAGCAGGCAATGGTCTAGATGTATGGAGAAAAAATGCCCTCCAGCAGCTGCAGAGGGACAAACTCCCAGGCCTGAATGGCCTGACTGCAGAGTTCCTCCGAACCATTTGGGAGGCTAAACATTCTAGTCCTGAGAGAGCGTCTGGTGTCCTGAGAGACACCCCTGTCTTGGTGGGTGGCTGTGGTGGTCCTTCTACCCAAGAAGGGCAACATCTGTCTATTGAAGAACTAGCGTCTGGTCTCTCTCCTCAGCTTGAACTACAAGATCCTTGCCTATGGCAGTGGCCAACCATCTGGGCTCAGTACTGGCCAGTAAACTGGTATTTAGCAGAGACAAAATGCTGGAGTAACTCAACAGGACAGGCAGCATCTCTGGAGAGACGGAATGGGAGACGTTTCGGGTCGAGACAACTTCGTCAGACCTTTCTTTAGATCTTCCTGCACAACTGATACTTGGTGGTGGGTATTTTGACATTGTTTATTTTGTAAATATTATTGTTGTAAATGACTGAGTAAATGTATTTTTGGTACGAAAAAAGCGAATTTATCACCATCCAGTGCAATACTGTAGCTGAACACACATTGTGTCTGTTCAGGCTGTCTAATCCATTGTTACACTCAATACAACACACTGGTCTGTACATTGTCACCATGCCGACCAACACATGGAAAATTAACTTGCAGCAAATTCACCGACACTTGAGGCAATCTTCTCTAGTCTCGTGGGTTTCATTCATGTGCGTGCCATTTGAAGGACAGCTTGCCTTTGTAACGAGTCATACACTCATTCCTCCGGATCGCTCACTGAATTTACGCAAGTAAAATGTTACTTTCCTTTGCCTGGTAAGAATCCCACAAAACAGCCAGCACTTTCTGAAAACACAAGGTGGTGCATTCTTCAGCCAAACAATGCAAATTTATGCTCAATTTCAAAGATGTTCCACAACTGTAGGTTATGCTTCAGCATAACGTTTTATTCACTTAGTGTCTTAATCATAAGATCATAGTGATAGGAGCAGAAATAGGCCATTTGGCCCATCAAGTCTACTCTACTATTCAATCATGGCTGATCTATCTCTCCCTTCTAACCCCATTCTCCTGCCGCCTCCCCATTAGCTCTGACACCCGTGTTAATCTGAACCAACACAGTGAGAAGTAAGGAGATTATGCAGGCAGTGAGGAAAGCCAATGTCATGTTGGCCTTTATAACGAGAGGAATCGAATATAGAAGCAAATAGGTCCTTCTGCAGTTGTACAGAGCCCTAGTGAGGCCACACCCGGAGTATTGAGTGTGGTTTTGGTCGCCTAATTTGAGGAAGGACATTCTTGCTGTTGAGGGAGTGCAGTGTGGGTCTACAAGGTTAATTACCGGGATGGCGGGACTGTCATATGCTGAGAGAATGGAGCAGCTAGGCTTGTACACTCTGGAGTTTCGAAGGATGAGAGGGAATCTCATTGAAACATATAAGATTGTTAAGGGTTTGGACACAGTAGAGGCAGGAAACATGTTCCCAATGTTGGGGGAGTCCAGAACCAGGGGCCACAGTTTAAGAATAAGGAGTAAGCCATTTAGAACGGAGACGAGGAAACACTTTTCTCACAGAGAGTGGTGAGTCTGTGAAATTCTCTGCCTCAGAGGGCAGTGGAGGCAGGTTCAAGAGAGAGCTAGATGGGGCTCTTAAAAATAGCGGAGTCAGGAGATATGGGGAGAAGGCAGGAACGGGGTACTGATTGGGGATGATCAGCCATGATCGCATTGAATGGCGGTGCTGGCTCAAAGGGCCGAATGGCCTACTGCACCTATTGTCTATTGTCTATTGTCTATTGAAGCATTCACCAATGCTTGACGGAAATTTCAGCTTCACATGTTTAGTTTAGAGTAGAGATATAGCGGGGAAACAGGCCCTTCGGCCCATCGAGTCCGCGCCAACAAGCAATCCCCATACACTAGCACTATGCTACACAATCCCTACTGAAGCCAATTAACCTACAAACCTGTACGTCTTTGGAGCGTGAGAGGAAACCAAAACATGTGGGGAAAACCAACGCGGTCACAGGGAGAATGTACAATTTCCGTACAGACAGCACCTGTAGTCAGGATTGAACCTGGATCTCTGACGCTGTAAGGCAGCAACTACTACTGCGCCACCGTGCCACCCTTCCTCCTTTCAACATAAAACCATCAACATCTTTCACTGAAGTCATCTGGGTTCATCAGATGCATTCCTTTTACATACACATATGGTTGGGCATTGTTAAGAATGGAGTGTGACACCATGTAAATATTTATTCCTTGTCACGTACGTGTAGGGACATCTGTTTATGATATCAGCCCCATGTTAAATGAGTTGCTTGCTATTCCCGGAATAATTTATGCTTTATTTAACTGCAACTGTTATTGGAAGTAACAAAGGGAGACACAGTGGCGCAGTGGTAGTGTTGCTGCCTTGCAACGCCCAAGACAATAGACAATAGGTGCAGGAGTAGGCCATTCGGCAACTTCAAGCCAGCACCACCATTCAATGTGATCATGGCTGATCATCCACAATCAGTACCCCATTCCTGCCTTCTCCCCATATCCCCGTGGGTTCGATCCTGATTACTGGTGCTGTCTGTATGGAGTTTGTATGTTCTCCTGTGACAACGTGGGCTTTCTCCGGGATCTCCAGTTTCCTCCAACAATCCAAGATGTACAGGTTTGCAGGTGAATAAGCTTTGTATAATGGTAAATTGTCCCTTGTGTGTGTAAGATAGCGTCAGTATGTGCATGATCGCTGGTCGGCGTGAACTCAGTGGGTCGAAGGGCCTGTTTCCGCTCTGTTTCTCTGAACTAAACTGAACTAAACAACTGTAATCAGACTTCTGAACAGTCCTGCCATAAGTTGGGGTACAGACCTGATTTACCAGCCTACCTCATTGCAGATATTGGGCTTTTTCTCTGCAAATGTAGTTTTGAGATACAGCACGGAAACCAGCACTTTGTCCCACCGGGTCCTCGCCGACCAGCGATCCCAGTACACCAGCACTTACAAATTCTGCTGTGAATTGTCTGCATAAAGATACATCCTGCATTTAGTTCAGTTTAGATTAGAGATACAGTGCAAAAACAGGCCCTTCAGCCCACTGAGTCCGTGCCAACCAGACATCCCCACACATTAACATGCACAAGTGACAATTTTACATTTAACCTGCAAACCTGTACGTCTATGGAATGTGGGAAGAAATCGATGATCTTGAAGAAAACACTCGTGGTCACGGGGAGAACGTACAAACTCTGTACCGACAGCATCGATAGTCAGGATGGAGCCCGGGTCTGTAGTGCTGCAACACTAGCAACTCTAAAGCTGCGCCACCGTGCCACAAATGAAAAAGTTATCAAATTAAATGATATTCTATGATCGATCCATGATCGATATCAGGTTTGAATTATTAGCTGACAATAAATGTTTAAAATGTTCAAGTGTTGCTGGATAAAGATTTTTATAGAGTAATTTTGCTGTTCAGCACATAAGCAGTACAACTGTACATGCTGTCTAGGATGTACACCTAGCCTAATCTTCTGTATGCATCCCTCAAACTTTTTCCCTATCCAAGTACGTGTCCAAATGCCCTTAAAATTATATAGCAAATTCATAGCAAAAGGATTTGAGTACAAGAGCACGGACGTTCTACTGCAGTTGTACAGGGTCTTGGTTAGGCCACACCTGGAGTATTGCGTACAGTTTTGGTCTCCTAATCTGAGGAAAGACATTCTTGCCATAGAGGGAGTACAGAGAAGGTTCACCAGACTGATTCCTGGGATGGCAGGACTTCCATATGAAGAAAGACTGGATAGACTTGGCTTGTACTCATTGGCTATATTTAACAGGGAGTTAGATCATTGGCTATATTTAAGAGGGAGTTTGATGTGGCCCTTGTGGCTAAAGTGATCAGAGGGTATGGAGAGAAGGTAGGTACAGGATACTGAGTTGGATGATCAGCCTTGATCATATTGAATGGCGGTGCAGGCTCGAAGGGGCGAATGGCCCACTCCTGCACCTAATTTCTATGTTTCTATGTTTCTATGTACTTGCTGGAATTTAGGAGATTGAGGGAGGATCTTATAGAGACTTACAAAATTCTTAAGGGGTTGGACAGGCTAGATGCAGGAAGATTGTTCCCGATGTTGGGGAACTCCAGAACACGGGGGTCACAGTTTAAAGATAACGGGGAAGTCTTTTAGGACCGAGATGAGAAAAAAAATTTTCACACAGAGTGGTGAATGTGGAATTCTCTGCCACAGAAGGTAGTTGAGGCCAGTTCATTGGCTATATTTAAGAGGGAGTTAGATGTGGCCCTTGTGGCTAAAGGGATCAGGGGGTATGGAGAGAAGGCAGGTACAGGATACTGAGTTGGATGATCAGCCATGATCATATTGAATGGCGGTGCAGGCTCGAAGGGCCGAATGGCCTACTCCTGCACCTATTTTCTAAGATTCTATGATTCTATATCTGCCTTAATCACTTCCATTGGCAGCTCCCTCTATGTCACCACCACATTCTGAGTGAAAACTATTCTATAGCCCCGTCCCATGGTACGAGTTCATTCCAAGAGCTCTCCCGAGTTAAAAAAAATCAAACTCAGGGTAAGCATGGAGAATAGTAAGATTGAACGAGAACTTACCAGTTCGAAGGTTGATCTTTATTTTATGAGGAGTCGAAGTGAGGGATTTCGTGAAGAGCCCACCGGCGCGCATGCTCGACATACTTCAAAGTAGCGGCGTGGAATCACAGAAACCAACAATAGAAATGACTTTGCATAGTAAGATTGAAGTGACTAAGATTACCAGATGAAGGTGACTGAGGGTTGGGCGAGGAGGGCACGAAATCCCTCACTTCGACTCCTCATAAAATAAAGATCAACCTTTGAACTGGTAAGTTCTCGTTCAATCTTACTATTTCATTTCGGAGTCACGTGAGTGACTTCGTGAAGACTTCAAAGCTTCTGTGATTTCACGCCCTGGACCACGTCCATGCTGACACACCACTACCAGGGATGGATGGGAGGAACAAACTTGCTCAATAGTTCATACTGCAAAACAAGAGCATATTTATTAATAACAAATCAAAAACCCCTCATGCGGGGACATCTCCACGTTCTGAACCTGCATTCAGCACGGCTTCTGCGAATTGTAGAGGAGCAGCAACAGGCTTGTTATAAAAACGCTGGAACACAGCTTCATTAGCCCATCCTGCTGTGGCGAGAATTTGGTCCATGGGCACCTCCATGACCCTCGCCGCTGACGTCGATGCAGCCCTGGTGGAATGAGACTTGAACACATTAGTGTCGATACCTGACTTACCCAAGACGACTCGAAGCAACCTGGATATCGTCTGGACTGTCACTCGATGATGAGGTCTCTTATGAGTGACAAGCAGGTATCTCTCCATTCCTCTGATGCGTGCCGTCACCTTGACATAGTGGCGGATATGTGAGGCTAAACATAGCCTAGCATCTGCGGGGTATGCCGGGAACTTCAGCTGCAGCCCTGTGCACCCAGGTCTATGCTGCTTTAGTAGCTCGTCAATGAAAAAGACTACTTCTGTAGGGGTAGAAGTCATTCTGTCGACACGAAGTTTGTGTAGTGTCTGTACCCTCTGAGCTGAAGTCAGCGCTAGTAACATCACCAGCTTCATGGTGAGTTGGTCCAGTTGGAGCCCTTCCATGGGAGACCACGTCCTGAGCAGGGTTAATACGTCCCTGACATCCCAGGTGATATTATAGCGTGGTGTAGGCGGAGTCATATTGAATATACCCCGCATGAGTCTGGACACTAGCCTGTTGGATCCTACCCCAATATTGAGGTAGAATGATAGCGCACTTCTGGCGCTGTTGATGGCACTGTAACTTAAGTGTTCATCATGGTGCAACCCCGCGAGGAATTCCAGGACGTCGGTTATTGTCACGTCATCGTACGTGATGCGAGAGGGGCTGCAGTAGGCTTCCCACTTCTTAATATGCGAGCGGTATCTTCGCCTTGTGGACTCTCGGCACGACGCCCCGATGGTATCCATGGTCCGAGCCGAGAGGCCGTATTGGACTAACGGCCTGTTCAGAACCTGCAAGCCAACAAATTTAAATAGCCATGGCAGGGATGTGGCTCCCCTGAGACAGGGTGAGTAACCAATTGTGGGCAACCCTTCAAAAGGACCCAAGGTTCGTTGAGCATGTCAAAGACCACCGGATACTAAGGCTGTGTGGGCCAGTCAGGTATAAAAAGGATGCCCTTGGCAGCATCTGCCTGAATCTTTCGCAATACCCGACTGATGAGGCAAAACGGGGGGAAGGCATAGAAAAACCAATTCCCCCAGTCCAGCGAGAATGCATCTAGCGCTATTGCCCCAGGATCTGGTTCCCATGAAACGCAGGTTGGTACCTGATGGTTCAACCGTGACGCAAAAAGGTCAATGTCCGGTTTACCAAATTTGGCTGTGACTTTAGAAAAAATCTCAGGATGCAACATCCATTCAATATTGTCATTAAATTTGCGTGACCTGGTGTCCGCCACAGTATTAAGCTCACCTGGCAAATAGGTAGCTGAAATCCAAATGTCTCTTTGAACACACCAGAGCCAAATTGAGTTAGCCAATTTGTCACACGAAACTGACCTGGTACCACCCATATGGTTTAAGTATGCCACTGCTGTGGTGTTGTCTATTTGGAGACGGACATGTGCTCCAACAAGCTTGGAACAATACGCACAAAGTCCGTGGAATGCTGCCAGCAACTCCAAATAGTTAATCCCTTGAGTCAACAACATCGTTGATTCAAGGGTGTCCCATCTGCCCCCACAACTAGAGCAATTATCCGTGGCTCCCCAGCCATTGGAGCTTGCATCAGTCTGCAAATATACCACCGGATTAGCCTCCCTGATAGGCTTGAATGAGCTGCTAATGTGACACACCCACCATTGCAACTCATTTATTGCTTCGGGCAGCAGCTGCATGTACCGATCATAATGACCAGCGTTCTGTTTTAACGCAGCAATTTTAGCTCTTTGCAAATTCTGATAATGCAAAGGTCCATATCGCGCTGCCGGAAACAAAACTACAAGCTTCCCAATTATTGTAGCTGAATGCCGAATCGATGGTATATTGGTGCGGATTAAATCTTGACACACCTGGGTAATCTCCTCAATCTTGTTAATTGGAATGGTAACCCTCATGCTCATAGAGTTCACCGTGAACCCTAGGTAATTAATCACCTGGGCAGGGCAGAACTTTGATTTCTCTGGATGGACAATAAACCCTAATTGTTGAAATATATTGACAGCAGCTGCAACACCCTGTTCAGCCAATTCCAGGGTGTGGCCCACAATTAAGATATCATCTAAGTAGGCCATAACTATATGGTGTCGTTGTCTCAAATAAGCCATAATTGGTTTCACTAATTTAGTGAACAATCTCGGGGCTGTGGTGAGCCCATTAGGCAAAGCCTTGTACTGCCAGAGTTGCCCCATCCAGATGAATTTCAAAAACCTTCTGTCGTATTTCTGGATGGATACTGAATAATATGCGTCTTTCAAATCGATGCATGCCATAAAGCAACCATGAGAAATCAATGATTTGGCTGTTTCAAACGTATCCATTTTAAAATGAGTATATGTTACAAAAGTATTCAAACGGGTTAGATCAATAATGACACGACAACCTCCATCCTTCTCAGGTCTGGTGAATATATTCGAAACAAATTCAACTGGCTCATGCACCGCTCTCTCAATCACTCCCTTCTGCTCAAGACTTAAAAGTTCCTTGTAGCCGGCTGCCTGTTCTGCAGCAGATAATTTAAACGTTCGAGCGGGCATGTGCTGGGATGGAGGAATGTCGCCATTAATAAACTCAATTTTGTGCCCCTGAATATTCTGCAACACATACTCGTCACCAGTAAAATTACCCCATGCACCCAAAAACAACCGAAGGCGACCACCAACATGTGAAGTTAAACAAAGAGAAAAGAGAGAACCAGACCCCGTCACCTCCGTGGTTACCGGCGGTCCTTGACACGCGTGGGTGGGCGTGGAGGTGCTGGGTTGGCTTGAGGGCGCGGCGTCTTCGTTTTCCACCAGGGTCTCTGCCGACCCTGTCCTAAAAAAGACCCCTGGTGCTGGGTCTGATGTTGCTGTCATTGTGGAGCTTGAGGGTGGGTCCTCGTCGAGGTACTAGCAGACCCTCATGATCGAATGTATGGAGACTTTGAGCCTGACGGTGCGGGGGCACTCTGAGAGCGCATGATCCCCACCGTTTTGGCTTGTTCGTCAAGCTCTTTGACTCTCTTCGAGAGGTCCTCCCCAAAGAGCTGACGGGGCGGGGGCGGCGGCGGTGGTTTGCACAATCCTGCAAACTTCGGATTGAGCGCTGGGCGGATGCTGGTTTTGCGAAACCCGTTGATTTCGTGCTGGGTCGCGCACAGGAGGGCCAGAGCATCTTCCTGGTCCAAATTCAGTTCGTCCCCGTCCACCGACCGCGCAAAGGCGGTAATACCGGCCGTGAGGAGCTTCAGGATCTGCTGCAATTTTACCTCTTGTTGACGGATAGCCGCACTGATGTTGCCCCATATCGGCGTATTGACCACAGGCACGTTGAGGGAGTTGCAATTGGATGGAGCCTTGTGACGGCTCATTGCCTGAATGAGGACTTCTTCCTGTAGTTGCTGGTTGTTAAGAAAGTCCACAGTGGCTGCCAGCTTTGCGTTTAAAGGAAGTCCAGATGAATGTGGGGCCGCAAACTTGGTCGCCACATCCAAAAGATCCTCCGCTAGCACCTCCAACGGAGATGGTATGGGATCCACCAAAACCTCCTCCTCCTGCTGCTCCAGGCTGATGGTAGAGGCTGGTGACGACGCCCTGTGCCTGTTGCTGCCCTGCTGTTGTTGACTTTGAAGCAGGAGCACCAGCAGCCGCTCCATACGGTCAATACGCCCTTCACCCTGAACACTCAGGTGGTCGGAGTCCTCCGGCTCTGAAAAGAATACCGGGCTCCTATCATCGGCCCGCACCTCATCGAGGCCCTGCCGGTGCCGCTAGTTGTCGCTAACAGCCGCCGAGGCGAAACTGCGCGATTCCCGCGCGGGTGTGTTCAACCGCCTCCGTTTAGCGGGAGCTGAAGCCACTGCCACTAAGGGCACTTGCGGCGTGGTGTCGGCACCAGCCGAAGCATGGCTGCCTGAAGCCCGCGCAGGCTTGCCGGCTGCCCACATCGTGGACCTTGCCGACGCATGGTCTCGCCCACCCATCCATGGGGGGCTCGGCGACCGTGACGAGACCCGACTCAACCGACCCGTCCCGGCGTCGAGAGTCGGGGTGTGCCGGCTGGACCTCACAGCCGCCCCGGGTCTCGCCCTGGAACCTGACCGCTCCTCCGTGTCAGGCAATGCCTTAGCCCTGGTAGGGTTAGGCTTCTGGGCTCCTGCCCTTCCCCTACTCGGAGGGCTGAGTGGAACAGGCCGTGCAGCCGCACGCACCCTGCTCGAGGTCGCCAGCGAGCCCGCTGACGACCTGACTGCCATGGCAGGGTCCTCCTGCTCTGGCGGCACACCACACTCCTCCTCATCGAACTCCTCCGAGCTGTGGTGTGCTGGCGGATCTGGACCTTTAACCACAGGGCTTACCCACATCTCCGCCTGAGTCCCGGCCTGCGTTGCAGGTACTGCCGATGGTAAAGGCCCCGGTACTGTTGACCGGCGAACTCGTCCTGACGTCCTCCGGCCCTTGGAACTCCCATCCATGTCCTTGCTGCAAGACATAACCAACAACAAGGACCACCAACTAAAGGTAGAATACTCACCTCCGTGGCCCCTTATGAAGGGCTGGCGAGGAGCGCGCTCCACCGCCAGCCGTCGCAGCAACGCGGTACGACGATATGTCGAGCATGCGCGCCGGCGGGCTCTTCACGAAGTCACTCACGTGACTCCGAAATGAATTGAATGTAACGGGTACGTCGGACCTCGAAGACGTCTCTTAGCGGCTCGTAACGCTAATGGCAGGTATTCGGGAAGACTCGCTAACGGCAGGTAAGCACAGGAAGATTTATGAAGATTTTCAACATGTTGAAAAATGTCCACGAGAGCCCTGAGTACCGACGAGCGTACTTTAACGTAAATCTCCGAGTTCGAATCAGGGCAAACTCGGGAGAACTCTTGGAATGAACTCGTACCGTGGGACAGGGGTTTAAACAGACTTTCACTATTTTAACCTGTTTTAGCCTCTCTTAGAATAAAAATCTGATTGTTTAACCTAGAGTATTTATGCCAGTTAATCTCTACAACGTCACTCCAAAACTTCCTACGTTCTAGTGAGACCAAACTCAGGTGGCATGGTGGGCCAGCAGCAGAGACCCGGGCTCAATCCTGACTACGGGTGCTGTCTGTACGGAGATTATACATTCTTCCTGTGACCTGCATGGGTTTTCTCCAAGATCTTTGGTTTCCTCCTGCACTTCACAGGTTTGTAGGTTGGTATAAATGTAAGTATTGTCCCTAGTATGTCTGCATGATGTCAGTAAGGCCTTTGACAAGGTTCCTCAAGGTTCCTCATGGAAGGTTGGTTAAGAAGGTTCAACTGTTGCGTATAAATGCAGGAATAGCAAGATGGATTCAACAGTGGCTGAATGGGAGAAGCCAGAGGGTAATGGTGGATGGCTGTTTGTCGGGTTGGAGGCAGGTGACTAGTGGGGTGCCTCAGGGATCTGTGTTGGGTCCTTTGTTGTTTGTCATGTACATCAATGATCTGGATGAAGGGGTGGTAAATTGGATTAGTAAGTATGCAGATGATACCAAGATAGGGGGTGTTGTGGATAATGAAGAGGATTTCCAAAGTCTACAGAGTGATTTAGGCCAGTTGGAAAAATGGGCTGAAAGATGGCAGATGGAGTTTAATGCTGATAAATGTGAGGTGCTACACCTTGGCAGGACAAATCAAAATAGGACGTACATGGTAAACGGTAGGGAATTGAAGAATACAGTTGAACAGAGGGATCTGGGAATAACTGTGCATAGTTCCTTGAAGGTAGAATCTCATATAGATAGGGTGGTAAAGAAAGCTTTTGGTATGCTAGCCTTTATAAATCAGAGCATTGAGTATAGAAGCTGGGATGTAATGTTAAAATTGTACAAGACGTTGGTGAGACCAAATCTGGAGTATGGTGTACAATTTTGGTCGCCCAATTATAGGAAGGATGTCAACAAAATAGAGAGGGTACAGAGGAGATTTACTAGAATGTTGCCTGGGTTTCAACAGCTAAGTTACAGAGATAGGTTGAATAAGTTAGGTCTTTATTCTCTGGAGCGCAGAAGGTTAAGGGGTGACTTGATGGAGGTCTTTAAAATGATGAGAGGGATAGACAGAGTTAATGTGGACAAGCTTTTCCCTTTGAGAATAGGGAAGATTCAAACAAGAGGACATGACTTTAGAATTAAGGGACAGAGGTTTAGGGGTAACATGGGGGGGAACTTCTTTACTCAGAGAGTGGTAGCGGTGTGGAATGAGCTTCCAGTGGAAGTGGTGGCGGCAGGTTCGTTGGTATCATTTAAAAATAAATTGGATAGGCATATGGATGAGAAGGGTATGGAGGGTTATGGTATGAGTGCAGGCAGGTGGGACTAAGGGAAAAAAGTTGTTCGGCACGGACTTGAAGGGCCGAGATGGCCTGTTTCCGTGCTGTAATTGTTATATGGTTATATGGTTATGATGTTAATGTGGGGGATCGCTGGTCAGTGCGGACTCAGTGGGCCGAAGGGCCTGTTTCTGCGCTGTATCTCTAAACTAAACTAAACTAAACCTATCTCAGATTATCCAATCTCTCCTTAAAAGTGAAGTTCACCAATCCAGGCAAGATCCTGGTAAATCTCTTCTGTTTGCTTTCAAATGCTAATTGATTCATTCTGTAGATTTGACAACCAGAACTGTGCACAATACTCCAAGTGCAGCCTAACCAATATTCTGAACAAATGCAATATGGTCTAACACATGAAGTCATAGAGTAATATTATGTGGAAACAGGCCCTTCAGCCCAACTTGCCCACGCCAATCAACCTGTCCCATCAACTGTAGTCCAATCTGCTTGTGTAAGACTCATATCCTTATGAACCTATGTACTCGTCCAAATGAGTTTTAAACTTTGTGATATAACCTGCCTTAGCCACCTCCTCTGGCAGCTCTTTCCATACACCCATCACCCTCTGTATAAATACGTTGCCTCTCAGGTTCCTATTAAATATATTCCACCGTTAATCATATGTCCTTTGTTACTTGAGTTCCCTACGCGGGGTAAAATAATCTATGCCTTGTCCCTATCTATTCCTTTCATGGTCTATGCACCACTATAAGATCACCCCTCATCATCCTGCGCTCCAAGGAATAAAGTCTTAACCTGCTCAACCTCTCCTTGCAGCTCATGACCAGCCTATCTGCCTGGGTGCTTTATATAGGCATGTTACAAAACGTAACTTTAGCTGCAGAGCAGTTCTGCCACTGCCCTTGTGCGCGACTTTGGCGCCTTAGAGAGGGGGAAGGGTCTAAAATGCCGTTTACTCCAGACCATTCAAATCGATTAATCTCAGCAGATTTAGTTGCTGAAGAAAAATCACTCTGACATTTGTTTTATGGAGGTATTTTTAAACTGCGCTGAATAATTTAATTGCTAGAGTGAATTAAAAATCATCTTCTAAAGCCATGAACGCCGACAACGGGACGGATCTTACGGAGGGGACAAAAGAAGGTACACAATTTATTTTTACATAAAAACGTGCTTCTTAGGAAGCCTTTAATCAAAATTTCATGTTGCGAAAAGGTGACTTAAAAAGTATACGAACCAGCTGTATTTTTCCTGCCGACTGGGGGTTAAATTCACCGCAAGCCGCAACGTTCCAAACGATCGCGTTCCACGAAAACCCACTCGCAAGTTGATTTAAATAGCCATTAATTTACGGGAATTAAACACTAAATTCCTTCAATATGGCCTATAAATTCATGACAATGAGATTTTAAAATCATGTTATATTGTGAATTCTTGTGTGAATGTTATTTGGACACAGGCTTTTAAAAAATGTTAACCTTTTCTTAAGAAATGGATAGATGTTTAGATCTAGTAATTGAATTTTGTAATTAGCTACAATTAGGTAACTAACTATTTATATGCTTTAATTTCTGGCCATCCAAGTAAGATTGTTTCACATTTGTTTCAGAATGCTTCAATCTCTAATAACTGAAAATTTCATTCAGTTCTCTTAATTTTTAAGAATGTTATGGGCTTTTGACTGTCCTTGATCACAGCTTTTGTGTTAAGTCAATGGAAAAGTAATAGGGAACAAGGTGCTAATTTCTGAGTATGAAAATGGCCATAACATTTTTAATACTGAAGATATGAAAATGAATTAGGTGTCAAATTAAACTTATTTTTATGCTTTATCTGATGGGATAAATTGCAGACTTGATATTTTAAATCTCAAAATGTTGTAATGTTGCTACTATATATTTGGACTCCTAGATCCCTCTGCTCTACAACACTCCCCAGAGCCCTGTCATTCAGGTCCTGCTCGGGTTAGATTTCCTTAAATCCATCAACCATTTCTCAGCCTAAATACTGAATCGATCAAGTTCCTGCTGCAATTTGTGCAACCATCTTCACTATCTACACTTTAGTGTCATCTGCAAACTCACTAATCATGCCTTTTATGTTCCCATACAATTCATTGACATAGATAACAAATAGCAATGGGCCCAGCTTCGAACCAGGAGGCACACCACTAGTTACAGAATTCCAGTCCGAAAAACTACCTTCCACCATCACCCTCTGCTTCCTTCCATGAAGCCGACCTTCTAGCCAGTCATCTAGCTCTCCTTGAAACCCGTGTGATCTAACCTACCAGAGCAGCATACCATGGCGAACCTTGTCGAATGTTTTGCTGAAGTCCATATTTGCAACATCTACCAACTCTACAGCCTCATCAACCTTTTTGGTCACGTCTTCAAAAAACTCAGATTTGTGAGACACGATCGCCCACGTACAACCCACTCCACCCCATTTTGCAACTGTTCTATGTTCCTCTGTATTAGAATCTTTAGTCATAGTCATACAGCATCGAAACAGGCCCTTTGGCCCAATGCCCACACTGACCAACATGTCCCATCTACACTTGTCCGACCTATCTGCATTTGGCCCATTTCCCTCTAAACCTGTCCTATTCATGTCCCTGTCTGATTGTTTCTTAAAGTTTGCAATTGTCCCTGCCTCAAGTACCTCCTCCAGCAGCTCATTCCATAAGCCCACCACCTTTTGTGTGAAAAGGCTACCCCTTTGATTCCTATTAAATCATTTCCCCTTTACCTTGAACCTATGTCCACTGGTTCCCGATTCCCCTACTCTGGGCAAGAGACTCTGTGCATCTACCTGATCTATTCTTCTCCTGATCTTATACACCTCTAAAAGATCACCCCTCATCCTCCTGCTCTCTGAGGAATAAAGTCCCGGCCTGCTCAACCTCTCCCCATAGCTCAGACCCTCAAGTCATGGCAACATCCTCATAAATCTTCTCTGTACATTTTCCAACTTGACAACATCTTTCCTATAGCCCGGTGCCCAGAACTGAACACAATACTCTAAATGCAGCCTCACCAGCATCTTACATAATTGCAGCATGACCTCCCAACTTCTATTCTTTCACAACCTTCTTTGCTATCTACATCAATGCCAGGATTACTGGGGCTTCACAATGAATTGGCTAACTTCTTGTTTAAACACCTCACGACTCTGCAGGCTACTGCAGGCTTTACTCAGGCAGAGGAGTTAATACATCATTGTCTTTTCACAGGATTGTTCTTGGTGCAGGCTAGTACAAAGGGAGACCAGAGCAACAATAGTTGAAACAAAAGGTCATAGAAAAGAAAAGCAAATTTGACTGAGGGAATGAGTTGGAATAATCAAACTGTGAACAAGGATGGGAATCAACACTTCAAAGCTCGGTGAAGTCGTCCAAATCTGTACTTAGCTGGTTTCAGACAGCATGTCAAATACAGGATTAATAATACTGACTATGGGTGCTGTCGGTACGGAGTTCTCCCTGTGATCTGCATGGGTTTTCTCCGGGATCTCTGGTTTCATTCCCAAACTCCAGAGACGTACAGGCTTGTAGGTTAATTGGATTGGTATGATTGCAAATTGTTCCTAGTAGTGTGTAGGACAGTGTAAATGTGCAGGGATCGCTGGTTGGCGCGGAGTCGGGGAGCCGAAGGGCCTTTTTCCGTGCTGTATCTCTAAACTAAACTAAACTAAACACCCGTGTGGATATATGGTCCTGGAAGGTGACATTGCTGGAGAAAAATAAGTAATCCACAATGATGAGCCTGTAGAAGAAGTTGGACAGTTTGAGAGAGTGAGCAGAGTTGTGGCAGATGCAATGCAGCCTAGCAACTTGTCGAGTCGAGCAGTTTGGTTGTAGGAATAAAGGCGTTGACTATTTTCTAAATGGGTTGCACTGATCACCAATGTATGAATGATTTCAGATATTTAAAATAGCCTAGGACAAGCACATGGATAAGAAAGGTTCAGAGGAATACGGGCCAAATGGAGGCAGATGGGACATCATGGTCGGCATGGATCGGTAGGGATGAAAGGCCTGTTTCTGTGCTGTGTGACACTCTATACTGATATAAGCACTTTATCCTCTGATCTCCTAGCCCAGTCAATCCTCATCATCACACAGGGCACACAGCTCTGCACTCTTTCCATGAGATAGAGCAGGCTGCTGTTGACCTCCAGGGCTTCATAGATACTGCTCCAGCACCACATTGATGGTTCCAAGGCATCTTACTCGAGCAGTTATCAGCTGCTTCAATGGTAGGACAGGAAAACTGGTGATCTAAACCATGCCAGTCCACCATCTCACTCAGAGGCTGGAGAACCAGCTCCGCGGTGTTGTTGGGCTGACCGCAAGCCATAGACATGGGGAGTGACTGCCTGCTGCATGCAATCTCTTCTTCTAGAAACATAGAAATATAGAAAATAGGTGCAGGAGCAGGCCATTCGGCCCTTCAAACCAACACCGCAATTCAATATGATCATGACTGATCATCAAAACTCAGTACCCCATTCCCATTTTCTCCCCATATCCCTTGATTCCGTTAGCCCTAAGAGCTATATCTCTCTCTTGAAAACATCCAGTGAATTAGCCTCCATTGCCTTCTTTGGCAAAGAATTTCACAGATTCACAACTCTCTTTTCTCAGCTCAGTCCTAAATGGTCTACCCCTTATTCTTAAATTGTGACCCCTGGTTCTGGTATCCCCCAACATGGGGAACATTTTTCCTGCATCTAGCCTGTCCAATCCCTTAAGAATTTTACATGTTTCTCTAAGATCGACCTCTCATCCTTCTAAATTCCAGTGAATATAAGCCCCTTGGCCTCTTCCCATATTCCTCCCACAGTGCTGACCAAAGTCTCTGCAAACATGTCCCAAGAGGGAAAACAGTGTTGTGTATAGCTGTGTGAACAAGTTATCTACTCCAAGAGTCACCATGGTAGAGAAGCCTGCGTGTGCCTGAGAGCTAAACCGTCTGGAGCTGAGCTCCTGACAATGCACAGTGTGGACACTTGATGAGTCCGCAGTTTAGTTTAGTTTAGTTTTAGTTTTAGTTGAGAGATACAGCTTGGAAACAGGCCATTCGGCTCACTGAATCAACAGCAACCAGTGATCACCCGTACACCCTTACACTAGTTCTATCCAACAGGCTGGGGACAATTTACAGAAGCCAATTAACCTACAAACCTGCACATCCTTGGAATGTGGGAGGAAACCGGAGCACCTGAAGGAAAGCCACACGTTCACAGGGAGAAAGTAGAAAATCCATACAGACAGCACCCATAGTCAAGATTGAACCCGGGTCTCTGGTGCTGTAAGGCAGCAACTCGACCACTGCCCCACTGTGCCACCATAGCTTGTGGTGAATGATCAAGTTTTTCACCTTGTGTTTTTTAGCGGATGGAACACCATTCAGCCCCTTGCCCGCACTGACTATTTATCCAATTTGCCCAACACCTCCATCCTTCACTCATAGTGAAAGAGTTTAATAATTAGTAAGTTACAAAATGGATTCTGCTGTAGATTCAGAAGTTACAAAATGAATGCTTAACCTTTCTTCTATTACACTAGTGATATTTCTGCACAAAAACAGCAGGTGTCTTGTCCTGTAATATAAACACTAGTGAGATTACAGCACAAGAACATGAATGTTTTGCCTTTATTCTTTTACACTAGCGAGATTTCAGCCCAACAACAATCAGAACCATGTTCAGACAACTCTGTTCTTACCATCTTTTCTACAGATTGTAATGTACAGACAATTAATCAACAAGGTAAAAAAACAAGAGTGCTTGAATCTACAAAAAATAGCTCCTTCAACATAACCATAAGTTAAAGGCTAACCTTTTCTCTATCGGAAGAACCTGTCAATCCTCTGATTTTAAGCATATATGGACAAGGCAAGAGGCTGTAGTACAATGATAACAAGATAAGGATTTACTGAATTGCTGTAGAGAAAGAGCACCTCTGTAGTCTGTATTTACATACTGTGAGAGCTGTCCTCCCTCACCAGATGTTACTGTATTACTAACTTTTGTGTTGTTATCTGTTTGAAGCTAATCGAACTTTAACAATAGATCACCACACTCTTCCTTGTTGAGTAAGATAAACACTGCAATTCAGACTATGAAGGTATTTTTAAAGAAAAGCCGTAACAAATTGTACAAATTGTACCAGCTGCCAGCTTTAATCAATACTATGGAAGCACAAATTACACTGTTCAAATCGCAAAAAATATTGATAGGTTCCAAATGCTATAAAATTCTCATTGAAGAATTTCAACATCAAGAGATTGAAGATAGTGGTTATCAGAGTTGCTCAAATAACTGGGTGGTCAAAAAGGTTTTTGGCACATTGGCCTTCAGTCAGAGTATTGAGAATAGAGGTTAGGACGTCAGACATAACGTAGTTAGGTAACAATACTGATGCTTTAATATGAAAACAAAATAATAGTGACCCTGCCCAACCAGGGGGGAAACTATAAAATAGAATCTAAAATGGTACGTGCAAACACCCCCGGTCCAGCAATAGGTTTATTATAAAACCTGTGGAACATCCGTCCATTGGCCCATCCTGCAGCCGCTAGGATGTTGTCGAGGGGGACGTCGATTGCCCTCACTGTCGACATAGATGCAGCCCTGGTGGAGTGAGATTTGTAAGTGTCAGTATTCACTCCTGCACCTGCCAGTACCTCCTTTAACCATCTGGAAATGGTTTGTGCTGATACCCTGTGGTGTGGTTTCTTGTGGCTGATCAGGACAGCTAACTCAGAGCCTCTGAGGCTCCTGGTGACTTTAATGTATTGGTGTAAGTGTGACACTACACATAATCATGGATCCTCGGGGTATGCCAGGAACTCAAGCTTGGGCCCTGGTACCCCGGCCTGCTCTGTTTGATTAAATTGTATATGATGAAGGTTATGGTATTTACATTGGTGGTCATGTTGGCCAGTCATAGCTTGTGCAACATCTGGAATCGTTGCGCTGTTACCAGCGCCATCAACATGAGGGTGAGGGTGAGTTTAGCTAAGGATACGGAGGAAGCTGACACCCACTGGCGAAGCCCATATGTCCGCATACCGTGGCCTGGGTGGTATGGAATTGTAAATGCCCTTCATGAGCCTCGTAATTAAGGGGTGTGTCCCTACCGGATGCTGCACCGTATCCAGCACTAAATATGAAGATAGTGCATCCCTGGCACTATTGATGGCACTGTAGCCTAATTTATGGTCATAGTATAATGTTGATAGGAACTCAGAACATCCGTGATGCTTACTGTATCATATGATATGATCTCCCACTTCTTGATGTGAGAGATGTACTGCTTTTGTGTACTGTCCCACCAGGCCGCTGTTATGACATCCACTGTCCGGTCAGCCGGTCCGAGTCCCAGGTGTGGTCTCCTCAGAATCTGCAAATCAATAAATTGATTCGGTCATGTAGCGGATGATTGGCCCCCGAAACTGGATGTACCAGCAGATCCCTGCTTTTAGGGACAGCGATGAGAGGCTGTGTTATAATTCCCAGCACTAGTGGGAACCAGGACTGCATAGGCCAGTCAGGCACTACCAAAATGCCTGTGGCATTGTCTTGCTTTATTTTTGCCAAGCATCGGCTGATGAGGCAAAATGGAGGAAAGGCGTACAAGAACATTCCTCCCCAATGCAGTGCAAATGCATCTACTGCCACTGCCCCTGGGTCTGGGTCCCATGACACATATTTGGGTAACTGGTGATTCAATCTGGATGCAAACAAATCAATATCCGGCATGCCATACCGGTCGACAATGTTGTTAAACACTTCATGATTCAACATCCATTCTGTGTTATCATTGAATTTTCGCGATCTCGTGTCCGCCACCATGTTGTATCTACCTGGTAGGTAGATTGCTGTGAACCAAATGTTCCTTGCAATACGCCAGTGCCAAAGAAGGTTTGCCAATTTATCACAAGATACAGACTTAATTCCACCCATGTGATTGACATACGCTACTGCCGTGGTGTTGTCAATCTGTAGTTGAACATGCACATGATGCATATTGCTGCAATAAGCCTTTAGCCCATAGAGTGCTCCCAACAACTCGAAGTAGTTAATACCATGTTGCTGAAGAATTAAGGACTCCTGCACATTCCATCTACCTCCGCAGCTTGAGATGGTATCTGTTGCTCCCCAGCCCAGGCCACTTACATCGGTTTGTAAGATTACCGATGGTGTATCAATTAGAATTTTCTTAGAGCTGTGATGTATATTCATTACCCACCATTGTAATTCAGCAATGGCCTCTGCTGGCATTTGCATGGGTCTTCTGAATTGGCCTGCATGGGATTTGAGTGCCTGTTCCTTTGCACAATGTAAATTTTGATAGTGCAAAGGTCCGAAGCTCACAGCTGGAAAGGCAGCCACAAGCTTGCCAATTACACTTGCTGCCTGTCTGATTGTTGGCGGCTGTTTAACAATTAGCTTGTTGCAGGCTTTCATTAACTCTAATTGCTTGCCACTTGGCAGTGTCACTGACATATGAATTGAGTTAGTTGTGAACCCCAGGTAATCAATTACCCTGGTAGGAGTCAATTTTGACTTAACTGGATGGATTAGAAATGCCAAACTCTAAAACATGAGTTTGGTGGCTGAAACAGATGATTCAGCTGATTCATTGGTGGCCCCAACTGTTAAAATGTCATCCAAATATACCATAACTAAGTGATTCTGAACTCATAGTAGCTCCAGAACTGGTTTTAATAATTTTGTAAATAGTCTGGGAGCTGGTCAGCTCATTAGGCAATGCTTTGAATTGCCACAATTGTCCCATCCAGTTAAATTTCAAATACCTCCTGTACTCCCTGTGAATGGAGACCAAGTAGTATGCATCTTTTAGATCAATGCATGCCATATAACATCCTTTGGAAACCAGTTGGATGGCTGTGCCAAAGTTATCCATTTTAAATGTTTATTCTGCACAAAGGTATTGAGTTCCGTCAAGTCTAGGATGATGCGACATCCTCCATCCCTTTTCCGCTTGGTGAATATGTTGGATACAAATTGGTGAGATTCCTGATGCGACCTCTGAATCACCACTTTTTTATCTAAAGCCTGGATTTCAGCTTGTACCTCGAATCTTTCCTGTTGTGAAAACACATATGTGCGGTTTGGTAAATGTTGTGTGGGTGGTGATGAATCAAGAAGTAACTCAATTTTGAAACCTTGTATATTCTGCAGTATGAACGGGTCTGCAGTGATCCAATTCCATTCATTCAAGAAATGTTTTGGAGCTTGATTTCCTGAGCTCTTACCCCCGCTCCAATATGACCCTAGATGGAGTGGTTGACGGCCGGCACATTAAGGGAGGCACAGTTGGCAGGAGTATGGTACCTATTTGAGGACTCCATTGCCAGGTCTTTGAGCTGGTGTGATGCCAAATAAATATTTTGTAGTGGCCAGGTCTTCATCCAGGGGTGCTCCTGTTGGTGTAGCTATGGCAAATTTGGATGCCAAAAGTGGTACTACGGTCCCATGCCCCTGGGAGTTCTCACCTGCTGTGCCTCCATACTCTGAGTCAGGGATATACTGACTCTGTGTATTCCCCTCTCCATAGAGGGAGACACGTCGCAGCCCTGTGAACGGTGCTGCTGGCGCGGGCTCCCGTGGAGACCCGTGCTGATACTGCTCCCTCCTCTGGAGCAGATTGGTCTGGAGCCACCTCTCCAATAGGTGCTCTATCTGGGAAAGTCATCCGTAGATGCTTCCCAGTGAAGGAGGGGATCCCTCCGGGCCCGACTCATCCGAGTCTACGGGCCTGGCAGACTTGTGAGTGGCCTTGCGCCCCAGCGGGACTGCCACGGTGCTTTCCTCAGGCACCAATTCTGCAGTCGCTGGTTCCACCGCCAACGGCATGGAAGGCGATCAGACAGTCGCCCGCTACCCGCACCACCACGGTCTTCAGTAGCCGGCTTCCCCGCACACCGTCTCTTCACCTTCGACATGGTTAGCGTTCTAACTTGCTGGAACACAAGAAGTAACGAACCCGCCAATACGACCTCAGAGTAGTTTTTAAAACACTTACCTGAGTTTTTAAACTTACCGCTGGAAGGACGCAACATGCCTGCCAGTCAGTCGTTGGCGCATGCTTCAGATGTAATGATGCGCGAGCGGACTGACGACCTTCTTCACATAGTCACTCACGTGACTCCGAAGTAAAATACTAGAGTAACACAGCGGTCTGAAGAAGGGTCTCGGCCGGAAACGTCACACATTCCTTCTTCCCGGAGATGCTGTCAGTCCCGCTGAGTTACTCCAGCATTTTGTGTTTATCTTCAGGAACTTCATTGTTTATTGTCATACACGACAAAGCGGATCGAAAGAGCATCTTTTGGAATTTGGCTTTGAAATCTACACCTTTGAGATTTCAGTACCATTTAATTCAGTAACCAGAAAATACTCAGACACACAGATTAAAAAGATGTAAAAAGCTGCAACAACAACATTTTATGTGTATGAAGGAACTGCAGATGCTGGTTTACACCAAAGATAGACACAAAATGCTGGAGTAACTCAGCGGGACAGGCGGCATCTCTGGATAGAAGGAATGGGTGACGTTTTTGGGTCAAGACTCTGATGAAAGATCTCGACCCAATAGGTCACCCATTCCTTTTCACCAGCGTTGCTGCCTGACCCACTGAGTTACTGTCAACATTTTATTTGTTCGACTCTCTCAATGTCACCTGCTTTTCTCCTGTGCCGTTATCCCATCATTTCACGTTCTACTATATCTCTGTCCTTCCATCACAGTTCCTCTCGTCCAGCCTTCCCCTGTCTGCTGCTGGAGGCTCTGAGAGATTAGACAGTTTGGGTCTGTATTCCTTTGAGTTTAGAACAACGAGGGACATGCCGACCCGCGATCGCTGCACATTAACACTATCCAACACACACAAGGGACAATTTACAGTTTTTATCAAAGCCAATTAGCCTACAAATATCCCTCTAAACCTGTCCTATCCATGTACCTGTCTAACTGTTTTTTCAACGCTTCGATAGTCCCTGCCTCAACTACTTCCTCCAGAAGCTAGTTCCATACACCCACCATACTTTGTTAGGAAACATTACTGCTCAGATTCCTATTAAATCTTTTCCCCTTCACTTTAAACCTATGACCTGTGGTCCTCAATTCACCTACTCTGGGCAAGAGACTGTGCATCTACCCAATCAATTCCTCTCCTGATTTTAGACACCCCTGTAAGATCACCCCTTATCTTCCTGAGCTCCAAGGAATAGTGTCCCAGCCTACTGCTCAGACTCTCTCGTCCTGGAAAATGTGTTGCAAATATAATTGTGCATATGGAATTTGAGATTTCAGCACCATTTAATTCAGTAACCAGAAAATTCTCAGACACACAGATTAAAAAGATGTAAAAAGCTGCAACAAAATCAACATTTGATGTGTATGAAAGAACTGCAGATGCTGGTTTAAATCGAAGGTAGACGCAAAATCATAGAATCATAGAATCATAGAAAATAGGTGCAGGAGTAGGCCATTCGGCCCTTCGAGCCTGCACCGCCATTCAATATGATCATGGCTGATCATCCAAATCAGTATCCTGTACCTGCCTTCTATCCATACCCCCTGATCCCTTTAGCCACAAGGGTCACATCTAACTCCCTCTTAAAAATGTGGGAGTAACTCAGTGGGACAGGCAGCATCTCTGGAGAGAAGGAATGGATGACACTTCGGGTCGAGACCCTCCTTCAGACTTGACATTACATTGATGGATAATTATCAAAACATTGACAAAATATGTCCTCTGGACCTCAATTCCCCTACATTGGGTAAGAGACCCTGTGCTTTGTGAGGTGACTTTCATCAAGTGAATTGCCTCAAATCCAAACCCTTGCTTGGCACATGCAATGTTAATACTTAGGCCCTGATTTCTGATGAAGGGTCCCGATACTTAACGTCACGTATCCTTTTTCTCCAGAGATGCTGCCTGACCTGCTGAGTTACTCCAGCTCTTCGTGTCTGTCTTTGGCACCACATTGTTGAATGGACCTCCTTCTCACTATATGCTCCTGTTACAAATGTGAATGAAAAGGGCCTGTTTTTTCAACAACTGATCTATTATGAACATCCATTTAAAATCCTCAAAGTCTGTTTTTTAGCAGTTAATTCCTTAATCTCTTCATCATCATAATATTCATAATATTCCACAGAACTGCCTGTGCCAAATATTCATACAATCTAAATCATATTGTGACATTTTTAATGAAAATATATTATATATCATTCTTTTTTAGATTTGTCAGTGTCATATTCCATGGGTGTTTTGCATTTTTAAAGCTTTTATTTTATCCTTTAGAGCTCAATGCGCACTCAGTTAAGTATGTATCATCTGATCTTGACAAAATCCATCTCTATATTTTATTAATATTAAAACTAAAGATGAAACAGTCCAATTGCTTTAATAGGTAGCATTCCTTGGGCGACCATCAATAACTGATTTGTGAAAATAAAAAAAAAAAGGCTTTCAATTAAATAGCACCAATCACAAGCTGATGAAGCCCAAATTGCTTTACAGCCAATAAAGTACTCTCTGAAGTGTAGTCACTGTTATAATAAAGGATCCATAGCAAATAATTTTCGCACAGCGGGATTCCAGTTTCGGCAATGTGTTAATGACCAGATAATCTGTTTTATTGATGGTGCTGGAGGGATAGACGTTGGCCTGGTTACAAATGCGATGTTCGCAGTGAGTGCAACGAGAAAGTGGGAGAGAATGAACATTTGTAAATGATAAAAAATATCGATTGATGCTCGCGCTTGTGGTTAGAAGGAGTCAATGCATTCTGACATTGCTTGGTGATGAATGTGTGGAATTCATTGCCACAGAAGGCTGGGGAGGCCAAGGCAATGGATATTTTTAAGGCAGTGATGGGTAGATTCTTGATTAGTACAGGCGTCAAGGGTTACAGGGAGGAGGCAGTAGAATGGGGTTGAGGGGGAAAGATCGATCAGCCATGATTGAATAGCGGAGTAGACTTGATGGGCCCAATGGCCTAATTCAGCTTATTGGACAATTACAGGAAGGTAATGTCTGTCGGTTTAGTAATGAGGCTCAACTATATTTATTTAGAAATGCCACCTGTACTTTCAAACTAGGATGTTTATTTCAACATTATAGAAAAAATAGTCGCATGAGTTATATCAGTTAGTTATTCCTGATCATCAGAAGTAAAAATCACTGGAGTAAATTAAAGGTAGACAAAAAGTTTAAGAAGGGACTGCAGATGCCTGAAAATCGAAGGTAGACTAAAATGCTGCAGAAAGACTCAGAGAGTGAGGCAGCATCTATGGAGCGAAGGAAATAGGCGATGTTTCAGGCCGAGGCCCTTCTTCAGACATAGAAACATAGAAAATAGGTGCAGGAGTAGACCATTCGGCCCTTTGAGCCTGCACCGCCATTCAATATGATCATGGCTGATCATCCAACTCAGTACCCCGTACCTGCCTTCTCTCCATACCCCCTGATACCTTTAGCCACAAGGGCCACATCTAACATAATAATAATAATAATAATAATAATAATAATATCTTTTATTGTCATTACACATAAGTGCAACGAGATTTGGTTTGCAACTTCGAGATTTCGGTTTGCAACCCCCGAGAACAAGGTTTGTAAAAACGAACATTTGACCAGTCACATCAGCACAGACTAAAGAGCGAGGCCGGGCGAGACAGACCATGGGGGGGGGGGGGGGGGGGGGGAGGGGGGGGGGATCACAGCAGAGCCGGTTCAGAGCCGCTATAGCTCTGGGAATGAAACTGTTCCTGAGTCTGGAGGTGCGGGCATAGAAGGCCTTGCAACATCTGTCGGAAGGGAGTAGTTTGAACAGTCCATTACAAGGGTGAGAGGAGTCTTTATGGATGCTGACGGCCTTCCTGAGGCACCGTGTGTGGTAGATGCCCTCCAAAGCTGGTAGCGGTGTCCCAATAATCTGTTGCACTCTGTGGACAATTCGCTGAAGAGTTCTCCTCTCCGTCTTCGTGCAGCTGAGATACCACACAGAGATGCCATACGTTAGTATGCTCTCTGTGGTGCAGCGGTAGAAGGTCGTCAGCAGCTGTTGGGGCAGACCAGTCCGTTTCAATGTTCTCAGGAAGAACAGTCGTTGCTGTGCCTTTTTGACCAGCGCAGCGGTGTTGGTGGACCATGTGAGGTCCTCTGAGATGTGAGTACCCAGAAACTTAAAGCTGGACACTCTCTCCACACTGTTTCCATAGATGGATATTGGGGCATATTCCCCATTCTGCGACCTCCTGAATTCGATAATCAGCTCCTTGGTCTTGGAGGTGTTTAGCGACAAGTTGTTCCGTGAGCACCAGTCCGCCAGATTCTGCACCTCCGCTCTATAGTTTGTTTCATCACCGTTGGTGATCAGCCCGATCACCGTTGTGTCGTCTGCAAATTTGACAATGGTGTTGTTGTCAAATGCAGGGACACAGTCGTGGGTGAAGAGGGAGTAGAGCATGGGGCTCAGTACACAGCTCTGTGGTGTGCCAGTGCTCAGGGTGATAGTGGAGGACAGATGCGGCCCCAGTCTCACAGCCTGAGGTCGCTCCGTCAGAAAATTCAGGATCCAATCGCATATCAGTGAGCTGAGGCCTAGCTGGTGGAGTTTGGTAGTGAGCTTGGTGGGGATGACCGTATCGAAGGCAGAGCTATAGTCAATGAAGAGCATCCTCAAGTAGGTGCCCTGTCTTTCCAGGTGGGTCAGGACAGTGTGAAGAGCCACAGAGATGGCATCCTCTGTGGATCTATTTGCCCTGTATGCAAATTGATGAGAGGAAAACTCCCTCTTAAATATAGCCAATGAACTGGCCTCAACTACCTTCTGTGGCAGAGAATTCCAGAGACTCACCACTCTGTGTGAAAAATGTTTTCTTTATCTCGGTCCTAAAAGATTTCTCCCTTATCCTTAAACTGTGACCCCTTGTTCTGGACTTCCCCAACATCGGGAACAAACTTCCTGCATCTAGCCTGTCCAACCCCTTAAGAATTTTGTAAGTTTCTATAAGATCCCCCCTCAATCTTCTAAATTCTAGCGAGTACAAGCCGAGTCTATCCAGTCTTTCTTCATATGAAAGTCCTGACATCCCAGGAATCAGTCTGGTGAATCTTCTCTGTACTCCGTCTATGGCAAGAATGTCTTTCCTCAGATTTGGAGACAAAAACTGTACGCATTATTCCAGGTGTGGCCTCACCAAGACCCTGTACAACTGCAGTAGAACCTCCCTGCTCCTATACTCAAATCCTTTTGCTATGAATGCTAACATACCATTCGCTTTCTTCACTGCCTGCTGCACCTGCATGCCTACTTTCAATGACTGGTGTACCATGACACCCAGGTCTCGTTGCATCTCCCCTTTTCCTATTCGGCCACCATTCAGATAATAGTCCACTTTCCTGTTTTTGCGACCAAAGTGGATAACCTTACATTTATCCACATTATACTGCATCTGCCATGCATTTGCCCACTCACCCAGCCTATCCAAGTCACCTTGCAGCCTCCTAGCATCCTCCTCACAGCTAACACTGCCCCCCAGCTTTGTGTCATCCTCAAACTTGGAGATGTTGCATTCGGGGGGGGGGGGGGGGGGGGGGGGGGAGGGGGTGCGGGGTGCGGGGTGGTGGGAAGAAGGAAGGAAGAGGCAGAGACAGTGCGCTGAGGGAGAGCTGGGAAGGGGAGGGGAAAGAAGAAGAAAGCAGGGACTACCTGAAATTGGAGAAGTCAATGTTCATACCGCTGGGGTGTAAACTAACCAAGCAGAATATGAGGTGCTGCTCCTCCAATTTACGGTGGGCCTCATTCTGGGCATGGAGGAGGCCCAGGACAGAAAGGTCGGATTCGAAATGGGAGGGGGAGTTCAAGTGCTGAGCTACCGGGAGATCAGGTTGGTTATTGCGAACCGAGCTGAGCTATTGGGCGAAACGATCGCCAAGCCTACGTTTGGTCACACCGATGTAGAGAAGCTGACACCTAGAGCAGCGGATGCAATAGATGAGGTTGGAGGAGGTGCAGGTGAACCTCTGCTGCACCTGGAAAGACAGCTTGTGTCCTTGAATGGAGTCAAGGGGAGGTAAAGCAACAAGTGGAGCCTTTCCTGCAGCTGCAAGGTAAAGTGCCAGGAGAGGGGGTGGATTGGGTGGGAAGGGACGAATTGACCAGGGAGTTATGGAGGGAGCCGAAAGTGGAGGAGATGGGAAGATGTGGCCAGTGGTGGGATCCCGTTGGAGGTGGCGAAAATGTCGGAGGATTATTTGTTGCATGTGACGGCTGGTAGGGTGGAAAGTGAGGACAAGGGGAACTCTGCCCTTGTTATGAGTGGGGGGATGAGGAGTGAGAGCAGAGTTACGGGGTATAGGAGAGACCCTGATGAGAGCCTCCCCTATAGTAGAGGAGGGGAACCCCCGTTCCCTGAAGAATGAGGACATCTACGATGCCCTGGTTTGGAACACCTCATCCTGGGTGCAGATGCGGCGTAGACGGAGCAATTGGGACTAGGGGATGGAGTCCTTACAGGAAGCACGGTGGGAAGAAGTGTAGTTTAGATAGCCATGGGAGTGGGTTTATAGTGGATGTCGGTCAGGCGTCTATCCCCTGCAATGGAGGTCTAGAAACTGTAGGGAGATGTCGGAAATGGTCCAGGTGTATTTCAGTGCCGGACAGAAGTTAGTGGTGAAATGGATGAAGTCAGTGAGTTCGCTATGGGCGCAGTCGTCGATGTGGATGAGGTAGAGTTTGGGGATAGGGCCATGGTAAATTAAAGAGTGGGTGAACAAATAGCTGTTGAAATTCATCTAGGGCTGGTAGAGATGCTGCTAAACAATACTAGGGACCCAGGCTCAATCCTGACGATTGGTGCCGGTCCGCGCTGAGTTTGCACGTTCTCCCTGTGACTGCATGGGTTTCCTCCAGGTGATCCGTTTTCCTCCCACATCCTAAAGACTGGCAGGTTTGTAGATTCATTGGCCTCTGCAAATTACCCCTAGCGTGCAGATAGTGGAAGAGTATGTGAGATAACATGGAACTAGCGCGAACTGGTGATCGATGGTCGGCGTAGACTCGGTGGGCCAAAGAGCCTGTTTCCATGCTGCTTCTTCGAAAACTTAAACTAAATAACAGGTGAAATTCAAATGCTGAAAGGGACAAATCATAACAACCAATAGAACATATCTTGGCTTAAAACAGCTTTAAGAGACACTGATCAAAATCTGACACAGGACCACGTACGAGGATATTACAAGTATATTAGAAGGGTCATAATGAACATATTAATGGAACAAGAAAGAGAAAAGGAAAGCAGTGGGTCAGAATGTCATCATTCATAATCATATCTAACACAAGACATGGAAGAACAGTGATAAGGCCAATTAGATGGTCTATTATCTGACAGTTCCAATCTTCTTGTGAATGTTGACAGCATTTATAAAGGTTGCTCAGTAAAACATACAGGGTTTCGCAGTCACATTTTGGTTCTATTCAGCTGTTTCACTTTAGGTTATGCATGCTGACTACATCATGGCATTATATACTGCCACAATTTGACCATGTCTCGGGCAGATGTGGGTGGTGAAGCAAAAAGCCACAGCCTGCTCTGCCAAGGCTCTGCCAAGGGATACCTCCAGAAGCTGCAGGAGATTCTTTCGCTTGATCCCCATTTTATGACGAAGGAGGAAAGACGTTACATTTGTGTTAAGATTGGTTAAGGTCACGGTGGCGCAGCGGTAGAGGTACTGCCTTACATCTCCAGAGACCTGGGTTCGTCCCTAAGGGGCTGTCCCACAGCGGTGACCTAATCCGCGAGTACGGACGAGTTTGCCCTCGACTCATACTCGCAGCATGGTCGACACGAGCTCCCAGGAGGTCTTTGTAACTCTCCTTCATGCTCGAGAGCAGTCCCCGTGTACTTGAGGCCTCAGCTAGATTGCGGCGTATTTTTCCCGGGTAAAAAAAGGTCGCCATGGAAAAAATGTATACTTTTCTTACTTGTAGATTTAGTCGTAGTAGGTTGGCATGTTATTCCTAGGTAATCGAGGGTAGTCGAAGGTAGTTGTTGATCGTCTTAACATAGTGGAAGGAGGTCGAAGGGAATCATAGAAACATAGAAAATAGGTGCAGGCGGAGGCCATTCGGCCCTTAGAGCCAGCACCGCCATTCATTGTGATCATAGCTGATCGTCCACAATCAATAACCCATGCCTGCCTTCTCCCCATATCCCTTGATTCCACTAGCCCCTAGAGCTCTATCTAACTCTCTCTTAAATCCATCCTGTGATTTGGCCTCCACTGCCCTCTGTGGCATGGAATTTCATAAATTCACAACTCTTTGGGTAAAAAGGTTTTTTCTCACCTCAGTCTTAAATGACCTCCCCTTTATTCAAAGACTCTGACCCCTGGTTCTGGACTCGCCCAACATTGGGAACATTTTTTCTGCATCTAACTTGTCCAGTCCTTTTATAATGTTTCTATAAGATCCCCCCTCATCCTTCTAAACTCCAGTGAATACAAGTCTAGTCTTTTCAATCTTTCCTCATATGATAGTCCGCCAACCCAGGGATCAATCTCGTGAACCTACGCTGCACTGCCTCAATCACAAGGATGTCCTTCCTCCAATTAGGAGACCAAAACTGTACACAATACTCCAGATGTGGTCTCACCAGAGCCCTATACAACTGCAAAAGAATCTCTTTACTCCTGTATTGAAATCCTCTTGTTATGAAGGCCAACATTCCGTTAGCTTTCTTCACTGCCTGCTGTGCCTGCACGCCAACTTTCAGTGACCGGTGTACAAGGATACCCAGGTCTCTCTGTACCTCCCCCTTACCTAACCTAACCCCATTGAGATAGTAATCTGCCCCCTTGTTTTTGCCACCAAAGTGTATAACCTCACATTTATCTATATTATACTGCATCTGCCATGCATCTGCCCACTCACTCAACCTGTCCAGGTTACCCTGAAACCTCATACCATCCTCTTCACAGTTCTCGCTGCCATCCAGCTTTGTGTCATCCGCAAACTTGCTGGTGCTGCTCCTAATTCCCTCTTCCAAATCATTAATATATATGGTAAACAGTTGCGGCCCAACACCGAGCCTTGCAGCACTCCACTCGCCACTGCCTGCCATTCTGAAAAGGACCCGTTCACTCCTACTCTTTGCTTCCTGTCTGCCAACCAATTTTCTATCCATGTCAACACCCTACTCCCAATACCATGTGCTCTCATTTTAGTCACCAGTCTCCCGTGCGGGACCTTATCAAAGGCTTTCTGAAAGTCTGAATACACTACATCCACTGGCACCCCTTCATCCATTTTTACTTGTCACATCCTAAAAAAAATCCAGAAGATTAGTCAAGCATGATTTCCCTTTCATAAATCCAGGTTCTTAGACTAATCCTTTTACTGCTATCCAAATGCCCCATTATTACCTCTTTAATAATTGACTCCAGCAGCTTTCCCACCACCGAAGTCAGGCTAACTGGTCTGTAATTCCCCGTTTTCTCTCTCGCTCCTTTCTTGAAAAGTGGGATAACATTAGCTATCCTCCATTGAACAGGAACTGATCCTGAATCTATTGAACATTGGAAAATGATCACCAATGCGTCCACTATTTCTAGAGCCACCTCCCTGAGGACCCTGGGATGCAGACAATCAGGCCCAGGGGATTTATCATCCTTCAGTCCCATTAGCCTACCCAATACTATTTCTCGCCTAATGAAAATTTCTTTCAGTTCCTCTACCCCCTTAGATCCTCTGTCCTCCAGTACATCTGGGAGATTGTTTGTGCTCTCCTTTGATAAGACAGATCCAAAGTACCTATTCAACTCTTCTGCCATTTCCTTGTTGCCCATAATTATTTCACCCGTGTCTGCCTTCAAAGGACCCACATTTCACTTTGCTACTCTTTTTCCCTCAACATATCTAAAGAAGCTTTTACTGTTCTGCTTTATATTCCTGGCCAGCTTCCCCTCGTACTTCATCTTTTCAGCCCGTATTGCCCGTTTGGTTTCCTTTTGTTGTCCTATGAAAGTTTCCCAATCCTCTGGCTTCCGGCTACTCTTTGCTGTGTTATACATCTTTTCTTTTAGTTTTATTCTATCCCTAACTTCTCTTGTCAGATCGAAGGAGGTCGTCTTCACTCTCCACTATTCGGTGTCCAATTTTCCCGAAGCTAGTCTAAGCAAGTTTTCTACATAGTCGAAGGAGGTCTTCAACATTACATTTTTTCAAACTCTTCTAAACTCGCCAATTAGGTCACCGCAGTGGGACAGCCCCTTGACTATGAGTGCTGTCTGTACGGAGTTTGTACATTCTACCCCTGATTATGTGGGTTTTCTCCAGGTGCTCCTGGTTCCCTCCCACACCCCAAAAACAGAGAGGTTTGTAGGTTAATTGGCTTTAGTAAAAATTGTAAATTGTCCCTAGTGTGTAGGATAGTGCTGGTGTACAGGGATCACCGGTCAACATGGAATGGTGGGTCGAAGGGCCTGTTTCCAAGCTGCATCTCTAAACTAAACTCAACTAAACTAATTTGAAGATTTGCCATAGCTCTTTACATAAAGAGTTTGTATTTGTACAAGTAATTTCAAAGACTATTGGTGAAGGCACACGTTCATTGATCGGAACCTTGAGTATAAAGGGCCTGTCCTACAAGCATGCAACTCTATGCGATGAGCGCGATCAAACTAGAAGCGGGGGCCGCGCTGAGGTCGGGAGATCCCCTGTACAGGGCCGTTCCCACCAGCATGCGCCTGCATGCGGCAAGCGCGACCAAACCGGCAGCAGGGGCCGCGTGGAGGTCGGGTGAGTGTCGCAACGCGGCGCAAAGTGAGGCGAACTTGGAGCGAAGTCTAAGGTAAGTTCGCCAGGACAGAGAGGGGCACACAGAGAGGGGCACAGAGGCACACACACAGAGGGCCACGGAGCCACACACAGAGAGGGTCACGGAGGCACCTACAGAGAGGGTCACGGAGGCACGATGTTGGGGCGGTGTGTAATGCGTCGAGGCGACTGCGAGCCGACAAGCCGTTGCCGCGCGGGATTTTTGAACATAGTCAGTTTTTCGGAGACCCGCGCGATGTCGGGACGAACTCCGCACAATTCCGCACGGCTCCGGCGATTGAAGTGGGACCGGCCCCGCGACGCCGGACGGCTCAAGCGACCACGTAAGGTCGCGCTAATCGCATAGAGTTGCATGCTGGTGGGACAGGCCCTTTAGAGCCAGGAAGTCATGCTGCAGCTCTATAAATGTTTGGATTGGCAACATTTGGAGTATTACGTGCAGTTCTGGTCACCGTATTACAGAGGATGTTTTGGCCAGGGTGCAGAAGAGGTTTATGAGAATGCCACTTAGAGTTTGGATTATCTGCAAGAAGAAGTTGAATAAACTTGGATTGTGTTCTTTGCAAGGAGAGAGCTTGTAGACGTATATAGAATTACGAGAGGCATAGATAGGATAAACAGTCAGAGCCTCTTCCCCAGGGCGGAAATGTCAAAGACTAGAGGGAATAACTTTGAAGTGAGAGGGGAAAAGTTTGGAAGAGACATGAGGGGTAGGATTTTATTCAGAGGGTGGTGGGCACATGAAACACACTGCCAGAGATGGTGAAAGGACAAAGGACCAAGGACAAGGACAAAGGACATTTATTGTCACATACACCAATCGGTGCAGTGAAATTTCTCTTGCCACGCAGCACACAGATAAAGATAAGACACAACATTAAAGAATTTAACAATAAACATAAAAAACATCCCCCCACAATGGTTCCCATTTTGACGGAACGCACAAAGTCCAGTCCCCATCCCCTTGTTCACCCATAGTCGGGCCTATTGAGGCCTCCACAGTCGCCGCTACGGGGGCCGAAGTTACAGGCCTTTTATCGCCGGGTGATGGTACTCCGGCATCCAGCGGAACCCTCTCAGCGACTCGGGGTGCCTGTAACGGCCGCTTCCTTGCTGGAGACCGCGGCTTCTGACGCCAACAGGCCGTGCTGAATGAAGCTGCGCAACTGGCGATCTCGCCGAGAGATCCCAGGCTCCCGACGTTAAAGTTGAAGCTCAGCGCCGCAGTCCGCAGTCGCGGCCGGCCGCCCCCCCCCCCCCCCCCCCCCCCCCCCCCGCGATGTTCACCTGCAGTCTTCAGCTCACCGGAGCTCCAGCGCTGGTAGGCCGCGAGGACAGGTCGACGGTGCAGCCCGGAGAGAGCTGCCTCTCCGACCAGGTAGGGACCCTAGAAAGCAGTTTCCCCCTTCCCCCCTCCCCCATCCCCACATAAAAAAGGCTAGGACTCCGAAAACAGAAAAACTCAACTAACTAAAAATTAAAAAAAGAGAGAAAAAACGGTCAACTGCAGACTGGGCAGCCATACCTGTACAGGACGGCACCCCCGTCACTTCAACATTTGTTGAAGGCTGGTGGTGTTGATGGAAGATATGAGTGGCATTTGAGAAACTTTTATTCCGGCACATAGATATTCAGAGAATAGAGTGATATGGGTCATGTGTAGACAAATTAGATTAATTTATTTTGGGCAACATGTTCAGCGCAGGCATTGTGGGCCGAATAGCTGTAAGCTTCCACAGATGGAGGCAAAAAGCTGGAGTACCTCAGCGGGTCAGACGGCATCAATGGAGAAAAGAAATAACAGACGTTTTGCTTCAAGACCTTTCTTCAGACTAGCGAGCGGTATAGTCGGTGATATAGAGTGATGTAGAATCAATGACTGAAAGATATGCAAAAAAGTACAGAGGGGGTGCAGTGAGAGATAATGTTGCAGAACCCTCGTTAGAGAGAGGCGGAGAGCTTCTTCAATGTAGGCATACCCTGAGAAGATTTCGCAGTTGAGCATTGAGAATAACCCTAAGCATCACCTACTACTTTTCTTCCGAGATGCTGTCTGACCCGTTGAGTTAAGGGCCTGTCCCACCAGCATGCAACGCCATGCGATGAGCGCGACCTAACGTGGTCGCTTGAGCCGTCTGGCGTCGCGGGGCCGGTCCCACTTCGATCGCCGGAGCTGTGCGGAATTGTGCGGAGTTCGTCCCGATATCGCGCGGGGCTCCGAAAAGCTGACTATGTTCAAAAATTCCGAGCGGCAACGGCTTGTCGGCTCGCAGTCGCCTCGACGCATTACACACCGTCTCGACATCGTACCTCCGTGACCCTCTCTGTAGGTGCCTCCATGACCCTCTATGTGTGTGGCTCCGTGGCCCTCTGTGTGTGTGCCTCTGTGCCCCTCTCTGTGTGCCCCTCTCTGTCCTGGCGAACTTACCATAACACTTCGCTCCAAGTTCGCCTTACTTTGCGCCGCGTTGTGCCACTCACCCGACCTCCGCGCGGCCCCTGCTGCCGGTTTGGTCGCGCTTGCCGCATGCAGGCGCATGCTGGTGGGAACGGCCCTGTACAGGGATCACCCGACCTCCGCGCGGCCCCCGCTTCTAGTTTGATCGCGCTCATCGCATGGAGTCAGATGCTGGTAGGACAGGCCCTTTACTCCAGCTTTTTGCGTCTATCTTCTGTCATTTTCTTTGTTATAATTTGGAGCTATGAGGAATGCACGCAACCAATTACATAGATATCAAGATACAGTACAACTGAATGTGAATGTCTGAACCATTTGTTTTAATAAGTGACATTGAGCGAGAGATCAGTACCAGGCGGGAGAATAAGGACTTCAAACTTTTCATGGGCCCACTTCCATCGAGGTAGCTAACAGGGGATTGTTATAGCACCTCACCTACATCACAATACTTCTGGCACTGTAGCAATGGCACATTGGCACATTGGTAGAGTTGCTGCCTTACAGCGCCAGAGACCCAGGTTTGTTCCTGACCTCGGGTGCCGTACGTATGGAGTTTATACGTTCTCCCCATGACCTGTGTGGGTTTTCGCTGAGATTTTCGGTTTCCTCTCACACTCCAAAGACGTACAAGCATGTAAGCTTGGTATAAATGTAAATAGTTTGTGTGGGATAGTCTTAATATATAGGAGTAAAGAGATCCTTCTGCAGCTGTACAGGGCTCTGGTGAGACGACACCTGGAGTAGTGTGTGCAGTTTTGGTCTCCTAATTTGAGGAAGGACATCCTTGTTACTGAGGCAGTGTAGCATAGGTGCATGAGGTTAATCCCCGGGATGGTGGGACTGTCATATGAGGAAAGACTGGGCTTGTATTCGCTGGAATTTAGAAGGATGAGATGGCATCTTAAACGTATAAAAGGACTGGACAAGCTTGATGCAGGAAAAATGTTCCCAATGTTGGGAGTGTCCAGAACCAGGGGCCACAGTCGAAGAATAAAGGGGAGGACATTACAAACTGAGATGAGAAAAAACTTTTTCACCCCGAGAGTTGCGAACTTGTGGAATTCTCTGCCACAGAGGTAGTTGAGGCCAATTCACTGGAGAAATTTAAAAGAGAGTTAGATAGAACTCTAAGGGCTAGCGGAATCAAGGGATGTAGAGCGAAGGCAGGCACGGGTTATTGATTGGGGACGATCAGCCACGATCACAATGAATGGCAGTGCTGGCTCAAAGGTCCAAATGGCCTCCTCCTGCACCTATTTACTATGTTTCTATGTTTCAACGTGCAGGGATTGGTGGTCAGTGTGGACTCGGTGGACCGAAAGGCCTGTTTCTACGCTGTATGTCTAAACTAAACTCCTCAGAACTATCCAGTAGGTCAGTCTGATTTTTAGCTTCACTGACTGTGAGGAATCTTCCAACTCAAAGATGAGATTTCTAGAACTTACGATACAACTAATACCTTACAATAACACTCACCGTCTCATCAATACGTTGGGATCAATTGGTAATTTAAGCAAATGCAGGCTTCAATTGAAATCACTCTGACTGGTATCATTCTAATTGCAAATATAAATTTGTGTTACCCTTAGAGTCCAGAGTTACTATTCAACAGGCGGAATGCAATTTCTCAAAGTTTACAATCAATAATAAACCAAGTCATCCATTTGAGGTTTAGATGGAACTCTTAAGTAAATAAATTAGCAAACTAATAAAGACTCCTTGACTTTTCTTAATATGGCCAACCTACTTTCTAACTTCAGAATTACTTTAATTTGGGAGTAATGGACTTTAGAAAAGGAAACAGTCCTTGAAAATAACTAAGGTCAAACATAGCGAATACTATTTTTGAAATATTTTTAGTATAAGCCTGGGGATGCACCAACTGTCTAAATGGCAAGAAATAATGTGATACGAGTCTGCCACCTTTGGGAATGCTGCTGTTGATTTCCTTTGTTTAATGTATATTAACGCTTCTATTCACTAGTAATCAATTTAGGATTATTATTTGGTGCACTTCCAATGATTACTCCGTAATCACTAAAGGGCCTGTCCCACTGTACGAGGTAATTCAAGAGCTCTCCTGAGTTAAAAAAAAAAAATCAAACCCGTGGTATGCACGTAGAATGTACGTAGCGGGTACGTCGGAGCTCGGGACGTCTCTTAGCGGCTCGTAACGCTAACGGCAGGTAGTCAGGAAACGAGGTAAGCTCGTGAAGACTCGTGAAGAGTTTTCAACATGTTGAAAAATGTCCATGAGAGTCCCGAGTACCTATTACCGTCATTCTCCATGTTCGAATCAGGGGAAACTCGGGGGAACTCTGAAATTTGCTCGTGCAGTGGGACAGGCCCTTTAATATGATGCAGAGTCTCTTGCCCAGAGTAGGTGAATCGAGGCACAGAGGATATAGGTTTAAGGCAAATGGGAAGAGATTTAATAGGAACCTGAGGGGTAACCTTTTCACACATAGGGCGGTGGGTGTATGGAACAAGCTCTTAGTGGAAGCAGTAGAGGCAGGGACTATCCCAACATTTAAGAAGCAATTAGACAGGTACCTGGATAGGACAGGTTTGGAGGGATATGGACCAAACGCTGGCAGGTTGGACGAGTGTAGATGAGACATTTTGGCCAGTGCAGGCATGTTGGGGTGAAGGGTCCGTTTCCACACTATGAGTCTATGCAGCAGCTGCAATGTATATAAAGAGCATGATGATGAATTCACCAACTCTCTGCACCCAGGATAGGGATTTACGAGGAGGAATGCCGGGTACATATTTTCCCTCCGTTTTCAACTCCAGACAAACGTCCATTTTGAAAACAGTTCCCATTAGCGGGGTTATGTCCGCGCCTGGGTGGTACTAGAGAGGGACTACGCACTGTCGACGGGCACCCTGGGGGATTTCCAGGACCACTGAGCACCCCGGGATTATGGAACGCATCATCAATAAAGATTGCATTATAGTCATTTGAAAATTGAGTGTCTTAGATAGTTTGGTGATTTTGTATTATGGTGATGGGTGTGTTACCAAGGATTTGGTTTGTAAATATCGTTTTGTATCGTAATTGAATAAATTACTTTTAATATATATGAAAAACGAAAACTATTCCCTGATGACGCTACTATGCCTACATCATTAACACTACCCAACATAACATCCATTAGCAGAAAGAGAAGTTGGTGCCCACTACAGGACATTGCCCGGGTCCCCGCAAAGTAAGTGGGCCCAGGAAGGAATGTGGAGGAAAGAACTGCAGATGCTGGTCTGAATCAAAGGTAGACACAAAATGCTGGAGAAACTCTGGAATGGGTAGTGTTTCGGATCGAGACCCTTCTACACTCCGAAGAAGGGTCTCGACCCAAGACGTCACCCATTCCTTCTCTCCAGAGATGTTGCTTGTCCCGCTGAGTTACTCCAGTATTTTGTCCCTACCATGTCTGCAGATGATGGTTTATGCTGAAGATGGACACAAAGTGCTGGAGTAACTCAGCGGGGCCAGTCAGCATTTCTGGAGAAAAGGAACAGGTGACGAATTGGGTCGGAACCACATCGAGGTCAGAACCCAACACGAAACGTCACCTTCCTTCACTCAAGGGATGCTGTCCGAACCGCTGAGTTACACCAGCATTTTGTGTCCATCTTCCCACAAAATAAACTGCCAATGTTTCTGAAAGTTTAGAGAATACTGGAAGGGATGTTTGCAAGGATGCAAGTTGTTTAGTTTAGTTTAGTTTATTATTGTCACATGAAAAGGTTATTCTCATTATTCCCTTTATTATGCATCTGTAGACTGTGGACAGTTCAATTGTTTTCATATATTATCTTTCCGCTGACTGGTTAGCACGCAACAAAAGCTTTTCTCTGTACCTCTTTGCACGTGACAATAAACTAAACTTAAACTCAAACTTTGCATGCTAGATTGCATGCAGTTCAGAGTTGGTAACAAATAGCAGTTTGAAATTATGAATAAACATTACAAATAGCGAATCAACTACATATTACAACAGCATTACAGTGGTAAAGCCAAGTTTATTGATTGAGAAGGAAATACTTGCATTTATATTGCATGTTATATTTATATTACCTTATCACAAAGCACTTTATGGTTGGTGAAGAACTTTTGAAGTGAATTCTCACTGGCAATGGGGGAAATGAAGGCACCAGTTTGAGCATCACCAACAGGAATGTAATCATGACCAGTCAAACTATTTTTGCGCCGTGGATTGAGGAGTAAACATTTCCAAGATATCAGGGAGAACCATTGTCCTATTGGCAGCCTTTCCCCACCATAACTCAAATGCTTGGGTTTATTTCTATAGTATCCAAGCCACAATCAGCATCTAACAAAGTATCAAAACACTTGAGAGTGTTTGAGGTATCAGGGTTCTCTTTTCAAAATATAATCTTGGAATATTTTACCTCCAGCGTTCATGGCTTGAGGAGTGGCCCCACACCAACATCAACATCTCATCTGAGAAACAACGCCACTAACTATTTCACACCATGTGCTGGAGCAAGTGAGGTGGGAAGACCACCTATTTTTCAGATCCACCCCCTGGATCTTATAGAAACATATGAAACATATAACATTCTTAAGGGATTGGACAGGCTAGATGCAGGAAAAATGTTCCTGATGTTGGGAGAGTCCAGAACCAAGAGTGACATTTTAGGAATAATGGGTGGGCCATTTAGGACTGAGATGAGGAAAAAAGTTTTCACCCAGAGAGTTGTGAATCTGTGGAATTCTCTGCCACAGAAGGCAGTGGGGGACATTTCACTGAATGTATACAAGAGAGAGTTGGATATGGCTATTAGGGCTAATGGAATCAAGGGATATAGGGAGAAAGCAGGATTGGGATATTGACTCTGGATGATATGCCATGATCATATTGAATGGTGGTGCAGGCTCAAGTGGCCGTATGACCTACTCCTGCACCTATTTTCTAAGTTTCTATATTTCTACCCATACTACAATCAGTCTGAAGAATGGTCCTGACCATTCCCTCCACAGATGCTGCTTGACCCACTGAGTTCCTGCAGCACTTTGTGTTTTGCTCAAGATTCCAGCATCTACAGTCCATTGTGACATATTCAGTAATGTGCTGGAGTATTCAGTTTAGTTTAGAGATACGGCGCAGAGGCAGGCCCTTCGGCCCACCGAGTCCACGTCGCCCAGCGATCCCCGCGAATTAACACTATCCTACACACTAGACACAATTTACATTTACACCAAGCCAATTAATCCACAAACCTGTACGTCTTTGGAGTGTGGAAGAAAACCGAGAATCCCGGAGAAAACCCACATGGTCACAGGGGGAACATGCAAACTCCGTACAGACAGCACCCACAGTCAGGATCGAGTCTGGGTCTCTGGAGCTATAAGGCAGCAACTATTAGATTGGAGTTCAAGCCTTAAGAGTATCACAAGAGCGGCAGTGTTAGAGTTGCCGCCTTACAGAACTTGCAGCGCCGGAGACCCGGGTTCGATCCCGACAGCTGTATGTACGAATTTGTGCATTCTCCCTGTGACCTGCGTGGGTTTTCTCGGGGATCTTCGATTTCTTCCCACACTCCAATAACGTACAGGTTTGTAAGTTGATTGACTTGGTATAAGTGTAAATTCCCCCTAGTGTGTGTAGGATAGTGTTAATGTGCGGGGATCGCTGGTCGGCGCGGACTTGGTGGGCCGAAGGGCCTATTTCTGCGCTGTATCTCTAAACTAAACTAAACTAAATAACTAGGCATTATATGTTCTATCTGCCTGGTATATATGTATGGTAGACGTGAGCAGTTTGGATAGCATGCATAACAAAGCTTTTCGCTGTATCTCGGTACACATGTTAAAGAAGCCTAAACCTGAACCTAAATACACTCAGCATCATACTACACACTGAGGCCATGTCAGTTGCTCCAAGTGTGTCTTATAGAAACTAACTTGGTCAATGGTTGATGCCTAACCATTTTGCCAACTATTTTAAAATTTGCAAAATTTAAATCTGACAGACAGGTCCTTTTTCCCACTGGTGTGTTAGGTTTGTGACCAAGACTGATAAGGTCCTGGGATGTGCCGCAGAGCCCAACACAGAGCCCAACTGTGGACCAAGGCCCAGTGTGCCGCCGCCTGCAGGGAAGCTGCCGAGCTCGGCCCTGAAGAGTCGAGAAGGACGGAACTCTGGTGATGACGGACGCGAGGAGTGGTCCGGTAGGAGACAGACCAGGGTGTCGCCTCCAGCGCTTTGAAGGAAAGCGGGAGGAACCCTGTCCAAGACCCAAAGGCATCCGGGCGAGGAGAGGGACGTCAGTTGGTGGGCCGAGCTGGACGAGGGCGATGGGGCTTACCTGGGCTTACCTGGGCTTACCTGGATGGGGGGCACTCCTGCACATCCAGCATGTAGACTGGACTTTTTCTTCTGTAAATGGCACCAAAAACGGCCACTTGTGCATGTGTGACCTATGCAAAAAAGAATTTCACTGTGCCACGCACACATGGCAGTAAAGAACTGTTGAACCATTGATCTATTAGCAGCCCTTCCCTACCATAACTCAAACGCTAACGTTTATTTTTAATGTATCCAAGCTACAGTCAGCATCTGAGAATGTATCAAAACACATGGGAGAGTTTAATGTCTTTTGATATCTCTTTTTCTGCACTTCACAATTCCTTTGCCTAGTGTCAGGCTCAATAGGAACGTAAGAACACATTAAATCGCCATCTGTTTATGAGCCTTCTGGAGTCAGTAACGTAGTTGTGAGAAACACATTTCAACTCTAATTTCAATGGGTCTATTTCACCCCTGTGGCAGAGAATAATTACTTGGCCCAAGACCAGGTGGCATTTGCAAGTAAATAAAAAAGGTTATTTATGGCCTGTGCTAATTTGAACATCTCACAGAAAACGACCAGGGAAAATAAAAAGCATGTGAACCCATCAGACAGCACAATGACAAGAATATGCCACTCCTGTTGGACATAATTACGTGGTTTTTATGGTCTTCTTGTTCGATAATTTGAAACTACAGGTTTATTTTCACTTCAATGCACTTCCAATTTGCAAACCCATTTGCTTCATTTTTGTCTAATTCATAAGTGTCACTTTAGTAAGATAGATGGAGATAACTTCTTGACATTAGCAATGTTACAACACAGCCCTCATACACCCCAACAACATCGCAAGGACATCTGTTCTGTGTTGCCGGGTCCCTGTAGAATAATTGAAATGCAGCAATTTTTTTCACTCCTGATGTTACACTTCTGAGGAAAAGTTTCAATGCAGCTGTCAAAACCCATTTTGCATTCTCAATCAATGCTCACCCCTGCAAAAAATACAACTTTAGGCTTTACAGATACAGCGTGGAAACAGGCCCTTCAGCCCACCGATACCGCGCTGACCAACGATCACGCCACACACTAACACTAGCGTACACATCAGGGAAAATTTACAATTCAACCAAAGCCAATTAACCTACAAAGCTGTACATCTTTGGAATGTGGGATGAAACCAGAGCACCCGGAGCAAGCCCACGCGGTCGCGGGGAGAACGTACAAAATCTGTACAGACAGCACCTATAGTCCGGATGGAACCCGGGTCTCTGGTGCTGTAAGGCATCAACTAAACCTCTGCGCCACCATGCCACCCCCTAGCTTTCAACAGCACAGTCAGTTCAGAACAGGAAAGGATAAAGGGCCTGTCCCACCAGCATGCAACTCTATGCGATTAGCGCGACCTAACATAGTCGCTTGAGCCGTCCGGCGTTGCGGGGCCGGTCCCACTTCGATCGCCGGAGCCGTGCGGAATTGTGCGGAGTTCGTCCCGAGTTCGTCCCGACACTGCGCGGGGCTCCGAAAAACCGACTATGTCCAAAAATTCCGCGTGGCAGCGGCTTGTCGGCTCGCAGTCGCCTCGACATTTACACACCGCCCGGACATCGTGCCTCCGTGAACCTATCTGTAAGTGCCTCCGTGACCCTCTATGTGTGTGGCTCCGTGGCCCTCTGTGTGTGTGTGCCTCTGTGCCCCTCTCTGTGTGCCCCTCTAAGTCCTGGCGAACTTACCTTGGACTTGCTCCAAGTTCGCCTCACTTTGCGCCGCGTTGCGCCAATCACCCGACCTCCGCGCGGCCCCTGCTGCCGGTTTGGTTGTGCTTGCTGCATGCAGGCGCATGCTGGTGGGAACGGCCCTGTACAGGGGATCACCCGACCTCCGCGCGGCCCCCGCTGCCGGTTTGATCGCGTTCATCGCATAGAGTTGCATGCTGGTGGGACAGGCCCTTAAGTCTCAGATCATTGTGACTGAAGAGGAAAGGTATGGACAATGAGTGCTAATGTATGTACACCACCTTCACCTCTGGGAGAGAATATTATCAGAGGGTTGTAGATGACAGCATAGACTCTGTGGGCCAACGGGCCTGTTTCCATGCTATATCTTTCAATTAAATCAACTGCTGAAATATTCATCTGTGCAGTTTGTACAGCATATTCTCCCTGTGACCACGTTGCTTTCCTTTTTGTCACTCTGGTTTCCTCCTACATCTTAAATATAGCTTTAGGTTTGGTATCAATGCACTGTTAGTGAAATTATACTTCTGATTCACAAGTAAGAATGATAGGTTCTATCTGTTGAATCAAGCCTGATGACAAAATATTCTCAGCCTTGTGCAAAGCACTGTGGCCTGCTAGTTGCTCCAAATATATCTTAGTTTAGTTTAGTTTAGAGAAACAATGCAGAAACAGGCCCTTCAGCCCACCAAGTCCACACCGACCAGTGACCCTCGCACATTAACACTATCCTACAATAGGGAGAATTTTTGCTTTTACACCAAGCCAATTAACCTATGAACCTGTACGTCTTTGGAGTGTGGGAGGAAAGCAGAGATCCCAGAGAAAACCCACGCAGGTCACGGGGAGAACGTACTAACTCCATACTGGCAAGCACCCACAGTCGGGATCGAAACCGTGTCTCTGGAGCTGTAAGCGCTGTAAGGCAGCAACTCTACTGCTGCTCCACTTATGGAAAGTAACCTGATCTATGAGCGTCTTCATGAAAATAACATAGTCGTTGGTTAATCCCTTATCATTTTGCCAACTATTTTAAATCTCCAATTGCAGACAGGACCCTTTCCCCAATTGGATGTCTGTGGAAATAATACCAGACTAAGAAGATTGTATTTGGTATTTTTGTTTAATTAAACGTTAGATTATTTAACCAGATATTTTAATGGGACGTTACACTTTAGGCTTATCTGGGTTTTCGTTATTTCTTGAATGGTTTGTAAAACACTAAAAGAGTCAAACACTCAAACCTTTACAGATATTATGTTTGCATTAACTGAAGAACTTAAACATTTAACAATGTAGCTCTAAGAATGATACATGGATATGCAGGGAATGTAGGGATATAGATCACTAGCATGCAGAGGAGAATAGTTTAACTTGGCATCAATGTTCAGCACAGACATTGTGGGCTGAAGGGCCTGTCTCTATGCTGTACTGTTCTATGTTCTATGTTTTACTTTTAGCACAGCGGAAGTTGTGGATATGGAGAGGATGTTTCCACACATGGGAGAGTCTAGGATTAGAGGTCATAGCCTCAGAATTAAAAGTTCTTTTAAGTAGGAGGAGGAGATATTTGTTTAGTCATAGGGTGGTGAATCTGTGGAATTCTTTGCTGCAGAAGGCTGTGTCAGTGGATATTTTAAAGGCAGAGATTAATAGATTCTTGATTAGTACAGGTGTCAGCGGTTATGGGGAGAAGGCAGGAGAATGGGGTTAGGAGGGAGAGATACAGGCCTGTCCCACTTAGACTTTTTAGGTGAGCGCAGGAGACTCTTTGCTCGCCACATGGTTGCCACTTGTTCTCTAGTGGTCTCTGGTGAGTCTCCTTCATGGTCGCGAGGAGTTCCTGCATTCTGGGAACTAGTCGCGGCCTCAGTATGGTCGCTGCAAATTATTTTGGGCCCAACATGTTGAAAATTGGTCGCCATGGAGAAAATCGATAATCCTGTAGTCACAGGTGCAGGTGTAATGGGGTCGCCATGTAGTTATGGGCAGTCGAAGTAGTCGTAGATAGTTTTAGTTAATCGCCTTTGCTGACTGGTCATTTTCATTGGCTCATTGGGGAAAAAACGTAAGCAGGAGTTTTCAGAACTAAGGATAACTGACCAGTAATGTTAAATGGCCGCCGAACTTCACAGCTGTGTATCTCTGGCTTATTAAAAGTTGTCTGGCTTCTTAAAAGTTGTCTCCACTCCTTCTCCTCCCTTCTCCCTCCCTCTCCCCCCTTCTCCCCCCATCTCCCCTCTTTTGAAGGACTCTGGCCCCCTGAGTCAATACTTTGTAGAACCACCTTTCACTGCAATTACAGCTGCAAGTCTTTTGGGGTATGTCTCCACCAGCTTTGCACATCTAGAGACTGACATTTTTGCCTTTGCAAAATAGCTCAAGCTCAGTCAGATTGGATGGAGAGCGTCTGTGAACAGCAATTTTCAAGTCTTGCCCGAGATTCTCAATTGGATTTAGGTCTGGACTGAGCCATTCTAACACATGAATATGCTTTGATCTAAACCATTCCATTGTAGCTCTGGCTGTATGTTTAGGGTCATTTTCCTGCTGGAAGGTGAACCTCCGCCCCAGTCTCAAGTCTTTTGCAGACTCTAACAGATTTTCTTCCAAGATTGCCCTGTATTTGGCTCCATCCATCTTCCCATCAACTCTGACCAGCTTCCCTGTCCCTGCTGAAGAAAAGCATCCCCACAGCATGATGCTGCCACCACCATGTTTCACAGTGGGCCTGGTGTGTTCAAGGTGATGTGCAGTGTCAGTTTTCTGCCACACATAGCGTTTTGCATTTAGACCAAAAACTTCAATTTTGGTCTCATCAGACCAGAGAACCTTCCTCCACATGTTTCTGGGTCCCCCACATGGCTTGTGGCAAACTGCAAACGGGACATCTTATGGCTTTGTTTCAACAATGGCTTTCTTCTTGCCACTCTTCCATAAAGGCCCGATTTGTGGAGTGCAAGACTAATTGTTGTCCTGTGGACAGATTCTCCCACCTGAGCTGTGGATCTCTGCTGCTCCTCCAGAGTTACCATGGGCCTCTAGGCTGCTTCTCTGATCAATGCTCTCCTTGCTCGGCCTGTCAATTTAGATGGACGGCCATGTCTTGGTAGGTTTGTCATAGGTGTGCCATACTCTTTCCATTTTCAGATGATGGATTGAACAGTGCTCCGTGAGATGTTCAAAGCTTGGGATATTTTTTTATAACCTAACCCTGCTTTAAACTTCTCCACAACTTTATCCCTGACCTCTGGTGTGTTCCTTGGGCTTCATGATGCTGTTTGTTCACTAATGTTCTCTAACAAACCTCTGAGGCCTTCACAGAACAGCTGTATTTATACTGAGATTAAATTACACACAGGTGGACTCTATTTATTAATTAGGTGACTTCTGAAGGCAATTGGCTGCACTGGATTTTATTTAGGGGTATCAGAGTAAAGGGGGCTGAATACTACTTTTCAGTTTTTGATTTGTAAAAAAATTTGAAAACCGTGTATCATTTTCCTTCCACTTCCCAATTATGCGTCATTTTGTGTTGGTCTATCACATAAAATCTCAATAAAATACATTTACGTTTGTGGTTGCAACGTGACAAAATGTGGAAAAGTTCAAGGGATATGAAAACTTTTGCAAGCCACTGTACCAGACACTGTGCTAGCCGTCTTAATTACAGCACCAACCTCCCTGTTCATTGCAGTGTGAGTCTGTATCACCTTGGCTTTGTACCTTGTGAATTTCAGACAACGCTCCCCCACTTGTCCTGGGACCCAGCAGTCGCCGGCAGTCTGCTGAAAAATCGCCGAAGTGGGACAGGCCCTGATTCAATGGCGGTCTAGACAATGGGCAGAATGGCCTAATTCTACTACTATTCTTTATGACGGTATGAAGTTAGAATAATAGATACCGAAAAAATGAAATTTAAATGTAAAATGCTGGAAATGCTCAACAAGTCACAACATTTCTGAGAAGAGGAACTGTGCTATAGAAGAGGAACTGTGCCTTTCTTCAGAACTATAATAGAAAGGTCCTCTGTTCAAATCAGGCTGAGATAATGTTACTTGTAACATGTGCATCAGATCGCACTCAATATAGGTCACACTTAAATGGAATGACATCTGGGACACTGAGAAATAAAAGTCATGCATGATAAATTATAAAAAGGGAGTCATCATTTTTAAACAGGAATATTACAAAGTATGTAACAATACAGCACAGACATATGCTTGCACACTTGAAATAGAACAGTTCAGTTTGTTTATTGTCACATGTACTGAGGTACAGTGAAAAACATTGATCACGTGCTGACCAGTCAGCCGAAAGACAATACATGATTACAATCGAGCCATTTACAGTGCACAGACACATGATAAGGGAATAACGTTTAGTGCAAGGTAAAGCCAGTAAAGTCCAATGAGAGATAGTCCAAGGTGTCACCAATGAAGTAGATAGTAGTCCAGGATTGTTTGCTGGTTGTGGTAGAATGGTTCAGTGGCCTGATAACATCTGGGAAGAAACTGTCGCTGAATCTGGAGGTGTGCGGTTTCACACTTATGTACCTTTCGCCCGATGGGAGAGGGGGGACAAGGGAGTGGCCAGGGTGCGACTGGTCCTTGATTATGTTGCTGGCCTTGCCAAGGCAGCATGAGATATAAATGGAGTCTATGGAAGGGAGGTTGGTTGGTGTGATGGTCTAGACTGCGTTCACAATCCCCGGCAATTTATTGCGGTCTTGGACGATAGGCAGGAAGGAATGGCAAACCATTACTCTCATTTCAGGGAGATCATTGATGGTTTGGCAATTGAAGGTTCATCAATAGGTCTAGCTTAGTGCACATACTACCATTCATCTATTTTATCAGTTTGTAAATGGTCGGAACAATTACATTTTGAGGGCATTTTGGTCCAATTATTCCACTTCCTTCCACAAATATTGCAATATTATCTGTATATTAGTCAACTTTTGTTCCAAACCTGCCCTATCCATGTACCTGTCTAACTGTTTCTTAAATGTTGGGATAGTCCCTGCCTCAACCAACTCCCCTGGCTGTTTGTTTCATACACCCTCCACCCTTTGTGTGGAAAAGTCACCCTTCAGATTCATATTAAATCTTTTCCCCTTCATCTTAAACCTATATCCTCTGGCTCTCAATTCACCTACTCTGGACTTGAGACTCTGTGCATCTACCTGATCTATTCCTCTCATGATTTTATACACCTCTGTAAGATCACCCCCATCATCCTGCGCTCCAAGGAATAAAGTCCCAGTCTGCTCAACCTCTCCCTACAGCTCAGACCCTCTAGCCCCGGCAACATCCTTGTAAATCTTCTCTGTAAACTTTCAAGGTTAACAACTTATTTTCTATAACATGGTGCCCAGGAATGAACAATGCGGCCTCACCAACATTTTATACAACTGCAACATGACCTCCCAAGAGGATAAGCATCTCATATTTCCCTTGGGCAGCTTACAGCCCAGTGGTAAAAATATTGACTAGACTAAGTGGGACCTGTTGGGCCTCATGTTCACATGGGAGGGCTGGTCCCCCAACGAAATATTCCACCTCTCCACCAATTCCAATATTGGTGGCCAGTGGGGGGGGGGGGGGGGGGGGTGGTGGGGGGGGGGGGGTTGGGGGGGGTTCTGGAGTGCTAATATGGATGTTGTGGGCCAAAGGGACTGGTTTCCAGAGGACTAGTATGGACATTGTGGGCCAAATGGATAATTGGGCTGGCAGCTCAGTCACTCAGGCCTGGTGGGCTGTCAGCTCATTCATTCAGGCCCGGTGGGCTGACAGCTCAGTCACTCAAGCCTGGTGGGCTGGCAGCTCAGTCACTCAAGCCTGGTGGGCTGGCAGCTCATTCATTCAGGCCCGGTGGGCTGGCAGCTCAGTCACGCAGGCCTGGTGGGCTGCCACCTCAGTCACTCAGGCCTGGTGGGCTGGCAGCTCAGTCACTCAAGCCTGGTGGGCTGGCAGCTCATTCATTCAAGCCCGGTGGGCTGGCAGCTCAGTCACGCAGGCCTGGTGGGCTGCCACCTCAGTCACTCAGGCCTGGTGGGCTGGCAGCTCAGTTACTCAGGCCTGGTGAGCTGGCAGCTCAGTCACTCAGGCCTGGCAGCTCAGAAACTGCCAGAAAATCTGCCCTCAGCACGTGAGAGACTGTGAAAGAGAAGGATGAGAGGGTGGAGAATAAATTTTAGACATTTTTCATATTTTTCTGCAGGTCACAGCAATGAAGGAGGAAAGTCTACCTGGCCTAGATCTCGCACGGAACCAATGAAGGGAGGGAAAACATACTGGGGTGAGGTTTAATACTTGCAGGGGGAATACTTACGGATGGACTGGAGAGACTCCTCCTGGACTAGTACAGGCCTGATGGGCCAAAGGGACTCTTTAAAAAAATATCTGAGTGAAATCTTAGTGAAAGGCACTTTTTCTGGACTTTTCCTGGCCTGGCAAAGACCTTTTGGGCCAAAATGCTACTGGGATAATATGGGCACTTTGGGCAAAGGGGACTGGTTTCTCAGCTCATTTTTTTTTCATGCAGGCCACTCCACTCATTTCATTTCATTTCCATTTCCATTTGAAGCACAGGGCAAGCCAAACAACTCATGGCATTGTCATTTAATTTCCATTTTGCATTGCAGTCTCAAGTACAGGGCAGGCCAAACAACTCATTGCATTGGCATGGAGGGCTAACAAATCATTTATTGCAAGTACATTGCAGACTCACAGTTCAGTTGATTCATAGCTTAGAATCACAATTGTGGCCTCTCCCTCACGATCTTCCAGAGTGACTGACTCATGTCCAGGAATCCGGGGTTTTATAGTCCTGCCTCCCCCCCCCAACCTGGAAAGGGTGTTACCTTCATCATGGTCATTGAGAGGCGAGAGGACCAATCAGCTGATCTGAAGATTTTTTAAACACTCATAACTGTTTTATTTGTTATAGATTGGAAAAGTCCTCGAGGCTGCCTCAGCGGAGGAGGACTGTGAGTAAGATGGCCAAAAATCATAGCGATATACGGTAGTGTTTTTCTAAAATCAATATACACGGCAGACAGGAAGTGGTCAAGATGAGACTTCTAGTTATATAGATTTCTCTCACTTCAGGTAGCCCCGTCATTCCTTCTCTCTCTATCCCTCCCCACCCAAGTCACACCAGCTTCTCATATTCGCCCTACAAACAGCTTTCAATGTCCTGTTTCTTTTATCATCGTTACTTTTTTGCATATCTTTCATTCATTGTTCTTTATCTCTCCACATCACCACCTATATCTCTTGTTTCCCTTACCCCTAACTAGTCTGAAGAAGGGTCTTGACCCAAAACGTCACCCATTCCTTCTCTCCAGAGATGCTGCCTGTCCCACTGAGTTACTCCAGCTATTTGTATCTATCTTCAGTTAAACCAGCATCTGCAGTTCCTTCTTACACATTTCTATCCTTCCATACTCTTTGCTGGCCATCGTTGCTTTGATTTGTCCTTTAGCGTATCTTTCATTCATTTGTTCTAAATACCTTTTCAAAATCTTTGCTTCCCGCTCCCCTAACTCTCCGTCTGAAGAAGGGTCTCGACCCGAAATGTCACCTATTCCTTTTCTCCAGGGATGCTGCCTGACCTGCTGAGTTACTCCAGCTTTTTGTGTCTATCTAGGGAACAGGTTTAGTTTAGTTTACTTCAGAGATACATCATGGAAACAGGTCCCATGGCCCATTAAAACCACACTGACCTTCATACTGGTTCTAAGCTATCCTACTTTCTCACCAAGAAAGTTGATATCAATTTTCCTGAATCAATTGAGATTCATTATATTAATCCAACTGCTTATAATAGTCTTGCGCTCCATATTTTATATTTTAATATTAATTTTTAATGAATTGATCTTCCATGTGTTTTTCATTTTCTGACATGAGAAGCATTTAGATACATTCATCAGGCATGAAGTTTTGTGAAAAGGTATAGATGTTTTCAGGTAACCTCCTGAGGGATACCTTGAACAATTCAGCAACCTTCGTTTTTGTTTCGAAATGCCGCACGGAAACAGACCCTTCGGCCCACCGAGCCCACATCGGTCATCAAAGACCCATTCACACTAGTTCTATGTTATCCCACTTTCACAGCCTCTCTCTACACACTAGGGGCAATTCTACAGAACCTAATTAGCTTAGAAACCCGCACGTCTGTGGGATGTGGGAGGAAACCGGAGCACCCGGAGGAAGACCCACGTGGTCACAGGGAGAAGGTGCAAACTCCACACATAGATGGCACTGAGATCAGGATCGAATCCGGGTCTCTGGCGCTGTGTGGTGGCAGTTCTACCAGCTGCGCCTCTGTGCCGTGCTATTCCCCTTTCTCCCGGCAGTGCCCAACTCCTTATTCTCACTTTGCAGGGAATCCCATTCCTCATGTTGAGAACGGCTCCAGGCACTCTCTATCTCACTATAATTACAGGCTTCATTCCCCTCATTAGTGACAATAATTTCCTAATTACAGCGTGACAGTTCAGTAATGATAAATAATGACTTAGAAGGCTGCCAAATGTATCTCCCGAGTTTTTCAGGGAGCTGGACATCGTTTATCAAGAAAGGCATCACTGAAATAATAAATGTTATATTCTGAGGGAGATGTTACAAATGTTATTGTGTGGACTTGGAAGAATACTGTATGTCAGTGTTTCTCTATCTGTAAACTCCCGGTGGATTAGAAGCCTTCCTATAGTCTCCTATAGAACATTAGTAATCATATTATTCAGTTTCATCTGAGATACTTGCCCATATTGTGAATGAGCCTGAATAAATAAGTCATTTCAGTACAAGGTTACGGCTAAAATGATGGGAACTTTATTAATGTAGATTATGGAGAACAGGTACTCATTGTTTAGAGAATCCATAAACAGGTGGCAGAATGAGTTTAGAGTCATGGAGTCATACAGATGGAAACAGGTCCAGCCATTCAACTTGCCCACACTGACCAATATGTCCCATCTACATTAGTTCTACTGCCTGCGTTTGACCCAAAACCCTCCAAACCTATCTTATCCATGTACCTGTCCAAATGTCTCTTGAACATTATGCTAGTACCTGGCTCAACCACATCCTCTGGCAGCTCGTACCATACACCCACCACTGTGTAAAAAATGTACTCCCTCAAGTTCCTATTAAATCTTCCACCTCCCTCACCTTTCCATGCTCTATGATTCCATGGTGGTCTGACCTGCTGAGTATTTCCAGTGTTTCCTGTTTACATGTTGCTCATTGTGCTGGATTTACTATACTTGGAATGTAATTTGTAAAACCAATGCCATGAGCTGGTCACAAGCTTACAAAGATGTGGAATGAAGCTCCTTTACCTAGAAGCTGATCCTGGGTTAGTAATCAGAACTGCTTTACCTGCTGCTGTCAGCTCGTTGCTCTTTGCCTCCAAAATTCATTGCGTTGAGTTCACTGGATGATTTACCATGACTGATCACAGCAGTCTGACACTGCTGCATAACATGATTGCTTTAAACTCTGAATTCCACCTGAAAAAATGTGCTTTACTCTTACAAACTAGCCTCCAACCCAGCGGTATGAATATTGAGTTCTCTAACTTCAAGTAACCCTTGCATCCCCTCTCTCTCCCCATCCCGCCCACACCTACTGAATTAGCTCAAAGTCGTCTTGTTGAGTCTCATTGCCTATAACTCGTTTTCACCTATCCCACAGTTAACAATGGCCATGCTTCCTTTACTAATTTGCATATCTTTCAATCATGTGTTCTACATCTCTCTACATCACCGTCTATATCTCTCATTTCCCTTTCCCAGAGTCTTGGTCTGAGGACGGTTCTTGACCCGAAACGTCACCTATTTCATTTCGGAGTCACGTGAGTGACTTCGTGAAGAGCCCGCCGGCGCGCATGCTCGACATATCGTCGTACCGCGTTGCTGCGACGGCTGGCGGTGGAGCGCGCTCCTCGCCAGCCCTTCATCAGGGGCCACGGAGGTGAGTATTCCACCTTTAGTTGGTGGTCCTTGTTGTCTGATTATGTCTTGCAGCAAGGACATGGATGGGAGTTCGAAGGGCCGGAGGACGTCAGGACGAGTTCGCCGGTCAACAGTTCCGGGGCCTTTACCATCGGCAGTACCTGCAACGCAGGCCGGGACTCAGGCGGAGATGTGGGTAAGCCCTGTGATTACAGGTCCAGATCCGCCAGCACACCACAGCTCGGAGGCGTTCGACGAGGAGGAGTGTGGTGTGCCGCCAGAGCAGGGGGACCCTGCCATGGCAGTCAGGTCGTCAGCGGGCTCGCTGGCGACCTCGAGCTGGGTGCGTGCGGCTGCACGGCCCGTTCCACTCAGCCCTCCGAGTAGGGGAAGGGCAGCAGCCCAGAAGCCTAACCCTGCCAGGGCTAAGGCATTGCCTGACGCGGAGGAGCGGTCAGGTTCCAGGGCGAGACCCGGGGCGGCTGTGAGGTCCAGCCGGCACACCCCGACTCTCGACGCCGGGACGGGTCGGTTGAGTCGGGTCTCGTCACGGTCGCCGAGCCCCCCATGGATGGGTGGGCGAGACCATGCGTCGGCAAAGTCCACGATGTGGGCAGCCGGCAAGCCTGCGCGGGCTTCAGGCAGCCATGCTTCGGCTGGTGCCGACACCATGCCGCAAGTGCCCTTAGTGGCAGCGGCTTCAGCTCCCGCTAAACGGAGGCGGTTGAACACGCCCGCGCGGGAATCGCGCCGTTTCGCCTCGGCGGCTGTTAGCGACAACTACCGGCACCGGCTGGGCCTCGATGAGGTGCGGGCCGATGATAGGAGCCCGGTTTTCTTTTCAGAGCCGGAGGACTCCGACCACCTGAGTGTTCAGGGTGAAGGGCGTATTGACCGTATGGAGCGGCTGCTGGAGCTCCTGCTTCAACGTCAACTACAGCAGGGCAGCAACAGGCACAGGGCGTCGTCACCAGCCTCTACCATCAGCCTGGAGCAGCAGTAGGAGGAGGTTTTGGTGGATTCCATACCACCTCCGTTGGAGGTGCCAGCAGAGGATCTTCTGCATGTGGCGACCAAATTTGCGGCACCACATTCATCTGGACTTCCTTTAAACGCAAAGCTGGCAGCCACTGTGGACTTTCTTAACAACCAGCAACTGCAGGAAGAAGTCCTCATTCAGGCAATGAGCCGTCACAAGGCTCCATCCAATTGCAACTCCCTCAACGTGCCTGTGGTCAATACGCCGATATGGGGCAACATCAGTGCGGCTATCCGTCAACAAGAGGTAAAATTGCAGCGGATACTGAAGCTCCTCACGGCCGGTATTACCGCCTTTGCGCGGTCGGTGGACGGGGACGAACTGAATTTGGACCAGGAAGATGCTCTGGCCCTCCTGTGCGCGACCCAGCACGAAATCAACGGGTTTCGCAAAAACAGCATCCGCCCAGCGCTCAACCCGAAGTTTGCAGGATTGTGCAAACCACCGCCGCCGCCGCCGCCCCGTCAACTCTTTGGGGAGGACCTCTCGAACAGAGTCAAAGAGCTTGACGAACAAGCCAAAACGGTGGGGATCATGCGCTCTCAGAGTGCCCCCACACCGTCAGGCTCAAAAGCTCCATACATTCGCTCACGAGGGTCTGCTAGTACCTCGACGAGGACCCACCCTCAAGCTCCACAACGACAGCAACATCAGACCCAGCACCAGGGGTCTTTTTTAGGACAGGGTCGGCAGAGATCCTGGTGGAAAACGAAGACGCCGCGCCCTCAAGCCAACCCAGCACCTCCACGTCCACCCACACGTGTCAAGGACCGCCGGTAACCACGGGGGTGAGGGGGTCTGGTTCTCTCTTTTCTCTTTGTTTAACTTCACATGTTGGTGGTCGCCTTCGGCTGTTTTTGGGTGCATGGGGTAATTTTACTGGTGACGAGTATGTGTTGCAGAATATTCAGGGGCATAAAATTGAGTTTATTAATGGCGACATTCCTCCATCCCAGCACATGCCCGGTCGAACGTTTAAATTATCTGCTGCAGAACAGGCAGCAGGCTACAAGGAAATTTTAAGGCTTGAACAGAACGGAGTGATTGAGAAAGCGGTGCATGAGCCAGTTGAATTTGTTTCAAATATATTCACCAGACCTAAGAAGGAGGGAGGTTGTCGTGTCATTATTGATCTAACCCGTTTGAATACTTTTGTAACATATACTCATTTTAAAGTGGATTGTTCACTAAATTAGTGAAACCAATTATGGCTTATTTGAGACTGCGACATCATATAGTTATGGCCTATTTAGATGATATCTTAATTGTGGGCCACACCCTGGAATTGCAGCTGCTGTCAATATATTTCAACAATTAGGGTTTATTGTCCATCCAGAGAAATCAAAGTTCTGCCCTGCCCAGGTGATTAATTACCTAGGGTTCACGGTGAACTCTATGAGCATGAGGGTTACCATAACAAGATTGAGGAGGTTACCCAGGTGTGTCAAGGTTTAATCTGCACCAATATACCATCGATTCGGCATACAGCTACAGTAATTGGTAAGCTTGTAGCTTTGTTTCCGGCAGCGCGATATGGACCTTTGCATTATCAGAGTTTACAAAGAGCTAAAATTGCTGCGTTAAAACAGGACGCTGGTCATTATGATCGATCAATGCAGCTGCCGTCCGAAGCGATAAATGAGTTGCAATGGTGGGTGTGCCACATTAGCAGCTCATTCAAGCCTATCAGGGAGGCTAATCCGGTGGTATATTTGCAGACTGATGCAAGCTCCAATGGCTGGGGAGCTACGGATAATTGCTCTAGTTGTGGGGGCAGATGGGACACCCTTGAGTCAACGATGTTGTTGACTCAAGGGATTAACTATTTGGAGTTGCTGGCAGCATTCCACGGACTTTGTGCGTATTGTTCCAAGCTTGTTGGAGCACATGTCCGTCTCCAAATAGACAACACCACAGCAGTGGCATACTTAAACCATATGGGTGGTACCAGGTCAGTTTCGTGTGACAAATTGGCTAACTCAATTTGGCTCTGGTGTGTTCAAAGAGACATTTGGATTTCAGCTACCTATTTGCCAGGTGAGCTTAATACTGTGGCGGACACCAGGTCACGCAAATTTAATGACAACATTGAATGGATGTTGCATCCTGAGATTTTTGCTAAAGTCACAGCCAAATTTGGTAAACCGGACATTGACCTTTTTGCGTCACGGTTGAACCATCAGGTACCAACCTACGTTTCATGGGAACCAGGTCCTGGGGCAATAGCGCTAGATGCATTCTCGCTGGACTAGGGGAATTGGTTTTCTATGCCTTCCCCCCGTTTTGCCTCATCAGTCGGGTATTGCGTAAGATTCAGGCAGATGCTGCCAAGGGCATCCTTATTATACCCGACTGGCCCACACAGCCTTGGTATCCGGTGGTCTTTGACATGCTCAACAAACCTTGGGTCCTTTTGAAGGGTTGCCCACAATTGGTTACTCACCCTGTCTCAGGGGAGCCACATCCCTGCCATGGCTATTTAAATTTGTTGGCTTGCAGGTTCTGAACAGGCCGTTAGTCCAATACGGCCTCTCAGCTCGGACCATGGATACCATCGGGGCGTCGTGTCGAGAGTCAACAAGGCGAAGATACCGCTCGCATATTAAGAAGTGGGAAGCCTACTGCAGCCGCTCTCGCATCACGTACGATGACGTGACTATAACCGACGTCCTGGAATTCCTCGCTGGGTTGCACCATGATGAACACTTAAGTTACAGTGCCATCAACAGCGCCAGAAGTGCGCTCTCATTCTACCTCAATATTGAGGTAGGATCCAACAGGCTAGTGTCCAGACTCATGCGGGGTATATTCAATATGAATCCGCCTACACCACGCTATAATATCACCTGGGATGTCAGGGACGTATGAAACCTGCTCAGGACGTGGTCCCCCATGGAAGGGCTCCAACTGGACAAACTCACCATGAAGCTGGTGATGTTACTAGCGCTGACTTCAGCTCAGAGGGTACTGACACTACACAAACTTTGTGTCGACAGAATGACATCTACCCCTACAGAAGTAGTCTTTTTCATTGACGAGCTACTAAAGCAGCATGGACCTGGGTGCACAGGGCTGCAGCTGAAGTTCCCGGCATACCCCGCTGATGCTAGGCTATGTTTAGCCTCACATATCCGCCACTATGTCAAGGTGACGGCACGCATCAGAGGAATGGAGAGATACCTGCTGGTCACTCATAAGAGACCTCATCATCGAGTGACAGTCCAGACGATATCCAGGTGGCTTTGAGTCGTCTTGGGTAAGTCAGGTATCGACACTAATGTGTTCAAGTCTCATTCCACCAGGGCTGCATCGACGTCAGCGGCGAGGATTATGGAGGTGCCTATGGACCAAATTCTCGCCACAGCAGGATGGGCTAATGAAGCTGTGTTCCAGCGTTTTTATAACAAGCCTGTTGCTGCTCCTCTACAGTTCGCAGAAGCCGTGCTGAATGCAGGTCAAGAACGTGGAGATGTCCCCGCATGAGGGGTTTTGATTTGTTATTCATAAATATGCTCTTGTTTTGCAGTATGAACTATTGAGCAAGTTTGTTCCTCCCATCCATCCCTGGTAGTGGTGTGTCAGCATGGACGTGTTCCAGGGCGTGTAATCACAGAAGCTTTGAAGTCTTCACGAAGTCACTCACGTGACTCCGAAATGAAATAGTAAGATTGAACGAGAACTTACCAGTTCGAAGGTTGATCTTTATTTTATTAGGAGTCGAAGTGAGGGATTTCGTGCCCTCCTCGCCCAACCCTCAATCACCTTCATCTGGTAATCTTAGTCACTTCAATCTTACTATGCAAAGTCATTTCTGTTGTTGGTTTCTGTGATTCCACGCCGCTACTTTGAAGTATGTCGAGCATGCGCGCCGGCGGGCTCTTCACGAAATCCCTCACTTCGACTCCTCATAAAATAAAGATCAACCTTCGAACTGGTAAGTTCTCGTTCAATCTTACTATTCCTTTTCACCAGAGATGCTGTCTGACCTGCTGAGTTACTCCAGCATTTTGTGTCTGTCTTGTGCTTTAATCTTCAATGGGTTTCCGGTTTCTCACTCATTCTCTTGGTCTACTTTAGTTTAGTTTATATTAGAGATGCAGAATGGAAACAGACCCTTCGGTCCACCGAGTCCACACTGACCAACGATCGCCCATACACTAGTGTAAGAAAGAACTACAGATGCTGGTTTAAATTGAAGGTAGACATACATTGCTGGAGTAACTCAGCAGGACAGGCAACATCTCAGGAGAGTGGAAATGGGTGACGTTTCGTGTCATACACTAGTTCTATCCTACACACTGGAGACAAATTATGGAAGCCAATTAACCTACAAACCTGCACGTCATTTGGAGTGTGGAAGGAAACCAGAATCACCTGGAAAAACCCATACGGGGAGAATGTACAAACTCGATAGAGACAGCGCCCCTAGTCAGGATTTAACCTGGGTCTCTTGTGCTTTAAGGCAGCAAAATTGACATTTTTGTTGTCTATTATGGAGTTTACAGAACTATGCTTACCTCTTGTTGCAAGTAAGAATTTTATTGTTCCATTTCGGGACATATGACAATAAAACACTCTTCACTGTTGAATCATGAACCAGGTTCTCTGATGCTGTAGGGCAGCAGCCCCACCAGCTACCAGCTGCAGTGGCACGGTGGCGCAGCGGTAGAGTTGCTGCCTTTCAGCGTCAGAGATCCAGGTTCAATCCTGACTGCGGGTGTTGTCTGTATGTAATTTGTATGTTCTCCCTGTGACCGTGTGGGTTATCTCTGGGAGCTCCGGTTTCCTCCCACACTGCAAAAGACGTACAGGTTTGTAGGTTAATTGGCTTTGGTTAAATTATAAATTGTCCATAGCGTGCACAGGATAGCGTTAGTGTGCAGGGATAGCTAGTCCGTGCGGACTCGGTGGGGTGAAGGGCATGTTTCCGCGCTGTATCTCAAAACCAATAAACAAAACAATCCACTTACAAATGAAAAATGTTGAACAGAAATGCAACTTACACATAATTCAAAGAGTCGGAGTGCGATTTTAATATTATACAATCAATGTTTCTTAAAACAAATTGATGGACTGTGCCGCAAAGATGCCAGTTCTCAAATGACCCGTGGCTTTTGGTTGATGGAGGTGACAACTCATTAGCAAACATTGTAATTAAATAACACAAACACCGTGTAAAAATCCAGCGAGCTGCCCTTCTCGATCAACATCTTCACACCGCTGAGTTCAAACAATCAGCAACGGAAGATGAGAAGGCTGAGGGAGAAGATAGGAATTTGTTGCTGTCCAATTGAAATGCGGTGCGTTCCTCCTGCACATTCATGCTTAGAGCAAGAAGCTGTTGTAAATGGGAAGATGGTGGGAGAAAGGAGCAGAAAGCAATTTGCCACAAAATAACAGAGTACCGAGTGTGACACACAGGCACTCATATTGCAAACGTCTCAATTTAAACCTGCATCATGTCCTGTTGCTGCAGAAGTCAATGTTTGGTTTCCAGATAGGATCCTCTGCACAAGAAAGACAGAACTATTCATTAGTTGACCTCAGGCTTCCATAGTAGGATGGATTGTGTGGCTTTCAGCTTTATACTGAGACATTTTCATCTTCATTCCAAAGGTAGGAATGTTTAGTTTAGTTTTTTATTGTCGTGTTTAGTTTAGCTCAATGTTGGTTCAGGGATACAGCGTGGAAGCAGGCTCTTTGGCCCATTGTGTCCATGCCGACCAGTAATCACCCCATACACTGGCACAATCCTACACACTAGGGACAATTTATAGAATCCAATTAACCTACAAACCTGCACATCTTTGGAATGTGCGAGGAAACCGGAGCACCCGGGGAAACCCCACGTGGTCACGGGGAGAACGTACAAACTCTGCACCGACAGTGCCCATAGTCAGGATCGAACCCGGATCTCAGGCACTGTGAGGCAGCAACCCTACCGCTGTGCCACTGTGTCATCCTAAGTGTGCGAAGAGACACAATGCAAAGTTTAATTTTGCATGCGACCCAGTTAACTTACAGTATACCATGAGTGAAACCATAGACAAGTATCAGAGTGGAACGATTGTAGTGGTTAAAGGTAGATCCTCTTCTAGAGCAGCATGCAAAAATGTCCTCATGCCCCACGGAGCCCCATCTTGCAACTTGCAAGTCTCAAGTCTTGGAAATCGTCTGATTTTGGGCTGTGGATTATCTGTGGGATTTCTCTCAAATCATGGGTTTATGTTCATGTTTCTGAAACATCAGAGGGACCCGGTTGTGGGGAAGGGTGTCATGAACATTAGTGAAGAGAGCACAAATTGAGTTAAGAAGAGAAAGAATGGGTGACGTTTCAGGTCGGAACCCTTCAGAACTTCGGTATAAACCACCATCTGCAGTTCCTTCCCCCACAAAAAATAAATGAAAGCTGCAGGAGGATGAATTTACTTCAGATCAGGCCCGTTGTTAAACAGGAAAGATTCTACAACAGAACTGTACATAATGAAGGGTCATTCACCTCAAACGCTAGAATATTTATCTTTTCACACATTCACAAATGTAACCTGACCAGCTTAATAGTCCCTGCAATTTTATTTGTTTTTAATGTAGATTTCTATCATTTGTAGGTTTATGTTTGATTTTTCAAAGACTATACATTTGCAGAAACACAAGTGAATTGTTGCTTCACCTCGAAGGGCTCTTTGGGGCCTCCGAGTTTGGTAGCTGGTAGAGTTGCTGCTTTACAGCACCAGAGACCCAGGTTCGGTCCGGAAACAAATTTGTACGTTCTCTCTGTGACTGCATGTGTTTCCTGAGCAACCTCCAGTTTATAGGTGATGTGGCCTCTGTAAATTGCGCTTAATACGTAGGGAATAGATAAGAAAGTGGTATAACATAGAACTAGTGTGAATGGGTCATCGATAGTCGGTGTGGACATGGTGGGCTGATGGGGCCTGTTTCCAAACTGTTTCTCTAAACTAAAACTAAACATAAATGACAGGCAATGAATCTCTAAAATATAAAGTAATGAGTCTTTACTCTTTCCTATTATTTGTTGACAACTTAAAGACTTAAAGGAAGAGAGGGGAAAGATGAGAAAATGTGTTTAAGGGAGTGACCTACAGACCAGAGTCTCAGTGTTGACATACCCACCCATTGTGGAACGTTGTAAGACCTGGACACATAAAATATAACACATGGACATGCAGGAATTGGAGGGATATGGATCATGTGCACGCAGAGTTTAGTTGAACTTGGTGTTCTGTTTATAGACACAAAATGCTCGAGTAACTCAGTGGGTCAGGCAGCATCACTGGGGAAAAGGAATAGGTGATTTTTCAGGTCGAGACTCTTCTTCAGACCCTATTGAGTTTGGGTTAAAATATAGCTGTAGAGACAGAGCAGCGGGAATCACAGAGTGGGTGCAGAGAGAGAGGATGCTGCAGAACACTCGTTAGAGGGAAGAGGAGAACTTCTTTAAGGTAGGCCAACCTTGAGGAAAGTTTGTGGGCCTGTTCCTGTGCTGTGCTGGTCTCTGCTCTAAGAGACCAGAATTTAGTAATATAGAATGGTCAAAGGTTGGTGGGCTAGAATAAATTGTAGAAATATTACATTTGAGATTGAATGGCCGGGGGGCAGTATAAACAAGGGAATACCTTACTTAACACCAGTTAGTCTGCATCAGACAAAGAGGTTGCTTGGAGTGAGGATCGGCCCAAGGCATGGACAAGAATTAAACAAACAAATTAAACAATATGATGAGAGTATCACGGACATTGTTATTCCAGGAAGACAAAACATTTCAGTTATGTTCATTGTTGATTGTATTTGCTTTAGAATGGTGTACTGAAGGATGACTGTGAATCTGGTGTGATGATCTGATGCAGGGTTTCAACCCAAACTATTGACTGTTTCAATGCCTCCACAGATGCTGCCTGACCTGCTGTGTTTTTCAGATTGATTTGATATTATAGCAATCAAGGAATACGGCGATGGTACTTGCAAATGGTGCTTTGGTTGGACATCACCATGATGTTAATGAAAAGCAAAGTGCAAGGTACGGCTCTTTGATTGTGGACCACACATCTCCAAATGTCTAAAGAATGATATTCATTACAAACGTTGAGGTTTTAATGCATTGATCAGACTGATATGGGAATTAAACAAAAGATTAATTCACAGTGTGTTATTCTGCATGGAACATAGATTCCAATTCCAGGTAAGTATTGCACCTTGAGGAACATATATTGACCTTAGAGCAAATTTATTGAGGTGGCATTCGGGCCTGGAAGGATGGAATATATACAACTTTTATTTCAAAGTGTTAATAAGCTGGAGATACGAAGACACAAGGAACTGCAAGTGTTGGAATCTTGATTAAAATGCAAAGTGCTGGAGGATCGCAGCGGGCAAGCAGCATCTGTAGAGGGAAGAGACAGTAACGTTATTGATTTGGGTATTATGCCTCCTTGTCACCTTTCCCTTAGCTAACAATGAATACTTCTGCTTTGATCTATCATTTTCACAACATACCCTTCCATATCTCTAGACTCCCTCTCCCCTGACTCATTCTGAAGAAGGGTCTCAACCCGAAACGTCACCCATTCCTTCTCTCCAGAGATGCTGCCTGTCCCGCAGAGTTACTCCAACAATTTGTGTCTGTTATGGATCGGGACCTTTGCTCAGACTGATGTGTCATCAGTTTGAGGCACCCAAAATGTTAAAAGGGTTAAACAATGAAACCTTTTGTCCTGACGAGGGAAACAAAAGTAAGTGGATTTGATCTTAAAGTTGGGACTTGGATAATTAGAAGGGAAACCAGGAAGCGACATTTACAGAAAGAGGAGTAAGAATCTAGCATTCTCTCCGCGGTTAACTGTGACTGCTGAGAAACAACTGGACCTTTCAGGGCTGAGACAGATTCACTTTGGTTAATTAAAGATATTAAGGGACGAGGAGTAAAATTGAGTAATTGGAATCAAGATGTATTTCGGCTTTAATTCAATTGAGTGACAAAATACTCAGCTGGAGCATAACACATTGAATCCAATGTTCATGCTGTGAATTGGAAGAGATATATACATCTTCCCTCTCCTTAGAAATAGGAATAGGAATATTTATTGTCACATGTGACTAGGCACAATGAGATTCTTTGCTCGCATACACAATGTATACCTTAGCTCTGCAAGAAGAATCACAGTACATGCTGAAATTGGCAGGGATGAAATGTTCAACATTGGGAGATTAATGGGGCAAGTGGGTTTGAGTTGTTTTAGATTCTCCTTGCTGCATTCACTGCAGTGGAGTGTGAAGAGGTGAAACGTGTTGTGTTTGAACTATATTTCCGGAGGATGCCGTTCTGTAGCATTAAGCTGACAAATGCCAATCTTCGAGGTCAATCTTCGAGGCAATGTTAGAATGTTACACCTGGATCAATTTAGAGATTTAGATTTTAGACAGCATGGAATCAGGCCCTTCTGCCCACCGACTCTCTGCCGACCCCATACACCAGTACTATCCTACACACTAGCGACAGTTTACAATTTACAGAAGCCAATTAACCTACAAACCTGTACGTCTTTGGAGCCCAACTGGTTGAGAGCCATTCATTCCGGTTGCTGGCTGGGGGCCACTGAATCAGTTGTTGTGGAACTACTCTGCAGGGGTTGGGAGACTCTGGTGTGTGGAGGGACTGGGCTCTGTGGGGTGAGTCCTGGCCAGGCTCCTCCTGCGTCTCACCAGGTTCAAGGCCTGTGCGCCTGTGTGGTGCACGTCTTTCTCCTTCTCTGAGCATTTCATTCTTGCCCGATGGATTAGGCCACGGTGGTTCTTACACGGCTTTCCGCAAATGCATCTTATAATCGTAGTCAGTTCGTTTGCGTGGGTCAATAACCATTGGTCCGTCCTATTGGAGATCTCATCCTCCCCCCCCCCTCAGGATCTCCTGGGGGTATTTTTCATTAGGCCTTTCTGTAGCAATTGTTGGGTGTCTTTCTCACGAAAGACACAGACTGGGGTGCTAACCCAGCCTGTCCCGGGTGCTGTCTTTCCGTGCTGTCAACTGTCTCTCCAGTAGTCACCAAACTATTCTTGGTTGTCACCCAGTCTACTCCTGGGTGTGACTGGCTGAGCAAGACTCCAATGTGAAAGATACATCTTCTAGATGCGCTGGGACACAACCTCAGTGATGTGATCATACCTATCATATCTTCTATATTACTAAAAGTCTGATCTTGACCGCTTTTGGCTCGCTGTGCTGTGATTTCCGAGAGGACGCCACCACCTATGGCCATCATTTTTGGCCAGCTCACTCAGAGACCCCCCTCCACCCTCCTGGAGCAGAGGATTTTTCCCATCGCTCAAAAATCAGAGATTAATGTTTTTTTAAATATTCCCCATTCTCTCTGCTGCCCCTGCTGGAGGGAGGGGGAGGGACTATAAAACAAGTAAGTGGTGTGCCTCAGTCAGTCTCTGCAAGATGGAACAAGCCGGCTTGAAATGGTATGAAACTGCATTTGAAAGTGGTGGCCTTGGATCCAGCCTGAAGTTGTATGAAACTGCACTTGAATTTGGTGGCCTTGCACCCTGCTTGAAGTGGTATAGAAACATAAACATAGAAACATAGAAATTAGGTGCAGGAGTAGGCCATTCGGCCCTTCGAGCCTGCACCGCCATTCAATATGATCATGGCTGATCATCCAACTCAGTATCCCGTATCTGCCTTCTCTCCATACCCTCTGATTCCCTTAGCCACAAGGGCCACATCTAACTCCCTCTTAAATATAGCCAATGAACTGGCCTCAACTACCTTCTGTGGCAGAGAGTTCCAGAGACTCACCACTCTCTGTGTGAAAAAAGTCTTTCTCATCTCGGTCTTAAAAGATTTCCCCCTTATCCTTAAGTTGTTACCCCTTGTCCTGGACTTCCCCAACATCGGGAACAATCTTCCTGCATCTAGCCTGTCCAACCCCTTAAGAATTTTGTAAGTTTCTATAAGATCCCCTCTCAATCTCCTAAATTCTAGGGAGTATAAACCAAGTCTATCCAGTCTTTCTTCATAAGACCGTCCTGACATCCCAGGAATCAGTCTGGTGAACATCTCTGCACTCCCTCTATGGCAATAATGTCCTTCCTCAGATTTGGAGACCAAACCTGTACGCAAAACTCCAGGTGTGGTCTCACCAAGACCCTGAACAACTGAAGTAGAACCTCCCTGCTCCTATATTCAAATCCTTTTGCTATTAAAGCTAACATACCATTCGCTTTTTACACTGCCTGCTGCACCTGCATGCCTACTTTCAATGACTGGTGTACCATGACACCCAGGTCACGCTGCATCTCCCCTTTTCCTAATCGGCCACCATTTAGATAATAGTCTGCTTTCCTGTTTTTGCCACCAACGTGGATAACCTCACATTTATCCACATTATACTGCATCTGCCAAACATTTGCCCACTCACCCAGCCTATCCAAGTCACCTTGCAGTCTCCTAGCATCCTCCTCACAGATAACACTTTCCCCCAGCTTAGTGTCATCCGCAAACATGGAGATATTGCCTTCAATTCCCGCATCCAGATCATTAATATATATTGTAAATTGCTGGGGTCCCAGCACTGAGCCTTGCGGTACCCCACTAGTCACTGCCTGCCATTGTGAAAAGAACCTGTTTACTCCTACTCTTTGCTTCCTGTTTGCCAGCCAGTTCTCTATCCTCATCAATACTGAACCCCCAATGCTGTATGCTTTAAGTTTGTATACTAATCACTTATGTGGGACCTTGTTGAAAGCCTTCTGGAAGTACAGATACACCACATCCACTGGTTCTCCCCGATCCACCCTACTAGTTACATCCTCGAAAAATTCTATAAGGTTCGTCAGACATGATTTACCTTTCGTAAATCCATGCTGACTTTGTCCAATGATTTCACCACTTTCCAAATGTGCTGCTATCCCATCTTTAATAACTGACTAGCAGTTTCCCCACTACCGATGTTAGACTAACTGGTCTGTAATTCCCCGTTTTCTCTCTCTCTCCCTTCTTAAAAAGAGGGGTTACATTTGCTACCCGCCAATCCTCAGGAACTACTCCAGATTCTAAAGAGTTTTGAAAGATTATCACTGATGCATCCACTATTTCCGGAGCTACTTCCTCAGGTACTCTGGGATGCAGCCTATCTGGCCCTGGGGATTTATCAGCCTTTAATCCATTCAATTTACCCAACAGCACTTCCCGACTAACATGGATTTCACTCAATTCCTCCTTTGGCCTGCGGTCCCATGCTATTTCCGGCAGATTATTTATGTCTTCCTTAGTGAAGATGGAACCAAAGTAGTTATTCAATTGGTCCGCCATATCCTTGTTCCCCATGATCAACTCACCTGTTTCTGAGTGCAAGAGACCTACATTTGTTTTAACTAATCTCTTTCTCTTCACAAATCTATAAAAACCTTTTGCAGTCAGTTTTTATGTTCCCTGCCAGTTTTCTTTCATAATCTATTTTTCCTTTCCTAATTAAGCCCTTTGTCCTCCTCTGCTGGTCTCTGAATTTCTCCCAGTCCTCTGGTAGGTTGCTTTTTCTGGCTACTTTGTACGCATCATCCTTTGCTTTGATACTATCCCTGATTTCCCTTGTTATCCACGGATGCACTACCTTCCCTGATTTATTCTTTTGCCAAACTGGGATGAACAATTTTTGTAGTTCATCCATGCAGTCTTTAAATGTCTTCCATTGCATATCCCCCGTCAACCCTTGTAGAATTAATTAGCCAATTCATGTCTCATACCCTCAAAGTTACCTTTCTTTAAGTTCAGAACCATTGTTTCTTAATTAACAATCTCACTCTCCATCCTAATGAAGAACTCAACCATATTATGGTCACTCTTGCCCAAGGGGGCACGTAAAACAAGACTGCTAACTACCACTTCCTCATTACTCAAAATCCAGTCTAAAATAGCCTGCTCTTTCGTTGGTTCCTCTACATTTTGATTTAGATAACTATCCCACATGCATTCCAAAAAACCCTCTTCCTCAGCACCCCTGCCAATCTGATTCTCCCAAACTATATGTAGATTGAAGTCACCCATTATAACTGTTTTGCCTTTGTCGCATGCATTTCTAATTTCCTGTTTGATGCAATCCCCAACTTCACTACTACTGTTAGGTGGCCTGTACACAAAACCCACCAGAGTTTTCTGCCCCTTCGCACCTCTACCCATACCGATTCCACATCCTCCAAGCTAATGTCCTTCCTTTCCATTGCGTTAATCTCGTCTCTAACCAGCAACGCGACCCCACCTCCTTTTCCTTTCTCTCTATCCCTCCTGAATATTGAATATCCCTGGATGTTCAGCTCCCAGCCTTGGTCACCCTGGAGCCATGTCTCCGTGATCCCAACTATATCATAATCATTAATAGCTATCTGCATGTTCAACTCATCTACCTTATTACGAATGATCCTTGCATTGAGACACAAAGCCTTCAGGCTTGTTTTTACAATGCTCTTACCCCTTATACAATTATGTTGAGAAGTGGCCCTTTTTGATTTTTGCCCTGGTTTTGTCTGCCTGCCACTTTTACTTTTCACCTTACTACCTATTGCTTCTACCCTCGTTTTACACCCACCTGCCTCTCTGCTCTTGTACCCATCCCCCTGCCACATTAGTTTAAATCCACCCAGACAGCACTAGCAAACACTCCCCCAAGGACATTGGTTCCATTCCAGCCCAGGTGCAGACCGTCCTGTTTGTACTGGTCCCACCTCCCCCAGAAATGTTTCCAGTGCCCTAAAAATCCGAATCCCTCCCCCTTGCACCATTTTTCAAGCCACGTATTCATCTGCTATATCCTTCTATTTCTACTCTCACTGGCCTGTAGTACCACGCTGTAGCAATCCAGATATTATTACCTTTGTGGTCCTACTTTTGAGTTTATCTCCTAGCTCCCTAAATTCACCTTGTAGGACCTCATCCTTTTTTTACCTATATCGTTGGTGCTAATATGCACCACGACGACTGGCTGTTTACCCTCCCCCTCCAGAATGTTCTGCAGCCGATCAGTGACATCCCTGACCCTTGCACCAGGGAGGCAACATACCATCCTGGAGTCTCGTTTGTGGCTGCAGAAATGCCTATCTATACCCCTGGCAACTGAATCCCCTATTACTATTGCCCTTCCCCTCTTTTTGCCCCCATCATGTGCTGCAGAGCCACCCATGGTGCCATGAACTTGGCTGCTGCTGCATTCCCCTGATGAGCCATCTCCCTCAACAGTATCCAAAATGGTAAACCTGTTTAGGAGGGAGATGACCGCAGGGGACTTCTGCACTACCTGCCTACTGCTTTGCTGGCTATTGGCCACCCATTCCCTTTCTGTCCTCTTACCTTTTACCTGTGGTGTGACCAACTCTCTGTACGTGCTATCCACAAGTTTCTCCGCATCGTGGATGCTCCAGTATGAATCCAGCCGCAGCTCCAATCGTTCAATGCGGTCTGCCAGGAGCTGCAGCTGCACACATTTCCTGCAAACGTAGTCATCAGGGACACCGACAATATCTCTGATCTCCCACATGTTGCAGGCTGAGCAAGGCACGGGGCCAATCTCTACTGACATATCTCACTCCCAAATTACGCCGTATTAAATATTAAAAAACACAAAAACTTATCCTTTAAACTTTACTAATAAATACTTATAAATACTGAATCCTTAACTCCCAGAATCCTTAAACCTGAAGGCAGAAATGTAAAAATTGTAAACCCGGGGTTGCACCTAATCAGCTGCTTCATCTGGTCCTCTTCCACCAATCAGAGGCTTCACCAGATTCCTTCTCTGGAAGTGAGATGAAACGTTGCAGAATTGGGTCTCACAGCTCCAGGTACTCCACCCTCTCTCACCAACGGCTCCCTGGGCCTCTGTGAAAGCAAGCCCCGCGATGCGTTTTATACTCACATGCACTTGAATTTGGTGGCCTTGCACCCTGCTTGAAGTGGTTGGAAACTGCACTTGAATTTGGTGGCCTTGCACCCTGCTTGAAGTGGTAGGAAACTGCACTTGAATTTGGTGGCCTTACACCCTGCTCGAAGTGATAACAAACTGCACTTCAATTTGGGGGGGGGGGGGGGGTGTGTGTGTGTGTGTGTGTGTGTGTGTGTGTGTGTGTGTGTGTGTGTGTGTGTGTGTGTGTGTGTGTGTGTGTGTGTGTGTGTGTGTGTGTGTGTGTGTGTGTGTGTGTGTGTGTGTGTGTGTGTGTGTGTGTGTGTGTGTGTGTGTGTGTGTGTGTGTGTGTGTATTTAACTTATGAGTTCAGAAATCCACTCCTTGGTCAATTATTTCCCCAGATTTTGAATAAAATTGTTCACAAAACGCAATTTTTTAAACATGAACGCCACTCACCAGCTGCTGACGTCTCAATGCCTACATGCCCACCAATCCAGGCCCACCTGCATCCTGCCCCCCCCCCCCCCCCCCCCCCCCCCCCGCTGTGGATTAAAGGTGCAGAAAGATTGAGAATGTTCTGCAGAACAAAGATTCTACAGTTCCGTTCTGCTATAGCTTCTTTGTTCTACAGATCTTGGGGCAGCAACTCCTCACGCGCTGAAATTCTCCTCATAAGTTCTGCAGCTCCGTTCTGCTACCTCTGAACTTTTCCTCATAGCCGGCTCAGCTTGTGAAGCCCCACCCGCCTGCATGCCCCTACCATCCCCTGCGCGCTCATTCCAGCTGTGCATTTCCAGAGAGTCAGAATCCGGTGCTTCTTTGCTGTCAACGCTCGCTCCTGGGCGAACGCGTCTTGCCTTAGAGGCTTTAAAGTGCTGTTGTCAGCTGGCAGTTATCAACAGCTGTGGCCGTCGTGGGGCGTAGTTACCCCCCCCCTTCCTCCCCACCTCTCCCCCTCCCAGCCCCCCCTCTCCCCCTCTCTCTCCTCCCCTCTCACTCTCCTCCCATCTCTCTCTCACCGCTCTTCCCCCACCCTCCCCCCTCACCCACCCTCCCTCTTCTCCTCCCCTCCAACCCCTCTCTCTCTGTCTCTTGCCCTCTGTCTCTGCCCATTTCTCTCTGTCTCTCCCCATTCCCTCTCTGCTCTCACTCTCTACCCCCCCTCCCTCTCTAGATGCACCTGTGAGTTGGGGGCTATGCGTCAGTGGGTAGGCTGGTTATGGGATAAAAGGAGCAAATTATTAATATTAATATAATATCAAGGGGGTAGTTAGCGTGTGTGCGGGGGGTAGTTAGTGCGTGTGGCTTCACCGTGGGGAGAACAAAGGTCCCTGCGTGGGGGAACCGCTGATAACTAAGGGGGACCACAAATGCAATGTGTTAAAAATGGGTTGGGTAAAATGGAATATTTTGTAACTTTTCCTGCGCCCTTTATGTGACGACTCTTTGCATACCTTGGGTAATGCAAATCAATGAATATTACTGTGACTTGTCACATGTGACAATAAAGTTTCATTCATTCCTTCATTCATCCAATCATTGATAAAAACTTTAAGAATAGAAAATTCTTGATTAGGAAATTATTGTATTGGATCTATGATGCATTTAATAACATTATTCCAGCTTTTGGTATAAGGAAAACCATTCACAATCACAAACATCCAAATTTACTGAAGATGTCTTTCCAATTGATTGGACGTCATTCCATCATGTTAATTAGCCTTGTCAGTCTTACTAGCGATACCTTTATAATTCTATGCCTAAATACGATTTACTTCAGTCCCACTCTCAATAACATTCCCAGATGTTATCAGGCAACTGAATCATTATACCACAACCAGAGAGCAGTCCTGATCTCCTATCTACCTCATTGGAGACCCTCGGACTATGTTTGATCGGACTATGCTGCCTTTACCTTGCACTAAATGTTATTTCCTTATCATGTATCTATACACTGCGAATGGCTCGATTGTAATCATGTATTATTTTTCCGCTGACTGATTAGCATGCAACAAAAGCTTTTCACTTTATCTCGTTATATGGGACAATAAACTCAACTGATTCACCTCAGTCTCATATTCCAGTAAAGTAAACCTATATCCATTCATTCAGGGACAAGACAGTAAGTCTTTTGACTGCAGGATCTGCACATATTTGGGAAGTGGGAGGAATCAATCCACGTGGTCACAGGAAGATCGTGCAAACTCCACACAGATAGCACCCAAGGTCAAGGTCAAATCTGGGTTTCCAGTGATAGTAATTTCTACCAGCTGGTAATAAGACCATAAGGTCATGGTGATAAGGAAATAGGAGTAGAATTAGGCCATTTGGCCCATCAAGTCTACTCCACCATTCAATCATGGCTGCTCTATCTCTCTCTCCTAACCCTATTCTCCTGCCTTCTCCACTAACCTCTGACACCCATACTAAATAAGAATCTATCTATCTCTCCCTTAAAAATATCCACTGACTTGGCCTCTACAGCCTTCTGTGGTAAAGAAATCCACAGATTCACCACCCTCTGGCTAAATAAATGTTCCCTAATCTCCTTCCTAAAAAACATACTTTAATTCTGAAGCCATGACCTCTAGTCCTAGACTCTCCCACTCGTCGAAACATCCATGTGACCAAGTACATCTTATGGTTGGCAGCAAGAGACCAAAATATTATTGCCACCTATTCCATCTTCTGTGAGATACAAGACACTGCAGATGCTGGAATCTTGTCTAAAGTACAAAGTGCTGGAGGAACTCAAGTAGGTCAGGCAACATCTGGGGAGGGAATGAACAGAATGGACAGACCCTTCTTCAGACTCCGACGCGTTGTCTGTCCATTCTCCCCTCAGATGCTCCCTAACCTACTGAGTTTCTCCAGCATTTTGTGTTCTCCAACTTTCTCTCCAGGCAGATCTATTTAAAACTGACACCATGCAGTTTTCTGATTAAAACAATGCTTCATTTTTTATTTTACTTTTTAAATTTTTTTAAATCAACTTGATAGTTTTTTTTTCAAAGTCTGCATGCGTACAATTAATAATAGATGCTATAAAAATATAAAAATCAAATACCATATTAATAAATCATCGTAAATAGTAGATTTCTGACACTAAAACGACATAAATATTTTATGGGTCGCTATCTTCATTTCCTTCCATCCATGGGTATTTTCAATATTTGCTGTGCAGATTATCTGGAATATAATGAAGAGACAAATATGGTGCGATAATATTGTGTTTGCTATTCAGCTCCATATTTCAGGTTAAGCTATAATAGTAAGATTAAACGAGAACTTACCTGTTCGAAGTTTGATCTTTATTTTATGAGGAGTTACGATGAGGGATTACGTGAAGAAGCCTCGCCAGGCGCATGCTCGGCATACTTCAAAGCAGCGGCATGAAAAACACAGAACCAATAGCCGAAGTAAGATAGTAAGGCTCACACAAGACTAGAACTACCAGATGATCGTTTAGATTATGAGGGTAGGGAGCGGAGGGCACGTAATCCCTCATCGTAACTCCCCATAAAATAAAGATCAAACTTCGAACAGGTAGGTTCCCGTTTAATCTAACTATTTTACTTCGGAGTCACGTGAGTGACTACGTGAAGATTTCGAAGCTCTGTGATTTTCATGCCGTAGATTAATTCCATACGACACACTGCTTCAGTTGACAGTTATGCAATAAATATTTTAATAATAATAATAAAAAAGAAAAGAAAAGTAACAACCCCTCTATCCCAAGGGGAGATTACAACAAAAGATATGAGACCATTACATAAAATAAACAAACAATCAAACAGAACCCAACACAGCGTGTCCAAACTCTGGCACCGTGAGAACAGGTTTATTGTAAACCTTGGAAAAAGTTTCTTCTTTACACCATCCTGCGGCCTCTAAAATTTGGTAGAACGGCACGTCCTGTGCCTTCACCGTGGATGTGGATGCCGCCCTGGTGGAGTGAGATTTAAACACATCAGAGTCTACTCCAGCTAAATCCAAAACCTGTTTTAACCATCTAGAAATAGTTTGTACTGACACTTTTTTAATATGTTTTTTTTATGGGTAATAAGCATTGCTGTCTAACAACCCCGGTGACTCTTGGTTACTTCAATATATATTGAGTCAGATGCTGAACCACACACAAAGTTTGGTTGACATGGTATGCTCTAAAATGACCTTGGTTCCAGACTTCCCCAGTCTGCTTTGTTTGATTAGATCATAAACATAAAAAGTAATGTTATCTGCAGACAAATGCATACAATCTAAACACAACATTTGCAATGTTTGTACTCTCTGTGCTGACTCTAATGTCATGAGCATTGCCACTTTAAATGTTAACTTCTGAAAAAGGCAGTGACGTAATTGGATCCCATTGCCGAAGCAGTGTGAGAACTATACTGACATCCCAAATTTCTGTACATCTGGGTGTGGGAGGATTTTTATTAAAAATTCCTCTCATAAATCGGGATATTAATGGATGAGACCCGATAGATTGATGTTCTGAAAATTGTCGTAAATAGAAAGACAAAGCACTACGAGCACTATTAATGGCACTATAACTGAGGTGCTGATCAAAATGCAACATAGCAAGGAACTCCAATACATCCGATATGTTTGAAGTGTGATAAGATATATCTGATTGAATACAAAAAGCTTCCCATTTCTTTATATGAGATATATATTGTTTCCTAGTGCTATCTCTCCAAGCTGCAGTTATGACATCCGTGGTCCTATCCGACAGTCCAAGCCCTTGTAATGGTCTGGTCAGAATCTGCAGATTAACAAATTAATATGATCATGCAATGGATGAACTTCTTCTGTCACTGGTTGTACCAACAAATCACTGGATCTGGGAATCGTCATAAATGGTCCAATTATCATTCCAAGCATCAATGGGAACCATGGCTGTGTAGGCCAGTTTGGAACCACCAAAACACCCGTGGCGGAGTCTTGGTCTATTTTGATGAGACATTGCCTAATCAGGCAGAATGGGGGAAAAGCATAGAAGAACATATTTCCCCAATGTAGCAAGAATGCATCCAACACTACTGCTCCTGGGTCAGGCTCCCATGAGACGTATTTAGGCAACTGGTGATTTAATCTGGACGCAAACAGATCAATGTCTGGTAACCCATGCCGACTGACAATATTTTGTGGATTTAACATCCATTCTGTATTGTCTTTGACCTTTCGTGATCTGTTGTTTGCCAAAACATTGTCTTTCCCTGGGAGATAGATAGCTGAAAACCAGATATTCCTAGATACACACCAATGCCACATCAGGTTGACCAGATAATCACATGATACTGATCTTACTCCACCCATGTGATTGATATATGCTACAGCTGTGGTATTGTCTACTTGTAATTGAACATGCAAGTCCTTCATTGTAGAACAATAAGCTTTTAATCCAAAAAATGCCCCCAATTACTCCAAATAATTAATACCATATGTTTGGAGAATTAAATCTTCTTGGACACTCCATCTACCACCACAGCTGGTGTCATTGTCCGTAGCCACCCATCCGAGAGCACTCACATCAGTGTGCAATACCACTGTAGGTGGTCTGAAGAAGGGTCCCGACCCGAAATGTCGCCTATCTCCTTCGCTCCTTAGATGCTGCTGCACCTGCTGAGTTTCTCCAGCTTTTTGTGTAACCCCTGCTGAATAACAATGTTTTTAGCAGCTTGTGCAACATTCCCAATCCACCACTGTAATTCAGCCAAAGCTTCCATTGGCAACTGCATGGACCTATCAAAGTGACCTGCACGTTCCTACACGTTCTTTTAGTGCTTGTGCTCTTGCCCTTTGAAGATTTTGATAATGCAGAGGACCAAACCTAACAGCCAATAACCCTAGCTACTTCTCTGATGGAGGGATAACGTTTGTCAGCAAGGCAACTACACGCATTTGTAATATCCACAACTTTATCTGTTGTCAATGTTACTGACATAGCAACTGAATTAATGACAAACCCCAAATAACCAATTGTTTGGGATGGCTGTAGCTTAGATTTCGTTGGATGGATCAGAAACTCTAGCCTTTCAAACAGGCTTATAGTTACTGAAACTGATTCTTCATGCCTCCGTGACCCTCTCTGTAGGTGCCTCCGAGACCCTCTCTGTGTGTGGCTCCATGGCCCTCTGTGCGTGTGCCTCTGTGCCCTTTTCTGTGTGCCCCTCTCTGTCCTGGCGAACTTACCTTAAGACTTCGCTCCAAGTTCGCCTCACTTTGCGCCGTGTTGCGCCACTCACCCGACCTCCGCGTGGCCCTCGCTGCCGGTTTGGTCGCGCTTGCCGCATGCAGGCGCATGCTGGTGGGAACGGCCCTGTACAGGGATCACCCGACCTCTGCGCGGCCCCCGTTTCTAGTTTAATCGCGCTCATCGCATGGAGTCGGATGCTGGTAGGACAGGCCCTTAAGACTTCGCTCCAAGTTCGCCTCACTTTGCGCCGCGTCGTGCCACTCACCCGATTTCCGCGCAGCCCCTGCTGCCGGTTTGGCCGCGCTTGCCGCATGCAGGCGAATGCTGGTGGGAACGGCCCTGTACGGGGATCACCCGATCTCCGCGCGGCCCCCGCCGCTCCCGGTTTGGTTGCGCTCACCGCATGGAATCGCATGCTGGTGGGACAGGCCCTGTACAATACAGAAACCGGTAATGAATAAATAATCATAATTTAAAACCTGTCATTCAGCTCATATGATCCAAGTTTTCATTTGGACTCTTCAAAAGCTTGTTCCCACTTTGCATCAGCCTACTGTGTCTGTGAAACACTCTGTTCCTAAACCCCTAGAGTATTTATCCAACTTCCCTACACAGTATTTTTTATTCTTAACCATCAGCTTCGTGCAACAGGAAGAGGCACATTCTAACCACTTCGTTGGAAAATTTCGTTCTGAATTGCATTGGGTTACACTTCAGACATTTAGACACTATAGACACAAAAAGCTGGAGTAAGTCAGCGGGTAAGGCAGCATCTCTGGAGAAAAGGAATAGGTGATGTTTCGGGTCGAGATGTTTCCGTCTGTAGAAGGATCTCGACCCGAAACGTCACCTATTCCTTTTCTCCAGAGATGCTGCCTGACCCCCTGAGTTACTCCAGCTTGTTGTGTCCATCTTCTGTTTAAAACAGCATCTGCAGTTCTTTCCTACACATTTACACATGGATCATAATTATTCTCACCTAGCAAAGAGCTAACAATGGCCTGTTTCCGTTATCATTGTTACTTTTTTGCATATCTATTATTCATTTGTTCTATATCTCTCTACATCACTGTCTATATCTCTCCTTTCCCTTTCCCCTGACCAGTCTGAAGAAGGGTCTCGACCCGAAATACTACCCATTATTTCTCTCCAGAGATGCTGCCTGTCCCGCTGAGTTACTGCAGCTTTTTGTGTCTATCTTTTGTTTAAAACAGCATCTGCAGGTCATTTCTACACATGTATGAAACACATGTTCACATGTATGATAACTAATATTAACCTCTATCAAACCACCTAATTTTAAAGCACTCCATTTAGCACAAGCTTGTAGCAAACAGGAAGAATTCAGAACTGGGAAGCAGATGTTATTTTTGATTGGGCGTTCCAACAAAACTTTTAATCAGACTAGACAGTTTAGAGGCTGCTTCTCAGGTGCAGTTGTGGATGGCTGATAAATATTAGCATTGACCGTCATCGGTAATTCCATTGAACAAATGGCTAGGAGAGAGATATCTTCCACGTGCTGGATTCAATTTTACAAAGTTGATTCACTTTGATGAGCCTATACCTAGTCCTTTTCTCCAGTGATGCTGCCTGACCCGCTGAGTTACTCCAGCACTTTGGGTCTATCTTCAGTTTCTTCCTACACATGAAGCCTTTTATCTTGGTGGGCCACATTTGCATCCCATCCTGCTCGCCGTCCACTCTCGATCTCCGTGCTCATCTTGTGGCTGCACAGAGTTGCCAGACCTATTCTGTTGGAGGCCACCACTCAGCCTCAGAATCTGGAGACGGTACAGCTTGTGAGTGGTGACTTCAGGTGATACAACTGGAGGTATTGCTCACAACATCTTCTTGATGTCCTTTGACAACCTGCTGGTCTGAAGAAGGGTCTCGACCCGAAATGCCACCTATTCCTTTTCTCCAGATACGCTGCCTGACCTGCTGAGTTACTCTTGCATTTTGTGTCCATCTTCAGTGTAAACTGCCATCTGCAGTTCATTCCCACAGTGTTTGCTGGAGACAGAAATATGTTCTCTGTGTTGAAACACTATCAAGCGTACTAATTCTCCCCTCTTCCAGGTAAAATAATCCACATCTTGCATTCTCTTGAGTTTGAATTTGAGTTTAGTTTATTGTTACGTGTACTCAGGTATAGTGCTATGTGTCATGTGCTAACCAGTCAGCGGAAAGACAAGACAAAATTACAATCAAGCCATTCACAGATACACGATAAAGGGAATAATGTGAATAGCATTTAGTGCAAGACAAAGTCAACTAAAGTCCGATCAAAGATAGTCCGAGCAACTCCAACAAGGTAGATGGTAGGTCAGGAATGCTCTATAGTTTTTGGTAAAATGGTTCAGTTGCCTGATAACAGTTTTCCTGATTGTCTTTCCTGATAAACACAGTTTATCAATTCTGATATTATCCATGCAAATCTATTTATAACTTATTTGATGACTTTACATTCTTATGGCAGAAAGGAAGCCAGCTTGTAGGCAATTCTCTAGGTGTTGTCTCATTAAAGATGTTTTCATATTTATAATGTTTGAATTTTGATAACTGAGAAGCATCAGTATCCAAACATGCCATTTAATTCAAGAGTAATAATCTCATTTTATTTATTATCTTTACACATGTTGATCTTATAGAGGTGAACAAAATCATGAGAGGAATAAATTGGGTAGATACACAGAGTCTCTTGCCCAGAGTAGAGGAATCGAGAATCAGAGGACTTAGGTTTTGCGGTGAGGGGGAACACATTTAATAGGAACCTGAGGGGAAACATTTTCAAATAAATGGTGGTGTGTGTATGGAATGAGCTGCCAGAGGTAGATACATGGATTGGACAGGTTTGGTGGCATATGGACAAAACGTAGGCAGGTGGGACAAGTGTAGCTGGGACATATTCGCTGGAATGGGCAAGTTGGGCCGAAGGGCCTGTTTCCACGCTGTATCACTCTATGACTCTAATTAAATAACTACCATCCAACAGGATATTAAATGAAGAGATAGCATAGCGGCGCAGCTGATAGAGTGCTGCCTCACAGCGCCAGAGATGGGCTTTGATATTAACCGTGTGTGCTGTCTGTGTGGAGTTTGCATGTTCTCCCTGTGTCCTTCGGGTGCTCTTGTTTCCTCCCACATCCCAATGATGTGGAGAATTGTAGGTTAATCGGCCTCTGTACATTGCCCCAAGTTTATAGATAGTGGATGAGTAATTGGGATAACACAGAGCTAGTGTGAACTTAGTGGGCCAAAGTGTCTATTTCCATGATGTACCTTTCAATCAATCAGTCAAAACATCACACCTTCGTGGCTCTCTTGAAAATTTGTTTCCTAACACAAAACACAAAATATTTTCACCATATCTGCCTTAAATGTTTCCTTCACTAGTTACAGCAGATACTGACTATCAGCCTGGTTTATCTTGAAGTGGTGCTCTGGATTTTCCTTATCTGTCCCTTATCACTATTACCTTTTGTGTTTATGTGAACAAGTTTAAATTCAATTTCACAAGTATTTGCAAATGTAATGCAACTGCAAAGAAAGCTTCTCAGCTCGAATCCTTCAACATTAATAAAGCTCAGTTTCTCATTCTTTCCTTGTCTTTTCCTTAACATGTCTCTGCATGATGTGGGGTGGCACAGAGGCGCAGCGATAGAGTTGCAGTGTTTAGTGTGCGGGGATCGCTGGTCGGTGGGATGAGGTGGGCCTCTTTCTGTGCTGGAAACCAAACCAAACCAACTCAACCCAACCCAAACTAACCCAACCTGAACCAACCCGAACCAACCCGAACCGCACCAAACCGACCCGACCCGACCCGAACCAAACCAAACCAAACCAAACCAAATTAAATTAAATTTCATAGAAAGCGCAAGTTAGTCCGAAACTGGACCATTCATAACTGCAGAGCAAGTTTTGCTTTTGATCAGACATTTCAGCTAAACGGTATATTTCAGTCAGACCAGGGCAAACCCGACTTCTCAGGTGCATTTGTGGATGGTTGATGAATGCCGAGATTGACAGTCATGAATAATTCCCATCAACAAATAAGAAACACCTTGCACTTGAGCAGTATTCAAATTTACAACAAAGTTTTTATTTTCATTCATGGAAAGATAAAGAATGGGAACAGGCCCATCAGCCCACCAAGTCCACGCCAACTATTGATCACCCATTCACACTAGTTTCATTTTATCCCACTTTCTATCTCTATCCAAACACTACACAGACAGCACCAAGGTCGGGGTTGAATTTGCAGAGGCCGATTAACCTCTGTGTAAAAGCGGTGGCACGGTGGCTCAGTGGAGGAGTTGGTGCCTTACAGCACTTGCAGCGCCAGAGACCCAGGTTCGATCCCGACTATGGGTGCCGTCTGTACGGAGATTTACGTTCTCCCTGTGACCTGCGTGGGTCTTTCTACAAGATCTTCAGATTCCCCCCACACTCCAAAGCCGTACAGGTATGTAGGTAAATTGGCTTTGTAAATGTAAAAACTGTTCCTATTGTGTGTAGGATAGTGTTAATATGCGGGGATCGCTGGTGGGCGCAGACCCAGTGGCTGAAGGGCCTGTTTCCGTGCTGTATCTCTAAACTAAACTAAGCTAAACCTACAAATCTGCACGTCTTTGGGATGTGGGAGGAAACCGGAGCACCCATGGGAAACCCACACAATCACACAGAGAATATGCAAACTCTCACGCGGACAGAATCCAGTGAATTGTGGACGCAGCCCAGACCATCACACAAACCAACCTCCCTCCTATTGACTCCATCTGCACCTCACACTGCCTTGGCAAGGCCAGCAGCATAATCAAGGATGACTCACCATGGTCACTCCATCCTCTCCCCTCTCCCATCAGGCTTGTGGTATAGAAATGTGAAAACGCATGCCTCCAGATTCAGGGACAGTTTCTTCCCAGCCGGTATCAGGCATATGAACCATCCTAACATCAACAGATTAATCCTGAGCTATTATCTACCGCAATGGGAACCCTCAGACTGTCTCTAATCGGACTTTACTGGACTTTATCTAGCACTAAACATTATACCCTTTATCATGTACCTGTACACTGTGGATGGCTCAATTGTAATCATGTATACTCTTTCAGCTGTCTGGTTAGCACACACAAAAGCTTTAAATTGTACCTCGGTACACATGTCAATAAACAAAACTAAACCAAATTAAACTAAACTAAACTAAATTAAACTAAATCCAATGAAACCAAACCATCCAAGTCAGAATCGAACCCGGGTGTCTGGTGCAATGGGGCAGCAGTTCTACCAGCTGTGCCACTGTGCAATCGTCTTTTGTTGAAGCATTTTAAGTGTCTGGATCAGCCTTTTATCTCTCCCATTTTTCCCTCCTGCTCACTGCCCACTCTCAGTCCCATGTGAATCCTGTGGCTGCCCAGAATGCCTCAACTCAGCATCAGAACATGTAGGTCTAACAGGATGTGATTGGTGAAGAGGCTTCAGATGATACAACTTGGGATGTTGTTCCCAACACAACCTTGCCACCATTTGACAATTTGCTGCCGTCCATCACATGTTCGCTGTGTTTAAAGCAGCATGCCTTCATTGCTCTCCAGATCTGTGTTTAAAAACTGTGATTTAATTTGAAATAAGAAGACAAAATGAAAAACTAAATGTGAACTCACTTTTTAATGAAGGTCGATGACCCCATTGTTGGAAATGAGGTCAAACATGGCTGGCATCGGACTGAGAGGACAATATACAATAGACAATAGGTGCACGAGTAAGCCAGCACCACCATTCAATGCGATCATGGCTGATCATCCCCAATCATTCCCCCATTCCTGCCTTCTCCCCATGTCCCCTGATGCCGCTATCTTTAAGAGCCCTATCTGGCTCTCTCCTGAAAGTATCCAGAAAACCGGCTTCCACCACCCTCTGAGGCAGAGAATTCCACAGACTCACAACTCTCTGTAAAAACGTGTTTCCTCATCTCCGTTCTAAATGGCTTATTGCTTATTCTTAAACTGTGGCTCCTGGTTCTGGATGCCTCCAACATCGGAAACATGTTTCCTGCCTCTAGCGTGTCCAAACCCTTAATAATCTTATATGTTTCAATAAGATCCCCTCTCATCCTTCTAAATTCCAGAGTATACAAGCCCAGCCGCTCCATTCTCTCAGCATCTGACAGTCCCACTGTAAATTCTGGCCAAAAACGAGGAATAGAACAAAATTTAGCAGAGGATTCAGACATTGTAAGGCCATTTTGGTCAAGTCTGTGTTTCTGTATAAAATAAGACAAGCTGCTGAATGGTGCCAGTAAGTATAGGTCCCAGATCAATGTTGTGGATAAGAAATGTATGAGTATCTCTTCAATTGACAGAATGAATGAGATTTTTGCAGATGACCGCCAAAGAATTATATATGTATGAAGTTCATTGGATTACTGCAAAAGCATTATATATAATGTAAATAATGTTGCAAGACAGTTACCCTGCTGTTTGTTGATTGGCCACAGTGTTAAGCCCGAGCAGGTTTGTTTGAGTTCCAGGGTAAATGTTGCATCATTCAGTTAAGTTAGCTTCCTTCCAGAAGCTTCTCCTAGAAACAATGTATGGGAGACTCTGTAATTGGTTGGGGGAACTGTCAATAATGTATTGATGTAATTAATATGTTTGATTGGATTGTAAAGAGACACCTATCTAGTTTGGCCCCTCAAGGTTTATGGACCTATAAAAGGTCTCCATCTTAGATCGGTGTCGATCTTCTGGAAGTGCGCTTGGGACTGCGTGACCTCCTGGAGTGTTTCTGCTGTTGATTAGTACTGATAGCGAAGAGCAACTGAGAGAGGGAAAGTAATTTTTAGTAAAGAGTAACCTGTCTGGAAAGGTACCCGTAAGTCTAATTATTTAGTGTGAGGAAAAAGTACCTGAAGGTAAAGAGTAGCTAATTAAGAAAGAATACCCCTCAGCAAAGAGTACTCTAGGGAGAGGAACGTATTCTGTATTGGAGGAAGAGGTTCACTGGTTGTTAGCAGTGCAACACGGGATTGAAATATTGTGATCTGCTTTTGAAACTGTGTATTAAAGATTGCTGTTATTGTATTGTGTTTATCGTGTATTGCATTGCCGGTGATAGAAGTTAGTGAATTTCAAGTGTACATATTTCTTTCAAATTTGAATTGTGTATAAATATTTTGTTGCTTGCAAGATACATTAAGAGTGTGTTAAGATCGTGAATTGTTTCATTGTACTGATTGTGTGTTGTTTAAGGATTTTGGGTGTTTGATAACTGGGGTAAAAGTGGGGTAAAGTGAATATATAAGAATTTGGTTTGGTTGAGATTGTATTGTCATTGGAGTCCGATTCGTGGTTGTTCGATCGGGGTTCGTATCCTTCCGATTGATTGCTCGGGGGAGGGATTGTTCCGTTGACCGAGCACACCACGAGGAGGAATTAGAATAGTGTGTGATTTATTTGTGATAATAAGTGAATGCTTGTAGTTTATATTGGAGTGTGTTTCTTTTTTCATTATAATAGGTGGTATAGTTTCTGGCTTGCGTATAGTTTTGCTTGTGTGGTTTTTAGTTTATTTGTCTATGTTAAATTGAAGTAATTGGAGTGGGAGAGATTGCTGCTAAAAAGTATACTTGAATATTAAGCACCTTATCTGTGAGACTGAGGATTCTTCCGGAGCTGTTTACAGGTTGGGAGTTGGATGAGTGGTTGTGAATGAGACAAAACTGATCAGAGCGAATGAATAGAGCGATTGAACAGAGCAATTGAATAGAACAATTGAATAGTGATTGAATAGTAGATTGGAAATATTGACTATGCTATTGTGTGAGAAAGGCATGAGACTGTTAGCGCTTCAGAGACATTGGCTATTGTTTGGAAGCGGTCTTGGTAGCCTCGGAGATTGAAAGGGTGGCGTGATGTATTGAAGAGGTGTGAGCGATTTAGAAACTTGTCTGTATTGTTTCTATTGTACAAAGACATGGGGAATAGCCTGGAGAATGATATGACTACCACTTCTGGAAGCCCATTACAAATAATATGTAATGGATTTCCTCAGAAAGCCGAGAGGTTACAAAATTTTTCGGGAAAGTTAAATAAAGAGTTAGGAAGTGAATTATGGCTGATGGGTGGCCTGAAGTCAGTAATGGCGATAAAGTACATAGAGAAAATTATCCAGCAGTGTGGGGATAGTGAAGAAGTAAAGGAATTTATAGAATTATGGAGAGTGCATAATGCGGAGAGGAAAGTGAACAAAGAAGTTGTTAGGCTAACAAATTGGAGGAAGGCTGCCTCAAGGCTGGGAATAGAGCTGGAGGAAGTGGGAGCTGATCCTTCACTGGGTGTTTGTGAAATGAAAGAGAATGATATTAAAGATCAAAAGCAAGACCAGGGAAGAGCGGAGACTCTTAAAGGGGAGTTGACCCCAGTAACTCTTTAAGGAGCTCACCCACTTGGGCAACCTAATCCGCGAGTCCTAGCATGTTTGCCCTCGACTCATACTCGCATCATGGTCGACACGAGGTCGTAGGAGGTCTTTGCAACTCTTCTTCATGCTTGAGAGTAGTCAGGGTTGGAGGCCTCAGCTAGGTTGCAGCGTATTTTTCAACATGTTGAAAAATGCCCATGAGTAAAAAAACGTCGCCATGGAAAAAATCGATACTTATTTTACTCGTAGGTTTAGTCGTGGTAGGTGGCAGTAGGTCAGCATGTTAGTCGTAGGCAATCGAGGGTAGTCGAAGGTAGTCGTAGATAGTCTTCATCATAGTCGAAGGGAGGTTGAAAGGAGGTCGAAGGAGATCAAAGGAGGTCATCTTCACTCTCCACTAATCGGTGTCCAATTTTCCCGAAGTCGTAGCTAGTCTTCAACATAGTCGAAGGAGGCACTCTACATAGTTGAAGGAGGTCTTCAACATGTCATTTTTTCAAACTCTTCTAAACTCTTCTAAACTCGCCAATTAGGTCGCCCAAGTGGGACAGCCCCTTAAAGGGGAATTGGCCCTGACGACAATTAAATTCAAAAGCACGGCAGTTAGTGAAGATATGTTACAAAACTTACTTGAGCGGCGCTGCAGTTCTGCCGCTCCCCATGTGCGTGACTTTGGCGCCTTTCAGAGGGGAGCAGGCTTAAAGTGCCGTTTTTCGACAGACAGGGCAAATTGATCAATGTCGGGCGATTTAGTTGCGGAAGAAAAATCGCTCCGACATTTCATTAATGAAGGTATTTTTAAATTACGCTAGATTATTTATTATCTAGAGTAATTTAAAAATCACCTTCAAAAGTTGTGAGCGCCGCAACGGGAAGGATTTTGCTTAGGGGAGAAAAAAAGGTACACAGTTTATTTTTATATTAAAAGTTGGTTTTTATGGAGGCTTTAATAATATTTTCATGTTGCGAAATGGGGTCCAAAAAAATGTATGAACCAACAGTATTTGTCCTCCCGACTTCACAGCAAACCACAACGTTCCAATCCACCACATTCCACTAAAACCTACTCGCTAGTTGATTTAAATGGCCATTAATTTTCAGGCAGTAAAAACTAAATTCCTTCCATTTGGCCCAGAAATTCATGAAAATGAGATTTAAAAATTATGTTATATTGTGGATTATTGTGTGAACGTTATTTGGACACTTAGGCAATTTAAAAAAAGTTTATCTTTTCTTAAGAACTGGATAATGTTTAGATCTACTCATTGAATTTTGTAATTAGTTACAATTAGATAACTAACTAATTATACGCTTTAATCTCAGGTCATCCAAGTAAGATTGTTTCATATTTGTTTCAGAATGCTTCAATCCATAATAACTGAACATTTCATTGAGTTCTCTCAATTTTTAAGAAAGTTATGGGCTTTTAACGGTTCTAGATCACAGTTTTTGAGTTAAGTCAATTGAAAGGTAATGGGGAACTAGATGCTAATTTCCGAGTATGAAAATAGTCATAACTTTCTTAATACTGAAGATATGAAAGTGAATTAGGTGTCAAATTAAACTTCTTTTTATGCTTTATCTGATGGGATAAATTGCAGACTTGATTTTTAAAATCTCAAAATTTTGTAACATTGCTAGTTAGTGTGGACCTTGAAGGGAAGGAAGCCCAGTGTTTAAAAAGATGGGCAGACTTATTTGCTATAGAATCACATCCTTCCTCTCAGACCTCTCACGTTTCTAGTCCTACGGTACCTTGTGCAGTTTGTGAACAGGGCACTCGAGTGGAGTTAACCCACTAAATTTGATTACACCCACTAAATTTAAACCTGTAACGGAGACATTGGAAAAGGATTGTCTGCCACCGATTGCTTCACTGGCAAAGGATAACGTAGTGGTTCAGGGAGCTAGGAGGAAGGTTCCTTGTAAGCCGGTGCCAGAACAAATTAAACAAACAGAAGGAGAAGTTAAGGAATCATTTACAAGATACAGGGAACTCTTTAGCGAAGGAAGCAGTACTTCTGAGGGTGAGACAAGAATGGGCTATAAGATAGCCGATCCTGATATCGCCAGTATCATGGAAGCAGAACAAATTCCCCACAGGCAATTCCCCTGTTCAGAAGGTGCCTCCTCCTACTTCTGATTTGGATAGTGCAGTCGGTGCAGACCATCCCCGGGCTACAGACGCCCCAACTCCAGTGAAGCCCAGTTTGACAATGACCATGGATAAAGACCCAGACGGAAAAGGTTTATCTACTTTATTTGGGGAATATTTGAAACTTAACCTGTATGGACATTACCCAGACTCCCGAAGCTTATGGGAAGCAGTGCAATGATTGATCACCCCTAAGGAATGCACTAAATTCTTGACAATTTTAGGGCACCCTACATATGAAGCCTTAGTGAGTGGGGTAACAAAAGAGGGTGACAGAGGAAAGGCTGTTATTACGGCCCTTACAAATTCCTTCCAGGAACCAGTGGAAGTGATACAAAAATTGGAAGTTAAATCAAAAGATGAAGAGTTTGAGGCTTGGGTCCCACCAGATTATCTTAGGGACATGCCTGTTTAGGAGCCTGTTTTCCCTCAGTTCCACTGGAGAAGTAACAGAGTGGTTAGACCAGATCAGTGTTATGTCTGTGGAGAGACGGGGCATTGGAGCAAATCTTGCTCATGATAGATCGAAGAGGAGGAAGGGGTCAGAGAAGAGGGTCACGAGGTCCAAGAAGTCTGTGGATCCCTAGGGGCTATAGGGATATTTGGGACCCTGAAGATCAAAGGTCGCTGGCCAGAGGATTAGGGGGCGGGAAACCAAACACCTTTCTCGTAATCAAATCCATATCTGTAGTCCTGATCTGCCAGCCAGTCCAGAGTGTGGACTGAGTAACCTGAACCCTGCCTCAGAACCCAGAAATGAAATCTGAGGGTAACAAATATATCCTCCTCATAACACTGAGATGGTCCAGGGGAAATAATAAAAACAAATAATACAAAATCAGAACGAGAAAAAAAAACCCTTGCAAATACCTGGATGGAAGTTATAAAGAAGAGGTAGCGATTCCAGGAAACTGCCTTAATTGTATTCGATTGGGATCAAGAACCGCCCATCGATAGAAAGGAGCATGAAAAATAATAAAGAAATAAAGAAAAGAGACAAAGTGGCTGGTGTCAAACGAAAAAGAAAAATAACTCAAAGGAACTGAGATTGGCACTAGGGAGAGGAAGAAAGGAATCTATTGCGCAGGGGGTGTAGGAGTGAGGAATAGGAACAATTGTGAACTTGTTTCATAACCTTTTGTTAAGTTGTTGTGCCTTCAGGATAGTACTGCCTATAACACATAATTATCTGGGGTGTGAGGCATGTGGATCCTCAAGAACGGGCAGAAGACACAGCTCAGGTAGGATGTGTAATCATCATTTCCATCCAAGTAGCTCCTCAGAGACAGAGAGAAACATAGAGAAAGAAGTGACACTGTCCTGTCCCTTTAATGTTTACAAACTGAGAAAGGCCAACAGACAAAGAAGACTGCTCCTCATAGTGGCAGTCCTACTCCAGCAAATTTAACATCAAGAAGGAAAAGAAGATCTACATACCTTATACATACCCTAGTGTTCAACCGTACCAACATAACATAATATTTAACACCATTGAAAAAGGAAGAACGACGTCTCAGGAACTTGAAGAAATATAGACAGCCTCCACTGACCAAGCTCCAACTTAAAAGAAATATGGAAATCTGGGAATGACCACTCCTCTGTGGTTCGGGGACACCTACTTTACGCGTAAGTTTTAGCTGCTAGGAATAAATTGACCAGTTCTAAATTAGATCCCTCAAATTGTATAGCAATGTATTGGAAGGACTTTAAAATTTGATATTTGGAAATGGTTTATGGGATATGGCTTAAAACTATTTGGAATTTGAATATTAACCTGATATCTTTTATTGTCTCACCCCCCAGACAGACAGCGAAAGATGGGAAGGATTGCTTAGAGGACATCAAGGGAAGGACAGAACCTGGCAGAGGTCCGGTATTGTAGAACATGAATGAGTATCCAGGGAACGTGAGAGATGGCATTAAAATAATAAGAAATAAGGAAGTGCAAATGACAAAGCTCCCCTTCAGGAAGGCGTTATTAACCACCTTGAAAAAGAGGTGCTAGGAAAAAGTTGCATTGGGTTAGAAGAAGTGGGTACTTATTGTCAGAGTCGATGTATTGAAATTTATCGAACCATTGATAATAAAGCAGCAACTATTATCAAGGAATAAAGAAAATTGTCCCTAGATTTGGCATTCCTATTTGGCTTGATTTAAAATAATGGTCCACAACATATTGAAATAAATTGATGAAATTAAGCAGCTGGGAATTCCACAGCAATTGAATTGAATTGTGCTTATTGACCACACACTGTGGATGGAAAAGGGGTAAGATAGACCCTGAAACTTAAAATAGTAAATTAAAGGCTGCGACTGAATTTGGCTGAATTGAAGCATTCCCCATGGTAGTTTTGAATAAGCCTGTAGGGAAATTTGGACTGAACCCAGCTGATATTCATATGAGGAACCTTCATTAAGCGTACATTGGAAATCACCATTTGACTGCGGAGATAATTGACTACATTTTAGCTAAGATCATAGTGTGGGAAGGATTGTATCATAGAGTAGGAACAGTGTACAGAGAGAGGCCTTCTGTTGACAGTGGATGAAAGGAATGCATGGGTATATCTCCACCACAGTAAAGGGCCTGTCACACTAGCGCGCGATTAGACGCGATAAGCGCGACCTACCGTGGTCGCTTTAGTCGTCCGGCCTCGCGTGACCCTGTCCCACTGCGATCGCCGGAGTCTGGTGGAGTTCCGCGGACTCGTGTGGAGCTGGTGTCGACATCGCGCGTAGTGTCCAAAAACCGACACTGCTTAAAAATTACGCGCGGCAAAATCCTGTCGCGCGGAACGTGATGACGTTTTGACGTTGTGCGTCTTCAGCGTGGCGTTGCGTGATGACGTCACTGCCCGACGTCGTGCAACGCGCATGCTCATGCGCATCGTCACGTGATGAAAAATAACGTCCTTCCTTCGGACGTCGCGCGTGTAATCGCGCGCTAGTGTGACAGGCCCTTCACTCGCACCGGGATCGCCTGACCCCCACGCGACCCCCGCGTCCGAATTTGTCGCGCTTATCGCGTCTAATCGCGCGCTAGTGTGACAGGCCCTTTAGAGATTCAGCGGAAGTATGGATTGCTAACTAACTTTATCCCAGGTTCTTCTTGGAACTTTATACTCTACTATGGATCAAGCACAGACGAATTGGCAACACAGTTGGAGGGGATTTGTGCCCACGAAAACTCGGGAGGTGAAGACTCATCAGACGGGAATCATGAACCTACGGCCATAAAAACTCGGGAGGCTTGATGGGATTCCGAGAGGATACATCATCATCTCGTTGTTAATATGTTTGATCAAATTTAACAGTCACCAGTGTACAACTAGTTATCATAAATGATGGTAAACATATGATAAAAGTGAGGAATATCAATCCTGGCCAAAAAGGAGCAGGAATAGAACCAAAATTTAGCAGAGGATTTATGCATTGTAAGGCCATTTTGGTCAAGTCTGTGTTTCTGTATAAAACAAGACAAGCTGCTGAATGGTGCCAGTAAGTCTAGGTCCCAGATCAGTGTGGCAGATAAGAAATGTATGAATATCTCTTCAATTGACAGAATGAATGAGATTTGCTGTTCAATCAACAAATATAGATTTGTTGTTCCAGTGCTTGACTCCGTGGTTTTTGACTGAGCTAGACTGGGGGGTTAAGCTTGAGAAGAGCGTATTTACACTGCCATTCCGGGAATTAACCTTGTAAACCTACGCTGCACTCCCTCAATAACAAGAATGTCCTTCCTCAAATTAGGGAACCAAAACTGCACACTATACCCCAGGTGTGGTCTCACTAGGGTTTTGTACAACTGCAGAAGGACCTCTGTGCTCCGATATTCGATTCCTCCTGTTATAAAGGCCAACATGCCATTCGCTTTCTTCACTACCTGCTGTACCAGCATGCTTACTTTCATAGACTGATGAACAATCTCATCTAAATCATTGATGTATATTGTAAATAGCTGCGGTCCCAGCACCGAGCGTTGCGGTACCCCACTAGTCACTGCCTGCCATTCTGAAAGGGACCCGTTAATCCCTTTTTATGGATGAAATATTATGAGGAACAAAAGGCAAATAAAGAAGTTATGAGAATGGCGAGTTGGGAAAAGACAATTTCAAAACTTGGAATAGAACTGAAAGAAGGTGCAGTAACCCAACCTCCAGGCAGTAGGAAGGACAGGGGTAGGGATGGAAAAAAGCACAAGGAACAGGGAAGAGGAAGACCTCTGGAAAGGAAACTAGTCCCTGTAAATTTAAAGTTAAGAGATCCAATGGTTAGTATTGACTTCGAGGGGGAAGAAGACAAATATTTGGAAGATTGTACAAATGTTAAAACTGAGAGAAATTTTCAGATCCCACCATGTTCCTCTTGCGTTCCCCAGGCTTCGCTTACACTTGTATGACTTGTGCCCATAATAAATATCCAGAGCCTGCAGAACCTCTAACACCACCTGCAGACTCCACGTTAGAGCATGCTCAACAAATAGCAGCAACTAGGGCACCAGATTCTTTGACTCTATCCAATCCACCATTAATAGATAGTCCAGTAGCTCACGGCACCAGGAGTAGAACGAAGAGTTTAGCCCTGGTATTTAAAGAGAAGGAGGGTATAGAAACATAGAAATTAGGTGCAGGAGTAGGCCATTCAGCCCTTCGAGCCTGCACCGCCATTCAATATGATCATGGCTGATCGTCCAACTCAGTATCCTGCCTTCTCTCCATACCCTCTGATCCCCTTAGCCACAAGGGCCACATCTAACTCCCTCTTAAATATAGCCAATGAACTGGCCTCAACTACCCTCTGTGGCAGAGAGTTCCAGAGACCCACCACTCTCTGTGTGAAAAAAGTCCTTCTCATCTCGGTCCTAAAGGATTTCCCCCTTATCCTTAAGAATCAGGTCGACTACGAATATTTTAGCACCAGGTTCCCCACGAACATACGGTGTGCTAAACGGGTGAGAGGCGGCGCACATCTGTCCGCACTCCAGGCCAGTAGCAACTTCACGCCGACCGCCGCCGCTTGGACGACGGCCAGTTATCCCAGGCAAACCAACGAGCCGCGGCGCTAGGGTATCATTACGTTTAGGCGGGATTCTGACTTAGAGGCGTTCTGTCATAATCCCGTGGATGGTAGCTTTGCACCATTGGCTCCTCAGCCAAGCACATACACCAAATAGTCCGAACCTGCGGTTCCTCTCGTACTGAGCAGGATTACTATTGCAACAATACATCATCAGTAGGGTAAAACTAACCTGTCTCACGACGGTCTGAAAGACATTGTACAGCCACCAGAATATTTTTGCAAGCCTCGACCTAGACAAATTAGACGGGTAGCGAGAAAGAGGAATGAATCATTCAGAAGGTACCGTGAACCCCCTAGTGAAGAAGATTCATCTGAGGGTGAGACAATAATTGAAGATACCGAGATAGATTTTGATGTGACAGAAAGTACAAAAACTAAACCAATATCCGTTAAACCGTTTTCAGTAAGGAATGTGCTTAATCCTGCCTTTGATTCGACCACTGCTGTGGGTGTAAATAATCCCTGCATCATAGATGTCCATGCTCCATGCAAGCCCCATGAAATAATAGCAAAATCCCTGATAGAAAGAAGTCACCTGCTTCCTTTGTAGATTACTTAAGAACTATAATGCGTGTATATCATCCAGACTCCCGAAACCAATGGGCAACAATACAACAAATAATGACTCCAACAGGATACACCAGATTTTTAGCAGCCCTGGGACACCCAACACATAAAGCATTGGCAAACATAATAGTGGATAATAGTGCTGGAGAAGAGGCTGTTTTAATGCCCCTTGCAAACATCCTTCAGAAGCCAATTGATTTAACACGAATCCTGGAGTTAAAACTAAAAAACGGAGAGGGAGCAGATGAAATGTTTAGAAAGACTCTCAAGATTATATATGGATCAATCAGGTGACTTAAACTATCAAAACAGAGTAAATTCCCCAGTACTGTGCCATCTTATTGAATTGCCCCCCCCCCCCCACTATGGTAGTGGAATCAATTAGGACCAATAACATGGGCTGATCTGAGAACTGCGCCAGTCAAATGGCCAGAGCTGTGAGATACCACTGGAAGGATGGTAGAAAACAGGAAGATCATCCTGCAACTGGAAGAAGGACTGAATACATGGTTAATAGGGAGAGACCAAGCTCTGGCTCAGGACTATGGAGTCCTCAAATGTTAGCAAATAATTAAATGGGAGACTAATGTCCCAGAATACCCAGATCATTATTACAATTATACTCCTATTTTAGAACCAATTCTACTGGAACCAAGTGGTAAAAGAAATCCAAGAACATTACCCAATCAATGGTATGCTTGTGGGGGAATTGGACAGTGGAGCCGAGTCTGGCTGACAAGGGGGCGAGTGGGAAGAAGGGGTCGAGGAAGGAACTTCCAGGATCATGGGGACATTCAGGATCCTAGAGGATATAGAATCATCCAATATCCCAGGAATTTTAGGAGGTCTTTAAATTCAGGAGGTCTTTAAATCTGGGGTCCAAGAGAACAAACAGAGAGCTGGCCAGAATGTCAGGAACAAATAAGACAAACACCTTTATCGCAAACAAACCCACTCTCACAATCCTGACACACCAACCAGTCCAGAATTTATGGACATGGTAACATGACCCCTACGCTTGGACCCACTCAAGTAATTTACCATTATAGTGAAAACTGAAGATCATAAAAGGGGAAACTGTGAGCAATTCTATAACTGCCCAAAGAAACACCTGAAATCAAAGGACACTGTAATCTCGGGAGCTTGTAATAATTGTAAACAATTAGGTCATTGGAATAAAGCGTGCCCATCCAGAAGACAGAATGTAGAAGGGTGGAGGAGAAATCAAGGAGCAATAAGGAAAGTAAGAAAGGAGACAAACTAGCTGGTGTTAAAAGAGGAAGAACTTAAAGGGAGTTAGATTGGCACGAGTGAAGGTAGAGAGGAAATCAGCAAGTGCGGGAGGTATAGGAATGAGAAACAGGAGCCGTTATTATGGCAGACCCAAACAAATGTAAATAATAAAAAGTGGTTGAGTTGTTCTGCCTTCAGGCTATCATCTGGGGAGCGAGGTAAAAGAGCATGTGAACCCTCAAGAACGGGCAGAAGACACAGCTCAGGTAGGATGTGTAACCATCAATTCCATCCAAAGTAGCTCCCCAGAGAGAAGTAGCACTGCCCTGTCCCTTCAATATCCAAGATCAGAGGCCACCAGCAACATTTACCATCTGGGAAAATGCCAAAAGACAGGAAGGGTTGCTCCTCATTGTAGCATTCCTCGTCTTGCAAATTTAACATCAAGAAGAAGAAAAGGAAGAGGATCTATATAGACACTCTAGTGCCCAACCTTATAAACACAAAAACCCAATGTTTGACACCAGTAAAGCAAAAAGTCTCAAGAGACTGGAAAAAGAACAGAAAGCCTCTAAAGACCATTGAGGCAAGCTCCAATTTAAAAAAAAACCCATCACTGAAATACTTTGGATGGGCAATTTCAAATTAAATATGGAAACCTAAGAATGAACGGACACCAACTTTGCACCTAAAATTCTAGCTACTATGAACAACTTGACAATTTCTAAATTAGATCCTTTAAAGCATGGGATATGATCCATGACCATAGTAGTGCATAAGAAGAATTAAAATCTGGTATTTGAAAATGGCTTATGGGATCTGAATCGAAAAGAATTGGAAATTTGATTATTGACCTGATATCTTTTCTTGTATCACCCTTAGAAAAACTGTTGGATGTGGGACGGGACTGTTTATGGACCATCAAGGAAAGGACAGGCCCTAGCAGAGATCAGAAATTACGGTGTGGATTTAACAGTGGAGGAAATGCCCTGGCAACGTAAGGTGGTGGTGTAAAATGATGAGGTAGACTGAAAGTTGAAATGATGAGTTCCCCCCGGAGAGGTCGATACTAACCATCCAGAAAGTTACTCAGTGGCAGGACGAGACTAATGATAAGGAAGAACTCTTATTGTCTGTGACTCTGTTCAACATACTAGAAAGATAATTACTTTGAGTTGAAGGAAGTACCAGGGGAATGGGTACGTTGTCAGAGTCGATGCATTTGACCGGTGGATCAAAATGTATCCGAACCTTGATAATGAAGTGGCTACTATTATCAAGGAGGTAAAGGAAATTGTCCCAAGATTTGGCATCCCTATCTGATTTTTTTGAATAACGATCCACAACATATTAAAACAAATTGATGAAAATTATATAAACAGCTGGGAATTCCGCAGCAATTGATCTATGCTTATCGACCGCAAGCTGTTGTATTTGTGAAAGGGGTAAGACAGATCCTGAAATCTAAAGTAGTTAAATTAAAGGCTGAGACTGAATTTGGCTGCATTAAAGAATTCCCCATGGTATTTTGAAGAAGAGTCACACCTGTAGGGAAATCTGGACTAAACCCAGCGGAAATTCATATAAGAAATCTTCATTAAGAGTACAAGCATTTTTCACCATGTGACTGCGGAGATAAATGACCACATTTTAGCTTTGATCGTATTGTTAGAAGAATTGTGTTATAGAGTAGGAGCAGTGTACAGAGAGAGGCCTTCTGATGAGAGTAAAAGGAAAGGATATGTGGGTACATCTCCACCACTGTAGGAGTATCAGTGGAAGTATGGACTGCTAACTTACTTCATCCCAGGTTCTTTTAGGAATTGTACTCCACTACGGATCAAGTGCAGATGAATTAGCAACACGGATGGAGGGGATTGACTTCCACAAAAATTCGGGAGGTGAAGACTCATCAGACAGGAATCATTAAGTTACGCCCATGAAAACTCGGGAAGCTTGATGAAGTTCTGGGAAAATACATCAGCATCGTGTTGTTAAAAGGTTTGATAGAATGGACCAGTCACCATTGTACATCTAGTTATCATTGATGATAGATTATCATATGCTGGAGGAATGTAAATCCTCGCCAAAATAGAGCCAGAACAGAACCAAAATAAAGGTGAGGATTCATGCATGACAAGGCATTTTTGGCCGAGTCTGTATTTGAGTATAAGAAGCCACAGGCTGCTGGCTTTTGCCAGGAAGTCTAGGTCACAGATCAGTGTTTCAGATAAGTATCTCTTCAAATGTCAGTATGTATGAGATTCTTGCAGAGGACCTCCAAAGTATTGTAAATGCATGAGATTGTTTGGATTGCTGCAAAAGAATTGTAAATAATGTAAATAATGTTACAAGACAGTTTGTTGATTGGCCAAAGTGTTAAGCCCTGGCAAAATTGTTTTGAGTTCCAGGGTAAATGTTGCATTATTCATTGAATTAGCTTCCTTCCAGAAGCTTCTGCAAGAAAGATTGTTTTAAATGCTCTGTAATTGGTTTGACGAACTGTCAATAATATGATTAATATGTTTGCTTGGATTGTAAGGGGACCACCCCTTTGTAGTTCAGCCCTTCATGTTTCGTGGACCTATAAAAGGTAGCCCCATTTTAGATCCGTGTCGATCTTCTGGGAAGGGCACTTGTGACCTTTTGGGCAGTGTCTGCTTGCATGAGGCTGAAGGCTCGGCCAGGCAGAGACAAGGATCTAACCTGCGGTGGCTTTGGTATCATATAGAGGAATTTGTTTTTAATTTTAAAAATAAAGTTTAGTTGGTCCAGTGCTTGAGTCAGTGTTTTTTACTGAACTAGACTAGGGGGGTAAGTTTTAGAAGAGCCTATTTACATTCGGGGCTCGTCCAGGATCTCAACGGACCCCCAAACACAAGTTTACGATTAAGGGTGTTGAGCTGTTCCAGGTCGCGGGTGAAGAAATCGTCGCCACAGTGCGGTTTTCGCATCAGTTTTCACCACTTCGCTAGTCGGAGCAGATCGATCATTCGCGAGCTTGGGAAAGGGTCTAGCAAGCAATGGGGCAAAAGTGCCTTTGGGGTTAGAGGCACCCTTCATAGGGTTGGGTTAAAGGCCCTCACCTTTGGGTTAGAGGCTCATAAATCTTAACCTTAGCCAGTAACTGCAGCTGCTGCTAAGACCTAGGGTTGGGTTCAAGTCCTCTCCTTTGGGTTAAAGGCCTGGAAAACTCCAGTGGTTAGAGACCCTGCCCAGAATTGAATATCTGATTGGCTGGATATTGGAAAACAAAGCTGGGTTTAAACAGTGCTAAGAGGCAAAATACTGCATCGTTGCTGGGGGTCAGCGTGAAGAGACTACGCGCTGACACCTGATACTTAGCAGCTAGGAAGGGTAGCCCCTTGCAAAGGTGAACCTAAGTGGGTTAAAATCCATGCCTGTGTGAGATATCCCTGTAAAACGGAGGAAGGAGTCTTGAAAGGTATCGGGCACTTAGTGATTAAATTGGCCGAAAATACTTTAATCACTCTGAGAATTCAAAGTGTGCATATCTCTTTTTCCAAGTTAACATGTGTATAAAAGCTACATTTTCAAAGTATATTTAAGACTGTGAATACTTGGATTGTATTTCAATTTAAAGTATATATATTTTCTTCCAGATTAAACTGTGTATAATAAAACTTTGAAGTAATAGTTTAAAGTGTATTTAAGACTGCCGCGTTGCATTGTGCTTATTGTGTATTGCCATTGATTTAAATGTTGAATGTGAGATACACTGTTGTAATAGCAATTTCAATCGACTGTATAAGGACATAGTTTGATTGAGACTGCTGTTATAATTGGAGTCAGAATCGTGGCTGTTCGGTCAGGGGTTCATATCCTTTAGATCAATGATTTGTACCTTTTGGTGGAAAAAGTAAATTGATGTAAGAGAAGAATACATTATAGTGAGGAGTATCTCGATGGGAATTGTACCCCTAAGTCGAAGCATTAAGTCAAGGAAAGAGTACCTGACAGAGAAAGAATAACTTGATCGTAGGAGTACCACTCAATGTAAAGTACACGGAAAGGAAAGTCTTATGTATGAAGGGGATTGTTCCGTTAACCGTTAAAAAATATACATACTGTGATTTGCTTTTGGAACTGTACAGTTAACGAATGCGATATTAGACGAATGCTTGTCACCATTTGACACCATTTAGATAATAATCTGCCTTCCTGTTAACCTCACATTTATCCACATTAAAATGCATCTGCCATGCATCTGCCCACTCCCCCAACCTGTCCAATTCACCCTTCATTCTCACAGCATCCTCCTCACAGTTCCCACTGCCATCCAGCTTTGTGTCATCTGCAAATTTGCTAATGTTACTTTGAATCCCTTCATCCAAATCATCGATGTATATTGTAAATAGCTGCTTTCCCAGCACCGAGCCTTGCGGTACCCCACTAGTCATTGCCTGCCATTCTGAATCCCTACTCTTTGTTTCCTGTCTGCCAACCTGAAGGGCTTGGCCAGGCAGAGACAAGGATCAAACCTGGGGTGGTTTTGGTATCGTATTGGGGAATTTACTGTTCATTTAAAAAATAAAGTTTAGTTGGTCCAATGCTTGAGTCAGTGTTTTTTACTGAACTAGACTAGGGGGGGGGGGGGGTGAGCTTTAGAAGAGCGTATTTACAAGTCTACCAAATACCATTTTTTAGCCCAATGTGGATTTCCTTCAGTTCCTCCATCACCCCAGATCCTCTGTCCACTAGTACACCAGGAAGATTGTTTGTGTCCTCCTTATTGAAGATGGATACAAAATGTACCTGTTCAACTCATCTGCCAGTTCCTTGTCAGATGGGAACCACGGATGGGGAAACACTGCAAAACACTCAGGGACAGAGCAGGAGGTGAAGATGAAGAGTAACAAGGTATGACCTCTAGCATGCTTCAAACTTCTTTATCGTAGTAGGCAGATGTAGACCACGCTGACCATCAGAGCTCTATCCATGGACTGTAATGAAAGAAGGAAAATTGTCTATTGTCTTCAGCAGCTTGGATAAAGTGGCTGTGGAGAGAATGTTTCCACTAGTGGGGAAAGTCTAGGACTAGAGGTCAGAGGCTCAGAAGTAAATGACGTTCTTTTAGGAAGGAGATGAAGAGAAATGTGTTTAGTCAGAGGGTGGTGAATCTGTGGAATTCTTTGCCACAGAAGACTGTGGAGGCAAAGTCAGTGTATATATTTAAGGCAGAGATAGATAGATTCTCGATTAGTACGGGTGTCAGAGGTGATGGGCAGTAGAATGGGGTTAGGAGGGAGAGATAGATCAGCCATAATTGAATGGTGGGCCGAATGGCCTAATTCTGCTCCTATCACTTATGATCTTATGATCTTTTTAACCTCAATAGCTTTTTATGTGGTCCAACATGCCCAGTTCTTTCATACACATAACATACATAATAGGGAGCTTGCACAGACATAAGATACACACATACATAGCATCCATGAACACACTTTGACCGAATAAATATGCATAAATACAGTATACATTTACACAAAATACGCAAAACCAGTTTTTCCCCACACACCAGCCATGTTCTTACAATTTACAAATTATAACCAACACCTTGTACATTTCTTACACTTACTTAAGCTCATTGAACCTCTTTTGTTATGCCACTCATGTGTTGGATACATTGATACTGGTTTGATGCAGAATACAGACTCCTACATAGTCTTCTTTGTAACTTTGACAACTCAGTGGGGTGTTTAATGTTTGTGCTACCGCTTTGAATGGACATGTGCAAATTCCATCAATATACACATTAGTCATTTGTATCTAATCTATCAATATTTAGTACATTCATTAATAATGATTTAACTTCACCTATTCATGAAAAGCAGATTTGTAATATATTTCTCTCACCATTTTCCATTAACCACTGACAGTCGATCGGTGTTCATCAGGTAATGGAAAAGTCTCAACCATTCAGATGCTCAAGGCTTAATACCATCTGAAGATAGACACAAAATGCTGGAGTAACTCAGCGGGACACGCAGCATCTCTGGAGAAAAGGAATGGGGGATGTTTCTGATCGAGACCCTTCTACAGACCATTAATACCATCTGCTGCCTTTGATCTGTGTTCCTGAATATCCTAATTTGATATCAATCTGTCAATCTGAGTCTTGAGCATGATATTAGTCTAGTATGTATGAAGCCCTAGTGGAGCTAGATTTCTACCACTGTTTGCATGAGAACATTCCTCCTGACTTCTCTCCCAAGTGGCCAACCATTCATTATAAGACTGTTACCTCTTATACTGCATGTTGCTCGGCAAAGTCCAGCACAGTGGCACAGCGGTAGAGTTGCTGCCTCGCAGTGCCTGAGACCCGGGTTCGATCCTGACCTTGGGTATTGTCTGTGTGGAGTTTGCAAGTTCTCCTGGTGACCGTGTTGGTTTCCTCCGGGTGCTCCAGTTCCTTTCCTCATCTGGGTTTGTAGGTTAATTAGTCATCTGTAAATTGCCCTTAGTGTGTCGGGAATGGATGCAAATGTGGGATAACACAGAACTAGTGTGAATGGGTGATCGATGGCCAGTGCGGACTCGGTGGACCAAAGGGCTCGTATCCAAATGGTATCTCGAAACTAAATTAAATTAAACTAAACGGTCGTTTAGATAGACACAAATGCTGGAGTAACTCAGCGGGACAGGCAGCATCTCTGGAGAGAAGGACTGGGTGACGTTTCAGGTCGAGGCTCTTCTTCAGACTGAGAGTCAGGGAAGCGGGAGTCTAGAGATATGGAATGGTAAGCTGTGAAAACAACAAATCAAAGCAGATGATTATAAGGAAATGTAGAATGGTTCATTGTTCGATGAGGGGAAGGTGACAAAGAGGCATATAGTCAGTAAAATGACTCAGAAGGACAGTGAAACTAGTCAGAAAACCAGCGTGGGAGAGGCGCGAAGAGAGAGGGAAAGCAAGGATTACTTGAAGTTAGAGAAATCAATTTTCATATTTTGCTTCCAGGTATGAATATTGATTTCTCTAACTTCAAGTAACCCTGCATACTCTCTCCCTCCATCCCTCCCCCACCCAGGTCGTACCAGGTTCCTATTCTCACCCAGCAAACAGCTAACAATGCCCTGTTTTCTTTATCATCGTATCTTTTTTGCATATTTAATTCATTTGTTCAATATCTCATTGTATCACTGTCTATATCTTTCATTTCCCACTCCCCTGACTAGTCTGAAGAAGGTCTCGACCTGAAGCATCACCCATTCCTTCTCTCCAGTTGCCAGTCTCGCTGAGTTACTCCAGCATTTGGTGTCTACCTTCGGTTTAAACCAGTATCTGCAGTTCCTTCCTACAATATTCATACTGCTGGCTTGTTAGCTGCTCAAGCCAAAATATGCACTTATGCATTATGCAATATCACAACGTGAGTACTGGTGTTTTCTGAGAGAGACAAAGTAAAAATTTAAATTCTTACTGCGTGCGTTCTTCATAGAACTGACGGGACATGGTTTTATGAGAAGACCATGCTTTACTGATTGTGAGATTATCATTTTATACGTAGATGTACCCACATACATTTTGCCAATGTACTCTTCCAATGAAGGATGGAAAATCATTTAGGGATATGATGTGCTTCACATCAAGTTCTGATATATCACAAAGCTCTCTGCCAGAATTGTGAATTTATAAAAACTCTTCTTTATGTTGTACAATTATATTGTGCCATGCAAAAACAGAAAGAAGGATCAATCTTGCTTTTGACATTGAAAACTTAACAGTTCATGTTGCAAAATCCTCACTTGCTCACCGGGAATTCCATCTCATCCTGATAACTTTCTGCTGAAGGGGAAGAGATTTGTTTGGCCTTCTGGTATTAACTGGAATTAACTGATAAATTCAGACCCAGAATGTCATTTACTTAGACTTTAGCAACGATCCACTGAAGGCTATCTATAATAAACTCCTCCAATCACTGTCTTAGAGCAATGCGGAACAGGAACAGGCCCTTCGGCCCGCAGTGTTCGCACTACATATGATACCAAGGTAAACTAATCTCTCTATGCATGTAATCCAAGTCACTTCACTCCCTATATATCCATGTGCTAATCTAAAGGACCCTAAAGTGCCACCATGTTTTATCTTCCTTCACTACCATCCATGGCAGCAAATTCCAGGCAACCACATTAATCCAGGCATTAATAAATCTATCACCTACATCTATATAATTAAAAGTCTCATCTTGACCACTCCTGTCTGTGTTGTATATTGATTTTAGAAAAAATGCTACCCTGTATTGCTGTGATTTTTTGGCCATCTTACTCTCAGTCCTCCTCCGCTGAGCCAGCCCTGGGGATTTTTCCCATCGATGAAAAATAAAAAAAATTATGAGTGTTTAAAAAACCTTGAGATCAGCTGATTGTTCCTATCGCCTGTCAATCACCGCGTTGAAGGTAACGCCCCTCCGGGGGGGGGGGGGGGGGGGGGTGGGGGGGCAGGATTATAAAACCCCGGATGCCACGACTGTAATTCTAAGCTGCGAATCAACTGAACTGTGAGTCTGCAATTTACTTGCAATAGATGATTTGTTTGCCCTTAATGACAATTCCACGAGTTGTTTGGCCGGCTGCCCTGCTTGTGCTTGAAAGTGCAATGCTTAATTGGAATTGAAATAAAATGAAATGACAATGCCATGTGTTGTTTGGCCTGCTGCCTTGCCTGTGCTTGAAAATGCAATGCTTTATTAGGTCCAAAAGTCCCGCTCATTTTGTGATCTCCGCTTCGTGGACAGGTCGCGCTGATTGCGTAATTTCCAGAAAGTGCAGAGGACACACTGATTGTGGAAGTGCCACTGACTGCGGAAGCACCATAGTGGAGAGGCCGTGCTCAGCCGTGTGAGTAATTTCAAAAAGGTTTACTGTCATATATATGGTGTGTGAGTCAGTGTGTGTGTGAGTGTGAATGTGAGTGTTTGTGTGTGAGTGAGTGTGAGTGTGTATGTGAGTGTGAGTGTGTGTGTGAGTGCATATGTGAGTGTGTGTGTGAGTGTGTTTGTGTGAGTATGTGTGTGTGTGAGTGTGTGTGAATGTGTGTGTGAGTGTATGTGAGTGTGTGTATGTCAGTGTGTGTGAATGTACGTGTGTGTGTGTGTGTGTGTGTGTGAGTGAGTGAGTGTGTGTGTGCATGTGTGAGTGTGCGTGTTCGTGTGTGTGAGCGTATGTGTGAGTGGGTGTGTGTGTGTGTGAGTGAGTGTATGTGTGTGAGTGTATGTGTGTGTAAGGTGGAGGATGTGTGTGTGTGTGTGTGTGAGTCTGTGTGTGTGTATGTGTATATTGGTACTGGTGTAGAGGTGGAATATTGCATTGGGGGAAAAGCCCTCTCGTGTGAAGCGTCCCACTTCGTCTAGTATTCTTTAAACTTTGCCCGACTCATCTTAAAGCTATGCTCCCCAGTCTGACATTTCCACCCTGGGAAAACGGTTCGGACTGTCTACTCAGATGCTCCGGTTTTCTCCCACACTTGAAAGACGTACAGGTTTGTAGGTTCATTGGCTTCGGTAAAATTGTAAATTGTCCCTGGTGTGCAGGATGCGTTAGTGTACGGGGTGATCGCTGTTCGGCGTGGACTCGGTGGGCCGAAGGGCCTGTTTCCGTACCATAGCTCTAAAGTCTAAAGTCTAAATGCATGCAGATCCTGTTTCTCAGTTTGCCCACCATTGAAGTAAGGGTCAACAGCATGAAGTTTCCAGGCTGTTTCTTGCAGATTTTCTTAAACATAGGCATAACCTGAGACACCCTCCAGTCATCTGGTACCTCACCCATACCTATCTCTGCCAGTGACTCCATCATTCCTTCCCAAGCTTCATAAATGCTGTCAGAATTAGATTCAGCTCATTCCCTGCGATGTGATCAGTCACTTGCCTACTAATTAAATCCCTCTGTACATGGAGCTGATATTGTGTGCTGGCTATTGTGGTTTGCCTCCACACTGGGTAATCAAAGTTCTGGTCTCCCAGTAACTGGGGCTGTACATCTTCATCAATATTGAAAGGGTGATGGTCCCAGGGTCAACGGATGACACGGGAAAGCCGTGAGACCTGCAAAGGAAATGTGGCAGTAGAACCACGAGCAAGGGGTGAAGACAGAGAACAAAGATAGAGCGAGAAACACAGAGAGACAGAGATAGAGAGACAAACAGATAAACAGAGACAGAGGGAGATGAGAGAGACAGAGAGGCAGAGACAGAGAAAGAGAGACAGAGAGAGAGAGAGAGGGGGGGGACAGAGGGAGACAGAGAGAGACAGAGAGAGACAGAAGCAGAGAAAGAGAGACAGAGAGAGAGAGAGACAGAGAGAAAGAGAGAAGCAGAGAGACAAAGGCAGAGAGACAGTGACAAAGCGAGAGAGAGAGTGAGAGGGAGAAAGAGGGGATAGAGAGAGAGCGAAAGAGAGAGAGACAGATAGAGAGAGGGGGATATAGAGTGAGACAGACAGACAGAAAAACAGAGACAGACAGAAAAACAGAGACAGAGATAGAGACAGAGACAGAGACAGAGAGGCAGATAAAATCAGGGACAGGGGCAGGATAAAACAAAGAAAGGGAGAAGAAGATATTAGGAAGAGAGGGAACATGGAAGAAGAGAGAGGGGGGGAGAGGATCGGAGGGACAAATCAATTGCGAGGGAGAGACGGAATGTTGGGGAAGGAGAGAGAATCTGATGGAGACAGAGGGAGGAATAGAAGAGGGAAGGAGAGGGAGAGGGAGGAAGTTTAGGGAGAGTGAGAAATAGTAGGGAGAGGGAGAGAATCAGTGTGAGATTGAGGAATGGAGTGGGGGAAAATGAAGGATCGATGCAGCAGATCTGAAGAGGACAATGAATCTGAGTGGAAGAGAGAGAGAGAGAGAGAGAGAGAGAGAGAGAGAGAGAGAGAGAGAGAGAGAGAGAGAGAGAGAGAGAGAGAGAGGTCGTGTTTTCTTCTCAGCTCTGCAGTTGAGAAGGATTGGAGCAGCCTTTCCAGGATTTTGCCGTTGGAGAGGGCACAGACCCAGGGGGGCTTCATAGTTCAACTTATTGTTGGGCTGTTGAAGCTTTTCTCTGGTCAGGGGAGCCTCCATCTGTGTGAAGATTCCTGAGTTTCTCCACATTGTCGAGGGTGCGGTTGGCGTTGGCGGATTGCCAAGAGTGCCTGTGATCTCAGTGGGCTGAAGTTGTGCGGTGTCTTTGTCGTTTTTGGCACCGCTTCTCTGCCCTAAAGTCATTTTGCTCAGTGCGGCTGCCTGGCTTAATGTGAAGAAGGTACTTTTGCGTCCAGCGCGAGTGGGATCGAGTTTCCCGTAAGCTGCTCTTGGCTGTGGACGAACCTGGGGACTTTCCTGCTTCAGCTGGAGGTTTCTGTTTTCTGCTGCCTGTCTTTGACTGTGACTGTCTCTGGGACTTAACTTGGAGCTGTGCTGCTGAGGGGCTTGGAGCTGGTTTGTGCCTCTGTGAGGATGGCGATGGAAGGGGCGCGGCCGAAGGTCCGGACCTACGCAGCGACGGCATCAGTGGCGGGTGCGAGGCCATCTGAGCTTGAGCCTCATGTTGACTTGGATGGGGACAGTTTTGGTATTTCTGTTCAAACTGGGCCTATGATGTCGAGGGGGGTAATTACGAAGGCCATGAATGAACTTCTTGGGAGGGGGGCTATTGTCTCTTCTGAGCTCGAAAGGGGAAAGGTGGAGATGATACTTAAGACCCGGGAGTGTGTGGCCCGAGCGTTGGAGGAGGGGATCTCAGTGGGGGGGGTCCACGTACAGGTGGATCCGTGGGTATCCAGGGTGAGACCGGTTCTCCTGCGGAGCTGCCCCACTTATTTTTCGGATGCAGTGCTTATTCCACACCTGTCCAAGTTCGGGGAGGTGCGGTCTAAATGTTTTCGTCTCTTGCATCCCGGGGGGGACCCGGAGGAAAAAGGGGTCTTCAGTTTCAAGAGGAGGGTGTTCATGAAGGTGGGTGAGGGGGATGGTGCCGAGGGGAGTTTTGAGGTGGTGCATAAGGGTGTACCCAGAACCGTGCGTTGGAGTTGGGGCAAGGCACGGTGTCATGCGTGCGGCGAATTTGGACATCTCCGTAGGGAGTGTCTTTTTCGCGGGGGCACTGCTAGAGGTTCTAGTGCAGTGGCCCAGGAAAGCACTGCTGGCCCATCTGGGGTGGCTTGTCAAACCTCAGCGGCGCGGGGTGGTACTGCTGACCCGGCTGAGGTTGCCAGTTCTGCCTTGGTGACCCGGGGCGGCAGTGCTAAGCCTTCTGGGTCCAGAGGTTCCGCTTTGGGGACCCTGGGCAGTGAGAGCCCAAGCCCCCCACGTCCCCTACGTCTTGCGCCTGTGGCGGTGGATGGAGGTGGGGCGCAGGAGGAGGGGAGTGTTGAGGGGGGGTTTTGGGAGAAGCAGGGGAAGCATAATAAGAAGAAGGAGAGGGATAGGGCCGCCCGAGCGAAGAAAGTGCAATCGGGTGAGTTTAGCTCCAGTGTGGTGCAGACTGCACCTGCTGGGGCCCAGGGGGGAGTTGTGGTGGCTCGGAAGGGGGTAAAGAAGCCTAAACGTGTGGGTGGCAAAGTGGTTGAGGGTAATGTGGAGGCGGATGACCCTTCCCTTATGGAGGTTACCGCACCTCCGCATGCGAGTGGGACTAAAAGGAGGCATCTGCCTGGTGAAGAGGAGGAAGGGCGTGGGTCCAGAGCGAAGGGGATGTCTTTCTCCGGGCTTTCCACCACTGAGGTGGCTGAAAGTGGTCTTGACCCGGTGTCTTCTGGGTCGGTGGTTGGGCCTTCTCTTCATGGATCTACAGCGGGTGTCACCGGACTGGGTGCTGAAGTTGATTCCGGTGGAGGTAGGTCCACTGGGAGGGAGTCTGTCCCTTCATTTCAGGGGCCCTCTGAGGGAGTTATCTCGGCGGGTGCTGTGGTTAGCTCCCTTGGGGGTGTACCCTCTGGGTCGGATGAGGTCCCCTCGTTTCAGAGGCCTACTGAGGGTGCTAGCACGTTAGGTGACGTGGTTGGCTCCTCTGGTAGTGTGCCCTCTGTGACGGGGGATGCGCAGAGTCAGGCTGAGGGGGGAGTTTCGGGGGTGTTGTCGTTCAAGTCTGTGCTCCATATCAGTGCCAGTGGAGGTGCTGGGGGGCGGGATGCCTCACCGGATGAGTTGTCTGGGGTGAGGTTAATGGCAGGTGGTGATTCTCTGGGTGATGCCTGTGGAGAGGGCACTCTGGATGATGTGGAGGTCAGGGCTGTTATGGGACGTGATCCTCTTTCAGACTCCGAGGGTGCCAGTGTTCCACAGGCCCTGGGGATGCCTCTTGTTGTTGCTTCCCCAGGCCCAGAGGAGGAGGGTGATGGTAGCGTGCAGGAGCCCAGCCATTCAGAGGGCTGCGAGTCTCAGGCAGGGGTGTTGGGACCCACCCCCAGCATTGATCCGGGTGGTCGTGTCATGGCTGTGGAGGAGGACAGCGATGCGGCCAGTGGGGGGGGGCACAGAGAGTGATTTGTCAGACAGTTCTGGTCTTTCTGAGGTTGTTGATTCAGGTGCGAGCGGGTTGGCTGAGAGCCCAGACTCCAAGGCCGTGTCTGAGGCGAAGCTTATTGTTGAGGTGCGAGAGTTCTTAAAAATAAGTCGTGCTCCCAAAACATTATGGTTTGCCGCTACAAGGCGGTGGGAGGATTGTCTAGATGTGCAGGAGAGTCTCGAGGCTATCCTTAGTAACAAGGATTGTGGTCTTTCTGACTCGGATTTGGGGCAGTTTTGGGGTTTGTTGAAGGTCCTCAGAAAAGGACCTCCTGTGACTACAGGGAGTGTGAGGGTCACAATCTAATGTGTCTACACATTCACAGTAGCTACATTAAATTTAAATGGGAGTAGAGCGAGTTTTCGAAGATTTCAGCTCTTATCAGCCCTAAGGGAGGGGAGATTTGCAGTTTGTTATCTGCAAGAGACACATACCGTTGCTAGTGATGAACCTACCTGGCAACTGGAGTGGGAAGGGAGGGTTTATATGAGCCATCTCAGCTCAAATTCGAGTGGGGTGGCTTTTCTGTTGGCCCCAAATTTTCTGCCAAGCATTTTAAAAGTGCAGGAAGTGGTGCCAGGACGTTTGCTCCATCTGGCCGTGAGCCTGGATGGCATGCCGTTGCATTTCATTAACGTGTATGCCCCTAGCTCCGGCACGATGCAGGCCGGCCTGCTTCGGGAGGTGAATGCTCTGTTGGGCACTATTGATAGGGGAGAGTGTGTCTTCCTTGGTGGGGACTTTAATTGCACACTTGAGGTGCGGGACCGTTCTGGTACTCAGTGTGCGCCTGCTGTAGCGAAGAAGCTGAGAGGCTTGATTGACTCCTTTGAGTTGGTTGATGTTTGGAGGGACCTTCACCCTGATTCCACTGCTTTTTCGCGGAGGTCTGAGGGCGGTGGTTCCCGCATTGATCGGTTTTATATTTCCCGAGCGTTTGTTTCCCGTGTCTCAGCGGCCTCAATGCGGCTGGTGCCGTGCTCGGACCATTGTCTGGTGCGTGTGGATTTCAATCCAGCGTGCGCTCGGGCTGGGTCCGCGTACTGGCACTTTAACAACAGGCTGCTGGAGGACCGGTGTTTCCGGGAGTCATTCACTCGGTTTTGGGTGAAGTGGAGAGAGAGGCAGAGGTGCTTCTCTTCCCTTAGGCAGTGGTGGGATGTGGGTAAAGCTCACATCCGTCTCTTTTGTAAGGAATATACATGGGGGTCGACTGGGAGGCGGGACTCAGCGGTCGAGAAGCTGGAGAGGGAGATACAGGACGCTGAGTCTCGCCTGGGTCAGTTTGGTGAAGACTCCAGCGAATGGGGAGAGTTTCAGAGGAAGAAGGAGGTTTTGAGGAGTCTGCTGCTTGAGCGATCTCGAGGCGCTTATGTGAGGTCTCGGGTCCAGATGCTGCACGAGCTGGACCGAGCGTCGCCTTTCTTTTTCTCTTTGGAGAAGGGGCGGGGAGCTCGAAAACAGCTCGTGGAGTTGCTTGCAGATGACGGCTCCTCTGTCACTGATCCAGAGAGGATTAATGCCTTGGTTAGGTCCTTTTATGGGACCCTGTTCTCTGCGGAAGGATTCAGTGTGGAGGCTCAGCAAGATCTGTGGGAGGGTCTACCGACCGTAGATAGGGGGGAGGCTGATCTTCTTGATGGCCCCTTATCTTTGGAGGAGTTGACTCGCGCCTTGCATCAGCTCAGGAGGGGTAAGTCCCCCGGGCTGGATGGGTTGACGGTGGAGTTTGTTAGAGCATTCTGGGACGTCCTAGGGGGTGACTATATGTTGGTTTTGGGGGAGAGCCTGGCGACTGGAGTGATGCCTCTCTCGTGGCGTAGGACGGTTGTTGTCTTGCTGCCTAAGAAGGGCGAACTCCGTTTGTTGAAGAACTGGCGTCCAGTCTCTCTCCTTTGCACAGAATATAAAATTTTTGCACGGGCAATGGCAAATCGCCTGGGCTCCGTGCTGCATCAAGTGATTCATCCTGATCAATCTTATACAGTCCCTGGCCGGTCCATCCAGGATAACATCCACCTGGTTAGGGACCTGATTCATTTAGTCCAGGGTACTGGTGAGTCAGCTGCTTTTCTGTCTCTTGATCAGGAGAAGGCTTTTGATAGGGTAGAGCATGAATACCTATTTGGGACGTTGCAAGCGTTTGGGTTTGGACCACACTTCGTGGCCCGGGTCCGGCTTTTGTACGCTGCTGCGGAGTGTCTTGTAAAGGTTAATGGCGCGGTGCTATCTCCTTTTCATTTTGGGAGGGGGGTCCGCCAGGGGTGCCCTATGTCGGGCCAGTTGTATTCGGTCTGTGTGGAGCCGTTCCTGTGTCTTCTTCGGAGGAGGTTGACAGGCCTGGCCCTACCTGGCCCGCGGGTTGAGGTGATTCTATCGGCGTATGCCGATGACGTACTTCTTATGTTCACTGATCCTGGTGACCTGCGGAGGATGCGTGACTGCCAGGAGATATTCTCGGCTGCATCTTCTGCTAGGATTAACTGGAGTAAGTGCTCTGGACTTTTGGTGGGTCAGTGGCGGGTAGACTCCCTGCCGGAGGAGATGGCATTGTATGCGTGGAGTACCACGCACCTCCTCTATCTGGGGGTGTACCTGAGTCCCACTGAGGATGTTTGGCCGGCAAACTGGCAAGAGTTGGAGACGAAGGTGGTTGCTCGGCTGGGGCGCTGGTCAGGCCTGCTTGGAGTTCTCTCCTTTCGGGGGAGGGTGCTGGTCATAAACCAGCTGGTGGCCTCTATGTTATGGTACCGGCTGGCTACTCTTGTCCCGCCCTCTATATTTGTAACTGCTATACAGAAGAAGCTGGTGGATTTCTTTTGGGGAAATAGGAAGCATTGGATTTCCGCGGCGGTCCTGAGTCTTCCGTTAGAGGAGGGCGGCCAGTCCTTGGTGTGCGTGCGCACCCAGGTGGCGGCTCTCCGTCTCAGGACTCTGCGGAGATACATGTATGTAGAGAACCCTCCCAGATGGCACGCTCTGGCCACGTATTTTTTTCGTCAGGGTCGTTGCCTAAGGGGGGTCTCGCGGCTCCCGGTGGCGGGTGTCAGTCGACCCGCTCTAAGGGGCTTGCCTGTTTTCTATAGGGATGTGTTAAGAGTGAGGAATTTGGTGGTGTTCAGCCAGAGTGTTGTTCCACGAGGAGAGGGGGATGTTGTGGCTGCGGGTGTGGCTGGTCCTCATCCTGTCTTGGTGGTTGTCGAGGAGAGGCGCGAGCCTAGAGTGGTTCAGATAGAGCTTACCCCTGCTCCGTCAGATCTGCTCATCGGGCCTAGGCTTCGGGATATTTCTCGGCCTCCGGCTCCGCATAATCTGAGCTGCCTTTCTGAGATGACCAGCATGCCATTTTGTGATGCAAGGAGACGCGCACTGTACAGGATGCTCCTGCACATTCTGAACCACCGTGCCTTCGTCTCCCGTCCTGACTCACCATGGAGGACGGTGTTACCATCCGAAGGCGGCGGGGGGCCCCAGTGGGGGTCCTTCTATAAGGGAGTTGTACCCCTTTATATTGGGGACCTGGGGTGGAGAGTGCTGCATGGAGCGGTGGTTTGTAATAAACTTTTGAGTCGGTTCACGGGCTCGTCTGCCGCATGTATTTTCTGCGGAGAGGAGGAGACCGTATTCCATGTGTATATGGAGTGTGTGAGGTTACTGCCCCTGTACCAATATCTGAAGGGGCTGTTCCTCAAGTTCTGGCTGCATTTTAGCCCCACAATCCTGGTGTTTGGACACAAGGCGGGGAGTGGGGAGAGCCGAGTGTGGGGGCGGGACTTACCAGTCGGTTTGCTCCTTGGCCTGGCCAAGATGGCCATTCGTGGGTCCAGGCAGCGGGCGGTCGACGGTCTGGCGAGAGTCGGCTGCCTGCCCCTCTTTCGGGCCTACGTCCGTGCACGTGTGTCCCTGGAGAGGGAACACGCGGTGTTCACGGGGACTCTGGAGGCCTTCCGTCAGCGCTGGTCGCCGCGTGGGGTTGAGGCGATTATAAATGAATGTACTGCTGTACTACAATGATCTGTTCATTATAGTGTGATTTTTGATTGTGTTTTGATGTGTTGTATTTTATGATTTGTGTTGAATAAAGTTTTTGAAATGAAAAAAAAAAAAAAAAAAAAAAGAGAGGTCGTGTTTTCTTCTCAGCTCTGCAGTTGAGAAGGATTGGAGCAGCCTTTCCAGGATTTTGCCGTTGGAGAGGGCACAGACCCAGGGGGGCTTCATAGTTCAACTTATTGTTGGGCTGTTGAAGCTTTTCTCTGGTCAGGGGAGCCTCCATCTGTGTGAAGATTCCTGAGTTTCTCCACATTGTCGAGGGTGCGGTTGGCGTTGGCGGATTGCCAAGAGTGCCTGTGATCTCAGTGGGCTGAAGTTGTGCGGTGTCTTTGTCGTTTTTGGCACCGCTTCTCTGCCCTAAAGTCATTTTGCTCAGTGCGGCTGCCTGGCTTAATGTGAAGAAGGTACTTTTGCGTCCAGCGCGAGTGGGATCGAGTTTCCCGTAAGCTGCTCTTGGCTGTGGACGAACCTGGGGACTTTCCTGCTTCAGCTGGAGGTTTCTGTTTTCTGCTGCCTGTCTTTGACTGTGACTGTCTCTGGGACTTAACTTGGAGCTGTGCTGCTGAGGGGCTTGGAGCTGGTTTGTGCCTCTGTGAGGATGGCGATGGAAGGGGCGCGGCCGAAGGTCCGGACCTACGCAGCGACGGCATCAGTGGCGGGTGCGAGGCCATCTGAGCTTGAGCCTCATGTTGACTTGGATGGGGACAGTTTTGGTATTTCTGTTCAAACTGGGCCTATGATGTCGAGGGGGGTAATTACGAAGGCCATGAATGAACTTCTTGGGAGGGGGGCTATTGTCTCTTCTGAGCTCGAAAGGGGAAAGGTGGAGATGATACTTAAGACCCGGGAGTGTGTGGCCCGAGCGTTGGAGGAGGGGATCTCAGTGGGGGGGGTCCACGTACAGGTGGATCCGTGGGTATCCAGGGTGAGACCGGTTCTCCTGCGGAGCTGCCCCACTTATTTTTCGGATGCAGTGCTTATTCCACACCTGTCCAAGTTCGGGGAGGTGCGGTCTAAATGTTTTCGTCTCTTGCATCCCGGGGGGGACCCGGAGGAAAAAGGGGTCTTCAGTTTCAAGAGGAGGGTGTTCATGAAGGTGGGTGAGGGGGATGGTGCCGAGGGGAGTTTTGAGGTGGTGCATAAGGGTGTACCCAGAACCGTGCGTTGGAGTTGGGGCAAGGCACGGTGTCATGCGTGCGGCGAATTTGGACATCTCCGTAGGGAGTGTCTTTTTCGCGGGGGCACTGCTAGAGGTTCTAGTGCAGTGGCCCAGGAAAGCACTGCTGGCCCATCTGGGGTGGCTTGTCAAACCTCAGCGGCGTGGGGTGGTACTGCTGACCCGGCTGAGGTTGCCAGTTCTGCCTTGGTGACCCGGGGCGGCAGTGCTAAGCCTTCTGGGTCCAGAGGTTCCGCTTTGGGGACCCTGGGCAGTGAGAGCCCAAGCCCCCCACGTCCCCTACGTCTTGCGCCTGTGGCGGTGGATGGAGGTGGGGCGCAGGAGGAGGGGAGTGTTGAGGGGGGGTTTTGGGAGAAGCAGGGGAAGCATAATAAGAAGAAGGAGAGGGATAGGGCCGCCCGAGCGAAGAAAGTGCAATCGGGTGAGTTTAGCTCCAGTGTGGTGCAGACTGCACCTGCTGGGGCCCAGGGGGGAGTTGTGGTGGCTCGGAAGGGGGTAAAGAAGCCTAAACGTGTGGGTGGCAAAGTGGTTGAGGGTAATGTGGAGGCGGATGACCCTTCCCTTATGGAGGTTACCGCACCTCCGCATGCGAGTGGGACTAAAAGGAGGCATCTGCCTGGTGAAGAGGAGGAAGGGCGTGGGTCCAGAGCGAAGGGGATGTCTTTCTCCGGGCTTTCCACCACTGAGGTGGCTGAAAGTGGTCTTGACCCGGTGTCTTCTGGGTCGGTGGTTGGGCCTTCTCTTCATGGATCTACAGCGGGTGTCACCGGACTGGGTGCTGAAGTTGATTCCGGTGGAGGTAGGTCCACTGGGAGGGAGTCTGTCCCTTCATTTCAGGGGCCCTCTGAGGGAGTTATCTCGGCGGGTGCTGTGGTTAGCTCCCTTGGGGGTGTACCCTCTGGGTCGGATGAGGTCCCCTCGTTTCAGAGGCCTACTGAGGGTGCTAGCACGTTAGGTGACGTGGTTGGCTCCTCTGGTAGTGTGCCCTCTGTGACGGGGGATGCGCAGAGTCAGGCTGAGGGGGGAGTTTCGGGGGTGTTGTCGTTCAAGTCTGTGCTCCATATCAGTGCCAGTGGAGGTGCTGGGGGGCGGGATGCCTCACCGGATGAGTTGTCTGGGGTGAGGTTAATGGCAGGTGGTGATTCTCTGGGTGATGCCTGTGGAGAGGGCACTCTGGATGATGTGGAGGTCAGGGCTGTTATGGGACGTGATCCTCTTTCAGACTCCGAGGGTGCCAGTGTTCCACAGGCCCTGGGGATGCCTCTTGTTGTTGCTTCCCCAGGCCCAGAGGAGGAGGGTGATGGTAGCGTGCAGGAGCCCAGCCATTCAGAGGGCTGCGAGTCTCAGGCAGGGGTGTTGGGACCCACCCCCAGCATTGATCCGGGTGGTCGTGTCATGGCTGTGGAGGAGGACAGCGATGCGGCCAGTGGGGGGGGGCACAGAGAGTGATTTGTCAGACAGTTCTGGTCTTTCTGAGGTTGTTGATTCAGGTGCGAGCGGGTTGGCTGAGAGCCCAGACTCCAAGGCCGTGTCTGAGGCGAAGCTTATTGTTGAGGTGCGAGAGTTCTTAAAAATAAGTCGTGCTCCCAAAACATTATGGTTTGCCGCTACAAGGCGGTGGGAGGATTGTCTAGATGTGCAGGAGAGTCTCGAGGCTATCCTTAGTAACAAGGATAGTGGTCTTTCTGACTCGGATTTGGGGCAGTTTTGGGGTTTGTTGAAGGTCCTCAGAAAAGGACCTCCTGTGACTACAGGGAGTGTGAGGGTCACAATCTAATGTGTCTACACATTCACAGTAGCTACATTAAATTTAAATGGGAGTAGAGCGAGTTTTCGAAGATTTCAGCTCTTATCAGCCCTAAGGGAGGGGAGATTTGCAGTTTGTTATCTGCAAGAGACACATACCGTTGCTAGTGATGAACCTACCTGGCAACTGGAGTGGGAAGGGAGGGTTTATATGAGCCATCTCAGCTCAAATTCGAGTGGGGTGGCTTTTCTGTTGGCCCCAAATTTTCTGCCAAGCATTTTAAAAGTGCAGGAAGTGGTGCCAGGACGTTTGCTCCATCTGGCCGTGAGCCTGGATGGCATGCCGTTGCATTTCATTAACGTGTATGCCCCTAGCTCCGGCACGATGCAGGCCGGCCTGCTTCGGGAGGTGAATGCTCTGTTGGGCACTATTGATAGGGGAGAGTGTGTCTTCCTTGGTGGGGACTTTAATTGCACACTTGAGGTGCGGGACCGTTCTGGTACTCAGTGTGCGCCTGCTGTAGCGAAGAAGCTGAGAGGCTTGATTGACTCCTTTGAGTTGGTTGATGTTTGGAGGGACCTTCACCCTGATTCCACTGCTTTTTCGCGGAGGTCTGAGGGCGGTGGTTCCCGCATTGATCGGTTTTATATTTCCCGAGCGTTTGTTTCCCGTGTCTCAGCGGCCTCAATGCGGCTGGTGCCGTGCTCGGACCATTGTCTGGTGCGTGTGGATTTCAATCCAGCGTGCGCTCGGGCTGGGTCCGCGTACTGGCACTTTAACAACAGGCTGCTGGAGGACCGGTGTTTCCGGGAGTCATTCACTCGGTTTTGGGTGAAGTGGAGAGAGAGGCAGAGGTGCTTCTCTTCCCTTAGGCAGTGGTGGGATGTGGGTAAAGCTCACATCCGTCTCTTTTGTAAGGAATATACATGGGGGTCGACTGGGAGGCGGGACTCAGCGGTCGAGAAGCTGGAGAGGGAGATACAGGACGCTGAGTCTCGCCTGGGTCAGTTTGGTGAAGACTCCAGCGAATGGGGAGAGTTTCAGAGGAAGAAGGAGGTTTTGAGGAGTCTGCTGCTTGAGCGATCTCGAGGCGCTTATGTGAGGTCTCGGGTCCAGATGCTGCACGAGCTGGACCGAGCGTCGCCTTTCTTTTTCTCTTTGGAGAAGGGGCGGGGAGCTCGAAAACAGCTCGTGGAGTTGCTTGCAGATGACGGCTCCTCTGTCACTGATCCAGAGAGGATCAATGCCTTGGTTAGGTCCTTTTATGGGTCCCTGTTCTCTGCGGAAGGATTCAGTGTGGAGGCTCAGCAAGATCTGTGGGAGGGTCTACCGACCGTAGATAGGGGGGAGGCTGATCTTCTTGATGGCCCCTTATCTTTGGAGGAGTTGACTCGCGCCTTGCATCAGCTCAGGAGGGGTAAGTCCCCCGGGCTGGATGGGTTGACGGTGGAGTTTGTTAGAGCATTCTGGGACATCCTAGGGGGTGACTATATGTTGGTTCTGGGGGAGAGCCTGGCGACTGGAGTGATGCCTCTCTCGTGGCGTAGGACGGTTGTTGTCTTGCTGCCTAAGAAGGGCGAACTCCGTTTGTTGAAGAACTGGCGTCCAGTCTCTCTCCTTTGCACAGAATATAAAATTTTTGCACGGGCAATGGCAAATCGCCTGGGCTCCGTGCTGCATCAAGTGATTCATCCTGATCAATCTTATACAGTCCCTGGCCGGTCCATCCAGGATAACATCCACCTGGTTAGGGACCTGATTCATTTAGTCCAGGGTACTGGTGAGTCAGCTGCTTTTCTGTCTCTTGATCAGGAGAAGGCTTTTGATAGGGTAGAGCATGAATACCTATTTGGGACGTTGCAAGCGTTTGGGTTTGGACCACACTTCGTGGCCCGGGTCCGGCTTTTGTACGCTGCTGCGGAGTGTCTTGTACAGGTTAATGGCGCGGTGCTATCTCCTTTTCATTTTGGGAGGGGGGTCCGCCAGGGGTGCCCTATGTCGGGCCAGTTGTATTCGGTCTGTGTGGAGCCGTTCCTGTGTCTTCTTCGGAGGAGGTTGACAGGCCTGGCCCTACCTGGCCCGCGGGTTGAGGTGATTCTATCGGCGTATGCCGATGACGTACTTCTTATGTTCACTGATCCTGGTGACCTGCGGAGGATGCGTGACTGCCAGGAGATATTCTCGGCTGCATCTTCTGCTAGGATTAACTGGAGTAAGTGCTCTGGACTTTTGGTGGGTCAGTGGCGGGTAGACTCCCTGCCGGAGGAGATGGCATTGTATGCGTGGAGTACCACGCACCTCCTCTATCTGGGGGTGCACCTGAGTCCCACTGAGGATGTTTGGCCGGCAAACTGGCAAGAGTTGGAGACGAAAGTGGTTGCTCGGCTGGGGCGCTGGTCAGGCCTGCTTGGAGTTCTCTCCTTTCGGGGGAGGGTGCTGGTCATAAACCAGCTGGTGGCCTCTATGTTATGGTACCGGCTGGCTACTCTTGTCCCGCCCTCTATATTTGTAACTGCTATACAGAAGAAGCTGGTGGATTTCTTTTGGGGAAATAGGAAGCATTGGATTTCCGCGGCGGTCCTGAGTCTTCCGTTAGAGGAGGGCGGCCAGTCCTTGGTGTGCGTGCGCACCCAGGTGGCGGCTCTCCGTCTCAGGACTCTGCGGAGATACATGTATGTAGAGAACCCTCCCAGATGGCACGCTCTGGCCACGTATTTTTTTCGTCAGGGTCGTTGCCTAAGGGGGGTCTCGCGGCTCCCGGTGGCGGGTGTCAGTCGACCCGCTCTAAGGGGCTTGCCTGTTTTCTATAGGGATGTGTTAAGAGTGAGGAATTTGGTGGTGTTCAGCCAGAGTGTTGTTCCACGAGGAGAGGGGGATGTTGTGGCTGCGGGTGTGGCTGGTCCTCATCCTGTCATGGTGGTTGTCGAGGAGAGGCGCGAGCCTAGAGTGGTTCAGATAGAGCTTACCCCTGCTCCGTCAGATCTGCTCATCGGGCCTAGGCTTCGGGATATTTCTCGGCCTCCGGCTCCGCATAATCTGAGCTGCCTTTCTGAGATGACCAGCATGCCATTTTGTGATGCAAGGAGACGCGCACTGTACAGGATGCTCCTGCACATTCTGAACCACCGTGCCTTCGTCTCCCGTCCTGACTCACCATGGAGGACGGTGTTACCATCCGAAGGCGGCGGGGGGCCCCAGTGGGGGTCCTTCTATAAGGGAGTTGTACCCCTTTATATTGGGGACCTGGGGTGGAGAGTGCTGCATGGAGCGGTGGTTTGTAATAAACTTTTGAGTCGGTTCACGGGCTCGTCTGCCGCATGTATTTTCTGCGGAGAGGAGGAGACCGTATTCCATGTGTATATGGAGTGTGTGAGGTTACTGCCCCTGTACCAATATCTGAAGGGGCTGTTCCTCAAGTTCTGGCTGCATTTTAGCCCCACAATCCTGGTGTTTGGACACAAGGCGGGGAGTGGGGAGAGCCGAGTGTGGGGGGGGGACTTACCTGTCGGTTTGCTCCTTCGCCTGGCCAAGATGGCCATTCGTGGGTCCAGGCAGCGGGCTGTCGACGGTCAGGCGAGAGTCGGCTGCCTGCCCCTCTTTCGGGCCTACGTCCGTGCACGTGTGTCCCTGGAGAGGGAACACGCGGTGTTCACGGGGACTCTGGAGGCCTTCCGTCAGCGCTGGTCGCCGCGTGGGGTTGAGGCGATTATAAATGAATGTACTGCTGTACTACAATGATCTGTTCATTATAGTGTGATTTTTGATTGTGTTTTGATGTGTTGTATTTTATGATTTGTGTTGAATAAAGTTTTTGAAATGAAAAAAAAAAAAAAAAAAAAAGAGGACAAATCTGCTGGTGGGACACAGGATCAGAGGGAGGTAGCAACACAAAAGAAGAGAGAGAATGAGAAAAATAAAACAAAATTAAAACTGACAGAGCACTTTCCACATCTGCCCTGAGGATCATCAACATGAAAATCCACTGGAGAAATGGATATTTCCTGTTCAGGTAGTAGTACAGAAATGCCAATTGTGGTTGTGGATATACTGTGTAGCACGGAGCAACACTGACATTGTGGAGAGCAACGATGGTGGAGGATAAATTGTGGGTCTGAATAAAATTTGAAACTTTTCAAATTACTTTTGTCCTAGGTTTATTGAAGCAGAAACAGCTCTTATTGCTTTTTAATTAAACACATCAACCCTTAAGCATCAGCAGCCTCTGGAGATCTCTAGGGCAAAGGGGCTCTGTGAATCAAGTGTGACTCAGAGCAATGCATGTAGACTGATGTAGATTGCATTGGGACGCAGATAAACGTAACCACGCCCTTTCATCGCAGAACCACAGTATTTGTATCCTTATCATTGAGTGCTTCAGTGCGATCCATCCCAAGTTAGTTTTCTATACGTTAACCTGGCAATATTTGTTGCTATTATCAAATTAAATCATGGTGGCATGGTGCCGTAGAGGTAGATCCACTGCCTTACAAGAGCAGGGACGCGGGTTCGATCCCAATCACTGGTGCTTGTCTGTACGGAGTTTAGTTTTTAGCCTAGTTTAGAGATACAGCGCGGAAACAGGCGCTTCGGCTCACCAAATCCGCGCCGACCAGCGATCCCAGCATACTAATACTATCCCACGTACACTAGGGAAAATCTACACAATCACATCATGCCAATTAATCTACAAACTTGTACGTCTTTGGAGTGTGGGAAGAAACCGCAGATCTCGGAGAAAACCCACACGGCCACGGGGAGAACGTACAAACTCCATACAGACAGCACCCGTCGTCAGGATCGATCCCAGGTCTCCGGCGCTGCAAGCGCTGTAAAGGGCCTGTCCCATTTACGCAACCGTTACAAGCGACTGCCGGCACCCGTCATAGGTCGCCAATATTTTCAACATGTTGAAAATTCAGCGGCAACCAGAAAGACGCTACAACTCTTTGAAGACCTGTCATGACCATAGGAGACCTCTCACGACCATCCAGGCTGTATGGTCATGACAGGTCTACTATGGTCGTGTGAGGTCATCTGCGACATGTCGCCAGGGGTTGTCTGTATGGTCGTGAGAGGTCTCCTATGGTTGTGGGAGGTCTCCAAAGAGTCGTAGCGTCTTACTGTTCGCTACTGAATTTTCAACATGTTGAAAATTTTGGCGACCTTTGACGGGTGCCGACAGCCGCCTGTAAAGGTCGCGTAAGTGGGACAGGCCCTTAAGGCACCAACTCTACCGCTGCACCACCGTGCCACCCATTGCAGGGTCAGGCGTATCCAGGAATAACATTTGCATTCTCCACAGAATTATTTTGAGGAATTCGGCAGCAAATTCAGATGCTCTTGTGACACCTGCAGTAATTGATGCAATACAGAAATCTCTTCAAACTGCCCAGTGAAAGGAAAGCATTCATTTGATTTGCAAACAAACAGAACAAAAAGGTCATCCCCATTGACACCAGGAGATAGTCACTAAGTTTACAGGTATGTGATGAATTATACAGTGACAGCTGCTAGTTATTTTCAGACGAGATGCCATTTAATGAATCAATGTTGAAAGAATTAGCTCACATTATTGATATCCTTAAGAGAATGAAAATCACCTTCAAAGGCCTAGAAACCTTGTGGTATCTTTTACATCTGTCAGGGAGGCTGAGAAAGTGGTTCACTAGTCAAAAAAAATATCAGAGGACTGCAGGACAGGATAGGAACATTTCCCAGAAAAGCCCTGGTTTATTTGGATAATGAATTAGGATTTTATCTTCGTGACCAATTCCTTGCCACATGGCTACCGAGCTAATCGCTGGTACCTCTCCCAATGGTCATCTTAACTGATTGTTGATGGACACAAAATGTTGGAGTAACTCAACAGGACAGGCAGCATCTCTGGAGAAAAGGAGCAGGTGAAGTTTCGGGTCGAGATCCTAGAAAGTCAGGGGAAAGGTAAAAGAGAGATATAGACGATGATGAAGAGGGATATGGAACAAATGAATGAAAGATGTGCAATAACGTAATGGCAATAAAGGAAACAGGCCATTGTTCGCTGTGGGCTAGGTGAAAATTAGTTGCAGACAATGAGACTCAACAACATGACTTGGATGGGGAGAGAGAGGATGCAAGGGCTACTTGAAGTTAGAGAAATCAATATTCATGCCATATTCATTGCGTTGTAAGCTGCCCAAGTGAAATATAGGTGCTGTTCCTCCAATTTGCCAGTTCTGTTATCTGACTGTTGGTCTCATTAAAGGGCCTGTCCCAATTTCCCAAGTCCTCTGTCGAGTTGAAAGGACCTTAAAAAAAAAAATCAAGATTTTTGTGATCTACGAGCTCCTTCTCCCCACTATCATTTTACTCGTGGACTTTTTTATCAGGCTGGAAAAAAACGTGCCGACTTACCTGATGCCCCGAATACCTACGGCTGGCATAACTAGCCACTACGATATATCTACACTCCTACGGCCTCCTACGGACTCGCTACGGACATTCTCCGAGTTTGAATCAAGGTGAAAACTCGGGAGAATTTGTGAATAACTCGGGAAAGTGGGACAGGGGCTTAACATTGCTGTACTTCCCCCTTCCTCCAGCTCACACAAAGTGACCTCCCTTTGACAAAGATTGTAACATAGTTGTTTAACAGTATATTTGATATTTTAAAATATTTGTTTTATTTTGTATTATGGTGGTGGGTTTGTTGGTATTGTTTTTGTATTGTACATATTAAGCTTGTAAAGAGACACAAAATGCTGGAGTAACTCAGCGGGACAGGCAGCATCTCTGGAGAGAAGGAATGGGTGACGTTTCGGGTCGAGACCCTTCTTCAGACTGTTTGTTGTGGACATTGTGGGCCAAAGGACACATTTCTGTGTTGTGGTGTTCTATGGGCCACTGTGGGTCAGATCCCTTCTTCGGGCCTTCTGAAGAGGGTTACGATCCAAAACGTCACCCATTCTGTCTCCCCAGAGATGCTGCCTGTCCCGCTGAGTTACTCCAGCGTTTTGTGTCTATCTTTGGTTTAAACCAGCATCTACAGTTCCTTCCTACACATTACTCTTGTAAATAATTGATTGCATTTATTTTTGGTTAAAAATAAAGTGACCTCGCTGATCACTTACTCAACACCCCAAATGGCCACCTGTCTGATTGCCTACCCAGCGACTCCTTCATGCGGCCACCGATCTAATCACTTGCCTACCGCTCGCTTCAGTGATGAAGGCAATCAAACATCTGATCGGCTTTCCATTCACCACTTGAGCACTCAGAGGGGAGTAGATTGGATGGCTCTTGAAAACAGCCTCGAGGCTCATAAATTGCAATTAATCTGTGTCATTCAATCCAATTGCAAATCAAGTTAATGCAATCTGCTCATTATAATCATCTCTACTTGTAGCTGGTGCCCACTGGGCTGTGAATCAGCTCACCTCCTCAGTAGTTTTGTGAATAGGTATTTGTGCAGGTAGGGAGAGAGATTCCCCAACAAATTTCCGGCAACTGGCGGTCCGACACATCCTTTAATCCGGACTACATTATGAGAGCGCAATTGAAATCCCCCCCAAAATGTGCCCCTGGTGAGGCAGCCCATCTCCACCTCATCTGGATTTCCGCGAAGGTAGACACAAAAAGCTGGAATAACTCAGCGGGAAATCTCTGGAGAGAAGGAATGGGTGACGTTTCGGGTCGAGACGAATTTGCCCTTCTGCGGCCGGGGCTCTGGAACTCTGGCCCGGCCGGCAGATTCGTTGCCATAGCCGACTTCTGAGGCCAACTTTGCGGACAGTGTCTTGGCCCCTGAGCAGATGAGGCGGATCGTTCTGGTTCGACAAAATAGATAATCCAGAAATGATCTGGAACCAAGGGTGTCGGAAAATCGGTGGTGGACTCGTACATGCGAGCGCAACGATGTAGCCATTACGGAAACCTGGCGAACTGAGGGGAAGGACTGGCAGATTAATGTTCCAGGGTACAATTGCTACAGGAGAGATAGATGTGGGGGTAAAAGAGGGTGGGGTGGTTGATTAATGAGGATGTCACAGCAGTGGTCAGAGATGACACCTACTGATGGTTCTTCCAGTGAGGCTATCTGGTGGAACTGAGGAATAGAAAGGGGTGATCACCTTGTTGGGGGTGTACAGGCCCCCAAAGAGTCAATGGGAATTGGAAGAGCAAATATGCCAGGAGATTGCAGGCAGCTGCAAGACTAATAGATTTGTCATGGCAGGGGATTTAACTTTCCCAATATGGACAGGGACTGTCACAACTACATGGATAGGGAAGGTTTAAGAGTGCAAAAGACCAGGGTGGGACTAGTATAGAAGATGCATCTTGGTCAGCACGGGCAATTTGAGCCAAAAGGCCAGTTTACATGCTGTATAACACGATGACTCTAATAGCTATCAATAGTTAAAGCAGATGATGGAGAAAGACTATGTCCAGTTCTACAATGGGCCAAGAGACCAACCCCCCACTTGCACAGAGATACAACAGCATGGCCTGTGTTGCCAATGGCATACTTTAAGGATCTTGGGGTATTGCTGAACGTAGTTAGATCGTAGAACTGTACAGTAAAGGAATGGGCCCTTCGGTTTACAATGTCCACTCCAAACATGATGCCAAGTTAAACGGATCTCCTCTGCCTGCACGTAATCCATATCCCTCCATTCCCTGCATATCCAAAAGCCTTTTAAAGGCCACCATGGTATCTGCCTCCACCACCAACACGTCCCAGGCACCCTACACTCTCCAATTTCAAAAACATTTTCCCCTCACTTCTCCTTTAACCATTCCCCCATTCATTTTAAATTCTCATCTCTAGTCTGTGACGTTTCTACCTTTTTCCCCATTTATCCCTAATCAATGAGTTCAAGGTGGTCAAAGTCAATGAAGATATCAATGAAGATATGGAACAGGACCATATCTCATCCACTGCACCTTTTGACACAACAGAATGCATCATACCCCTCAATTACAAACCGAGAGTCTCGGGCAAAATTCGCAGCATTATCATACTGGACACATTATCACTGCTGGAAGACTTATTCCCAAATCCCTCAGCTCATTGCCCAACAATGTGATATTTTCACATTAAGGCACAGGTCAAACATGGCCTACCTGGAGCAGAAAGCACTTAACCTCAGCTTCAAGAACCTGCCACCGTATTCCAGTGGCATAGTACAAACAAGCACACCAAGTGACTGCTGCAAGCCAGGACTGCAGTGAATCCACACACAGATGCACTGAGCACATTGATAACCACACCATTAGGGGCACTACAGTAGAGTTGCTGCCTTGCAATGCCACAGACACAGGTTCCTGATTGCGTGTGCTGTCCGCATGGACTTTATATGTTCTCCCTGTGACTGCATTGGTTTTCCCCGGGTACTCCAGTTTCCTCCCACATCCCAAAGATGTGCAGGTTTGTAGGTTAATTGGCTTCTGTAAATTGCCCCTAGTGTGTAGGATGCAGCAGTGGGATAGGATAGAACAAGTGTACGAGTGTATGATGGTCGGCATGGAATCGGTGGTATGAAGGGTCTGTTTCCATGCTGTATCTCAACCTAAAACATAGATAATAGTACATATGAATACAATCAAGCCTAACTCTAATACAAAAGGCAGAGCAAAGGGAAGCTACAGAGTACAAAATATCATTCTCAACATTAAAGTGCACCATTTCCATGGACAGAGTAAAATGTCCACAATGGGGTGATTCAGACAGTACCTTAGGTAATGGAAAGACCATTCAGAAGGCTGATAATAGAAGAAGGAGCTGTTCCTGAGACTGCCGGTTGGTATTTTCAAGCTAATGTCTATTTGATGGGAGTGGAGAAAAGACAAAATAACCGGGATGGATAGGTCCTTGGCTGTTTTCCCGAGGCAGCGTGACGTGTTGATGACGTGAGTATGGAGTTAGTGCATTTGTTCTGATCATGATGGCAATTGGAAACAAATTCTGTGCCAATAAAGTTCAAGCAGTGGCAACTCTTGTGTCGGAGCCATTGATGTTGAGGCTCGCTACTGTTGGCATATGATACTAGTTTGTCTAGATTTATCTTGCAGTATTATTGTGGACACTAGGGGCAGTCATTAGATGCACAGAGGGGAGTATATATATGGGTATAGTGGACAGGAAGTAGCAGACCAGGCACAGTGGTGGAGGGTATACAGTTGTCACCAGACCGAGGAAAACAGCTAGCTGCAACTTGTATGCAGAATAAGGAAAACCTGGTGCGTTCATCTCTTTGTTTGTACAACTACTTCAATAAAGAACCAATTAAACTGGAATTAACGACTAGAAGGTCTGTTCTATTAGGTCTGCGTAAGATCACTCCTCCTTACCTGTGCAGTAATGGTAACGGAACGTTGGACACTGGAAGTCGGAAATTTGCCATTACATCTTGTTTCCATTAAGGACCTTGCTGCCTTTGGGCCTCAAAACTGTATTCATTGATTCAATGAAATTCAATGACACTACTATATATTGTCACATGTACCTAGGTACAGTGAAATGCTTTGGTTTGCATACAACACTGTAAAATCATACAGCAGACCTCACTGAGGCAGCATGCGTGTTGCTATGTTTCTGGCACCGACAAGGTTACCAAAGTCCACCATATAGTCCCATTTTTTGACCGAAGCTACAGGTGGCAGCAGGTGCCCCCCCCCCCCCCCGACCTGTGTACCTTCATTCTCAGTGGCCCCCTCACCGTGTCCTCCCTCGCTTTCAATGCCCCCTCCCTCTCGATGCATCCTCCCTCTCAATGCTGCCCCTCCATCTTGATGACCCCCCGCTCGATGCTCCCTCACTCTCGATGCCCCCCTCCCTCTTGATGATCCCCCTTGATCTTGATAACTCCCATTGCTCTTGATGGCCCCATCACTCTCCATGGACCCCTTGCTCTCGACGGTTGTTTACGGCAGTCCCCCTCACGCTCAGTCCCTCCTCGCTCTCTTTGGAGAGGGTCCCATTGCTGCATCACATGGCAGGATTGGTCACCAATGCAATATTCCACCTCTCCACCACTTCCAATACTGTTGTGCTAGTATGGGTGTTGCGGGCCGAAGGTACTGGGTTCCAGAGGGCTCGTATAGACATTGTGGGCTGAATGGATTATTGGGCTGGCAGCCAACTGTTGCAATGATTTTAAAAGCCAAGCCAAGGCAAACAATTTGGCTGCAGCCACCCGACAACCAAAATCCACTTTGTGAACACAAACGTTTTAAAAAGGCGTGGCAAACAATTTGGCTGCAGCCACCCGACAACTAAAATCCATTTTGTGATCACAAACTTAAAAAAAACTGAGGCAAACAATTGGGCTGCAGCCACCCGACAACCAAAATCTATTTGGTGAACACAAACTCTTTCGAAAGTTGAGGGAAACAATTGGGCGGCAGCCCCCTGACAAGCAAAATCCTTATCGTGAACATAAACTCTTTAAAAAGGTGAGACAAACAATTGGGCTGCAGCCACCCGACAACCAAAATCCATTTCGTGAACACAAACTCTTTAAAAAGGCGAGGCAAACAATTGGGCAGCAGCCACCCCACAATCAAAATTCATTTCGTGAACACAAACTCTTTAAAAAGGCGAGGCATACAAATTCGCTGCAACCACCCCACAACCAAAATTCATTTCGTGAACACAAACTCTTTAAAAAAGGCGAGGCAAACAATTGGGCTGCAGACACCCGTCAACCAAAATTAATTTTGCGAACACAAACTTTTTAAAAAGAAGGAAAACAATTGGGCAGCTGCCACATCAAGGGGACTCGCCGTGGAGTAGATGTATGTTCAGTGTTATTCACAGCTCAGAGAGCCGTGACCCTCTCGCTTCCAGGGTCTGGCAGAGACTGAGTGAGGCACGACACCTCCGGATTTTATATTCCCTCCCCCCTCCCCCCTGCCGCCAGCGGGGGCAGCAGATTGAACAGAGAGAATGGGGATTTTTTTTAAAAACATTAATATCTCTCTAATTTTTCATCGATGGGAACAATCCTCTGGTCCTGGAAGGCGAGGTGGCCAAAAATGACAGCCGTAGGTGGCAGCATTCTCTCGGAAATCGCAGCACAGTGGGCCAAAAGCAGTCAAGATCAGACTTTTAGTAATATCAGATGTGCGGACTCGGTAGACTGAAGAGCTACTCCCCCCCCTCTCCTTCCCTCTCCCCCTCTCTCCCTCTCCCCCCTCCCCCTTCCTCTCCCTCTCCCTCCCCTCTCCCCCTCCCTCTCTCTCCCTCTCCCCCTCTCCCTTTCTCTCTCTCTCCCCTACTTCTCCTCTGCCTCTCCCTCTCCCTCTCTCCCCCTCTCCCCTTTCCCCCTCACCTCTCTTCCCCTCTCCCCCTCTCCCCCTCTTCCCCTATCCCTCTCTTCCTCTCTCCCGCCTTCTCCCTCTCCCCCTCTCCCTATCTCCCTCTCCCCTCTCCCTCTCCCTCTCCCTCCCCCTCTCCCTATTTCCCTCTCTCCTTCTCTCCCTCTCTTTATGCTTCCATGCTTCTCTCACAAGTGCCCATGTTTGAAGTCAGAGGGGAATCTTGAATTAAACAAACATGACCTTTTACAGTTCTTATGTTTCCTACATAATTATCGTGCAGGCTTTGCGCGTGGGATATATCCTCGCTACAGAAACATTTTTTTTGGTCAATGTTGAAAAATTCCAGACTTTCATTTTTGATATAAATTCCTATAACCTGAGTGAAAATTTTGATATTTCATTGCGAAGTGCCTATTAACAATGCAAACCAAAAAAATGTGACTGAAGATAAGAGGTTGCAAGAAGGTAATATTTTGCAGTGAACTAGTTATATTTGTGTGGGAGCATTGCATCAATGGTCAGGAGCTGTTATTTTAGCCTCAGTGTCTTTTGAGAATAGAAAAGTTTCTAAGGTCCTTGCCTGCATGGAATTATTTGGAATAGAACGATTGTTGGCACAAGTGTATTTGAGTTAGAGTTAGGAAAATCTGTCAGGAGATCCATTCCGGTTTGTAATCTAACAACTGCTATTGCAAGTCCACCAGGACACTTGACAAAAGTAGTGTACGACCAGAACCAGCTAAAGTGTTCCCCTGTGGTTGAATGGCGTGTTGCCATTCAAGTTAAAAGGCACACATGACTAATGGCTACATGGACTCATAATAGGTACATAATACCTGCGGACTGCAGTGCAGCAATTCATCAAAGCTTTCTCAGCAGCTCTTCCAAACACACACAACCTTCACCATATAACGTGGTGGGGCCAGCAGGTACATTGCAACAACGGCCCTGACTTCCTCTCGGGACATGAGAGCAGGAACAACAAGCCATGCACCACCTCGAGCTAGTTCTACTTTTCAATCACATTTTATCTCAGCCAACTTAAGCTCCATTTACCCAACACTGATTTATAAGCCTGCATTAACAATGAAAACATGTCACTCTCTGCATTTAATCAGACGTTGGTGAATCTGTGGAATTCATTGCCACCGAATGCTGTGAAGACCAGGTCATTGGATATTTTTAAGGCGAAGATGAATAAATTCTTGATTATTCCTGATTAGTCTCAGGGGTTATGAGGTGGTGGCTGGAGAATGGGGTTGAGAGGGAAAGATAGATCAGCCATGATTGAATGGCAGAGTCGACCTGATGGGCTGAATGGTCTTATTCTGCTCCAAGAACTTATAAACTTATCAATTTCTGTTTCTGAGCATTGATGGTTGAATAGGGGCAGACTGGTGTCTACATCAACTCATTCATTCAGTGATTCAATGATTCAATGATACTTTATTGTCACATGTACCTAGGTACTGTGAAATGCTTTGTTTTTTAATACAGGCCGGTTAAATCATACATCAGACCTCACCTGGGCAGTGCACAAAGATTCACCACGTTTCTGGTGCAGACAAAGTTACAAACATTCATCGAACAGTCTCATCTTCTTGCAGCGGCACATGGCTACGGCACGTGGCAACCCCCCCCCACAGGGTGGATCTACATTCTCAGATTCACCCCCCCTCCACCCTCTTCACCACCCTCTGCTGGGTCCCTCTTCTTTCATGGCGGCCCTTCGTCAGATTGCTCTCGGCGTTCCTACTCGTTCTCGGCAGCCCCCGCTGAGTCATTCAGCTCCATATCTCAGGAACTTCTCGGAGGAAGAAACAACTTTAACAATGCCCCAGAACCACCAATTTCCAGTTTTAACGTTAATCCACTTCTACTTGCACAATAAACAATCCATAACTGATACCCATCCTAAACAAGAATCTATCTATCGCTGCCTTAAATATATCCACTGACTTTGCCTCCATAGCCTTCGTGGCAAAGAATTCCACAGATTCACCACACTAAAGAAATCCCTCCTCTTCCCCTTCCTAAAGGAATGTTCTTTAATTCTGAGGCTCTAAACTCTAGTCCTAGACTCTCCTGCTAATGGAAATATCCTCTTCACATCCACTCTATCCAAGCCTTTCACTATTCTGGACATTTCAGTGAGGTCCCCCTTCAATCTTCTACACTGCAGCGAATACAGGCCGAGTGCCGTCAAACGCTCATCAAATGTTAACCTACTCATTCCTGGGATAATTCTTGTAAACCTCCTTTGGACCCTCTCCAGAACCAACACATCCATCCTCAGGTATGGGGCCCAATATTGTTCACAATATTCCAAAGGCTGCCTTTATTTAATAAGGTATTAATAGGATGACTACCATTGTGTGGTTATTTAATAAGGACTGCAAACAAATCTGGGAACTATAGACAAGTAAGCCAGGCATCTGTGATAGGAAAGTTTCTCGAGATGATTCTGAGGGACTAGATATACATTTTGATTAGGGATAGTCAGCATGGTTTTATGCATGGGAGGCCATACTCACATATTTAGTTTAGTTTAGTGTCGAGCTACAGCACGGAAACAGCGCCTTCGGCCCACCAAGTCCGCGCCAACCAGCCATCTCCACATATTAACGCTATCCTACACACATTGGGGATAATTTACATTTATACCAAGCCAATTAACCAGCAGACCTTATGTCTTTGGAGTGTGGAAGGAAACCAAAGGACTCGGAGAAAACCCCACGCAGGTCACGGGGAGAACGTACAAACTCCGTACAGACAGCGCCTGTAGTCAAGATCTAACCCGGGCCTTTAGTGCTATAAGGCAGTAGCTCCACCACTATGCCACCGGGGCGCCCTGATTGATTGGGTTTTTTGCAGAAGGAACCAAGAAAGATGATGAAGGAAAAGCCATAGGCATAATTGATGTGGACTTCAACAAAGCCTTTTTATAAGGATCTGTTTTGGAAGATTAGATTAAATGGGATCCAGGGAGAGCTAGCTAACTGGATACAGAATTGATTTAAGGTTTATGTTGTGGTTTAGGTTTATTATTGTCATGTGTACTGAGGTACAGTGAAAAGCTTTACTCTATACAAGGGATTACAGATCAAGTTAAGAATTAACATTGAAACACTGGTTAAGCTGCAAATAGTGCATGGAAGATTCATAAGGATATTGCTAGGACTCAGGGTCTGAGCTTTAGGACAAAGGTGGGCAGGCTGGGACTTTATTTCTTGGAGTGCAGGAGGATGAGGGGTGATCTTTTAGAGGTGTATAAAATAGTAAGATTAAATAAAAACTTACCAGTTTGAAGTTTGATCTTGATTTTAGGAGGAGTTACTTTGGTGAATACGCGAAGAACCCCGTCTAGGCCGCATGCACGTCAACCTTTAAAGCAGTAGTATGAAATCACAAATAACAAACACCGAAATGACATAGTAAGATGCGTGACTCGAGAACTACCAGATGATCCTTATGAGAGACGGTTGGGCATGGCGGGCACATAATCACCAACGTAACTCCTCATAAAATCAAGATCAAACTTCAAACTGGTAAGTTCTCGTTTAATCTTACTATTTTACTTCGGAGTCACGTGAGTGATTCTGTGAAGACTTCAAAGCTTTGTGATTTCATGCTGCAAATTTAACTCTCGGCGTCGCACTGCATCGATTGACTCAGGATGAGTGAATAATCAAAATGCATTAGCATGATATTGATTCACATGTATTAATGGTTTACAATAATAAAGAAATCAATAGCAACCCCTGTAACTCAGGGGAGGCTAAAGTGAACGCAAACAGAATGGGTAAAACCCTGGGTCAGTAACCGGCCTATGGAAATTTTTTTTTAAACTATTTAGTTCACCATCCTGTGGTCGCAAGGATATGGTCTCTGGGCATGTCCATTGCCCTGGCCGCTGACGTTGATGCTGACCTGGTGGAATGAGATATACAATCGTCAGTGTTAATACCTGTATAACCCAGAACCTGCTGCAGCCACCTTGAAATAGTCTGAACCGACCTTCCTTTGTGTAGTTGTTTGTTGATTAATAAACAATGCTGATTCCACACTTCTTAGGATTCAGGTGGCCTTGATAACATAGACGTGAGACCGTGGGGTATCCGAAAAATGATCTTAAATCATGTCACCCCTGGTCTGGTCTGCTTGTGTAGACCAGAATGTAAAATGTAATGGCACCTACAGCCACTTCCATCCTATCTAGCCACAGCGTTTGCAATGTTTGCCGTCGTTGTGCTTATATAAGAGTAATGATTAAGGATGTAGCTGGAACCCCTTGGTGAAGTAATGTTCAAACATTTTCAATAACCAACTGCATAATCTTGTAATGGGAGAACTTATGTTAAGATCTCTTTAACAACTCAATATCTGGGTTGAACCTGCTACGACTCCCGAAGGCAGGCACCTCAGAGCCGCGAAACATAATCAAGAACCAGGTTCAAGTTTAAGAAAATAGTCTTTAATTTAGTTAAATGAAGACAAAAACCCGAACCCGAGTCAAACAACACAGTCAGGGACAAGAATCGACTAACAAACCAAATATAACAGTGCTCCAGCTTGCCTCGCAATGGACCGTCGAACCGGAGTCTCTAAACCTGCCTAAATAGGGATAACACTGAAACAAAATACACGAAAACCCTCAGGTCAGCCCTTATCCATCCTAATACAACATTAAATTACAAATATAGGTAACAATACACAATGTTCTATGCCATGCAGCCAGGCCTCCTGCAGCTCAGACCGGCAGCCTGTTCACTAGTCAGGGTCGACGAAGAAGAGAGAGAATTCTGGGAACTCCTGATATTTAAGCTTCCAATGAGTCACCGGTCACCTGACGCAGCTTGGCCAATCGGGTACAGGAGCACTTAACCCCTTGATTCCAGACTCCCAGCCACGGGGCCTGCACTCAGGAGAGAAAAAGAAAAGGTAAGTACATAGCATTCACCAGGGGGGGAAACGCCTAACAGAACCCAACAGAGTAGTTCCCTTTTGTTGCAGCTGTAGTGTCTCTATAACTGAATTATTGTCAAATACCACTTAAGAATGAACTGGAAAATGTCAGTAATCTGTACCGTATTAAAAGTAACATTAATATTTAAACAAAATCACTTCTGATCCTCCTCAATAGGAATGTACTGCTTTTTTGGATGCTATCCCTGCACTCTGTAGTGAGCACATTCATGGCTTGATGTGACAACCTGAGGCATGTCAATCCACTCAAAATGTGTAAGACAATAATTGTTTTATTGTGCAAAGGGCGGTCTCCTGAACCACAGTTTGAACCAGCAAGTTTTTGTTTTTTTGGAATAACCGTATACCATTGTGCCATTATGCCCGATGAAGCAGGCAACATGGCTGCTGAGCCAGTCCGACTTGAATCAAAGCAAGGTCTTGCTGACTGTTTTAAGACCTGGCTAATGAGGCAAAAAATGGAGGAAGTCATAAAAGAACATTCCTCCTTTTGTTGCAAGAATGTATTTCTCCGCACTGTTGTGCCACATATTTTTGCAATCAGTCAATAAACATGTACCAACATGTCGATATTCATGCCCATATTCCAAACTTGTGCGTTGCACAAAACAAATGTAAATATTACAACTTGTGAATGGTGCACTACCCATATTTTGGAAGTGCTAGACCCATACTGTTGAGTAGGATTGGTAAGGTGCATGGAATTTCTGAGCTATCATGCTGCCCCCAGCTCCAGTGAACCGCTTACTGCCGATGAGCGCCTGAGGTGTGTTCTGAAACTATGACTTTTGCCCGCCGTTGGCCTAATTGATTCATCTGCCAGGTTTTCTTCCCCTGTTGAATAGACCTACCTGAATAAGAGATTCAGCGGCTGGCTCTCACATCCCCCTGTTGGCGCTGTTCACTGCCAGCACATATGTGCTTTAGTATGTTCTATTGACTTCTTTAGAGCCTGGAGTCAGTTATATCTTGACCTTTTGCTCTTCCCTCCTCAGAGAGGGTGATTCGTAGGCAGCCCTAAACAGGTGCTGCCGCAGGCCGCAGGATACCAATACGGATAAGAACCCATTGGACCTAAGCCAAAATAGAATATTCTGCTGGGATGGCAACTTTGTTGGCAGGAAAAAGGTACCTCTGACAAGTGCCCTTCATCCCTTGGGGTATGCCCCACGGCCATACCCTGAGACTCAGTGTCAGCAGGATACTGACCCGTCTTGGTCTCTGCCTCCAAGAGGGAGACCTTTAGCAGCTCTGTAACTTGAGCTCCTCATGCGGCCTACGGAGGTGGAACTACTGTCTCACCCTACCATCAGAGTCGGTGTCCGAACTAAACCTCATCTATGAAGGTACTATCAAACAGTTCTCTACTAGATACTGCTGGCGCCTTTTTTGTGCATGATGGCGCTGACACTCCTCCTGTTGGCATGTGCCCTGCTGTAGCACTGTATGCAACAGTTGCTGTATTTGGGAGAGTCATTTCAAACGTACTATCCAGCCCCGGTGAGGAATTCATCCCCCGACTCCATGGGCCTTGCTATCCAGCCCCCATGGAGAATCATCTCCCGACTCTGTGGGAACTTGAGTAACCCTGTCCCAGCCATTGCTTTCATAAAGGCCAATGCTTTTTGACATGAAACAGCCCTATATCAGGCACTGCTGGCACGGCTCTTCCATAGGCCGGCACTTTCATACATGAAGCAGCTCTGTCCCATGGGCCCGTACTATTACAGTGTAAGCTCACTGAATCAACATTTTTAGTGAACAGCTTTACCTGTGAAGGGATAAAACAATTCACAGCAACTTGTGCTAAACAACAAGGATTACATTGTCAGAGACATATAACAATAACATTTTATGACTTTAACTTTGCCTTTAAATTTTAACTTTAAGAAAAACACTATAACATACATACATTTTATTATTAAGAGAAACCCTTTGTAGCCCGACTCACCCGAGTCCAAATACAGCTGAATGAGTCCCATTTAATTCCTTGCCTGGGGACGAACGTCTGTGAGCCACTGACCACAATGTCAGTGACTCTAGTGTTACTTCCTTGCCGTTCCAACGGCATCCCCGCAGGCTGGGAGCCGCTGATTGTCTTATTAGCGGCTCCTTATCTCGCAACCCGATTTATTTGCCAGTTATCCGCTTCCGGGGTCGGACTAGGTTTCCCTTCAGTTCATAACCGGCACACTCGTCGGGCTGCGAAACTGGCAGGAAAACGTCTGTGAAAAGAGGCTCCTGCCTGAAAAAACCTGGTAAGTAAAAACTAACTTACCTCTAGGTTTAACTTGCCGCTGGCAGGAGCTCTGTCCTGCCAGTCTGGTGCTTGCGCCAGTGCGGCTGATGTACTGATGCGCATGCGGCCTGGCGGGTCTTCTTCACGGAATCACTCATGTGACTCTGAAATAAAATTACCAGGGGTATAGGTACAGTTAATGCAGATTTAGTAGGAACCTGAAGGAGGTGTGCAGTAGTTAGAACATAGGAGAGTATATAGAACATCAAATGAGCTGCCAGAGGAGGTAGTTGTGGCAGGTACTATGAAAGCATTTAAAACCCTTGGACAGGTACATCAATTGGAAAGTTTTAAGGGATACTTGACCAAGCAGGACCCGTTACTTCACACGGGAGGGCTGATCCCCCAATGCAATATTCCACCTCTCCACCATTGCAATATTGTTAGCCAGTGGGGGGGAGGGGGAGAGAGCTTTCTGGAGTGCTAGCATGGTGTTGTGGGCCAAAGGGACTGGTTCCAGAGGGCTAGTATGGACGTTTTTGGGCCAAATGGATTATTGGGCTGGCAGCTCAGTCACTGAGACCACACACAGTCACAAGCACACATTTACAAACACATATACACATATACAAACACACATACACTCACAAACACATACACACACTAACACACACATACACATACACACACTAACACTAACACACACATACATACACACACACTCACTGACTCACACACCATATATATGGCAGTAAACGTTCTTGAATGCTCACACGGCTGACATTTGGGGCTTTACACAAGCCTCTACACTTTGGGGCTTCCGCAGTCAGCGGCACTTCCGCAATCAGTGTGACCTCTGCACTTACCGGAAATTATGCAATCAGCGCAACCTTTGTACTCATCGGAAATCACGCAATCAGCGCGACCTGTTCACCAAGTGGAAATCACGAAATGAGCGGGACTTTTGAACCACAGTCGGACCTAATAAAGCATTTATTCCTTCCAAACACTGTCAGACCTAATAAAGCATTGCAGTTTCAAGCACAGGCAGGGCAGCAGGCCAAACAACTTATGCTATTGTCATTACGGGCTAACAAATCATTTATAACAGTTCAGTTGATTCACAGCTTAGAATGAGAGTCATGGCTCTCTCTTCCAGATCAACTGGGTCACGTCCAGACATCCGGGGATTTATAGTACCCCCCCCCCCCACCCCCCCCCACCCCACCCCACCCCGGATGGCGTTACCTTCATCCTGATGATTGACAGGCGAGAGGACCAATCAGCTGATCTCAAGGTTTTTTAAAACACTCAGAACTTTTTAATTTTTCATTGATGGGAAAAATCCTCAGGGCCTGCTCAGCGGAGGAGGACTGTGAGTAAGATGGCCAAAAATCATAGTGATATATGGGAGCGTTTTTTCTAAAATCAGTATACAGCGCAGACAGGAAGTGGTTAAGATGAGACTTTTAATTATATAGATGGGTCAAACGTGGGCAAATGGGATTAGTTTAGATGCGGCACCTTAGTTAGCATGAACAAATTGGGCAGAATGGCCTGTTTCCATGCAGTATGGATCTGTGTATCTATTACATTGCCCAGGCTAAAAGCCAAGGGAGTTGGCGCGTATAGCGTTAAAGAATGAAAAGATTGTGAGTTTAGTATGAGGTCAACTTTGTGAAAAGTTAAAATTAGTAGTTGAAGGTAACAAAGAACTAAACAAAGGTTTCTGCTGTAAATGTGGTCAAGGAAAGAGCATTCACGTCGCGGCCCTGTTTCCACCAACCTTTCCACCACCACGCACAAGAAGCGCAAGACAGACACAATTGTGTGCAGACGCCGAGAAATGTGTTCAGCTCTGGCTGAACAACTTCTAATCTTGTGCGTGGACTCAATAAGAAGAGGAAGCTGCAAATAAGCAATGGCGGGATTGGAAAAAGCTGATTCTAGGAGATGGAATAAATGGAGTGAACTTGCAGTTCAAAGCTCAATGAATTGAACAAATAGGGTGCAAGTCGCAACTAGTAACCCAGATAGATCTTTGATCAGAAATATTGAACTAATAACTGAAATAAAAGCACAAAACATTGGATGAACTCAACTGGTGATGTACCAACTGTGGAGAGAGCAACAGAGTGAATGGTTCATAACTCATTGTCTGCAAGTTCAGTTCAAAGAGGGGATGTATCAGCCATTACATTTTACGGAGACCAAGGCATTTAAGCATGAAGAGGCAAATCTGCCATGTACTTCCTGCCATACTCCTTGATGATCAATTCTTCTTCCAGCAGCTTATCTACTTGTCTCTCCCTCTCTCCCGATGTTTCCACTGAAGGGAAGCCTTTCACGAAAATGGATCTCACTGAGATAGTGCGCGGAGAGAGGGGGAGAGATGGGGGAGAGAGAGGGAGAGGGGAGGAGAGGGGACAGAGGAGGGAGGGAGAGGGGGGCGAGGGGGTGGAGATGGGGAGAAGGAGGGAGAGGGGGAGGAAGGAATAGACATCTCATAAGCTAAGGATGTATTCCCGATCCTCCAATCTACCTTGCTACAGCCCTTGCACTTTTCCTTTAATATTCACTTTAGTCTGTAGCTGTAACATGATATTCAGCATGATTTGATTGTAATCATGAGCGAATGGTTAACCTGGATGGCATGCAAACAAAAATATTTGGGTGGCACATTGTCACAGCGGTAAAGTCCCTGCCTTATAGCATCAAAGACAGGAGTTTGATCCAGGCCTTGGGTGCTATCTGTATGGTTTGCACGTTCTCCCTGTTGGTTTCCTTCGGGCACTCTGGTTTCCTCTCAAATCCCAAGGACATTCAGGTTTGTAGGATAATTGGTTTATCTACATTGTCCCTGGTGTGTAGGATGCATAAGTGGGATAACATAGAAATAGTGCATGGTTGATCGATGGTCGACATGGACTCCATGGGATGAAAGGCTTGTTTTCACTGAAAACATATCTCAGTACATGTGACAATGGTAAAATTATTAGTACGGGTGCCAGGGGTTATGGGGAGAAGGCAGAAGAATGGGGTTAGGAGGGAGATAGATCAGCCATGATTGAATTGCGGAGTAGACTTGATGGGCTAAATGGCTTAATTCTGCTCCTATCACTTATAAACTTGTAAAACTAATATCAATGCAGTGTGATGAAACTTTAACTGAATCATAGAATCCAGTCTCGACACTATGGCCTACTCCCATCTCAGTTATGTGGGTGGGAGTTCCTCTGCCTCTTGTACCATTTATCCTAATAGCTTTGTGTGAATGACAATGCTACTTTAGAATGAGTTATAGTCAGTGCAAAGCAGCTGCTAAATGGCTCTGAGACACAACGCAAACTCCTCACAGATCAAATGCATAAGTGTATCTTTTACAATTTTGCCATTCTGATAGATATCGCAAGTTGCTTCACATGTTGCACCATTATTGCTTGTTTTTAGTTTGGATGTATGTGTGCGTGTATATATTTACATATATACACACACACACACACACACACACACACACACACACACACACACACACACACACACACACACACACACACACACACGCACACACGCACACGCTTCTTTTGGGCCTTATTGCTTTATATATGTTTGAGGAAACGTTCGAGTGAGACCTCTATCTCAAAAGTACACTGCTGTTTCCAGAACTCTTTCAGTATTTGATAATATACACGTTACAATAGTCATATGCAAATTTTGCAATTGCTCAATAAATCAACAAGAACTTGTTTTTCTTAACTATGGATTGTGATCTTTAGTTATCAATGCACATGGAACTTGGTTTGCAGGAGTACCTCGTGTTAAGCTGTTAATCATGTATTGTCTTTCTGCTGACTGGTTAGCATGCAACTAAAGCTTTTAATGTCTTAAGGAATATTAGAATTAGGCCCATTTGGCCCATCTTGCCTACTCCACCATTCAATCATGACTGATCTATCTCTCCCTCCTAACACCATTCTTTTGCCTTCCCCCCCCATAACCTCTGACATCACATACTAATCAAGGATCGATCTATCTCCGCCTTAAAAATATCCACTGACTTGGCCTCCACAACATCCTGTGGCAAAGCATTCCACAGATTCAAAGATCCACCACCTAAAGAAATGTCTCCTCATCTTGTTCCTGAAAGAAAGTCCTTTAATTCTGAGGATATGACCTCTGGTGCTAGACTCTCCCACCAGTGGAAACATCCTCTCCACATCCAGTCCATCCAAGCCTTTCACTGTACCTTGGTACGCGTGAAAATAAACTAAACGGACTGTGCCTCATTGCTTCTCATAGTCAGCATGCCTCCTTTGACTCAAAGTACTGAAGTAACTCAGCAGGTCAGGCAGCATCGCTGGTGAACATGGATAGGCAATGTTTCAGGTCAGGCCCATTCTTCAAGCTGCAGTCTGAAGAAGAATCATGACTTTGTTTTTTAGTAAAGCAGCATCTGCAATTTCATTTCGGAGTCACGTGAGTGACTTCGTGAAGAGCCCGCCGGCGCGCATGCTCGTCATATCGTCGTATCGCGTTGCTGCGACGGCTGGCGGTGGAGCGCGCTCCTCGCCAGCCCTTCATAAGGGAACCACTAAGGTAAGTATCCTACCTTAAGTTGGTGGTTCTTGTTGTGTTTTGTTTTCACAGCAAGGACATGGATGGGAGCGTTAAAGGCCGAAGAACGTCTGGACGAGGTCGCCGGTCAACAGTCCCGGAGCCAGTGATATCGGCAGTACCTGCAGCGCAGGCCGGGACACAGGCGGGAATATCGGTGAGCCCTGTGTTTACAGGTCCAGATCCGCCAGCACACCACAGCTCGGAGGAGTTCGACGAGGAGGAGTGTGGTGTGCCGCCAGAGCAGGAGGATCCTGCCATGGCAGTCAGGTCGTCAGCAGGCTTGCTGGCGGCCTCAAGCAGAAGGGTGCGTGCGGCTGCACGGCCCTTTTCACCCAGCCCTCCGCGGAGGGGAAGGGCAGGAGCCCGGAAGTCTAACCCTGTTGGGGCTAAGGCTTTACCTGCCGCCGAGGAGCGGTCAGGTTCCAGGGCGGGACCCGGGGCGGCTGTGAGGTCCAGTCGACGCCCCCCAACTCTCGACGCCGGGACGGGTCGGTTGGGTCGGGTCTCGTCGCGGTCGCCGAGCCCCCCATGGATGGGTGGGCGAGACCATGCGTCGGCGAGGTCCACGACGTGTGCTGCCGGCAAGCCTGCGCGGGCATCGGGTATCCAGGCTGCGGCTGGTGCCGACATCACGCCGCAAGTGTCCTTAGTGGCAGCGGCGTCCGCTCCCGCTAAACGGAGGCTGTTGAACACGCCCGCGCAGGAATCGCGCAGTTTCGCTTCGGCAGCTGCTAGCGACGACTACCGGCACCGGGTGGGCCTCGATGAGGTGCGGGCCGATGATAGGGGCCCCGGCCATTTTTCAGAGCCGGAGGACTCCGACCACCTGAGTGTTCAGGGTGAAGGGCGTATTGACCGGATGGAGCGGCTGCTGGAGCTCCTGCTTCACGGTCAACAGCAGCAAGCGTCCAGCAGCGACAGGTACAGGGCTGTTTCACCAACTTCCACCATCAGCCTGGAGCAGCAGGAAATTGGAGGTTTTGGTCGATCCCATCCCACCTCCGTCCGATTTACCAGCGGGGGGCCTTCTCGATGTGGCCACTAAGTTTGCGGCCCCACACTCGTCTGGGCTTCCCCTCAACTCGAAATTGGCAGCCACAGTGGACTTCCTCAACAACCATCAGCTCCAGGAGGAGGTTCTCATTCAGGCCATGAGCCGTCACAAGGCTCCATCCAACTGCAACTCCCTCAACGTGCCTGTGGTCAATACGCCGATATGGGGCAACATCAGTGCGGCTATCCGTCAACAGGAGCTGAAAATTCAGCGGATCCTGAAGCTCCTCACGGCCGGTATTACCGCCTTTGTGCAGTCGGTTGATGGGGATGACTTAAATTTGGACCAGGAGGATGCTCTGGCTCTAGTGTGCGCAACTCAACATGAAATCAATGGGTTCCGCAAAAGCAGCATCCGCCCGGCGCTCAAACCTAAGTTTGCAGGGTTGTGCAAACCACCGCCGCTGCCCCGTCAGCTCTTTGGCGAGGATCTCTCTAAGAGGGTCAAAGAGCTTGACGAACAAGCCAAAACGGTGGGACTCATGCGCCCTCGCGGTGCCCCCACGCCGTCGGGCTCGAAAGCTCCGCTTGTTCGACCACGAGGGTCTGCCAGCACCTCTACGAGGACCTACCCTCCAGCTCCACCCCGTTACCAACCGCCCCAGCACCAGGGGGCTTTTTTAGGACAAGGTCGGCAGAAACCCTGGTGGAAGATGAGGACGCCGCGCCCTCAAGCCAACCCAGCACCTCCACGTCCACCCACACGTGTCAAGGACCGCCGGTAACCACGGAGGTGAGGCGGTCTGGTTCTCTCTTTTCTCTTTGTCTAACCTCACATGTTGGTGGGCGCCTTCGGTTCTTTTTGGGTGCATGGGGTGATATTACTGGTGATGAGTATGTGTTACGAAATGTTCAGGGTCATAGCATTGAGTTTCTTAATGGGGACATTCCTCCATCCCAGCACAGGCCTGGTCGAACATTTAAATTGTCTGCTGCAGAACAGGCAGCAGGCTATAAGGAAATTTTGAGGCTAGAACAGAAGGGAGTGATAGAGAAAACGGTTCATGAGCCCGTGGAATTTGTTTCCAATATATTCACTCGACCAAAGAAGGATGGAGGCTGTCAAGTCATCATTGACCTGACCAGTTTAAATACTTTTGTAACATATACTCATTTCAAAATGGACACTTTTGAAACAGCCAAATCATTGATTTCACATGGTTGCTTTATGGCATGCATTGATTTACAAGATGCGTACTATACTGTATCCATTCAAAAATATTATAGGAGGTTTCTGAAATTTATCTGGATGGGTCAACTCTGGCAATATAGGGCTTTGCCCAATGGGCTTACCACAGCCCCTCGATTATTCACTAAATTGGTGAAGCCAATTATGGCCTATTTACGACAACGACATCATATAGTAATGGCCTATTTAGATTATATCTTAATTGTGGGCCACACCCTGGAATTGGCTCAACAGGGTGTTGCAGCTGCAGTCAATTCATTTCAGCAGCTGGGGTTCATTGTCCATCCAGCCAAATCAAAGTTCTGCCCCTCCCAGGTAATTCATTATCTGGGGTTTACGGTGGACTCTATTCGCATGAGGGTCACCATACCACCTAATAAGGTTGAGGAGGTCACCCAGGTGTGTCAAGGTTTAATCACCGCTGGTATACCATCGATTCGTCATACAGCTACAGTAATTGGCAAACTTGTAGCTTTGTTTCCGGCAGCCCGATATGGGCCTTTGCGTTATCAGAATTTGCAAAGGGCCAAGATCGCTGCATTAAGACAGCACGCTGGTCATTATGATCGACCAATGTAGCTGCCGCCTGAAGCGACGGATGAGTTACGATGGTGGGTACGCCACATTAGTAACTCGTTTAAGCCTATTATTGAGGCTAATCCGGTGGTATACTTGCAAACTGATGCGAGCTCTTATGGCTGGGGAGCTACGGATCATTCCTCTAGTTGCGGAGGCAGATGGGATACCCTTGAGGCTACTATGTTGTTGTCACATGGGATCAACTATTTGGAGCTACTTGCAGCATTCCACGGACTTCGTGCTTATTGTTCCAAGTTTTTTGGGGCACATGTCCGTCTCCAAATAGACAACACCACAGCGGTGGCATATTTAAACCATATGGGCGGTACCAGGTCAGTTTTGTGTAATAAATTGGCTAACTCAATTTGGCTCTGGTGTGTTCAAAGAGACATTTGGATTTCAGCTACCTATTTGCCAGGTGAGCTTAATACTGTGGCGGACACCAGGTCACGCAAGTACAATGACAATATTGAATGGATGTTGCATCCTGAAATTTTTGCCATAATCACAGCCAAATTTGGGAAACCGGATATTGACCTTTTTGCGTCCCGGTTGAACCATCAGGTACCAACCTACGTTTCATGGGAACCAGATCCTGGGGCTATGGCGCTAGACGCATTCTCGCTGGACTGGGGGAATTGGTATTTCTATGCCTTCCCCCCGTTTTGCCTCATCAGTCGGGTATTACGAAAGATTCAGATGGATGCAGCTAAGGGCATCCTTATTATACCCGACTGGCCCACACAGCCGTGGTATCCGGTGGTCTTTGACATGCTCAGTGAGCATTGGGTCCTTTTGAAGGGTTGCCCAGAATTAGTTACTCACCCTGTCTCAGGGGAGCCACATCCCTGCCATGGCTATTTGCATTTGTTGGCTTGCAGGTTTTGAACAGGCCGTTAGCCCAATATGGCCTCTCAACTCGGACCATGGATACCATTGCGGCGTCGTGTCGAGAGTCAACAAGGCGAAGATACCGCTCACATATCAAGAAGTGGGAAGCCTTCTGCAGCCGCTCTCGCATCACGTACGATGCCGTGACTATAACCGACGTCCTGGAATTCCTCGCGGGGTTGCACCATGATGAACACTTAAGTTACAGAGCCATCAACAGCGCCAGGAGCGCGCTGTCATTCTACCTCAAGATTGAGGTGGGATCCAACAGGCTAGTATCCAGGCTCATGCGGGGTATATTCAATATGAATCCGCCTACACCACGCTACAATATCACCTGGGATGTCAGGGACGTTTTTAACCCTGCTCAGGACGTGGTCCCCCATGGAAGGGCTCCAGCTGGACAAACTCACCATGAAGCTGGTGATGTTGCTAGCGCTGACTTCAGCACAGAGGGTACAGACACTCCATAAACTACGTGTCGACAGAATGATGTCTACCCCTACAGAAGTAGTCTTCTTCGTTGATGAGCTACTAAAGCAGCATAGACCTGGGTGCACAGGGCTGCAGCTGAAGTTCCCGGCATACCCCGCAGATGCTAGGCTGTGTTTAGCCTCCCATATCCGTCACTACGTCAAGGTGACGGCAGGCATCAGAGGAATGGGGAGATACCTGCTTGTCACTCATAAAAGACCTCATCATCGAGTGACAGTCCAGACGATATCCAGGTGGCTCCGGGTCGTCTTGGGTAAGTCAGGTATTGACACTAATGTGTTCACGTCTCATTCCACCAGGGGTGCATCGACGTCGGCGGCGAGGGTCATGGACCATATTCTCGCCACAGCAGGATGGGCTAATGAAGCTGTGTTTCAGCGATTTTATAACAAGCCTGTTGCTGCTCCTCTACAGTTCGCGGAAGCCATGCTGAATGCAGGTCGAGAACGTGGAGGTGTCCCCGCATGAGGGTTTTTTTGATTTGTTGTTAATAAATATGCTCTTGTTTTGCAGTATGAACTATTTGAGCAAGTTTGTTCCTCCCATCCATCCCTGCTAGTGGTGTGTCAGCATGGACGTAGTCCAGGGCGTGTAATCACAGAAGCTTTGAAGTCTTCACGAAGTCACTCACGTGACTCCGAAATGAAATAGTAAGATTGAACGAGAACTTACCAGTTCGAAGGTTGATCGTTATTTCATGAGGAGTCGCGGTGAGGGATTTCGTGCCCTCCACGCCCAACCCTCAATCGCCTTCACCTGGTAATTTGAGTCTCTTTCATCTTACTATGCTAAGTCATTTCTGTTATTGGTTTCTGTGATTCCACACCGCTACTTTGAAGAATGTCGAGCATGCGCGCCGGCGGGCTCTTCACGAAATCCCTCACCGCGACTCCTCATGAAATAACGATCAACCTTCGAACTGGTAAGTTCTCGTTCAATCTTACTATTCCTTGTGTCTTTACTCGTTCTTTAACCATTGTTGTGAATAGAAAGACTTGAGGAACTCAACTAGCAAACTATACTTTGTTCACATGACATGTCCAGGTTCTTTTTAAGACTCAATTGAGACAAAATCTTCACAGGCAAGCATGTAGGGGCATTCTGCCTCCAAGTTCTCCAACGCTCCATGCATGGCCAGTCATACCCATAACATTATCTTCAGCAATGACGTGCTACCATCCTTGTAAGCTGGACTACTGAGAGGTATGATTAAGTTTGAACCAGGGAACACACTCACTGGTAGTTTGGACACACACTGTGAATCTTCAAAGGTGTTTGAGTAGCCATTAGTTTTGAAGTTGTCCAGTCAAGTCGCCTGCAGAAACAAGGGTGGTTCATACACACAAGGAAACTAAGTGCTGGAAACTCAGCAGGCCAGGCAGCATCTCTGGAGAACATGGATAGGTGATGTTATGGGTCATGACCCTTCTTCAGACTGATTGTGGGGGTGTTGGGTAGGAGGGAGAGGGGGAGGGGGGAGGGGGGAGGGGGAATGGGGGAGAAGAAAATGAAGAGAGGGGAGAGGCAGGAGAATGCACAGCAGGTAATCAGTGGACCCACCCCACCCTAGTCGCACTAGCTTCTCATTTTCACACCACAAACAGCTTACAATGGCCTGTTTCCTTTATCATCAATACTTTTTTGCATATCTTTCATTCATTGTTCTTTATCTCTCCACATCACTGTCTATATATCTCGTTTCCCTGATCCCTGACCAGTCTGAAGAAGGGTCTCGACCCGAAACGTCGCCTATCTCCTTCGCTCCTTAGATGCCGCTGCACCCGCTGAGTTTCTCCAGCTTTTTGTGTAACCCCCAGGTAATCAGTGGATGCAGGCAAGGGTGGTTTTGATAGGTAGATTGTTGGAACAAAGGTCGGAGATAAAAGCAGAAGGTTTGAGATAGGGTTGAAGAGTTGCAAATTCCAAAGCTGGAGGGATGAAAGTAGCAGGAGGGAGGGAGGGGAGGGGATAATGGGAGAATAGAATGGAGTGTAGGTGCAGCACAGGGGTGGGGAGGTGGAGGGGATTGGGGGGGGAAGAGGTGGTGGGAGAGGTGTGGGTACGGTACAGGAGGAGTGGCAGAGCATTTGGTAGGAGGATGCCCTAACTTAGCACATTAATATGACAGCAATGTGGAGCTTTCAGTTTCATTTAATGCCAATTTAGGTGGAAATTGTGACAATATTTAATGCACGATGCAATTTCATAGTTGGTGTAATTCTACCTTGAATTGATTGGTAGTGTGATTAATGCCGGGTAAAATTGATAATTGTTTAATAAACCAATGCCGCTCTTTTGATTTCTGGGCAATGTCATCCAGCTTTTTCTGTTCTAGAGTATTAAATTGAATGCTTTAGAGGTATTTCAAAACACAATTTTCTTTTAACCTTGCAAAAATCTGGAGTATGTGCTCAACCAGTGATGTTTTTACTTCTAAATCTCTGACTTGATGGTAAGAGTTAAACCGGAAGAACAAAACATGAAGGAACGCTTTCAGGAATATAGGTTGTAGCCTTTAATTATGTTAAACTAATCAGGATTGAAATTCATTGTCCTCGAGATTAAGAGAGACAAAATGTAGTTCACTTTCAGCCATGGTGGCGCAGCGGTAGAGTTGCTGCCTTCAGGGCCTGTCCCATTTGGGCATCATTTGTGCGTCATTTACGCGACATCATTTACGCGTCACGATGCACGACGAGCGCATCATGTTGCAGCGGCCCGACTCTGGTGCTCAAAGGCTCCGGCGGCAGACCAGTGGACGGAACATCGGGAGCTCGCGGGTCCCTGGTGGGAGACCGCTTTTCGGAGCTCCCGCAACGCAACTTCTCCAGCCCGTGTTGTGGTGTTGGAACGACCCGGAGCGGGGCTGTACATCGCCTGGCGTGGCATTAATGCCCGCCTGGGGCTCCAACTTTGTGACTTTTGGGCGTGGAGCAGGGCCGTACATCGCCCAGCGCGGCCTTAAATGGCCGTGGGACTTACCATCGCCCGCCTGGGGCTTCAACATCAGGAGAGAAATGGTGCGAGGGAGAGAGAAGACTTTGCCTTCCATCACAGTGAGGAGGAGATTCACTGTGATGGATGTTTGTGTAAATTGAATTGTTTGTGTGTTTTGTAAGAATTGTCTTTGTTTGTATGGCTGTGGAAACGGCGTTTCGTTTCAGCCTCACTGAGGTTCAAATGACATGGAATATAATATTGTATATGGTATTATATTGTATCGTGACGCGCCGTGATGCGCGCATGGCGTGCATTACGCACGCATGTTGCGTGGTGACGCGCGGTCGCAAATGCAGTGACGCGCGGTCGCAATCGGTGCCCCAGAATTTTTGGATTAACAAAATCTTTGCGCGCCACCTGCGTGACGCTCAAATGAAGCCCAAGTGGGACAGGCCCTTTACAGCACCAGAGACCCGGGTTCAATCCTGGCTATGGGTGCTGCCTGTATGGAGTTTTGTACATTCTCAGTTCCTCCAGGTGCTCCGAATTCTTCCCGCACTCTAATGACGTACAGGTTTGTAGGTTAATTGTCTTCGGTAAAATTGTAAACTGTCGCTAGCGTGTGTAGAATATTGTGCGTGGATCGCTGGTCGGCATGGACTCGGTGGGCTTGGTTCCGCGCTGTATCTCTAAATTAAACTAAATTAAACTAAACTAAACTAAAACTAAACTAGACTTGAACAAATTACTTATATTTTAAACAAATCCAATTTTTAGATTGTTTTCGTCGCTTAGGAAGGAATTAAAATTGTAAGATTGCAAGAAAAGTCTCCAGCAGTGCGTCTATTTAAGAAGTTACCAGAGCAGTCTCTAAGGACATCTGGTACGTGTGTGTATTTAGAATCTTTGAATTGCACCGACTGGTAGCTGAGTTCTGTTTTCATGCTTTGCTAGTCTGATCACATTTAGCAGGGCCGGGGGTCATCTTGACTGGAACTGATACTGAGAGCGAGTGTAGGGTCATAGAATGCAGCTGGCCATGGAGGGCTGCGTCTGGAAATCGTGAAATTGTCACCACGGACAGGCGGAGAAAGACAGAGGGCAGCTGAAGGGCTGAACTGAACTGCACATGCCTTTGTTATCAGGTCGAACAACAGGAGAAATGCAGGAAGCACAAGGAACAGTAGTGAGAGAGGGTCCCACAGTTCGCTGAACACCTCCGCTCAGTCCGCCTGGGCCTATGTGCTCTCGCAGTTGCTAAACACTTTAACTCCCCCTCCTATTTCCATAGTGAACTTTCTGTCCTGGGCGTCCTCCACTGTCAGACTGAAGCCCGATGCAAATTGGAGCAACAGTATCTCATATTTTGCTTGGGCAGCTTAAAACTCAGCGGTATGAATATTGTTTTCTCTAACTTCAAGTAACGCTTGCCTTCTCTCCATCCGTCCCCCATCCTAGTTCTCTGACTAGTCTCAATGTCCTGTTTAAGAAGGAACGGCAGATGCTGGAAAATCGAAGGTAGACAAAAGTGCTGGAGAAACTCAGCGGGTGAGGCAGCATCTATGGAGCGAAGGAAATAGGCAACGTTTCAGGTCGAGACCCTTCTTCAGACTGATGTGGGGGTGGTGGGGCAGGAAGAAGAAAGGAAGAGGCAGAGACAGTGGGCTGAGGGAGAGCTGGGAAGGGGAGGGGAATCACTGTCCTGATTAGATTTTACTGATTGTATGACTCGTTGTCACCTTCCCCTCAGCTACCAAGAAAGCATTCTACATTTTTCTAGATCATCGTCCCCTTTGATCTGTGTTTTCACACCATATCCTTCCATATTTCCATGTCTCTCTCTCTCCTGACTCTGTCAGAAGAAGGGTCTCGACCTGAAACGTCACCCATTCCTTCTCTCTGGAGCTGCTGCCTGTCCTGCTGAGTTACTCCAGCATTTTGTGTCTATCCACACAACGCTCGTCAGTGAGAGGAGGTGAATTTCTTCAAAGTAGTTGTCTGTGCAATTTTTGTGAAGTGATTTTCATATATTTCACCTTGTTTAATATGTGTACCTCTTGTGTATAACCCTTCATAAAACTGGTAATTTCTCACTCTGTAATGAATAATCTATGTTTTGCACATAAGATTTGGTGCTCTGCTGCAGTTATTTCAAAATTTACATCACTATAACATTACAGGGACAAGATAGGAACTAGTATTAGGTATATTACAAAACCTACCTTTAGCGGTGCTGCATTTCTGTCACTGGCCGTGTGCGCGACTTTGGTGCCTTTGAGGGGGGGGGGGGGGGGGTTAAAATGAGGTTTTCCCCCTGCCATCCAGAGCTTTAATTTCTCGGAGTGCAAGCTTTTTCCTGGAGATTCGTTCCGACTGCTGGTAAGTGACATTTTTTTTTAATCGCCCGACTATTTCAGTGCTGCAGTAAAATAAAAATTAGCTTCTAATGCCGTGAACGCCGACAACGGGGACAGATTTTACGTAGGGGACAGGTAAGTGAAAATTGTTTATTTTTACATATAAACTTGCTTGTTTAGATGACCTTAATCAACATTTCATGTTGCGAAACGGTGATTTATTCCCCATACGAACCGGCAGTATTTTTCCTGCCTATATGGGGTTTAAATTCACCGCAACCGCAACGTTCCAATCCATCGCGTCCCAGAAAATCCCACTCGCAAGCTGATTTAAATGGCCATTAATCTACAGGCATTAAACACTAAATTCCTTCAATTTGGCCTATAAATTAATGACAATTAGATTTAAAAATCATGTTATATTGTGAATTATTGTGGGAATGTTATTTGGACACTTAGGCTTAAAAAAATGTTAATTTTTTCTTAAGAAATGGATAGATGTTTAGATCTAGTAATTGAATTTTGTAATTAGCTACAATTGGGTAACTAACTAATTAAGTGCTTTAATTTCAGGTCATCCAAGTAAGATTGTTTCATATTTGTTTCAGAATGCTTCAATCTATAATAACTGATAAATTATTTCAGTTCTTTTAATTTTTAAGAAAGTTATGGGCTTTTGGCTGTCCTAGATCACAGCTTTTGTGTTAAGTCAATAGAAAAGCAATAGGAAACAAGTTGCTAATTTCCAAGTATGAAAATGGCCATAACTTGTTTAATACTGAAGATATGAAAGTGAATTAGGTGTCAAATTAAACTTCTTTTTATGCTTTGTCTGATGGAATAAATTGCAGACTTTATTTTTAAAAACTCAAAATATTGTAACATTGCTATTAATATTACAAGCATAGTCTGGTGGTGTTTCTGTTTAAGAAGTTACAAGAACAGCCTCCAAGGACACCTGATACATGTTGGCTCTGAGAAAATAATTTAATCACACTAATTGGTGGTTCTGCCTCCACCCCTCTCCCTCACAATTTAACACTCAGGTTTAAGATGTAAGATTGCACGAAAGCTGGGAGTTTATTCCTATGTCCACTGCCAATAAGTAGGCATCGCAAAACGGTGCACTTGAAACTTTCAGCTCTATTAGGCTGGAAATGAATTTGAACATATCAGCTAATGCAGATATTATTACTCTTCTGGGGCTGGGCCACATTGCCATGGCGATAGTTGTTGAGTAGCACTGGTGCTGAACACCACTAGACGTGACAGGAGAGTATTTAATTGTTAACAAATGCACGGCGAGAATAACGATTCTTCCGTTATCCAGCAATGTCCCTCAAGCCATGTCTTAATGAACAAGGCAAGCTACAGTATGATGCACTTGTATGACAGAGCTGTGTGCATCTGCAAGGTGATTTTACTCGCATAATATCGTTTCCATTAAAATCTTCAGATATTAATTCAACATGCAGCAAAAAACAAAAATAAAGCGGTCTGTGTCACACATTCCTCAAAACAAAATGGTTCACCTCATATCATTACATTCCTTCCTTGTTCCATTACCTTTATGGCATCAAGCTCTGCTGGAAAGCAATCATCTACCAGTGTAATGGGAATGTGGAGATATTCATAAAAAGCAAGCTTCGGATTAAACTAGATGTGGAACGTACAACCTGGCGCTGAGTGCAGTGTGTAACATTGCAGCAAAATCCAATCATTTAATGCACTTCCAGCAAGCCTCATCAAATACAGAAGTGGGAAGAACCAAGTTTTAATTCAGTACCTAATTATCATTTGACTTCCAGTGATACAGAACGCAACAGTTCCACTAACTACACAGCAGCATGAATTCAGCTCATCAAAGAAATTCATTTTTTTAAATCTGAAGTAAACAGATTGAGTTGCTGCTGATAAACACAAAATGCGGGAGAAATTCGGCTGGTCAGGCAGCACCTCTGAAGAAAAGGGTTAGGTGACATTTCAGGTGGAGACCCTTCTTCAGACTGAGAGTCAGTGCTGTCTGTGTGGAGTTCGTATGTGCTTCCTGTGATCAAGCAGGTTTCCTGCAGGTATTCTGATTTCTTCCCACATCCAAATGAAGTGCAGGTTGATCAAAGAATTGGCCAGTGTAAATTGCCCTTGCCTGTAGGTGAGTGATAGAATCTGGAGTAATTCACAAGGTTTTGGAGAGGAAGAGTGTAAATGGGTGCTTCATGGTTGGTGTGCATTTGGTCATCTGAAGAGTCTGTTTCTACAATGTATTATTCTACAAATGACAGTGAAATAGAGCTTACAACAAAGGAATGATACGCCATGGAATGTCCCACCAGGTCTGCACCACCATTCACCCATTGACACTAGCTCTATGTTATTACACGTTTACATCCACTCCCTACACGCCCGGGGGAATTTTACAGACCACAATTAAACCGCAAACTTGCAAGTCTTTGGAATGTGGGAGGCAACCAGAGCACCCACGCATGACATCCTCGCAGTCACACGGAGAACGTACACACTCCACACAGACAGCACCCGTGGTTGGGATCAAATCCGTGTGCCTTTACGACGCACAAAACTAAACAGGGAAATTGGCCTAACTGTTGTTAATGGGAGAAGATATAGTACTGCTTCAGAAGACAAGGCTTACAATATTGCCAGAAGGAGGACTGAAATCAGCAACGCAGGAGCAAGCGATTGAGAAAGAAGCAGAATTCGAGGCTAGTCTAGGAGCATTAAAATTGTCCATACAGTCAAAGTTGGTTAGAATTAATGCAAGTCTTCAAGGATAGATTACTGTATAACTTAGTTTAGTTTAGAGATACAGCACGGAAACAGGCCCTTTTGGCCACCGAATCCACACCGACCAGCGTCCCTGCACATTAACATGATCCTACACACACAAGTGCCAATTCACAATTATACCAAGCCAATGAACTCACAAACCTGTACGTCTGTGGAGTGTGGGAGGAAACCAGAGTTCCTGGGGAAATCCACGCAGGTCACGGGGAGAACGTGCTAACTCGGTACAGACTGTACCCATAGTCAGGATCGAACCTGGGCCTTTGGCGGTGTAAGGCAGCAACTCTACCGCTGTGCCACTGTGCCGCACATTAAGGAATAAGGAAATGGAAGCAGAGAAATTAAGCAACTCTTTTGTATATACTTTCACAGATAACTCAAATAAAATCTTTCAAGTTACAAGTTACAAGTTTCATTTATTGTCACATACACCAATTGGTGCAGTGAAATTTGAGTTACCAAGCAGCTCACATATAAAATAAAATGAGCACAACACGATAGAGTTTAACATGAACCTCCCCACAGTGGAATCACCGTTTCCCACTGTGAGGGAAGACAATAAAGCTCAGTCATCTTCCTCTTGTTCACCCGTGGTCGGGGCCTCTTTGTGCCCTCCGCAGTCGCCGCTATGGTGGCCCGATGTTTCAGGCCCCTCTCGCCGGGATGATCCAAGCACCAGGGTCGGAACGGAAGAACACTCTCAGCGGCTTGGAGTCCAGAATCGTCCACATCTTGCCAGAGACCACGGCTCCCGAAGTCCACAGGACGAGTTGGGTGGAGATTCAACATTGGCAATCCTCGGCGAAAGATCCCAGGCCTCCGCGATGTTAAAGTCAGCGCCGCCTGTGGCTGGAAGCTCTGCAGACCACAGCTCCACGATGTTGAAGTCGGCAGTCCCAACACGGCGGTTCCCGGTAAGGAATCGCCCGCTCCGCGATTGAATCCAGTGCTGCGCCGCTGCTGAAGCTTTGGCCGGTCTCCGGCAGGAAAGGCCGCGCCAATCCAGATGGTAGGCCGCGAGGGGGGGCGAAGATGCGGCTCGGAGAAAAGACTCATCCTCGACCAGGTAGTGAATAGGAAACGGTTTAAAAAAGACCGGCCTCCGACATAAAAAAGACTAAAAGACCTCCAAAGACATACTTTTAGACAGACTAAAAGTTTTATTAAAGATGACAGGACAGACAGCTGCTGGCGAGGCTGCCGCACTCAATAGTGCCCTGAGCACAATGGTAATCAGCAGTTCTATATTAAGCGTTGTACGTGATATTAGTTAAAGAAGGAGCTATTAAAAATACAATAAACCGCAAGAACTGATGATTTGTATCCTGGAGTTTGGAAAGACGGGTGACGGACATAATGGATACGCTAATTGTTATCATCCAAAATTCTATAGATTCTATAATGCTTCCCACAGATTTTAAAGGAGCAGGTTAATTAGCTTGGTATAAAAATAAATTGTAGCTTTTGTGTAGGATAATGTGCTGGAATCGCTTGTGGGTGCAGACTCGATGGGCCGAAGGACCTGTTTCCGCACTGCATCTCTAAATTAAGCTGAACTAAAAGGGAGAACTGCCAGAAAAATTACAAATCTATTATTACGGAGGATACTCAGAAAATAATAACAGGATTTGACAGGATTAACATGCATTCATGAAGGGATAATCAGCTTCAGCCAACCTGTTCGAGGTTTTTGAGCTTGTAATTAGTGTAATAAATAAGGGAAATCCATTGTGTATGAAGTACAGTATTTGCATTTTTACACATCTGATTGAAAGCAATGTTCTGGTATGGACTGAAGACTGGTTAGTGTAGAGAGTAAGATTAAATGGATCTTTTATTCAGTTTAGTTTAGTTTAAAGATACAGCAAGGAAACAGGCCCTTTGCCCACCGAGTCTGCACCGACCAGTAATCCCCATACACTAGCAATATCCTATACGAACCAGGGACAATTTACAATTTTTACCGAAGCCAATCAACCTACAAATCTGTATGTCTTTGGAGTGTAGGAGGAATATGGAGCACCCAGAGAAAAACCACGCAGGCCACGGGGAGAGCGTACAAATTCCATACGGACAGCACCCGTATCAGGATCGAACCGGGGTCTCTGGAGCCGTAAGGCAGCAACTCTACCGCTGCGCCACCGTGCCGCCTTGGAAAGTTGGAAATTTTTCACTCGTGGGGTACCACAGGGATCAATACTGGGTACCTCAAACTACTACAATAATCTGAAGAGAAGCAAGATCGAATCCAAATGTGTTGATGGCACAAAACTAAGGGCGCGTGACTCTGGGAAAGATTCACATGTACCTGGGTATTCTGTAACACAAATTTGCTGAACGCTAGCCTGCAGATATAAGGAGCAATTAGGGTGATGAATGTTATGTTGGGTTTACCTCAAGACTATTGAGTACAGAAATAAAGACTCCAATTGCAATACACCATGTTGAAGCTGCACCTGCATTACTATGCACTAGGGTCATATTCTTCCTTAAAGAAGGACATTATTGCAATGGAAGGAATACAAAAATAGTTTACCAAATCAATCCCTGGGATGTATCCTTGTGCTACAGTACGTGGAGAGGGAAAACTATGGAAACCTACACTTAGTTTAGAAGATTGAGTGGTTTAGAAGAGCCATTAATAGGAAAGCTATTCAAAATCTTTATTTTTATGGTAGGGGTATCAAAAAGAAGGGGACATTGACTTGAGATGAGTGGTAGGAGTTTGCAAGGGCATCTCAGCCATTGAATCATAGAGTCTTACAGAGTCGAAACAGGCCCTTTGGCCCAATTTTCCCACACCAGCTTGTCCCATCTTTGCTAGTCCCACCTGCCTGCATTTGGCACATATCCCTTTAAACCTATCCTATCCATGTACCTGTCTAAATGTTTCTTAAATGTCGCGATAGTACCTGCCCAAGTACCTCAACTGGCAGCTCATTGCATACACCCACCACCCTTTGTGTCAAAACATTACCCCTCAGATTCCTATTACATTTTTCCCCCTTCGCACTAAACCAATGTCCTTTGGTTCTTGATTCCCCTCCTCTGGGCAAGAGACTCTACCTGATCTATTCTTCACATGATTTTGTAATTTTTTTTACACTGAGTAATTAATATCTGGATTAACCAGATTGAGTATTTGATTGTATTGAGACATAAACAGTCCTTCTGAAACTTGATAGATTGCTGCAGGTCTGATGTTTTGGCCGGCTGGGTCACCTGACTAATCATAGTTTGACCAGTTGGGACCAAGACAAAAATAAATTTCCTCATTGAAAAGGTAGTAAATCTTTGGAATTTGATAAGGCAGGGAGATGGAGCGTATCGAAGACAGATAGTGATAGAGTCGCAAGGAAGTGCAGATGCTGGAATTGTGGGCCAAACACAGAGTGCTGGAGTAACTCAGCAGGTCAGGCAACATCAGTAGAGGGAATGGGACCCTTCACATACAGATACAAAGTGCTGGAGTAACTCAGTGGGTCAGGCAACATCAGTAGAGGGAATGGGACCCTTCACATACAGATACAAAGTGCTGGAGTAATTCAGCAGGTCAGGCAACATCAGTAGAGGGAATGGGACCCTTCATATATAGATACAAAGCGCTGGAGTAACTCAGTGGGTCAGGCAGCATCTTTACTTTCGACTTTACTTTAGACAAACAGGCCCTTCGGCCCACCGAGTCTGAGCCAACCAACGATCACCTCGTACACTAGCCCTATCCTACACACAAGGGACAAATTAACAATTTACCAAACACAAATAACGTGCAAACCTATACATCTTTGGGATGTGGGAGGAAACTGAAGCACCAAGGGAAAGCCCACGCAGGTCACTGGGAGAACGTACAAACTCCATACAGACACCATCCGTTATCAGGATCAAACCCGGGTCTCTGACGATGGAAGGCAGCAGCTCTACTGCTATGCCATCGAGCCGCTCTAAAAAGGATGGGTGACTTTCTGGGTCAAGACCCTTCTTCAGATATTTCTAGAGTTTTGAACATTAAGCAAATCTTCTTCTTCTTGCGTACGGCGTGCACAGCCTAAAGTTGTAGGACAACTTGTTCTATTTGATCTTATATGATTGTGCACACCAGGTTGATTGCATCCGTCGAAACAGGGCGAACCACGTGAAGGTTGCAATCTCCCACACCATTAAACAAATCAAGGGATATGAGACTGAATGGTGGATGATCAGCTGAGTGGCCAGCTTTTGCTTTTTTGACCTTTTCTCAAGGCCATGACAACTTATATAACCAACGACTTATTGAGTCCCTCATTGGGCAGTTGGAGTGAGCTTAATATCTCAATTAAGTGCTCCAGAATAGGTTTATTCACGAATCTGGATGTCTGAAGAAGGGTTCTGAACCTGAACGTCACCTAATCCTGTCCTCTGGACATACCAGACTCATTATTTGTATTCTATGTTTAATAAATCTATCTGTCTTCCCAATGGCTTACCATATAGTAGCAATGTTACAAAATTTTGAGATTTTAAAAATCAAGTCTGCAATTTATCCCACCAGATAAAGCATAAAAAGAAGTTTAATTTGACACCCAATTCACTTTCATATCTTCAGTATTAAGAAAGTTATGACCATTTTCATACTCGGAAATTAGCATCTTGTTCCCCATTGCCTTTCAATTGACTTAACTCAAAAACTGTGATCTAGAACCGTTAAACGCCCATAACTTTCTTAAAAATTAAGAGAACTCAATTAAATTTTCAGTTATTATAGATTGAAGCATTCTGAAACAAATATGAAACAATCTTACTTGGATGACCTGAAATTAAAGCATATAATTAGTTAGTTATCTAATTGTAGCTAATTACAAAATTAAATCAGTAGATCTAAACATCTATCCATTTCTTAAGAAAAGATAAACTTTTTTTAAATTGCCTAAGTGTCCAAATAACATTCACACAATAATCCACAATATAACATAATTTTTAAATCTCATTTTCATGAATTTCTGGGCCAAATGGAAGGAATTTAGTGTTTAATGCCTGTAAACTAATGGCCATTTAAATCAACTAGCGAGTGGGTTTTAGTGGAATGCGGTGGATTGGAACGTTGTGGTTTGCAGTGAAGTCGGGAGGAAAAATACAGTCGGTTCATACATTTTTTTTGGACTCCATTTCATAACAAGAAAATATTATTAAAGCCTCCATAAAAACCAACTTTTAATATAAATAGAAACTGTGTACCTTTTTTTCTCCCCTATGCAAAATCCTTCCCGTTATCGGCACTCACGGCTTTTGAAGGTGATTTTTAAATTACTCTAGATAATAAATAATCTAGCGTAATTTAAAAATACCTTCATTAATGAAATGTCGGAGTGATTTTTCTTCCGCAACAAAATCGCCCGACATTGATCTATTTGCCCAGTCTGTGGAAAAACGGCACTTTAAGACCGCCCCCCTCTGAAAGGCGCCAAAGTCGCCCACACGGGGAGCGGCAGAACTGCAGCGCTGCTCAAGGTAAGTTTTGTAACATACCTACATATAGATCCGTTCGATCAATTTGATTGATGTTCGTCAATTCCAATCATTTCAGGTAAATTATGGGTTTTTTCTAATTTGATTGACCAGGCCATCATTTCTCAACATTTTCAACCCACAATTTACAACCCAGCCAGACACTCTACACATCTCTGAACTGTATTAATGCAGCACTTATGATTTTCTGAGCACTCTCCAGCTTTGAGAAGGTTAACAAAGCCATAATTAACCAAGGCGTTACTTGTAAGGTTTTATATCAGTTGGAGCTGACAGGTTAGTTAGCCCTGTGGAAATTCTAAATGATCTCATTAACTAATTGGTGGAACAAGTCCCAGTTTATTTCTTTGTTTGTGCTAAATGGTCCCCAAACGTATCATGAATTGTTAAGCCATGTATAGATTGCAATCTAATACCATGTTACTCTTGATAAAATAAACTAGTTGGATTTCAGGATTCAAGATTCAAGAGAGTTTATTGTCATGTGTCCCAGATAGGACAATTAAATTCTTGCTTTGCTGTAGCACAACAGGATATTCGAGTAAAAAATACAGATCATATCAATGTGTCCATATACCATAGAATATATATATATATATATATAATATATACACACACACCAGTAAACAGATAAAGTGCAATAGGCTGTTATAGTTCAGAGTTTGTTTGAATTTGTGTTTAATAGTCTGATGGCTGGGGGGAAGAAGCTGTTCCTGAGCCTGGATGTTGCAGATGTCAGGCTCCTGTACCATCTACCCGATGGCAGCGGAGAGATGTGCGTGGCCAGGATGGTGTGGGACCTTGATGATGCTGGCAGTCTTTTTGAGGCTTCTTTTGTCACCATTATATCATGGAATTGATTCTCCTTTGATAAGCAATCATCAGGGACTTGCTGGTCACCTGGCCATGGAGCACAGTTTCCAAGAGCTTCTCCCCAAACAGGGTCTTCCACAGGGAGGCTGGACCTGACGTGATCAGTGAGCTTTCTTTAACCATCAGTGGTGCAGCTCAACCCCCAGAATAGCTTTGGTAACTGAACCGTCCTGAGTCTAACTTCCGCACATACGGGCTGGCATCATATGTGTATGTGCGCCAGCATCTTACACGCACGTTCACTGACATCTTACACATATGTTCACTGGCATCTTACACACATGTTCACTGGCATCTTACACACATGTTCACTGGCATCTTACACACATGTTCACTGGCATCTTACACACATGTTCACTGGCATCTTACACACATGTTCACTGGCATCTTACACATATGTTCACTGGCATCTTACACACATGTTCACTGGCATCTTACACACATGTTCACTGGCATCTTACACACATGTTCACTGGCATCTTACACATATGTTCACTGGCATCTTACACACATGTTCACTGGCATCTTACACACATGTTCACTGGCATCTTACACACATGTTCGCTGGCATCTTACACACATGTTCACTGGCATCTTACACACGTGTTCACTGGCATCTTACACACATGTGTGATGCTGGACTTGCGCGGTATTCTGCTGGGACACCATTTGAAAGGCTGCAACCATTTTATGTAAGTTAGGGTAATGTACCATGTTCGGAATTGATTAGTAAATTACTGATTAGTTACTGACTCAATTGTTGTTGTTGATCCGGGCTGTGCAGAACGGTAACTGGTGAGGCCCTGCAACAGAATTTGGCTCATCAAATCCATGCTAATGACCAAATGCCCATCCACACTCATCTAAGTTCATTCTCCCCTCAACCCTTCAAATATCCCCAGATGCGACACCAAGCCACACATAGAGTCCTGGTGTTGAACAACACAGGAAGGGGCCTTTGATCTAAACTATTCACCCATCTACACAAAGTTCATTTTCTCACATTAGGTCTCTATCCTTCAATACCATGGCTATTTAAATGCTTGTCTAAATGCCTCTTAATGATAGTGATTGTATCTGAATCCACCACCTCCTCTGTCAGTGCATTCCAGAAGTTAACCACTCTGTGCAAAACAAATATCCCTCAGGTGTCCTTGAAAGCTCCTACCAGCCATCTGAAGCTCGACCATGAAAATAAAGATTTTGGCTCTCATATTATCAGGTTTCCCCTCAGCTTCCTTCACTCCATGGAAAACAAGCCCAGCTACTCCAAACACTGTCTATAAATAAAGTCCTCCAGTCCAGACAATGTCAGTGAATCTCCTCTGCACTTTCCCCAGTGCAACACATCTTCCTTATAATATGGAGCATGCCATCAGGGCTGCACAACTGTGCAAGGATAGGACTGTACAAGGATATTTCTTGGCTAGTCATGAATATTTGCAAATTTTTACATGAGTCTTTTGAGTTTTAGTGGTAAAGCTGTGGATTTGTCAAATCTTGGCAGTGTTGGCTTGGATTTGTCATATCTGAAGTTGGTGCCTTGGTCAATGCTGGGCCGTCAGTTCAGTTGACTTGTATTTGTCTTAACAGTTCATATGCTGCATGAGCCATTTGTGGGTAAGAACCCAGCAACATGACTATGGGCCACGGGACACAGACAGACTGGCTATTACCTCATGCGGACTGTCAATTTTCCTGAGTGAACTAGGTATACTTTAAAGAAGGACCAATAGTCACCATTACTGACACTAGCATTTTGATCCAGATTAATTTCAATAATGAAGTTTACCACCTTTGCTAAAGTGGAATATTATTTCACATCTTCAGAATTGTATGATTGGTCTTAAAACCCAGTGTACCCATATTCAATCAGTATATTGGTAAAGGGAGTCAATCAACCCTTTTCTCTGACTACTCACCCTTCCAGGTTTAGGTAAGTTTAGTTTAGAGATACAGCAGAGAAACAGGCCATTCAGCCCACTGAGCCCATGCCGACCATCAGTCACCTTCTCACAGTAGTTCCATGTGAATGCACCAGTTCTATGTCCACTTTTGCATCCACCCCCCACACACGAGGGGTAATTTACATTGGACCAATTAACCTGCAAACCCCCACGTTTTGGGGATGTGGGAGGAAACCAGAGCACCCGGAGGAAGCCCTGGAGTGAATGTGCAAACTGTATGACTCTAGGACTCTACAAGTGGGAGCCACAATCATGAGAGCATGCCAGGGATAAAAATAAAGTTGGATTTCAGTGGCATCTGTGGCCTGCCGATCGTGAGATATTGTTGGTTGAATAAATTATCCATGCAAACCATCTTTTAGAAAACACTAAATAAATTATGGATTTATTTTTATGCTGTTTTTTTTGTATTTAATGTGCAACGGGATTTTTAAAAATCTTGGCTTTTTATCACATCAGAAGTTGCCTCATTAAACTAGTGTGACGATGAAGGTTAAAGAGGCAGCTTCCTATACAGTGATCTCTTTCTCTCATTCTGCAAAATACTTCCAGCTCAAAGATATGTGTGAATCATAGATGTTTGGAGACATCTGTTTGATCTGTAGGAAATGTTTCCTAATCTGTTTTGCTTTAGTCCACTGCTGTAAAAGTTAAGAAGCAAATAGAGTGAGGTACATTGCCAACACATCTAATTTAATTCAGTGTCACCGCTTATTATCAACATAAGAAAATAGAATGTATTTTAAACTAGAATAAAAGATATCTCTTCCCATGAAAGAGGTCTCCCTCTCCCCCGACTTAGTCTGATGAAGGGGCTCGACCCAATACGTCACCAAACGCCTTCTATCCAGAGGTACTGCCTGTCCTGCTGAGTTTCTCCAGCATTATGTGTCTATCTTCAGTGTAAACCAGCATCTGCAGTTGCTTCCTGCACAAGTAATAAACATACGAGACTTTGTTCTCTTTGATGATAGTTGCAAGGAAATTAGAGCTTTATTCCTTGCCTTCGAAATTCAGGTTGGAACCTGACAAAGTAATAAACTGCGAGACTTTGCTCTTCGATGATAGTTGCAAAGAAATTAGAGCAGGGGCAGTATGAAGCCAAGCAAAGCAAGTATGAATTCTCATCACAGGACTGACTGTAACCTCGGTGCTAATTAACATGAAATTGATGGTCTCACCGAGAGATAGCTTAAGGCTGTGGCTGGTTGCTCAGGGAAATGGAAATGTCACAATGGTGCAGCAGGGCAAAGATGTTCCACTTCTCTGCACTGACATACATCCCCCTTGATGAGCACAAAATACATAGCTGGAAATCATACAGGAAACCTCAGAGAGTACGGCCATCCCAAAATTAAAAGAGAAAAAATCCTTGATACTCAAGACAATTTGTTTTTTTGAGCATTTCACAATTTCCATTTGGAGATGGAAGGTGGTGAGCAGAATATGACTAATTGAGAGAGCAGTTGTTACTGATAGATTCATAAACTAACCAGTATTGGATATAATGTGAATACTGACAAAAACCCTGGAAAACCTATAATGAAAGCTGAAAATGCAGAAATATTCAGCAGCTTACAGAATGAACGTTTCATTTTAAAGATGTAGGACCTGCCTCAACTACCTCCTGAGGCAGCTCCTGCATATACCCATCACCTTCTGAGTGTCAACATTGCCCCTCACTTTCCTATTAAATCTTTTCCCTTTTACCTGAAACTTATGTCCTCTAGTAATTGATTCCCTCACTCTAGATAGAAGACTCTGTGCCAAAAAATATATCTTTTCTTTAGACGTCTAGTCATCTGGAAACGTAATTTTCTTGTATTCTAAATTGCCCAACATTTGTCTTTTCCCTTCATCTCCTTTCTACGCTGTAAAAAATGTCAATAACCCATTGAATTTTTTCTGGTTAATTGGCAATTAATCATATCAAGGTTTGCAATTTCACTGATTTGTAGCCATGCCCAATGTACTAACTTCTCTTCCATTATCGTTGCCTTTCCATCTCTCCGCCATACACAGAACACCCAATTTTGGCAACAGTTAACCACTTATTCACTAGGCACATTTCTCCTGCCTGACTATTCCACCTTACCTGTCTCAGTATTTCACTCGGGCTTCAATCTTGGTAAATTAAATATCTAAAAGCTTGTTTGGAATTGCCCATGGAATGTGAGACCAAATCTAAACATACTGTTTAGTTTGTATGGTCGTGTAGTTACCTAGTATGGATGTCAGGGGTTATGGGGAGAAGGCAGGAGAATGGAGTTAAGAAGGTAAGATAGATCAGCCATTATTGAATCGTGGAGTAGACTTGATGGGCTGTATGGCCTAATTCTGCTCCTATCACTTATGAACTTATGCACTTAGGAGGTGCAGGGAACTGCAGATGCTGGGATCTTCCGTAGGACAAAAAGTACTGGAATCAGAACAAGGATTCCAACTCTAAACATTGCCTATCCATGTCCTTGATGGGGACATGCCAAACCTCCGAAGCTTTCTGAGGAAGTAGAGGCATAGTGGAGGTGAGAAAAGGCCAGAGCAGTTCATGCTTTGAAGAAGGGTCTCGAACCAAAATGTCCCCGTTCCTTCTCTCCAGAGATGCTGCCTGTCATACTGAGTTATTCCAGCATTTTGTGTCTATTTTAATTCTGACGCAGCTGGGTGCTGTTGCTCTTGTCCACTCTCTGAATTGTAATTGATCTAAAGCCCCTCGTGTTGTCAAGAGTTTGAGTGAGTGCTTGGAATGAACCTGCAGAGCCAACAATGTTACTTGTTGCAGTTCACCATTTGAATATTTTGCATGTGTTTGCATGACATCTTCCCATAATCAGTAATTCATTTGCTAGTTGTTTCAATAGTTAAATAAATGATTTGGATCATTTAAGATGTGCCAGGTATGTTGAAGTGAAATATTGTTCATGGATTGCACATGCAATATAGTGGTGTTTTCTAGTTAATAATGGGTATTATTATCGTTTAGTATCATAAAGGTTCGGCCACTATGTTCAAAACTATTGACTAATGGGGAGAAGGCAGGCACGGGTTATTGATTGGGGCTGATCAGCCATGATCACAATGAATGGCAGTGCTGGCTCGAAGGGCAGAATGGCCTCCTCCTGCACCTGTTTTCTATGTTTATATGTAAATCATTGATGTATATTGTAAATAGCTGCAGTCCCAGCACTGAGCTTTGCGGTACCCCACTAGCCACTGCCGGCCATTCTGAAAGGGACCCATTAATCCCTACTCTTTGTTTCCTGTCTGCCAACCACTTCACTATCCATGTCAGCGTTTTACCCCCAATACCATGTGCCCTAATTTTGCCCACTAATCTTCTTTGTGGGACCTTATCAAATGCTTTCTGAAAGTCCAGGTACACTACATCCACTCCCTTGTCCATTTTCCTAGTTACATCCTCAAAAAAATTCCAGAAGATTAGTAAAGCATGATTTCCCCTTTGTAAATTCATGCTGACTCGGACTGATCCTGTAACTGCTATCCAAATGTGCTGTTATTTCATCTTCTATGATTGACTCCAGCATCTTCTCCACCACCGATGTCTGGCTAACTGGTCTATAATTCTGTGTTTCTCCCGCCTTTCTTAAAAAGTGGGATAACATTAGCTACCCTCCAATCCACAGGAACTGACCCTGAATCTATAGAACATTGGAAAATGATCACCAATGCATCCACGATTTCTAGAGCCACTTCCTCATATGTTTCAAAACATACTTGGCTAATAAATTATTATTATGATTATGATTATGATCTTATTTTGAATGAGTCAGGAATGAGTGACAGTCAAGTCCCAAGAAAGCTTTTTAAGATCGGTTGATTTTAAAAGCTGCAAGAATAGGTCTTAACTTGACAAGATTCTACCAATCGATAAATTCCCAATCAATATCTTTGATAATTGCCCATCTCTTGTGTCCAAAGCCTTCAATGAGATGTTATGTACAAACAAACAAAAAAACAGATGAATGAATTAATGGGAAAAGAGACAGTAACCTTCAATGTTCTATCTAGAGATTGGATCCAATATCTGTGGATATCTATTCCTCAAAGAGCAGTAGATATGGAGTCTCCTTTAGATAGACACAACAAGCTGGAGTAACTCAGCGGTTCAGACAGCGTCTCTGGAACAAAGAAATCTCGGAACAGGTCGAGACCCAACATGTCTGAAGAAGGATCTCCACCCAAAACATCACCTATTCCTTTTCCCCAGAGATACTGTCTGACCCGCTGAATTACACCAGCCTTTTGTTTATATCTTTGGTTCCTTCCTACACATGAAGTCTTCTTTAGATAGACACAAAAAGCTGGAGTAACTCAGTAGGTCAGACAGTATCTCTGGAGAAAAGGAATAGGTGACGTTTTGGGTCGAGACCCTTCTTCAGTCTCCTTTATATATTTAAATTATCAATAAGCAAATGGTGGGGGCTGATGGAAAGTTTGCCGATGGTAGGAAGGAATGTGTAGAGATTACATTCTGATCTGTCCTAGTTTTATTTAATGGCAGAGTAAGCTCAAAGGTCCTAGTGACAAATATCAAGGTGGCCTGCTCTCAGCTTGAACTATTGGGCCAAATCTTCTAACTGAAAGCCAATTCCAAAGCCAACACTTTCCCCTGTGGAATTTCTGATCTCCACATTGGAGGCACCATCCGCCATCTCACTCATGCTTGCTATCTTTGTCCTACATCTGGAGTCCACCGAGGAATTGACTTCCTCAGGCCACCCAGACTGTCATGTTGGGCTGCCAACTTCCTGAGTCAACATGAGATTATGAGTATAGCAGATCGACTGAATGGGAGAAATGGTCAGTTTAGGAAGGATCTCCAGATGCTGGTTTATACTGAAGATAGACACAAACTGCTGGAGTAACTCAGTGGGTCGGGCAGCATCCCTGGAGAGAAGGAATAGATGATGTTTTGGGTCGTAACCATCTTCAGAAGGTCCGAAGAAGGTTTCCGACCCAAAGCGTCATCTATTCTTTTTCTTCAGAGATGCTGCCTGACCCGTTTAGTTACTCCTGTATTTTGTGTCTATCTTCAGAAGGAATCATCTTCCAGGCAATAGGTATACAAAGTCTTTATCTTATATAATTCAGCTATAATAAATGATTTAAATTGTTTGATTGATTGAATGATACAGTGTGGAAACAAGCCCTTTGGCCCACTGGGTCCATGCAGTCCATCGATCAGCTGTTCACACAGATTCTAAGTTATCTCACTTTATCATCCACTCCCTACACATTCACGTCAATTTTAGAAAGTCAAGTCAAGTCAAGTTGTATTTGTCACTTGCACTTTGAGTGCAGTGAAATGAATTTGCCAGCAGGGTATAATAAAACAAAGAACACACAATACACAATAAAAATTTAACACAAACATCCACTACAGCATTCTTCACTGTGGTGGAAGGCACAAAGTTTGGTCAGTCCTCCTCCATTCTCCCCCCGTGGTCAGGACCACAACCTGCCCAGTCCCCACTGTGGGCGTCCAGGTGTACAGACAAGGTAGGTCTAGTTAAGTCCTGAATCGGTGCATCTCCACCAGAGACTGCGGCTTCAGGATGGTGTAGGCCGTAGGCCGGCGGTCAAAGATCTAAAGTCCCCACCGCGCCGCAGCCAGAAGCACCGCAGACCGCAGGGCCGGCGGTCAGAGCTCCTCTCCGGGGATCCACGGCGAGGGACCCTGCTCCGGTGGGTAAGTCCCCGCCGCGCCCGCGGTTAGAAGTTGGCCACGGGCTGGCAGTCGGAACTCTTCCCCTCCGGGGTCCCGAACGAGCGATCCCTGGCTCCAGACGCCATGCCAGCCAGAAGCATTGCTGCCCGCGGCTCCTGGATGATGTAGGCCGCGGGCTGGCGGTCGGAGCTGTTCTCCTCTGGGGTCCCCAACGAGGGATACCTGGCTCCGGTCGCCACGCCTGCTGGAGCTCTGCAGACCGCCGTTTCAGGCTGCCGCGGGCCAGCGAATGGAGCGCTCCCCCTCCGGCGACCCCCGGCTAGGGCTCGCCCGCTCCACGATGAAAGAGTCCGCGCTGCACCCGCGGCTGAAGCCCCGGGAATGTCTCTGGGAAAGGCCGCACACATCCTTGGTGTTGGGCCACGAGGGAGGCGACATGGAAAAAGTCGCCTCTCCGTGGAGGAGGCGACCAAAGCGGTTTCCCCCTTACTCCCCCACACCACCCCCCCCCACACAAGACACACCAAGAAACATTAAAAACACACATTGAGACACACTAAAAAAAACAAAAAAAGTAGAATAATCTAACACGCTGCTGGCAGGGCAGCCGGCTCGCAATGCCCCCACCGACTGCAGTCACAGTCCAATTAACCTAGAAGCCTGTACAACCTTGGGATGTGGAAGGATGCCAGAACACCTGGAGGAAACCCACACAGTCACAGGCAATGAAAATATTTCCCTTTAGTTCACAGTACTCATTTTCTTTTTTTTTCCTTTACAGGTTTCTTGTAAATTTGAATGCTAGAGACATTCAGAAACATTCAAGTTCAGTGTTGGACAATCAAATCCCCTGAGTTAACAAAAGATCTGTGGCCTCCATCCTTATCACAAAGAGAAATGACCTCAAAACAATGTGAAATCTGCCTGTTTGCAATTCCTTCTAAGTGATGCAAAGTTCTTATCGTGAAAAATAAACAGTATAATGAAATTAGTAACAGAAGACTAAGTTATGCATGTGTACAAAAGAGTACACAAGTGCACACACGCATTTTTGTGAGCGCTCTTAACCAGTCGAATGCTCAGTTTTGAACTGTGTGACAGGAACTAGCCAGCAGATGGTGCATGCCCACCCCGAATGAAACCTCAACTGGGACAAATGTGATCTAATTTAGGTTTATTATTGTCAAGCATTTGAGTCGCAGTAAAAAGCTTTGTTATGCATGTTATCACAACAGACCTGATATACTCTCCCTGAATAAAATCAAGTTAAACGCAGGCAAAATTGACAAAGAAGAAGATACGGAGTGCAGAGGATAGTTCTCACCATTGCCACACATCAGTTCCATGAACAAAGTCCAATGTCCATAATAGGGTAGAGGTGAATCAGACAGTACCCTCGCTTATGGACGGCCTGTTCAGGAAGCCCAATAACAGAGGGGAAGAAGCTGTTCTTGAGTCTGGTGGGGCGCACTTTCAATCTTTTGTTCCTTCTTCTGGATGGGATCAGGGTGAATGATTTGGACAATTCATCTCCAAAACAATTTTTTTAATTGATGAAAATGTCGACTAGTGGATATTATTCAAGTAATCAATTTATCTGCATCAACCCCTTTGCTCTCCTTATTGTACTTGAGTTTAATTTGACTGCATTTATGTAAAGTATTATCTGATTTAATTGGATAGCATTCAAAGTACGTCGGTGTACATGACAATAGTAATCAACCTCACTTCATATTTGCCACAAAACTGCATTCTTCTTACGGAGTGCCCAGTACAACCGTTAGTATCTGAAGCACTTGTCAGGTTGAGTGTTAGCTGAGAGGACAGTGCTGCAGCTGGTGCCAGATCAGGTCTCTAGCTCATGGTGCCAGAGACCTGAGTTCGATCCTGACCTCGGCTGCTGCCTGTGCGGAGTTTGCTCATTTTCCCTGTGACCGTGTGGGTGTGGGAGTTTCCTCTGGGTGCCCTGGTTTCCACCTGTATCCCAAGGATGTGTGGTTAATTGGTCTCTGTAAATTGCCCCTCATAATTAGTGAGCGGATGGGAAAGTGGGACAAAATAGAACTACTGTGAACGACTGGTCAATGGTTGGCGTGGATTCCGTGGGCTGAAGGGCCTGTTTCCATGCTCCAAACTAAACTAAAAATGGACTTCCTTGTGTGAGAAGGGCTCAAGGGTCTATTAACAACATTGAGTGGAGAGAGAGGTGAATGGGGCCAAGGCATGTGTCTCTGATAGTCCAACCCAATCTACTGCAGAACTAAAACACTCGCCAGTTCACGCAACATGTTTGGTAAGGGATGGGCGAAGGGCCTGTCCCACTTGGCGATTTTTTCAGCGACTGCCGGCATCATTGACTGACGTATCAGGGTCGCCGAAAGATTTTGAACATTTCAAAATCCAGTGGCGACAAAAAAATGTTGCGACACTTGAGGAAACACCGCGCGTCAATACAAAGTCACGCTGCATTACGCCGCATTGCCACTATGTCACGCCGCATTATGTCGCATCACGCAACAACTTTTTCGGGGATCTGATATGTCAGTCAATGATGCTGGCAGTCGATGAAAAAATCGCCAAGTGGGACAGGCCCTTGAATGTGCCCGAGCTCGAGCAGTTGCTTGTTCCACAGATGCTGCCTGAACCACTGACATTTTGTAGCATGTCATGTTTTTATTTCATGTTTTTGGCCTCTGCAGTTGTTGATTTTCAGCGTTTTATCAGGAACTTTGAGAGACACATTGCCTTCTGTCCCTCTGCCAACGGTGGTGAGATGTTACACTCACACCACTTTTTAAGCTTATGGTTCCAGAAATCTCCAGTGGACTCCCAACCTCTGGAGTACATAGCAAGCAATAAGTCAAGGCCAAGTAAATAAGTAAGTAAGTTAATAAGTAATAAGTTAATAAGTAAACCCCGGCTCACCCACCTAGACTGGCAGGAGTGGGACGGAGGGCTGGTGAGCAGACCGGCTGCGGGAGGGCGTACACGGACTCGATGGGGGAGTGGCTGACTGAAGGCCCTGTGCACCCTGGGGCTCGGCTGGACAGGGCGTCGTTTCAAGAGGTCAAGCACGTGGACCAGACGCGGCTGAGGACACCATGGCAGAAACGCCGCCAGGACGACAGACCTTCATGTCACGTCAAGATCCCTGCACTTATTTGAAAATAGCACCCAATCTGGTGACGCTGTGTACTGTCTCAGTGTACTACTGCTGTACACTTGTACTGTGTCTAAGATGCATCTAAGTGCTTGTGTACAGTGATACTTGTACTGAACTGTGTACAAAGATGCATCTCACTGTCCCTCGGTACATGTGATGAATAAAGTACCATTGCCCATAAACCAGGTCAGAGGACTGAGTGTAAATTAGCTTGAACATGGATGTACTGGAGATCACATCAGGAGCACTGGATGCAGTAGATGAGGTTAGAGGAGCAGCATGTGAACCTCTGTCTCACCTGGTAGGACTGCTGGTGTCCCTGGATGGAGGTACAGGGACAGGTGTTACACCTCCAGCAGTTTCTGGGGAAGGTACAGTACCTGGGGAAGGAGTGGTTTGGGTGGGAAGGGATGAGTGAACCAAATTGTGGATGGAGTGGTTTCTACAGAAGGTGAGAGTGGGGGGGGGGGATGAAGATGAGAAAATGTGACCTGGTGGGTGGGATCACATTAGAGGTGACAGAAATGTCGGAGGAGAATGATCCTTTTCAACCTGTAGTGCGGGCAAAAATCTAGTTTAGTTTAGTTTAGAGATGCAGCATGGAAACAGGCCCTTCGGCCCACCTATTCTGCACCGACCAACGATCCCCTCACATGAACTATGCTACACACACACTGGGGACAATTTACACTTGTACCAAGCCAATTAACCACAAACCTGCACGTCTTTGGAGTGTGGGAGGAAACCGAAGATCACGAAGAAAACCCACGCAGGTCACGGGGAGAAGGTTCAAACTCTGTACAGACAGCACCCGTGGTCAGGATCGAACCCAGGTCTCTGGTGCTGTGAGGCAGCAACTCTACTGCTGCGCCACCGTGCCGCCTATTAGTTGTGGAAATCAAATCTTATGTTTCTTACGGTCTTGTGAGTAAAGGCTGTAGGCTTTGGCAGAAAATTCATAAAACCAGATTGCCCTGTTTCAACATTCTGACCTGACTAACAACATTCACTGTAATGTTGATGAGATGGTTTAAATGTATGTGATCTGTATAATAAGAAGCAATTCACAGTGCAACGGATCAGTGCCAATCCGGGGCCTGGAGACCAGCTTACCTGTATAGGAAGGATGCTGGTTTAAACCGAAGATAGATACAAAATGCTGGAGTAATTCAGCGGGTCAGGCAGCATCTCTGGAGAGAAGGAATGGGTGACGTTTCAGGTCGAGACCTTACTTCAGAAGGGTCTTGATCCGAAGCGTCACCCATTCCTTCTTTCCAGAGATGCTGCCTGACCCACTGAGTTACTCCAGCTTTTTGTGTCTATCTTCACCTATTTATTACCTGCTGTGCTTTGAGCTGCCCGTCCTCCCTTCTAGCTTTCTCCTGCCTCTCCCCCTTACAGTGTCTGAAGAGGGGTCTTACCCAAAATGTGATCCACTTTCTCTATCCATTTTCTCCTGGGATGCTGTCTGACCTGCTGAATCCAGCACTTTGTAAAGCATTGTTTTTGTAAACCAGCATCTCTAGTTCCTTGTTTCCAGCTTTAGAGGGATATAGTTTAAATGCAAGCAGGTAGCTTCGAACAAAAGGCGCAAAATTGCTGAAGTGATTCGAGTGGCTCATGCAGCACCTCTGAAGAACATGGATAGGTAACATTTCAGGTCAGGGTTTGTGAGTCTGAATAAGGGTCCCAGCCTGAAACATCACTGATCCATGTTCTCCAGAGATGCTGCCTGAGCTGCTGAGTTACTCCAGCACTTTGTGCCCTTTTTTTGTAAACCAGCAACTGCAGTTCCTTGTGCCTACAGGACTCGCTCAGATATGCATCTCACCCGATCTGGGCCAAAGAGGCTGTTTCTGTGCTGTGTAATTTAATGACAACCATTTAAAACCTAAAAGATTTTTCTGATGTTCTGATCACCAAATGAGATTAGGTTTTGGGATTCTGCTCACATTCCCGTGAAGCATCAGAATTCATCACCCCAGCGTGTAGGATGCGGGTTTATACTGAAGATAGGCACAACATTCTGGAATAACTCAGCAGGTCAGGCAGCATCTCTGGAGAGAAGGAATAGGTGACGTTTCGGGTTGAGACCCTTCTTCAGACTGAGAGTCAGGGGGATGGGAATCTAGAGGTGTAAAATGGTTCAGAACAAATCAGAGCCGGCACTGATGACCAAGAAGACATTTGCAGACTTGAGAATGGAAAAAAATCATCCATTGGCAAATGCTGCATGGATTGTGGGAGGGAAACATTTGGTAATTTGTCAGGAGGTAAATGTAAAATTTACCTCCTGACAAATGTAAAATACACCTGGTGGGTGTAGGACAGTGTTAATGGATCCGGTGGAACGTAGGGCCTGTTTCTGCATTGTATCTCTTAACTAAACTAAACTAATTGATGAGGTAAACATCAATTAGGGACTAGGGGAAAATAAATGGTCGGCACGGACTGGAAGGGCCGAGAAGGCCTGTTTCCGTGCTGTAATTGTTATATGGTTATATGTTATATGGTTAAAATGCAGGTGGCGCAGCAGTACAGTTGCTACTTTACATACCAGAGACCCGGATTCAATCCTGACTATAGATACTGCCTGTACGGAGTTTGCATGTTCTCCCTGTGACTGTATGGTTTTCTTCGGGTGCTCCGGTTTCCTCTCAAAAATGTGCAGGTTTGCAGGTTAATTGGCCTCTGTAGATTGTAAATTGTCCCGGGCGTGTAGGATAGTGCAAGTGTACGGGGTGATCGCTGCTCAGGGCGGACTCGGTGTGCCGAAGAGTCTGTTTCCACACTACATCTCTAAAGTCTAACCTCAACTGGGTCAAGCAGCATCCCTGTGGAGGGAATGGACAGACCATGCATTGGACTGAGACCCTTCTTCAGACGGGTGGATTTGGGTGGAGAAAGCTGGAAGAGGTGGGGATGGGGCAAAGACAGGCAAGTGAGAGGTGAAGACAAGTGAGCAGGGATTGGTTGCCAGGATGGTGGGGTAAATGGCAAAGGCTACCGGTGAGAAGGAGACAGAGAAGTGTCAGTTAAGGAAAGAAGGGGAGTGAAGTGAAAAGCCAGAGGGATGGATATGTCTGGAAGGGGCAAGGATGAGGGGAAAGTGAGGTTGGGGGGGGGGGGGGGGATTAAAAGAGAATGAGAGATGAGGATATGGAGGTGTAGGGTGGCTGTGGGGTTTTGTGGATGGTAGGAGAAGTGTGCAAGCATTGGGGAGGGGGCGGGTGGCTGTAGGAACGGCATGTGTGGACGAGGGGTTTAGAGAGGTTTTGCTTGAAGTCAAATCCAATATTCATCCCGCTGGGGGTGTAAGCTATCCAAGCAGAATATGAGGTGCTGTTCCTCCAGTTTGCGCTGGGCCTCAGTCTGGCAATGGAGGAGTGAGAATGTGGGTGGTCTAAACTGAAAAGCTGTCTGTGTCCGGCGGGTTTAAATGCCACTGTGTTTAAATGAAGTGTTCTCTGTTCTCCTTCTCTGTGCTATTGTGTGGACATTAGACTAATCGGATCAAAGTTGGCTGCGTGAAGGCTGTAGGCTTCTTGTTTTCCTGCTGAGACAGCGGAGTTCGTTAGAGAGGAGATTGACAGTGATTGGAGACGGGGGAAGGTGGGGGGGGGGGGGGGGGAGATATAGGATATGTTAAGCTGAGCTTGTTAGATGGCAAAAAAAACTAGGATTTAGCAGCTTATAGGTTGCAGGAAAAATGCAGAATTAAAAGAGTGGGCGCTATAGTGGGCAGCGTTAGAGTTGCTGCCTTACAGCATCAGAGACCCGGGTTCGATCCTGACTACAGTGCCGTCTGTATGGAGTTTTGTACGCTCTGCCCGTGACTGTGTGGGTTTGCTCCAGGAGCTCTTGTCTCCTCCCCCACTCCAAAGACGTACGTCTGTAGGCTAATTGGCTTTGGTAAATATTATAAATTGTCCCTATTGTGTAGGATAGTGCTAGCGTACGGGGATCGCTGGTTGGTGCGGGCTTGATGGGCCGAAGGGCCTGTTTCCGTGCTCTATCTCTAAACTAGACAGAATAAATATTCATTGACTTGAACTCTGGTAATGAATGCATTGGAATCTCAAGCAGATTTTGGCTCAGTGCTGGTTCTCTCGCATGCTGAGTGTGAACTAGCCGGGATCAAAGCGCAAGTAATCTCTGATCTGTTTCCAGCACAGTGCCAAGGGAGAGCAGTATTACTGGGGATTTAGCTTTCAGTTGATCCTTTAAGCAACCGTAAAAACTCTTTTGATGAAGTGTAGGGGTGCCTTCCTGGCCAACATTAATTAATAAAACAATGTATGCTTATTGCCATGATTTACTGTATATGAACAGGCAGTGATGAGCTTCTTTTGAACTCCAACATGTAAATTGACATCACTTCAGAATTTCCAAGTATGTGAAGGTGCTTAAGGCCATAAGATTGAAGGATACAGATTATGTGCAGGCAGATGAGATTAGTTTATTTTGGCATTATGTTCAGCACAATCTTTGTGGGCCGAAGGGCCTGTTATTGTGCTGTACTGTTCTATATTCTGTTAGCAGACCAGGAGCTCCATGCTCCAAAATGGGTGGGCAACCTTACATGATGTAACAACATTGAGAATGAGTACAAGGTTATACATGAGGCACAGTTCTTTGAGAACTCTCTGTCTCGGATTGCAGTACAATTCTTATAAGAGCAAAGTGATATAACTTTCAGAAACCACTGAGCTTATTGGCCTTTAATGAAAGAATGGCCTTTAATGAAAAATCTTTCATTAAAGGTCAATAGGTTCACTGTTAGCGTGTGAAAATAAATAGTGAGAAATAGTTAAATTAGAGAGAGAAGTTACAGGGAGAAGAAACAGGGAGTGAGAGGTGAAGCATTCGAAAAGCATCCCTAACTTTACTTCGGAGTCACGCCTGTCCCCATGCGTGTCACTACGTCTGACGCATGGCGCAACGACGGGCTGGCAGGCGTGTAGCTCCACCAGTGGTAAGTTTAAAAAACCCTCAGGTAAGTTTTAAAAACATAGTTGAGGTCGTTTTTTGCGATCGGTAAATCTTGTTGCAGGAGCAAGTTGGACCATGGGGAAAATGACTAAGGGAAGGTCGAGGCAGGCTGCAGGAGAGCAGCTATAGAAGACCGCGGGAGTGCGGGTAGCGGGCGGCCGTCCATCTCGCCTTCAGAATCACTGGCGGCACGGCCAGTGGCATCCGACTTGGTGCCGGTTGAAAGCACCGTGGCCACTCCGGTGGGATGGAAAGCTACTAAAAAGACGGTAAGGCCCATTGACTCGGATGAGTCGGGCTAGGAGGGTTCCCCTCCCACAATGGATAGCGTCTTCAGACGTTTGTCCAGGATTGAGCTCCTGATGGAGAGGATGCTCCATCATGATATGCTCCAGCAAGAGGAGCTATATAGCCGCGAGTCTCCTCGGGAGCCCTTGGCAGCAGCACCTGTTTCAGGGCTGCATAATGTCTCCCTCTCGGAGGAGAAGAGCATACGGGGTCAATATTGTTCTGACTCCGAGGTTGGAGGTATAGCCGGTGGGTATACCTCAAGGCAAGAAGGCCGCGAACCAGGGGTGCCAAGTATAGCTAAATTTCCTATACTGACCAGAACTGGGGAACCGCTGGATGAGGACCTAGCCATGATTATAAATTACATGGCCTCACACCAGCTGCAAGATCTCACAATGGAAGAAACTTCCAAAAAATATGAGACCCCGCCAATTGTGCCTCGATCAAAGTGCCGACTGTGAACCACGCTATCTGGGGTCACATGGGTGTAGGTATCAGAGCCGAGGAAGTGAGGCTCCAGAAGATACTGCAGCTGCTCGCTTCAGGCATTACAGCTTTCGCTAGGTCGGTCGATGGGGGGCCCCTGTCTGAGGTGCAGCAAGATGCTCTGGCCCTAATGTGCAATGCACATTTTAAAATAAACTGTCTCAGAAAGAGTGCTATCCGTCCTACTTTGAATCCCAAGTTTGCGGCACTGTGCAAATATAGCAATGTGCAACCGCCAAATCTACTGTTCAGTGATGACCTATCAAAATGGGTCAGAGAATTGGACGATGAGGCGAAAACGGTCGGCCCATTAAAAGCCCAACCGACTAGCAAGATTCCACTTTAGCAGCAGCACACCTATAAGCGGTTCGCTGAAGCTGGTTCCGGCTAAGGGCCAAGCCAGTCCTAGCCACTCCAACATTCTTCCCCTCCAGAACTCAAGGACAGAAGTTTCCACTGACAACCATGGAGGTAGGTGGATCTGGGTCATTTCAGAACATGTCATGTATGGATCAGTTCCAAGTTGGTGGGAGATTACACTTGTTTTTCCATGAATGGTGTTGGATAACATCAGATTCATTTATACTGCACAGTATACTAGGGTTCTGAATAGAATTCCTTTTCAAATTGTGTCCACCTACACAGCATACACCAAGCCGGACATTGTTTTTTTCAAAACAAGAGTCTTTAGATGTACAAGCTGAAATTGAAACGTTATCTAAAAAAGGGGTAATTGAGAAGTCGTTTCATCAATCTCACCAATTTGTGTCTAATATATTTCTTAGAAAAAGAAGGATGGTGGGTGTCAAATCATTCTTGATCTAATTTGACTTAACTCCTATGTGCAGTATAAACATTTCAAAATGGAAACTTTTGTTACTGCTAATCAACTGGTTTCCAAAGGATGTTATATGGCATGCATAGATCTTAAAGATGCATACTATTCAGTACCCATTCATTACAATCACCGGAGATATTTGAAGTTTTGCTGGATGAGGCAACTATGGCAGTTCAAAGCATTGCCTAATGGGTTAACTTCGGCTCCTATATTATTTACAAAGCTGTTAAAAACGGTGTTGGGCCGACTCTGGGCTCAGAACCATGTTGTAATGGCCTATTTGGATGATGTCTTAATCATAGGCAAGACTCCGAAATCAGCTGAATTATCTGTTTCAGCTACCAAACTCATGTTTAAGAGGTTTCTCATGCATCCAGTTAAATCCAAATTGATACCATCTAGAGTCATTGATTATTTGGGATTCACCATTAATTCAACTAACATGTCAGTGACTCTGCCTAGAGGCAAGAGATCAGAGTTAATAGAAGCTTGTAACAATCTCGTTGATGAGCAACATTCTTCTATTCGGCAGGTGGCTAGTATAATTGGCAAATTAGTGGCTGCTTTTCCAGCTGCACAGTTTGGGCCTTTACATTATAAAAAATTACAACATGCAAAGGAGCAGGCACTCAAATGACATGCAGGTCATTTCAATAAACCCATGCGGTTACCAGCTGAAACAATTGCTGAGTTACAGTGGTGGATAGCGAATATTTGGCATTGCTCCAGTAAGATTCTGATTGATAAACCTTCATCTATTTTACAAACTGATGTTAGTGCTCTAGGATGGGGAGCTACTGATACCATCTCTAGCTGCGGCAGCAGATGGAATATGCATGAGGCATTAATTCTTCAATCACATGGTATTAACTATTTAGAGTTCTTGGGAGCACTATGGCTTAAAGGCGTATTGTACTAGTATGCATGACTTGCATGTTCAGCTTCAGATTGACAACACTACAGCAGTAGCATATGTTAATCACATGGGTGGAATCAAGTCGGTATCATGTGATAAATCGGCTAACCTTATTTGGCACTGGTGTATTAAAAGAAACATCTGGATTTCAGCTATCTACTTACCAGGTAGATTTAACATGGTGGCGGACACCAGGTCATGATAATTCAATGACAACACAGAATTGATGTTGAATCATGAAATACTTAATGAGATTGTCGCTCAGTATGGCGTACCAGATATTGATTTATTTATATCCAGACTAAATCACCAGCTACCAAAGTATGTTTCATGGGAACCAGACCCAGGGGGAGTAACGGTGGATGCATTCTACACTGGGGTGGAATGTTTTTGTATGCATTTCCCCCATTTTGCCTCATCAGTCGGTGCTTGCTTAAGATCGAGCAGGACTCCGCCTCAGGCATTTTGGTAGTTCCCGAATGGCCTACACAGCCATGGTTCCCACTCGTTCTGAGACTAATAACACAGCCTTTTATGGCTGTCCCCAAATGTAGTAACCTGCTGGTTCACCCTGTGACTGGGGAGAACCATCCACTACATGTTCGTATTAATCTATTGATTTGCAGATTCTGAGGAGGCCGTTCCTGGAGCTCAGACTATCAGGTCATACGGTGGATGTGATTACTGTGGCCTGGAGGGATAGTACTAAAAAACAATACATCTCATATCAAGAAATGGGAGGTGTTCTGCTTGCAGTCGAACATATCATATCACATGGCAAGCGTACCTGATGCATTGGAATTTCTTTCCACACTATATTTTGATAAGCGACTGAGCTATAGTGCCATCAACAGTGCCAGGAGTGCCTTATCATCCTACCTGTGCCAGGGATCGGGACAACACTCTGTTGGGTCTCACCCTTTAATATCCTGGTTCATGAAAGGTATTTTTAACTGTAATCCCCCAGGCCCAGGTACACGGAGATCTGGGATGTGAGCGTGATTCTCACGCTGCTTCACCAATGGGCTCCAGCAACATCCCTGTGTTTGCCCAGACTCACTCTTAAAGTGGTCATGCTCATGGCGCTGGTTTCAGCGCAATGTGTCCAGACGTTGCAGAAGCTGCGACTGGACAGGATGGTTTCATCTATAAATAACATAACATTTTATGTTTATGATTTACTTAAGCAGAGCAGGCCAGGGACGTCAGGGCTTAAACATTTTTATGGCATACCCCATAGACCTTCACCTATGTGTAGTTACGCACTTGCAGCAGTATATCAAGGTCACCAAGAGCCTTTGAGGCTCTGAATTAACGATATTCATCAGTCACAAAAAGCCTCATAACAAGGTGTCGGTACAGACCATTTCAAGATGGCAGAAACAGGTTCTGGCTTATGCCGGAGTGGACACTGACGTTTTTAAATCTCACTCCATGAGGGCGGCATCAACATCAGCAGCGAGGGCACGGGACGTCCCTCTCGACCAAATCCTTGCAGCCGCAGGATGGTCCAATGAACTGACATTTCGAAGGTCCTATAATAAACCTCTTGCCACACCGGGGTTATTTGCCCACTCCATTTTAAATTCTGTTTTATAGCTTCCCCCTGGGAGAGAGGGGTCGCTATTGTTTTCTTTTTAGCTAATTAAAGCATCAACATGTATAAGTCTGTATCATGTTTGAATGCATTATTTATTATTACTCATCCTGTGTCAACTGAAGCATGGACTCATATCCACGGCATGAAATCACAGAGCTTTGAAATCTTCACGGAATCACTCACGTAACACTGAAGTAAAATAGTGACATTAAACGAGAACTTACCAGTTTGAAGTTTGATCTTTATTTTATGAGGAGTTACGATGAGTGATTACGTGCCCTCCGCTCAAAACCCTCGTATCATAAAGGTCATCCTGTAGTTCTAGTGTTCTCTAACCTTACTATGTCACTTCGACTATGGCTATCTATGATTTCACACCGCTGCTTTGTAGATTGACGCGCATGCGGACTGGCGGGCTTCTTCCCGTAATAGCTCATCGTAACTCCTCATAAAATAAAGATCAAACTTGAAACTGGTAAGTTCTCGTTTAATCTTACTATTCTATTTGGTTCATTGTTGGGCTTAAAGTCCCAGTTGGCTTGAGTGAGTAAATCCAACTTGTTTTAGTTCATCTGTGAGTCTAATTGACCGCTGTCGAAGGTTTGCTTCAGCTTGTCGCAATAAGCATCTGTACACTCACAAACACTTCCCCCTCTTTTAAAGCCCCGAGGAACAGTTCATTATAGTGGAGTGTTTCAGGATCAATGCCAGTTTAGTTTAGTTTAGCTTTGAGGCACAGCGTGGAAACAGGCCATCCGGCCCAGCGAGTACACACTGACCAGTGATACCTGCACTTTAACACCACCCTACACACACTACGAACATTTTTTTTTACATTCACACAAAGCCAATTAACCCACAAGCCTGTACGTCTTTGGAGTGTGGGAGGAAACCGAAGATCTCGGAGAAAACCCACGCAGGTCACGGGGAGAACGTACAAACTCCGTACAGACAGCACCCGTAGTCAGGATGGAACCCGGGTCTCTGGCGCTGTCTACTGCCATGTCGTCCTGACTCATCAGGAACAGCACTGGAACAGCCTCGGATAATCTCGCTCCATAATTTTTAATTTTTCCTTTCATCCACTGGGGAAAAATCCAGTTTCTTTACAATGGTCTAATTTTATTGCATTACCAAGTGATGGGCAGCACAAATGCGCAGCGGTAGAGTTGCTACCTTACAGTGCTTACAGCGCCGGAGACCCAGGTTCGATCCCAACTACGGGTGCTGTCTGTACGTAGTTTAAATGTTCTCCCCGTGACCTGCGTTTTCTCCAGGATCTTCGGTTTTCTCTCACACTCCAAAGACGTACAGGTGTGTAGGTTAATTGGCTTGGTGCATGTGTAAATTTGTCCCTAGTGTGTGTCAGATAATGTTAATGTGAGGGGCTCGCTGGTCGGAGCGGACTCAGTGTGCCGATGGGCCTATTTCTGCACTGTATCTTTGAACTAAACTATACTAAACTGGATAAAGGTGATTTACTAGACGATTCATGGAAAAGGTCCAATGCTTCTCTTCACAGCCCTGTAGCTAAGTCACTTAGTCTTCTCATATACAATAGAATTAATCTCAATCTTCTTCAAATATTTGATTTCAGCAGAACATTATTCCACCAGGAATATGCAAAGTGCTTCACCAATTCAAAATTACTAACAGTAGGATATTCTGCAGTGAAATATTTAGCAACTTTGCAGGGCGTCACAATTAGCACCAACACCTCACAAATAGTCCCTTAATTAATAAACATATTGCAATGTTTCCAGTCCTGCTGAAAGTGATTTAACACAATTAGCTCATTATAATAAACTTTCTTGAGTTTTATTTTAATTACTTTAAACTTTCATCTTGGTGATTTTGCATAAACGCATGTTTCAACAATCAGTTTCCCAAGGAAACATAACTAATCCCAGGGTACAGCTAAATAACTTTGCATCTTCTTGAGCAAAACTCTTTAATAAAGTCTAACTCCTGACGGAATAAGTCTGTCATTCAGAAAGATTTAGAAAATGACTCAATTATAAGAACAAAAATTATCTTGTTGTTCCACTGTAAGCTTCCCACATCCTGTGGGATTCTGCTCAGGTTTGGTGTTTCACAACAACAAAATGAAATGAGGGCTGATTTAATTGCTAGGAATTACGTTAATGAAAGCCTTTTACCTGGTTATTGGACTGATGAGATAGATAACCATAGATGTGTAGGAAGGAACTGCAGGTGCTGGTTTAAACCGAAGACAGACACAAAACACCGTAGTAACTCAGTGGGACAGTCAACATCTCTGGAGAGAAGGAATGGGTGATGTTTCAGGTCGTGACCCTTCTTCAGACATAGATGTTATCCTGAACCCATTAGAAAACTGGGAAGATAGTGTTTTCATTTGTTTTATTGTGCAAAACCTCCACGAAGTTGCCTTTATAACTTTATAACTAAGGAAGCAAAATAATCTTATGACATCCTATCCATACTTAAATAGAGAGTCTGAAGAAGGGTCTCGACCCGAAACGTCGCCTATCTCCTTCGCTCCTTAGATGCTGCTGCACCCGCTGAGTTTCTCCAGCTTTTTGTGTACCCTCGATTCTCCAGCATCTGCAGTTCCTTCTTTAAAACATAGAGAGTCCTTTAGTTTAGTTTAGTTTAGTTTTAGTTTAGTTCAGAAATACATCGTGGATCAAGGCCCATTTGTTCACCAAGTCCCTATGACCATTGATCACCCGTACACTAATTCTATCCGACATAATAGGGACAATTTACAGAAGCCAATCAACCCATGAACCTACACATCTTTGGATTGTGGGAGGAAACCGGAGCACCCATAGAAAACCCACGTGGTCAGTAAGAGAATGTACCAACTCCGTACTGACAGCACCTGTAGTCAGAATCGAACCTGGGTCACTCCTACTGCTACGTCACTGCGCCACACCCAAAGCATTCAGACACTCGTTTTATCTGGCATAGAATACAGAAAACAACACACCTTTGTCTGTGCCGAATATGATGCCATATCAAATATAATTACTACCCGCTCATGATCCATATCCTTCCATTCCAAGCTTATCCACCTGTCCATCTAGAAGCCTCATAAATGCCACTCTCATATCTACTTCCACCACCACACCTGGCAGTGCACTCCAGTGCAGTCCATCAACCACTCACTGTGGTCCCACACATTTCCTTTCAACTTTCTCCCTCTCTCATTAAAGGTTTACCCTCCAGTGTTTGACATTTCCACCCTGTGAATATGATTCTGACCGTCTTCCCTATCTGTGCCTCTGATAATTTTGTAAACTTCTGTCTTCAGCCTCTGATGCATCAGGAAATACAATCCAATTTTGTAAAACCTCTCCTTTAGCTAATATACCTGTAAAATCCAGGTGGCATTCTGGTAACCCTCTTCTGCACCCTCTCCAAAGCCTCTATATCTTTCCTGTAATGGGGTGACCAGAACTGCACACAATACTAGAAATAAGATGTAAATCAAGTTTTATAAAGTTGTAACATGACTTCCTGCATTTTATACTCAATGCCCCTACTGATGAAGGCAAGTATACCATATGCCTTCTTTATCACTTCATCAATTGTGTTGCCAGTTTCAGGAAGCTACAGACTTGGACCGCAAGACCCCTCAAAACATCAATGCTGTTAATGGTCCAGCCATTATCTCTAGTTTAGTTTAGCTTAGACAGCGCGGAAACAGATACAGCGTGAACTTCGGCCCACCAAGTTCGCGCCAACCAGCAATCCCCACACATTAATACTATTCTACACACACTAGAGACAATTTACAATGTTACCAAGTCAATTATCCTACAAACCTGTGCATCATAGGAGTGTGGGAGGAAACTGGAGCTCCCAAGGAAATCCCATGCAGGTCACGAGGAGAACGTACAAATGTACAAACATACAAGCTCCGTACAGACAGCCGCCAATCTATACACTTTCCCATTACATTTAACCTCCCAGGATGTAACACCAACTCATTTTCCTAGATTAAACACCATGTGCCATTTCTCTGTCCACATCTGTAAATGATTTATATCCTATTCTCTCCTTTGAGTCAGATGTCGGCTAGGTGCTGGGTCGCTACTTTGACAGCCATCTTTACCACCCACAATTTTTGTGTTGATTGAAAACTTATCAACCAATCCTACAACTTTGTAGTTTATGTCATTTATATTTCTAGCACAAACAACAGAGGTCCCAGTAATGAACCCTGTGGAACGCCACTGGTCAGGGACCTGCAGACAGAATGACATACTTTCACCACTTCCCTTCGTCTGAGGATTCCAGCCATCTTAATTTTCCGGATCAGCCTGCAAGGAGGGACCTTGTCAAATGCTTTACTAATGTCCATGTCGGCCACATCCAGTGATCTACCCTGATCAATCAACTTTGATACCTCCTCAAAAAAATCATACGGATCAGCCACTGCCAAAGCCTGTCGCAAATTAATTAATTACCAAATGTGAGTAAATCCCACCCTTTAGAAGCCTCTAAATGCAAATTGGAGGAACAGCATCTCATATTCCGCTTGGGCAGATTACAGCCCAGTAGCATGAGTATTGATTTCTCTAATTTCAGGTAGCCCCGGCATTTCCTCTCTCGCCATCCCTCCCCACCCAAGTTGCACCAGCATCTCGTTTTCACCCAACAAACAGCTAACAATGGCCTGTTTCCTTTAATATCGTTACATTTTTGCATATCTTTCATTCATTTATCTCTCCACATCATCATCTATATCTCTTGTTTCCTATTCCCCTGACCAGACTGAAGAAGGGTCTCGACTCAAAACATCACCCATTTCTTCTCTCCAGAGATGCTGCCTGTCCCGCTGAGTTACTCCAGCATTTTGTGTCTATCGTCGGTTTAAACCAGCATCTGCAGTTCCTTCCAACCAATTACTTCCTTTTACTTCTCTCAATAGCCTGTCGTAGATCCCATCAGGTCCTGGGGTTTGAATCCACCCTAATGCCTTTCAGGATACCCAATGTCGTCTCCTCCCTTATCTCAAAATGCACTCGCATATTAATATTTCTCCCATTGATTACTTTGCCCTCCCTGCCCTTCTTGGTGAATCCACATGCAACATGTTTGTTTAGTAGGGTTACACAAAAAGCTGGAGAAACTCAGCGGGTGCAGCAGCATCTAAGGAGCGAAGGAGATAGGCGACATTTCGGGTCAAGACCCTTCTTAGCATCTGCAGTTCCTTCTTTAACAACATGTTTGTTTAGTATCTTGCTGACATCATCTGATTCCAAGCATAAATTCCCTCCTTTATCCTCGAGTGGTCCGACCTTCTCCCTAGTTACCCTCATGTTTTTAAACTACATATAAAATACCTTGGGATTCTAGTTAACAGACTTGCCAGTGACATTTCATGATCCCTTTTACTCTTATAAATTCCTGCTTGGATTCTTTCTTGTTTTCATTATATTTTCCAACGGCCCGTCCGATTTCATTTCCTCCTAAATGTTACATATGCTTTCTTTTTCTTCTTGACTAAATTTATAACCTCTCTCATCTTCCATGGTTCCCAGACTGTAACTATGTTTTTTTCTCTCGGTAATTGCTGCTGCCTTGCAGTGTGAGCAACATTTTATAGCTCGATTCCGGCATCTACAGCTTTTTGGATCTTTTTCTACCCGTTTAGTTTAGTTTCTTATTGTCACGTGTACCGGGTACAATGAAAAGCTTTTTGCAGCAGGCTGGGGCTAGTGCAGCATTTAAGAAGCAATTAGACAGGTACATGGATAGGACAGATTTAGAGGGATATGGGCCAAATGCTGGCAAATGGACTAGTGTTGATGGGTCATGTTGGTTGGTGTGGGCAAGTTGGGCTGTCGGTGTGGGCAGGTTGGGCTGAAGGGCCTGTTTCCACACTGTAGGGAATAATCCACTATAATTCTAAGACATCCCCTGAGAGTCCATAATTTTCCATCAGGTTTGCATTGTGGTTGTTAAGTGTTAGCATGTCATAGTTTGAAAGTGGTCCTGTAATTACACGCCAGTGTCTGTGCTCTTGAGGATGTGTGCCAGTGATTGCAGATGGCTTTTAGCTATGTGTCAGTGTTTATCGGTTGTCTCTAAGTGGTGTGTCACCCTTTGCAAAAGATCCTCAGGATATAAAATCATGAGGTGAATCGATGAGGTAAATGTCAGAGGAAGGGAATAAAGAATGAAAGGAGGGTCTCGACCCGAAACGTCGCCTATCTCCTTCGCTCCTTAGATGCTGCTGCACCCGCTGAGTTTCTCCAGCTTTTTGTGTAACCCTCGATTCTCCAGCATCTGCAGTTCCTTCTTTAACAAAGAATGAGAGTTGATAGGTAATGAGACGGGACAGATTTTGTACAGTTTAGTTTAGAGATACTGCACGGAAACAGGCCTCTCGGCCCACAGAGTCCACACCGACCAGCGATCCACATACACTAACACTATCCTACACACAATTTCCAATTAGTCTACAAACCTGTACGTCTTTGGAATGTTGGTGGAAACTGGAGCTCCCAAAGCAAACCCATGTGGTCACATGGTAAACGTGCAAACTCCATACAGACAGGACCTGTAGTCAGGATCGAACGCGGGACTCTGGTGCTGAAGGAGCTGTTTCCATGTGTATGACTCAATGATTTTATCTGTGAGGGACTAGGAACGATAATGTTTTGGGTCAAAACCCGGCACAGACACACAGTCTTATTTCAGGGTTTCGACCAAAGATGGCAACAATTATTTCCATCCTTCCCCACACCTCACCCCCCCACAGATGTTGCTCAATCAGTTGAGTTCCTCCAGCGGTTCGCTTGTTGCCCCAGATTTCAGCATCTTCAATCTCCTGGGCCTCTGTCCTCAAGATCTGGTTCACATTGTGATGAGAGTAAGTACCAAGGTTCACAAGTGGCCATGAAGCAGTGTGCATTTTCCAAGTTGATCTTAAAGGGCCTGTCCCACCAGCATGCCTCTCCATGCGGTGAGCGCGACCAAACTGGCAGCGGGGGCCGCGCGGAGGTCGGGTGATCCCCGTACAGGGCCGGTCCCCCAGCATGCGCCTGCATGCGGCAAGCGCGACCAAACCGGCAGCGGGGGCCACGCAGAGGTCGGGTGAGTGGCGCGACGTGGCGCGAAGTTGGAGCAATTCCGCGGTAAGTTTGCAAGGGCAGAGAGGGACACACACAGAGGGACACAGAGGCAAACAGAGAGGGGCACGGATGCAAACAGAGAGAGGGTCACTGTTGCACACACAGAGAGGGTCACAGAGGCACATATAGAGAGGGTCACGGAGGCACGACGTCAAGGCGGTGCATAATGCGTCGCGGCGGCTGCGGGCCGACAGGCCGTTGCCGCGCGGAATTTTTGAACACGGTTAGTTTTTCGGAGCCTAGCGCGATGTCGGGACCAACCCCGCACAACTCCATACGGCTCCGGCGATCGAAATGGGACCGGCCCCGCGAGGCCGGACGGCTCAAGCGACCACGTTAGGTCGCGCTCACCGCATGGAGTCGCATGTTGGTGGGACAGGCCCTTTAGTCATTGTTTTCAGAGTTTGCCCATTGTACAGGCATGTGTTGTGTGTTTCAACATTCTAGTGGATTGTCTTCACAGATTTAGGTGGGGGAACCATTTAATGCAATGTCGGGGATATTTCACACAAATTCTTTAATATTTTACCAAGGTCTCCGCACATGGTTAAGAGGTTGAACCAGGTCAGATTATGAGCTCACTGGGATGTATTTCCAATGCCAAAAATATTATTCATGAACCATTCTTAATGTGGAAAATATATCAAGGCATATCTTCGAGATCTAATCGCGTTAATTCACTTGACATAATATGAAGAAATAGTGAAGAAAGTTGTATTGACCAAGGGCACCTGAGCCACACAACACCTTGGTTCTAATGATGAAGTCGTCCATGGTAGGATTGGGCGTCAAGGTGTGCCAGAGCACTGACAATGCAGGCACTTGTCAGACAATGGAGAAAGATCACAAAGTGCTGGAGTAACTCAGCGGGTCGGGCAACATCTCTGGAGAATATTTTGGGTCCGGGTCCTTCTTCAGATTGATTGAGGGGGAGGGGGGAGATACCTAGACGATCAGACAATAGGAAACTTGTGCAAAAACAGAACAAAACCAATTCAGGTAATTATGGCCGCATTACCGGCGGATGATCACGATGATGATTCATCACCATCTTCTCAAGGACACTTTGCAGGAAGAACTTCCTGGCGATCCCAATGTGTGGAAATGAACAAAAGAAATGTGTGCTAAGCCCAGGAAGGAGATAAAATCCTTCTCTAAACCGTTTCAAAATACTCTGCCTTGAATCTATCAATGTTCAATTCCTTCCCTTGCCTCATAAACCTCCTCACTGACACAGATGTGTGTTCCTCTGCGGTAGCTTTAGACTTTAGAGATTTAGAATGGAAACGGGCACCGACCAGTGATCACCCCGTACACTAACACTATCCTACGCACTAGGGACACTTTACAATTTTACTGATACCAATGAACCTACAAACCCGCAGGTCTTTGGAGTGTGGGAGCAAACCGGATTTCCCGGAGAAATCCCACGCGGTCGCAGGGAGAACGTGCGAACTCCGATCAGACAGCACCCATAGTCAGGATCGAATCCGGGTGTCTGGCGCTTTAAGGTGGCGACTCTACCACTGCGTCACCGTATAGTATAGTCACCTTTCTTCACCACCTCAGTCAAGATGCAGCTCAGAGGTCAATGTCCGAACATGTGGTCTTGCCTCCTAATTTCTCCCACTTTGATAGTGTCAAATATTGGCTGATGAAGGTCAGGTGATACTTCACTTTGTTTATTATACTAGATAAAACCACCTGCTTGCTGAATAAGAGACGATATTTGCCTTTCACCCCAGAAATAATTATACAGATTTTAATGAGATGCCTATTTCAAATAGATTTATACTGTTATAAATAGAACAATGAATATTGTGTCACTGAAATTTATTTCCCAGGAAGGGTTATTTGTTTCTCAATCCCTCGAGGTTTCTAGTTCATATTTAAAGTTGTACAACAGGCTTCCCATATATTTATTTTTATTATCTATTATACTCTACAGAAGTCTCAAATGCGTTAGGATATAATGATGGTATCACAGCAGTCAGAGCAAAATATCTACAGCAAGGATCTAAGAATTAAAAAAGTGAAGGTTTGCATGTCTTAGATATATCATCTTTTATAGGTTGCAAACTGAGTTCCAGATAGAGGCACGTGGTACCCTGATTCAAGTTTAGTTTAGTTAAGTTTAGATTAGTTTAGAGATACAGCACAGAAACAGGCCCTTCAGCCCACCGAGTCCGCACTGACCAGCGATCCCCGCACATTAACACTATCCTACACACATGAGGGACAATTTACATTTATACCAAGCCAATTAACCTTCAAACCAGTACGTATGTGAAGTGTGGGAGGAAACCCAACATCTCGGAGAAAACCCGCATAGGTCATGGAGAGAATGTACAAAGTCCGTACAGACAGCACCTGTAGTTGGGATCGAACCCGGGTGTCTGGTGCTACAAGGTCTGTAAGGCAGCAACTCGACCTATTATCATAACCCTTACCTTTTTTTATTTTTTACAATACAAGACGGTTTTATTTGTCACATTGCGCATGAAGTGCAAGTGAAATGAATTTCACTACCTGATACTGAAAGAAAGGTGGCATTGAACATGGTGGTCACATCGGGATGCATCACAGCTTGGTTTGAAAACAGCTCCATCCGAGACCGCAAGAAACCGCAGAGAATTGTGGACGCAGCCCAGACCATCACACAAACCACCTCCCTTCTGTTGACTCCATTTACACCTCACGCTGCCTCGGCAAGGCCAGCAGCATCATCAAGGATGAGTGGCACCCTGGCCACTCCCTCTTCCCCCCTCTCCCATGGGGGAAAAGTTATAAAAGTGTGAATACGCACACCGCCAGATTCAGGGACAGTTTCTTCCCAGCTGTTAACAGGCAACTGAACAGTCCACCAACAACTAGAGAGCGGTCCTGAACTATTATCCACCTCATTGGAGTTTCTCGGACTGTCTTTGATCTGACTTTATTGGCTTTATCTTGCACTAAATATTGTTCACTTTATTCCCTTCAATGTGTATCTATCTGTACACTGCGGATGGCTCGATTGTAATAATCTATTATCTTTCTGCTGACAGATTAGCAAGCAACAAAATCTTTTCAATGTACCTAGGTACACGTAACAGTAAGCTAAAGCCGTTGCAGTGGGAGCAACCAATAGCCATTTTAAACACAGCACGCTGCCTCTTGCTTGTAAGTAGTTTTAAAATCAGTCCTGATAGAACTTTAAAAATATGTACATGTATAAATCTCAACAGGTGTAAATGCTCGTGAAAGAGTTATTTATTCTGCCTTTGACACTCTATCGCAAGTGGATAATTTTTCAGTCGCTCTAGACAATAATAGGGCCAGCTTCTTGGAACTGTGAATAGATTAAAGTCGGAATGTCTTTATGCTCATTATTCTTAATATTGACTGATTTGTACCTGCTTCTGTTGACACTTCCAGGTCAATGGTGCTTCCTAGTAGTTCATGCTATTATATATGATAATAGCATGAACTCAGTACTCCCACAAAACAGTCTCTAATTGGTTATTTTCTGATCATAACTGCCAGTGGGACATTTGCTAGGACTCACCTAGGACAGGGCAAAATGGACTGGGGTTGATGGCAAGTAGATATGTAGGAAGGAACTGCAGATGCTGATTTATACCGAAGATAGACACAAAAGACTGGAGTAACTCAGCAGGACATTCGCGGGTCAGTTACTCCAGCTTTTGTGTCTATCTTCAGTTTAAGCCAACATCTGCAGTTCCTTCCTACACATTCATTCTGTTCTGCTGGGAAATCTTCTCAAGGTATGCCTAATTTGAGGAAGTTTTCCTCCTCTCTCCGACGAGAGTTCTGCAACGTTTTCCCTTTCTCCTGACTCTCAGTCTGAAGAAGGATCTCGACCCGAAACGTCTCCTGTTCCTTCTCTCCAGGGATGCTGTCCGACCCACTGAGTTAAGGGCCTGTCCCACGGGCGACATTTTAGGCGACAGCCTAAAAAGAGGTTTTCGCATCGTTGTCGGGTCAGGTCGTGACATGCGGTTACGAGCGGTGTCTCCCTGCCGCCGCACGATTTTGGAATGTACAAAATCCTCATGCGACATCTGCGTGTCTTATCGTGCCCTTTCGCACGATGATGTACTGGTGACGTGTGGGTGACGCATGGTGAGGCACATTCATTGCTTATGCCAATTTATTTTGCGTCACCGTGCATCACCACGTGTCACCGGTACGTCGCCGTGCGTCATGATGCGTCGCCGCACGCCCCCTTTTATAGGGAAGCTGGTTAATCAAATTAAGTCACGCGCCCCAGATGACGCAACTTGTCGTATCGTGTCGCGGGTGGATGTACATTGATGCCGCTTGACGGCTGTTTCGTCACGGGCGCTGTCCTATGCTGCCGTATGCTGTCGCGTGCTGTCCTATGGTGATGCACGGTAACATGCGCCCTGTCCCATGATGACGCATGGTAATTGGTAACGCATGGGGATGCGGAGTGACATACCTTGACGCAGCTGTGTCACTTCCTGTCGTACTACTTGACGGTTTTCAGGCGACATTGGGCGTCACTGACGGCCGTCATCGCCCATAAAATCGCAAAGTGGGACAGGCCCTTTACTCCAGTTTTTTGTGTCTATCTGCGGGACATTTGCAGGACTAGTTGGCAGGGAGATTCACTTTGAGATGTCAGCTCCTGATCATTCAAAGTTAACACCTAGCTCTGCGAATGTTCAGGCACAGACTTCAACAAAACTCCAAACCTTTACTATCTTCCAAAGGCTGCAACCAAATCTTTTTAAAATCCTGTTCGAACAAAGTAACCATTTATCTTGTGTTCATTTGCATGCTATTGTCTAGAAAATGGGTCGCAGCTTTTTTTGTGTGTAGAAACATTCCTTTGCTTAGCACTGACATCAAATACAAAAAATACAGAGATTGGATGAAGACATTTGAAACAGATTTAGTGGAGCACACACACACAGTAACAGGCAGCAGAATAGTTTCTTCATCAGACCATGTGCAACGTTTCACACTTCATGTTTCTTATTGAGAGACAGCAGCAGAAGCTTTGCTGCACATCAATCACAGAAATGCTTCTGCCCCACTGACCCATCAGCTGCAACACACACACATGCACAAACGCACACGCACACACATGCACACACACGCACACGCGCACACACGCACAAACACACACACACATGCACACACACACGCACACGCACACACACGCGCACACACACACACACACGAGTGCACACACACACATGCACGCGCACACACACATATGCACACACACACCCACATGTACACCCACATGCACACACATACACACACACATGCACACACATGCACACACATGCACACACACACACACACAGACATATGCATGCGCAGGGCCCACAACATATACAACACACTAACAATGTTTCTATGCAATTATTTCATTCCATTTTTCATCATCAAAAGTAGGAAGATATTACAATGCTGTTGCTTAATTGCTATGCAGGTGTTTCTGTTGTGGTAGTTCTGTTGTGCACAGTAGTCTGGAGACACAAAAGACTGCAGAGGCTGGAAACTGGAGCAAAACATAAACATATGCGGGACAATACCCAAAACACCGGATAACTCAGCAGATCAGACAACATTTCTGGACGACATGAATGGGTGACGTTTCTTTCTTCAGATAAAATAAAGTCCTGACCTGAACCGTCACTTATACATGGTTTCCAGAGATGCTGAGTTACTCCAGCACTTTGTATCTTTTTTTTATAATCCAGTATTTGCAGTTCCTTGTGTCTCTATGAATTGATGTGGTCCTGATGTAGATCATGACCCAAAACGTCGACCATCTCTTTGCCTCCATAAATGTCGCTCCACCTGCTGTCTTCTTCCAGCAGTTTATTTTATTCTCATTCAGTTATCTTCTGCTTTCTCTCTTCTCAAGGCAGCAGGTAAAGCCGCCTCATTTCACCTCCTCAGATCACCATCACCTACAGGTAGAACAGGTGGAGGAGAAGAGCTCATGAAGAAGAGGGGACCATGATCTCAGGTGCTAGTGATGTCCTTCAGCTCCACTGATTTTACAACCACCGATTTTATGCCAACTGGTGATCCGGCCCACCCATTTAATCCAGACAAAACCCCTCCCTGGATGTCCCCCTGAAAAGGGGCTGTCCCACTGTGGCGACCTAATCCTCGAGTTAAGAAGAGCGTCTTCGATCTTTAAGCTCAAGGGCATTTGCCTGGAAAACCTCAAGCTGGATCGACCGTCAACATCAACGCACACACACACACACACACACACACACGCACGCACGCGCACACACACGCACGCACACACACACACACACATGCGCGCGCACAGACGCACACACACACACGCGCGCATACACACACACACACACATCGCAAAGGCGGGGGCCAGGGAAAGTGGGGGAGAGCTGTCAGAAATCCACACCTGTGATGAAGAGGAAGGAAAGACGGCTGCCACAGTGTACGATAAGTCCTGTCCCACTTACGCGACCTTGACTCGCCAATTACACAACCTTGTGGTCGCTTGAGGCGTACGGGCACCCTATGGCCGCGTGGGGCCGATCCCACTTTGACGCACGGAATTGTCCCAACATCGCGCGGTGCTCCAAATTTCTTGCAGTGGCCGAAATCTTCGCGCGCCAATGGCCTGTCGGTCCGCGTGCGCACGCAGGCGCATTGTGGGCATACGCAGCATCTTGGCATCATACGCAGCATCTTGGCGGCTTACGCCTAGCGCGTGGCATTACGTGATGACTTCACCGCCCGGCATGGCGTTGCGTGATGACGTCACCACCCGACGCTGTGCGATGCCCAAATTCAGTCCGCCCGCCTCCTGCCCAGCTGATTTGTAAGCATGACGTAAATGACGTCACACGCGAACTTAGCGCGAACTTTAGTGCGAACTTAGCGGGAACTTCCGCTTCTGGTTGGTCACGCCAAACGCACGCAATTGCATGCAAGTGGGGCAGGCCCTTTAGAGAGCGCAGAGAGGGCGGCTGGGAGAAGGGGAGAGAAAGGGATAGAGGGGGAGAGAAGGGAGGGGGAAGGGGGGGGAGACATTTTTAAGAAGTAGAATAAAGTTTAGCGGGCATTTTACCTACCGGTCAGTTTTCCTGGGTCCTGAAAACTCCAATGAGCCAATTAAAATGCCCAGTCAGCGAAGGAGATTGCCTACGGCTGCCCTCAACTGCCTGTTACTAAATAGCGACCCCACTCCACTGCACTTCCAGTTAAAAAGAACCATGCCGACCAGATTTTACTCACAGAAAATTTTAAATGTTTCAACATGCTGAAAAATTAGCTGAGGACACAAGTATTCAGGAACTTCCCTCGAGCATAAAGGAGAGTTCCAGTGACCTCGTAGGACCTCCTAGGACCACATGTCGACCATGCTGCGAGTTTGAGTCGAGTGCAAACTCATCTAAACTCGCAGATTCGGTCGCCGCAGTGGGACAGCCCCTAAACCCTGGCGTCTAGGATGGGTGAGGCGGCCGATCTCGACCTAATCGGGACTTCCGTGCTGATCGGTGGGTCGAATCTGCCCCTTGCGGCCAGGGCTCTGGAACTGCAGCCATGCTGGAAGCAACAGATCTATTCTCATAGTCGACTTCTGAGGCAGACTTTGCAGGGGCCGTGACTTCTGACGGTCCGGCGAAACGGATAATCCAAAGTCACCAGACATAGGCGATCTGGTACAGAGACATCCGCAGCAGGAGGAGATGTCTATACATTGCGATGCCCCAGAGGAGAACCATGCCTGCAACTTGTTCATGAAACAAAGGGTACACAACAAACTACCGTGTGCTGCAGTGTACATAGCTAAGTGATATACATGTACAGTTTTGCCTGCAGTGAAATTGATTTAATTGAATTAAATTATATATTTTTTGTGTAAATTTCAGGTCACATAATAAAATTATGCTGCTGCAAATTCCGCGTCATCCCTATTATATCAGAAGCAAGTTATTTCATAAAAAGCATGCGATGATGGGAGGAAGTGGCCATGGTTCATGTTGGCAGTGGGCATCTATTTTAGTCTTTGCTAACGGAAACAGCGTAGGCAGCATTTGTAGAGTTGGGTTGAATCAGAGTTGGTAACTAGAGGCAATTGAGGTACCATGGACAGCACAGTAGTGTAGCTGGTCGAGCTGCTGCCTCATTGTATCAGATACCTGGGTTCGACCCTGACCTTAGATGCTGTCTTTGTGCAGTTTGTACATTCTCCCTGTGACCACATGGGTTTCCTCCAGGTGCTCTGGTTTTCTGCACATACCAAAGATGTCATAAGGTCATATGGTCATGCGTGATAGGAGCAGGATTAGGCCATGAGGCTCATCAAGTCTACTCCGCCATTCATTCCTGGTTGAACCATCTCTCCCTCCTAACCTAATTCTCCTGCCTTCCCCTCATAACCTGACATCCATACGAATCAAGAATCAAAGATAGACAAAAGTGCTGGAGAAACTCAGCGGGTGCAGCAGCATGTATGGAGCGAAGGAAATAGGCAACGTTTCGGGTCGAAAGTCGCCTATTTCCTTCGCTCCATACGTGTTTCTCCAAGTTTCTCCAGCACTTTAGGCTACCTTAGATTTTCCAGCATCAGCAGTTCCTTTTTAACCAGTCAAGAATCTATCTGTCTCTGCCTTAAAAATATTAATTGGCCTCCACACCCTCTGTGTCAAATAATTCCACATATTCACCACCCTCTAACTAAACAAATTCCTCCTCATCTCTTTCCTAAGGGAACATCCTTTAATTCTGAGCTGTAACCTCTAGTCCTAGACTCTCCCATTAGTGGAAAAATCCTCTAGACATCCACTTTATCCAAACCTTTTACTACTCAATAAGTTACAATGAGGTCCCCCCTGATCCTCCTGAACTCCGGCGCGTACACACCCAGTGTCAATAAACCCTCATCATATGCTAATCCATTCATTCCTGGAATCATTCTTGTAAACTTCCTCTGGCCCTTTCCAATGCCAGTGCATCCTTCCTCAGATATGATGCCCAAAATTGCTCACAATGATCCAAATGCAGCCTGACCAGCACTTATAAAGACTCAGCAATAAATGCTAGTATTGCATTTGCCTTCATTACTACTGATTTGATTTACAGATTAGCTTTTTGGGAATCCTGCACCAACACGCCCAAGTCCCTTTGCATCTCTGATTTCCGGATTCTCTCCCCTTGGTTCTTGGTTACTTGGTCCTCCAAAATATTCCAACTGGAATTTAAACTGGAGGTGGTGAAGGGAGGGGTTTAGTCAGATAGGGTTATCCCCATTTATAAATAGTCTCCGCTTTTATTCACACTACCAAAATTCATGACCCCACACTTTGCTATACTATATTCCATCTGCCACTTCTTTGCCCACATTCTCAAAATGGCCAAGTCATTCTGCAAAGTCTCTGCTTTCTCTACACTACCTGCCCCTCCACCTATGTTTGCATCATCTGCAAAGCCTTCAATCCCCTTGAGAAATCATAAGTATGCAATGTGCACAGCAGCCCCAGCAACGATCCTTGCAGATCTCTGCCAGTCATTGGCAGCCAACCAGAAAAATCCCCCTTGTTTGCCACTCTTTGCCTTCTGTCATCCAGTCAACCTGCTATCATGCTAGTATCGGCCCTTTAAGGAGACGAGCTCCCATCTACCTTAGCAGCCTCACGTGTGGCACCTTATCAAACACTCTCTGAAAATCTATGTCAGCAACATCCACTGACTCCCAATCCTGCTATTTACTTCTTCAAAGAATTCCAGCAGATTCGTCAGCCAAGATCTCCCCTTCACAAAAGCATGCTGACTTCGGCCAATTCTATCATGAACGTCTAAGTACTCTGTAGCCCCAACCTTTATAATGGACTCTAAAATTTTACCAACGAGATTGTGAGAGTTTGTAGGTTAAACTACCTCTGTAAATTGCCCAGAGTGTGTATGGAGTGGTTACCACAGTGGGAGAACAAGAAACTAGTATGAACAACTGTTAAAGAAGGAACTGCAGATGCTGGAAAATCGAGGGTACACAAAAAGCTGGAGAAACTCAGCGGGTGCAACAGCATCTAAGGAGCGATGGAGATAGGCAACGTTTCGAGCCAAAACCCTTCTTCAGACTTATGGGAGGTGGGAGGGGGGGGGGGGGCAGGGAGAAGAAAGGAAAAAGGAGGAGGAGGAGCCCGAGGGCTGAGGGAGAGGTGGGAAGGGGAGGAAACAGCAAGGGTCAACAGAATTGAGAAAATTCAATGTTCAAGCCAAGAGGATGCAGACTCCCCAAGCGGAATATGAGGTGCTGTTCCTCCAATTTGCGGTGTTGCTCACCCTGGCCGTGGAGGAGACCCAGGACAGAGAGGTCGGATATGGAATGGGAGGGGGAGTTGAAGTGCTGAGCCACCAGGAGGGAAGGTTGGTTATTGCAGACCGAGCGGAGGTGTTCGGCGAAACGATCGCCAAGCCTCCGCTTGGTCTCACCGATATAGATCAGCTGGCATCTAGAGCAGCGGATGCAGTAGATGAGGTTGGAGGAGGTGCAGGTGAACCTCTGTCGGACCTGGAAGGACTGCTTGGGTCCCTGAAAGGCGTGGAGGGGGGAGGTAAAGGGACAAGTGTAGCATCTCTTGCGGTTGCAAGGGAAAGTGCCCGGGGAAGGGGTGGAGCGAGAGGGAAGGGAAGTGTTGACAAGGGAGTTGCGGATGGAGCGGTCTTTGCATAAGGCAGACAGAGGGGGAGATGGTAAGATGTGGTGAGTGGTGGGGTCACGTTGGAGGTGGCGAAACTGGCGGAGGACTATCTGTTGTATGTGCCGGATGGAGTCAAGGTATGTGGAAATGTGTTCGGTGGGGCACGAACAGGCAGAGACAATGGGTCTGCTGGAGCAGTCAGGTTTGTGGATTTTGGGGAGAAGGTAAAACCGGGCTGTGCGGGGCTGGGAAACGATGAGGTTGGAGGCTCGGGGGTGCAGGGAGCTGGAGTTGATGAAGTCGGTTATGGTGCTTGAGATGATGGCCTGGTGCTCGTCAGTGGGGCCATGGTCCATGGAGGAGGTGTCCGAGAGATGGCACGTGGCCTCCACTTTGTAGAGATCAACGTGCAGGTGAGGCGATGGCTGCGGGCTGCTGGAGGGCGGTGGAGTGTCGTGGGTCGGCGGGCCCGAAGGTAGGAGTCCGCGGGCAGTTGAGTCGGGGTCGGCGGGCGATGCGTGGGTGGTCCCGATGGGCGGGTGGGCGGTGGGGCGGCGCAGTTCGGTCCGCACGGTGAGGCGCCGTGATGAGTGGGGTACGGTGCGGCGTTCATTTTCGGGGAGCCCCGGTCTTGCGGCGGTGTCGGGTAGGCCCCGGTCCGGCGGCGGTTTAAGGTGAGGCGGGTGCGGCTGTGATCTTCAGCGGGCCCAGTACAACGGCAATGCTGGATGGGCCCGGTGCGGCGATGAGGTTAGGTGGTCCCGGGGGGCGGCGAGGTTCGGCGGTCGCGTTGTGCTGGTGATGGGCGGTGGAATCGGGGAGGGGGAGATAAACAGAGTTACCGGGCAGGCAGTGGGGCTGGGCGTCATCGATAGGCAGGTGGAGTATGTATGAATAGGTGATTGACAGAGGGCTAAAGTGCCTGCTTCCATGCTGTATCTTTCAATCATTGCAGTCAATCAGATATAGGTTGGCAACATATGCAGGGTTAGTTTGGGTTGACATTCAAAATCATATTGAGTAAGTTTTGTAACTAAAAGTTCAGTCAGAATCCAAAAGGCAGCTGGATCACTTGTATAGGCTGTGGGTCGGGTTAGGCACAAGTTGACAGCACCATTTGACTTGGTTGTGGATGTTATATTGGAACTGCGCAGGACGGAACTGCATATGCTGGTTTACACCAAAGACAGACACAAAATGCTGGAGTAACTCAGCGGGACAGGAAGTATCTCTGGAGATACGGAATGGGTGACATTTCGGGGTTGGACCAGACAGCGTTTTTTGTAGTGGGATAACTAATACGAAGCTCCCTGTTGGATTGCAACCTTGTCGTGGTCGGGGAGCTTGTGTGTCTCAGTGACCCCTAGAGCTATGCCAGCGGGAGATTCGTCTCCTGTTAGGGTCTCCCATGCTGGATAGGTCGAAGGGTAGAGGCGAGACAAAGAGCGATCCACTGGTCCAGCAAGGAATCAACAGGAGTGGAGGACCTTCGTTGCTGCCCTACATGCCAGGAGGCATAATAGGCAGTAAGTAAGTAACTAATACCAAGGTGGTGCAAATGTCCTTAGATTAATACATGGGATGTGTTCTGTTTATCTATAAGTATAAATGAGATATCAGATTAATGCTTCAACTAAACACGCTGTTTCCAAAAATGTTAGCCTGGATAATGATGTTAAACATGTGGAATCATGTTTAAAACCACAACTTTAATCAAGAGAAGTTAATGCAACAGTAGATGCAACACCTGTCCCTATACCTGCCCCCTCAACTCCATTGAAGTACCCCAACAGTCTTTTCAGGTGAGGCAGAGGTTCACTTGCACCTCCTACAACCTCATCTACTGTATCCGCTGTCCCAGTGGCTCATGTTTATACACAAGATAGGCACGAAGTGCTGCAGTAACTCAGTGGGTCAGGTAGCATCTCTGGCGAAAAGGATTAAATGGCATTTTGGGTTGGAACCATTCTTCTGTCTGAAGAAGGGGTACGACTCAAAACGTCATCTATTTTTTCTCTCCGGAAATGCTGCCTGACCCGCTGAGTTACTGACCCGCTGAGTTACTGACCCCCTGAGTTACTGACCCCCTGAGTTACTGACCCCCTGAGTTACTGACCCCCTGAGTTACTGACCCCCTGAGTTACTGACCCCCTGAGTTACTGACCCCCTGAGTTACTGACCCACTGATTAATGACCCCCTGAGTTACTGACCCGCTGAGTTACTAACCCCCTGTTACTGACCCGCTGAGTTACTGACCCCCTGTTACTGACCCGCTGAGTTACTGACCCGCTGAGTTACTGACCTGCTGAGTTACTGACCCCCTGTTACTGACCCACTGAGTTACTGACCCGCTGAGTTACTGACCCCCTGTTACTGACCCACTGAGTTACTGACCCGCTGATTAATGACCCCCTGTTACTGACCCACTGAGTTACTGACCCGCTGAGTTACTGACCCCCTGTTACTGACCCACTGAGTTACTGACCTGCTGAGTTACTGACCCCCTGTTACTGACCCACTGAGTTACTGACCCGCTGAGTTACTGACCCCCTGTTACTGACCCGCTGAGTTACTGACCCGCTGAGTTACTGACCCGCTGAGTTACTGACCCGCTGAGTTACTGACCCGCTGAGTTACTGACCCGCTGAGTTACTGACCCGCTGAGTTACTGACCCGCTGTTACTCCAGCATTTTGTGAATATCGTCAGAAGGAATAATCTGCCAGGAGATAGGTAAATAAAGCCTTTATCTTATTTAATTCAGCTATAATAACTCATTTTAATTGTTTGATTGAACGATACAGCTTGGAAGCAGGCCCTTCGGCCCCCCGAGTCTAGGCTGGCCATCGATCGCCTGTTCACACAGGTTCTATGTTATCCCACTTCAGACAGAATGTGGATTCTTCAGACCTCATGTGGATGGTTTTGATGGTGGGGAGGGCTGTGTCCATGATGAACCGGGCTAAATCCACCAATCTCCGCAGCCTTTTTACATTCATGTTTGGGTGTAATTACCATACAGGGCCATGATGCAACCTATACATGCACCGGTAAAAATGTGTTAGCGTACTCGGTGACTTGCTGAATCTCTTGAAACTTTGAAGTATAAACACTTTCAATCCTTCTTTACAATTACATCCACATGCTTGGTCCAGGACAGGTCATCTGAAATGTGTGGGAAGGAACTGCAATGCCGCTTTAAACCGAAGATAGACACAAAAGCCTAGAGTAACTCAAGGGTCAGACAGCATCTCTGGAGAAATAGCGATGTTTTGGCTCCAGACTCTTCTTCAGTCTGAAAGGTTTTTTGCAAAGATTTTTCTGCAAAGATGCGGCTTGACCCGCTGAGTTACTCCAGCATGTTGTTTCTATCTTCGGTGTAAACCAGCATCTGCCGTTCCTTCCTACACCATTAGATCTGTGGGGTTTTGTTGAACACTCATCCGGGTGTTTCGTCACTATCCTGCATCATGCCGACTCATCACCAAATGTAATTCAGCCCAAAACAGGGCTATCGTCAGCAGCTTTATAGATGAATTTAGTTTAATTTAGTTTAGAGTTACAGCACAGAAACAGGCCCTTCCGCCCATGAGTCCGCACCAACCAGCGATCCCCGCACACTAACACTATCCTACACACACTAACCCACTGAGTTACTGACCCGCTGATTAATGACCCCCTGTTACTGACCCACTGAGTTACTGACCCGCTGAGTTACTGACCCGCCCTGTCCTGACCAGTAACAGGACAATTTACATTTATACCAAGGCAATTAACCTACAAACCTGTACGTCTTTGGGACGTGGGAGGAAACTGAAGATCTCGGAGAAAACCCACGCATGGGAGAACATACAGACTCTGCACAGACAGCACCCATAGCCAGATTTGAACCCGGCACTGTGGGGCAACAACTCTACTACTGCGCCAGCGTGCTACCCTTGGCATTGGCACTGTGTGATGGGCAGAGCGCAGAACGGGCTGCAACCTGGCGATGCTCTGTGTGATTATCAGTGAGGAGCAGATATTGTTACCGATCCACATTGATTGAGTTCTGGATCCAGTTGCAAAAGGAGGTACAGACGTCCACATTTAGTGTAGTTTAGAGATTCAGTATGGAAACAGCTTCTTCAGTGCATCAAGTCCATGCCAGCCAGCAGCCTCCGTACACTTGCACTATCCAACGCACGAGGGACAATTTACAATTTTTACTGAAGCCAAATTAACATACTAATATGTATGCCTTTAGAAACATAGAAACATAGAAAATAGGTGCAGGAGTAGGCCATTCGGCCCTTCGAGCCAGCACCGCCATTCAATATGATCACGGCTGATCATCCAACTCAATATCCCGTACCTGCCTTCTCTCCAAACCCCCCTGATCCCTTTAGCCACAGTGGCCACATCTAACTCCCTTTTAAATATAGTCAATGAAGTCAAAGTCAAAGTCAAAGTCAAAAGAGTCAAAAGAGTTTATTGTCATGTGTCCCTGAAAGGACAATGAAAATCTTTCTTTGCATAGCACAACAGAACATAGTAGGCATAATACATAAATACACCCATGACTTAATAAATTGAACTGGCCTCAACTACCTTCTGTGGCAGAGAATAGTAAGATTGAACGAGAACTTACCAGTTCGAAGGTTGATCATTATTTTATGAGGAGTCGAAGTGAGGGATTTCGTGAAGAGCCCGCCGGCGCGCATGCTCGACATACTTCAAAGTAGCGGCGTGGAATCACAGAAACCAACAAAAGAAATGACTTCGGATAGTAAGATTGAAGTGACTAAGATTACCAGATGAAGGTGATTGAGGGTTGGGCGAGGAGGGCACGAAATCCCTCACTTCGACTCCTCATGAAATAATGATCAACCTTCGAACTGGTAAGTTCTCGTTCAATCTTACTATTTCATTTCGGAGTCACGTGAGTGACTTCGTGAAGACTTCAAAGCTTCTGTGATTACACGCCCTGGACCACGTCCATGCAGACACACCACTACCAGGGATGGATGGGAGGAACAAACTTGCTCAAATAGATCATACTGCAAAACAAGAGCATATTTGTTAATAACAAATCAAATCCCCTCATGCGGGGACATCTCCGCGTTCTTGACCTGCATTCAGCACGGCTTCTGCGAACTGTAGAGGAGCAGCAACAGGCTTGTTATAAAATCGCTGACACACAGCTTCATTAGCCCATCCTGCTATGGCGAGGATCTGGCCCATAGGCACCTTCATAATCCTTGCCATTGATGTCAATGCAGCCCTGGTGGAGTAAAACTTGAACACATTAGTGTCGATACCTGATTTACCCAAGACGACTCGAAGCCACCTGGATATCGTCTGGACTGTCACTTGATGATGAGACAAGCCGGTATCTCTCCATTCCTCTGATGCGTGCCGTCACCTTGACATAGTGACGAATACGTGAGGCTGAACACAGCCTAGCATCTGCGGGGTATGCCGGGAACTTCAGCTGCAGCCCTGTGCACCCAGGTCTATGCTGCTTTAGTAGCTCATCAACAACAAAGACTACTTCCATAGGGGTAGATATCATCCTGTCAACACATCGTTTGTGTAGTGTTTGTACCCTCTGCTGAAGTCAGCGCTAGTAACATCACCAGTTTCATGATGAGTTTGTCCAGTTGGATCCCTTCCATGGGAGACCACGTCCTGAGCAGGTTTAATACGTCCCTGACATCCCAGGTGATATCATAGCGTGGTGTAGGCGGATTCATATTGAATATACCCCGCATGAGTCTGGACACTAGCCTGTTGGATCCTACCTCAATCTTGAGATAGAATGACAGCGCGCTCCTGGCGCTGTTGATGGCACTGTAACTTAAGTGTTGATCATGGTACAACCCCGCGAGGAATTCCAGGACGTCAGTTATTGTCACGTCATCGTACGTGATGCGAGAGCGGCTGCAGTAGGCTCCCACTTCTTAATCTGCGAGCGGTATCTTCGCCTTGTTGACTCTCGACATGACGCCCTGATGGTATCCAATGGTCCGAGTTGAGAGGCCGTATTGGACTAACGGCCTGTTCAGAACCTGCAAGCCAACAAATTAAATAGCCATGGCAGGGATGTGGCTCCCCTGAGACAGGGTGAGTAACCAATTCTGGGCAACCCTTCAAAAGGACCCAAGGTTCGATTGAGCATGTCAAAGACCACCGGACACCAAGGCCGTGTAGGCCAGTCGGGTATAATAAGGATGCCCTTGGCAGCATCTGCCTGAATCTTTCGCAGTACCCGACTGATGAGGCAAAACGAGGGGAATGCATAGAAAAACCAATTCCCCCAGTCCAGCGAGAATGCATCTAGCGCTATTGCCCCAGGATCTGGTTCCCATGAAACGTATGTTGATACCTGATGGTTCAACCGTGACGCAAAAGGTCAATGTCCGGTTTACCAAATTTGGCTGTGACTTTAGCAAAAATTTCAGGATACAACATCCATTCAATATTGTCATTGAATTTGCGTGACCTGGTGTCCGCCACAGTATTAAGCTCACCTGGCAAATAGGTAGCTGAAATCCAAAATCTCTTTGAATACACCAGAGCCAAATTGAGTTAGCCAATTTGTCACATGAAACTGACCTGGTACCACCCATATGGTTTAAATATGCCACAGCTGTGATGTTGTCTATTTGGAAACGGACATGTGCTCCAACAAGCTTGGAACAATACACACGAAGTCCGTGGAATGCTACCAGCAACTCCAAATAGTTAAACCCTTGAGTCAAGAACATCGTTGACTCAAGGGTGTCCCATCTGCCCCCACAACGAGAGCAATTATCTGCAGCTCCCCAGCCATTGGAGCTTGCATCAGTCTGCAAATATACCACCGGATTAGCCTCCCTGATGGGCTTGAATGAGCTGCTAATGTGACACACCCACCATTGCAATTCATTTATTGCTTCGGACGGCAGCTGCATTGATCGATCATAATGACCAGCGTTCCATTTTAACGCAGTAATTTTAGCTCTTTGCAAATTCTGATAATGCAAAGGTCCATATCGTGCTGCCGGAAACAAAGCCACTAGCTTGCCAATTACTGTGGCTGTATGCCGAATCGATGGTATATTGGTGCCAATTAAATCTCTGCACACCTGAGTGACCTCCTCAATTTTGTTAATTGGTATGGTTTCCCTCATGCTCATTGAGTTCACCGTGAACCCTAGGTAATTAATTACCTGGGCAGGGCAGAACTTCGATTTCTCTGGATGGACAATGAATCCCAATTGTTGAAATATATTGACAGCAGCTGCAACACCCTGTTCAGCCAATTCCAGGGTGTGGCCCACAATAAAGATATCATCTAAATAGGCCATTACTATATGATGTCGTTGTCTCAAATAAGCCATGATTGGCTTCACCAATTTAGTGAACAATCTAGGGGCTGTAGTGAGCCCATTAGGCAAAGCCTTATACTGCCAAAGTTGCCCCATCCAGATAAATTTCAAAAACCTTCTATCATATTTCTGGATGGATACGGAATAATATGCATCCCTCTAATCGATGTATGCCATAAAGCAACCATGAGAAACCAATGATTTGGCTGTTTCAAACGTATCCATTTTAAAATGAGTATATGTTACAAACGTATTCAAACGGGTTAGATCAATAATAACACGACAGCCTCCATCCTCCTTAGGTCCAGTGAATATCTTCGAAACAAATTCAACTGGCTCAGGCACCATTTTCTCAATCCTTAAAATTTCCTTGTACCCTGCTACCTGTTCTGCAGCATATAATTTAAACATTCGACCGGGCATGTGCTGGGATGGAGGAATGTCGCCATTAATAAACTCAATTTTATGCCCCTGAATATTCTGCAACACACACTCGTCACCAGTAAATTTACCCATGCACCCAAAAACAACCGAAGGCGACCACCAACATGTGAAGTTAAACAAAGAGAAAAGAGAAAACCAGACCCCCTCACCTCCGTGGTTACTGGCGGTCCTTGACATGTGTGGGTGGCCGTGGAGGTGCTGGGTTGGCTTGAGGGCGCGGCGTCTTCGTTTCCCACCAAGGTCTCTGCCGACCCTGTCCTAAAAAAGACCCTTGGTGCTGGTCTGGTGTTGTTGTCGTTGTGGAACTAGAGGGTGGGTCCTCCTCGAGGTACTGGCAAACCCTCATGAGCGAATGTATGGAGCTTTTGAGCCTGACGGTGTGGGGCACTCTGAGAGCGCATGATCCCCACCGTCTTGGCTTGTTCGTCAAGCTCTTTGACTCTCTTCGAGAGGTCTCACCAAAGAGCTGACGGGGCGGCAGCGGCGGCGGTGGTTTGCACAATCCTGCAAACTTCGGGTTGAGCGCTGGGCGGATGCTGTTCTTGCGGAACCCGTTGATTTCGTGCTGGGTCGCGCACAGAAGGGCCAGAGCATCTTCCTGGTCCAAATTCAGTTCGTCCCCGTCCACCGACCGCGCAAAGGCGGTAATACCGGCCGTGAGGAGTTTCAGGATCCGCTGCAATTTTAGCTCCTGTTGACGGATAGCCGCACTGATGTTGCCCCATATTGGCGTATTGACCACAGGCACGTTGAGGGAGTTGCAGTGTGATGGAGCCTTGTGACGGCTCATAGCGTGGATGAGGACTTCTTCCTGCAGCACCTGATTATTAAGAAAGTCCACTATGGCTGCCAGTTTTGTATTTAGAGGAAGTCCAGATGAATGTGGAGCCGCGAATTTGGTCGCCACATCCAAGGGTTGCTCCGCTGGCACCTCCAACGGAGGTGGTACAGGCTGCACCAGAACCTCCTCCTCCTGCTGCTCCAGGCTGATAGTAGATGTTGGTGAAGACGCCCTGTGCCTGTTGCTTCCCTGCTGTTGTTGACGTTGAAGCAGGAGCTCCAGCAGCCGCTCCATATGGTCAATACGCCCTTCACCCTGAACACTCAGGTGGTCGGAGTCCTCCGGCTCTGAAAAGAAAACCGTGCTCCTGTCATCGGCCCGCACCTCGTCGAGGCCCTGCCGGTGCCGGTAGTTGTCGCTGACAGCCGCCGAGGCGAACTGCGCGATTCCTGCGCGGGCGTGTTCAACCGCCTCCGTTTAGCGGGAGCTGAAGCCGCTGCCACTAAGGACACTTGCGGCGTCGTGTCGGCACCAGCCGAAGCATGGCTGCCTGGGGCCCGCGCAGTCTTGCCGGCTGCCCACATCGTGGACCTTGCCAGCGCATGGTCTCGCCCACCCATCCATGGGGGGCTCGGCGACCGTGACGAGACCCGACTCAACCGACCCGTACCGGCGTCGAGAGTCGGGGTGTGCCGGCTGGACCTCACAGCCGCCCCGGGTCTCGCCCTGGAACCTGACCGCTCCTCCGTGTCAGGCAATGCCTTAGCCCTAACAGGGTTAGGCTTCTGGGCTCCTGCCCTCCCCCTTCTCGGAGGGCTGAGTGGAACGGGCCGTGCAGCCGCACGCACCCTGCTCCAGGTCGCCAGCGAGCCCGCTGATGACCTGACTGCCATGGCAGGGTCCCCCTGCTCTGGCGGCACACCACACTCCTCCTCTGGAACTCCTCCGAGCTGTGGTGTGCTGGCGGATCCGGACCTGTAAAACAGGGCTTACCCCAGTCTCCGCCTGAGTCCCGGCCTGCGATGCAGTCGGAACTGTTGACCGGGGACTTCCCCAAACATCCTCCGGTCCATCGATCTCCCATCCATGTTCTTGCTGCAAGAAAACATCGCATAGCAAGAACCACCAACTTAAGGTAAGATACTTACCTCCGTGGCCCCTTGTGAAGGGCTGGCGAGGAGCGCGCTCCACCGCCAGCCGTCGCAGCAACGCGGTACGACGATATGTCGAGCATGCGCGCCGGCGGGCTCTTCACGAAGTCACTCACGTGACTCCGAAATGAAATTCCACAGATTCACCACTCTGTGTGAAGAAATGTTTTTCTCATCTCGGTCCTAAAAGATTTCCCCCTTATCCTTAAACAGTGACCCTTTGTTCTGGACTTCCCCAACACCGGGAACAATCTTCCTGCATCTAGCCTGTCCAACCCCTAAAGAATTTTGTTAAAGAAGGAACTGCAGATGCGGAGAGTCTGAAGAAGGGTCTCGACCCAAAACGTCGCCTATCTCCTTCGCTCCTTAGATGCTGCTGCACCCGCTGAGTTTCTCCAGCCTTTTGTGTACCCTAACAAATTTTGTAAGTTTATATAAGATCCCCCCTCAATCTTCTAAATTCTAGCGAGTTCAAGCCGGGTCTATCCAGTCTTTCTTCATATGAAAGTCCTGACATCCCACAAATCAGTCCTGTGAACCTTCTCTGTACTCCCTCTATGACAAGAATGTCTTTCCTCAGATTTGGAGACCAAAACTGTACGCAATACTCCAGGTGTGGTCTCACCAAGACCCTGTACAACTGCAGTAGAACCTCCCTGCCTCTATACTCAAATCCTTTTGCTATGAATGTTAACATACCATTTGCTTTCTTCACAGCCTGCTGAACCTGCATGCCTACTTTCAATGACTGGTGTACCATGACACCCAGGTCTCGTTGCATTTTTTCTTTTCCTAATCGTCCACCATTCAGATAATAGTCTACTTTCCTGTTTTTGCCACCAAAGTAGATAACCTCACATTTATCTACATTATACTGCATCTGCCATAGAAACATAAAAGATAGATGCAGGAGTAGGCCATTTGGCCCTTCGAGCCAGCACCACCATTCAATACGATCATGGCTGATCATCCAAAATCAGAACCCTGTTCCCGCTTTTTCCCCATATCCCTTGAATCTGTTAGCCCAAAGGGCTAACTTTGGAGTTACTTTGGAGTGTGGGTGAAAACCGGAGCAACTCGGGAAAACCCATGTGCTCACGGGAAGTACGTACAAACTCCGTATGGACAACGCCCGTAGTCAGGATCAAACACCAGTCTCTGGCGCTGTAAGGCAGCAATTCTGCCGCTGCGCCACCGTGCCGCACCTCTTGGAGGTTGGTGATGAGTTCAGAGGGACTGAATGTGTTGAATGCTGAGCTGTAGTTGAAGAACAGCAGCCTGACGTATGTGTACCTGTTATCCAGGTGGCCCAGAGCTGAGTGAAGAGCCATTGAGATCGCAAATTGAAGTGGGTCCAAGTAATTTCTGAGGCAAGAGTTGATTTGTGGCCTTTGCATCAGAGATGCGATAGCCACTGAACTATCGCTGAGATAATTATCAAACAAAGCAGAGATAGACAAAAATTCTGGAGAAGCTCAGCGGGTGAGGCAGCATCTATGGAGCGAAGGAATAGGTGATGTTTCAAGTCGAGACCCTTTCTTCAGTCTGATGTGGGGGTGGGGGGGGGGGGGTGCGGTAGAAGAAAAGAATAGGCAGAGACAGTAGACTGTGGGAGAGCTGGGAAGGGGAAGGGATGGAGGGAGAAAGCATGAACTACCTGAAATTGGAGAAGACAATGTTCATACCACTAGGGGGTAAACTACCCAAGCAAAATATGAGGTGCTGCTCCTCCAATTTGCGGTGGGACTCACTCTGGCCATGGAGGAGGCACAGGACAGAAAGGTCGGAATGGGAATGGGAGGGGGAGTTGAAATGCTGAGCTACCGGGAGATCAGGTTGATTAAAGCAAACTGAACGGTGGAGATGAGAAGATGTGGTCAGTGGTGGGATCCCGTTGGAGGTGGCGAAAATGTTGGGTGATTATCTGTTGTATGTGACGGCTGGTAGGGTGGAAGGTGAGGACAAGGGGGACTCTGTCCTTGTTACAAGTGGGGCGATGGGGAGTGAGAGCGGAACTACAGGATATAGAGGAGATCCTGGTGAGAGCCTCATCTAAAGTCGGAGGGGAACCCCCATTCCCTAAAGAATGAGGACTTCTCCGAAGCCCTGGTTTGGAACACCTCATCCTGGGTGCAGATGCGGCATAGACGGAGGAATTGGGACTAGGGAATAGAGTCCTTACAGGGAGCAGGGCGGGAAGAAGTGTAGTCTAGATAGCCATGGGAGTCAGTGAGTTTGTAGCAGATGTCGATCAGTAGTCTGTTACCTGCGATGGAGATAGTGAGGTCTAGAAATGGTAGGGAGATGTAGGAAATGGTCCTCACCTCCCGATGGCTCAGCACTTCAACTCCCCCTCCCATTCCGAATCCGACCTTTCTGTCCCGGGCCTCCTTCATGACCAAAGTGAGTCCCACCGCAAATTGGAGGAGCAGCACCTCATATTTTGTTTGGTTAGTTTACACCCCAGCGGTATGAACATTGACTTCTCCAATTTCAGGTAGTCCTTGCTTTCTCCCTCCTTCCCCTCCCCTTCCCAGCTCTCCCACAGCCTACTTTCTTCGCCTCTTCCTTTCTTCTTCACGCCTGCCCCCCACCGCCCACACGTCAGTCTGAAGAAGGATCTTGACCCGAAACGTCACCTATTCCTTCTCTCCATAGATGCTGCCTCACCCGCTGGGTTTCTCCAGCATTTTTGCCTACCTTGGATTTTTCCAGCATCTGCAGTTCTTTCTTGAACAAAGCAGAAGACTCGTTAATCCATGACAAGTCCTGGACTGTAAGATTTTAATGTAAAAGGAGATCGCTTTGCTCTGCAATAAATCATTCACCTCATAAATAAAAGCAATTCCAATATTCATATATTGAAAGTACTTTTATCTGAAAGTCTGCAGTAATTCAAAATTATAAGAAACCATAATTTACAGTATAAGTCACAGGCATGTAGTTTTAATAATACATTCATTTGGGTAAAGTGGAAAATAATTTACATTTTATTTTTTACATAAAGACACATTTATCACTGACATTTATCATAAATATTCCAAATGACTTACTTTTTTATCATTACAATATTCACTCTATAAATGTGTGGAAGATAACTTATTTTGCAACAGCATTCTGTGTTTATATATCCATTATATGCAGTATAATCATGCTTTGGGATATGTCAATAGTTATCCTTGCAATATCTCATTGTGCAATGACTCTGCTGGTTAAGATGTGCATTCATTAAATTATGCAAATTATTTAATTATGTGATATGTGTTTACAGATTTTAATTGATGTTCCCAATAGCCCAATAATAGATTACATGTACAATCTCTTCCACTTAATTGAGTTAATGCTATTCAGATTTCAGCTTGGAAAAACATAGATGCTTAAGATTAAGCTCAAGAAAAGATCAGTTATTTTGATATGCCACAGTTTATTTTTAGTTTTATCACTGAGTTTGTCAACTTCCTTTCATCCCAGTTAGGAGGGAATTTGAACATAAAGCATTCACAGTGAAGCCTCATAACGACCTTACCTATGGTCTTTTGTGCTTCAATTCTGCCACTGCATCTGTTTCACACACTGTATCTTCATTCTTTATGATTGACTTTAGGATATCCTGTGCAATGATAAATGCAAGTTTATAAGGCAACGTATTTGATATCAATTTATGACCAGCTTCCAGGCAAACAATATTAAATACTAGCTCAGAGATACAAACTCGGCAGAATGGTGCACTAGGTGGTAAGGTGGTACGGCAAGTAGAGCTGTTGTCTGACCACGCCAGAGACCAGGTTCCATCCTGACTGCCAGTGCTGTCTGTGCGAGGTTGGCACTCCTTCCTTGCGATAGTGTGGGTGTTCCAGTGTCCTCCCACATCCCAAAGATGTTCACAATGTTTGTATCGTTAGTAAATGCTGCTATTTAACTATGAAACTTTGTTCATTTAAGGAAGAAGAGGGAGTCTTACTTTTCCTTACAAGTTATTTAGCGCTTTTTATTATCTTGCACTGCCCGGTAATTTACAATATTAGCTCAAAGGTAGCTAACCATGAATGGCAATCGCTGCTGATGGCAAAGTTAGCATGTTGTTCAAATAACAAGAGCAAAATTGAGGCACTGATTGTATTACAAACACTGTCCCTGATATCATTAAACCTGGGTGATTAGAATGGTGGCTGCTGTTATAAGTAATGAAAATAAGCTGTGCTAATTTGCACAGTCAATTTACATTCTGCTGGCAATTTTAGAAATGTATAAATATACAGCATCGATCATAGAATAGAAAGTTGGGAAATATTAAGTGACCGTATTTCTAAAACCTGAGACTCTTAATACATAGAACAGCTGTTCCACACAGGGAGGAAATTCTTAAATGACATTTCTGATCTGAGGAAGCTGTTTTGCTCTCTGCATGTGTCCGCTAAATGTCTCCAAGATAAAACACTTCCCGCGGTGCGGGCTAATGATGATCCCAGAGATGGCATTGGTATGCTACCAGTTTTAACCATCACAGCATGAAGGTGGATCAGGATAATAGCCCAACAGTGACATTACTTCACTCCTGAGCATTAACTTTCACTGGGATATCTGGGAACACAGTGCTAAGTGGAGAGAGGAAATCCAACAACTCAGTCCTAATTTCCATTGTTGTAAATGCGCATATATGATAGAAGAATGGCCTGAAGAATGGTTGTAAATAGCTCGTTCTATGCTTCCCCCCGGTCTAGTTTCAGTCAATAAAATACTGAGGCAGGCACTTGAGCAACTAAACTATATTTTGGATAATACAACAACAGTTCCCCTATACAATACCTAACCACCGCGGGTTCAATCCTTGTATCTGCTTAGCAAAGCCCTTCTAGCCTCGTGCAAGCACTCCAAAAAATCACACAGTCCCAAGCGCTCTTCCAGAAGATCGAAAACGGACCTGGTGGGGGCTGCCTTTTATAGGTCCCTGAACCTTGAGGGGCCGAACCACATAGGGATGGTCTCTGCACAATCCAATAACATGTATCGATTAACACAGTACATAATTGACAGTTCCCCAACCCAATAGCATCATCTTACCTACATTGTATCTGGTGAGGCTTCAAGAAGGAAGCTAACATTGATGAATAATACAACATGTGCCTGGAGATTGAAACAACCCAGACAAGGTTTAACATTTAAGCCAATCAACAACTAACAGGTAAAGGCCTTGTCCCACTTTCCTGAGTTACTCACAAACTCTCCGGGGTTTTCCCCTTGATTCGAACTCGGAGACTTTCGGTAATAGCCATTCGTAGGTACACGGGGCTATTTTCTTTACTCGTGGACATTTTTCAACATGTTGAAAAACCGTTCCGACTTACCTGATGCCCCGAGTTCCTACGGCTGGCATTACGCACCGCTACGAAACATCTACAGACTCCTACGGGCTCCTAAGAGCTCGCAACCGACATTATCCGACATTCCCCGAGTTCGAATCAATGGAAAAACGCGGGAAAGGGCCTTAACTGTCTCGCAACATTATTTATGTACACTTAGTTTGCATTGATCCAATTAACTCTATGCATTTCACACTCCATTGTTAGATCTCTGCAGATGTCCCATTCTTTCCGTGCAGCACTGATCTGAACCACAGACCCGTTGGCACCATTCAGAAGCTTGTCTTAGATCTGCAGAGGCACATTTAACTTGACCAAAATGGCCTACAGTACACAAGCCCTTACTAAATTTTGAAGCCATGTTTTTGACAGGATTAGCAGGGTCTCGACCCGAAATGTCACCTATTCCTTTTCTCCACGGTTGCTGACTGACCCGCTGAGTTACTCCAGCATTTTGTGTCTATCTCACGGATATGGTAGTTTAGTTTAGTTTAGTTACAGCACAGAAATAGGCCCTTCGGCTCACTGAGTGCGCGCCGGCTCGTGATCCCCGCACATTAACACTATCCAACGCACACAAGGGACAATTTACAATTTTACCAAAGCCAATTAACCTACAAACCCGTACGTCTTTGGGATATAGGAGGAAACTGAAGCACCCGGAGAAAATCCATGTGGGCACAGGGAGAAGACGCAAACTCCATACAGACAGCACCCGTAGTCAGGATCAAACCTGGGTCTCTGGCACTGTAAAACAGCAACTCTATTACTGCGCCACCATGCCGCCCACAGTAATTTGTATTCCAATTTGCATTGCTCTCTGGGCTTTTTCTGAGTCACTTCAACAGAGGCAACTACAGAGTCTCTGATTGCAGAAAATGATTTCTGCCAAGTCTTCAGTCGCTGGTGAATCACAGCCATAAAAACAAACCAATCACACCTACATCTACTAGCAAGGGTCATTCATAATTTATACTGGAAATATCAATCAAGGTGAACTAAAAGGATTGCAAATACAATATGAAATCTCTTTACCCAGAAAGGTCAGAATGTGCAGCTCTCCAATACAAATAATTCCATTGAAGGGCATTAATGCATTTGTCAAACCATCAAGAAGATGAATGCTTATGCTATCTGGTGCAGAGGTAAAGTTGCTGCCTTGCAGCACTGGAGACCCGGGTTCGATCCTGACTACAGCCGCTGTCGGTATGGAGAATGTACATTCTCCCCGTGACCACGTGAGCTTTCTCAGGGAGCTCTGGGTTCCTCCAACACTCTATAGATGCACAGGTTTGTAGGTTGATTTGTTTCTGTAATTTGCCTCTGGCGTGTAGGATAGTGTGTGGGGTGATTGTTGTGTCAGCGCAGACTTGGTGGGCTGAAGAGCTTGTGTCCGCGCTGTATCTCTAATCTAGACATAAATTAAATGTTTAAATACTAACGAGGTAGGAGGAAGGTGGACATCGATGCTGGAGTAACTCAACAGCATCTCTGAGGATAAGGAATAGGTGAATTGGTCAAAACCCTTCCTTAGACACAATTGTGGTAGAGGAAAGATACTTTGGATGTTAATCACCAGCATAGATGAGCTGGACTGAAAGACTTGTTATTTACGGTGTATGAAATGGAATTGATTGAAAAATACATCATGGAAATAGGCCATTTGGCCCACCAAGTCCACGCTGGCCATCAAAATCCTGTTCACAAGTCAAAGTTTTGCATCCGCTCCCTACATATTATGGGCAATCTTTAGAGACAAACTAGACTAAGTGGGCCCCGTTGGGTCTCATTAGGTAAAGGATGGTCCCCCAACGCAATATTCCATCTCTCCACCAATTCAAACATTCCACCACTCACACATAGCCCCCAAAAGCGCAGGCTCGGCTGATGGGTTCCTGTTGTGATGCCCCTGAACCCCCTCCTTCCCTCACACCCCCCACTCTGCCCCTTGCCCTTCCCCCCACCATGGACTCACTCTATTCCCCCCCTGAAACCCCCCTCCCCCCCCACATCCGCTCTCAGCAGCTCTCTGGTGGCACAGCCATTCCCTCCCATTGGGTTCCCATTCTGATGTAGAACACGCAGGTATTACTGCGCAGGCGCAGCTGACGGGCACGCCAAGTAGAAAAGAGATTTATTGAAGCTTAAAATGTGAATAACTCTTAAAATATAACAACAATTTAAAAGTTAAAGAGGAGATTCAGTTCATTCTATCTTGTTGCATCTTGAAGGGACTGGTTTCCAGAAGGCTAGTATAGACATTGCAGCTGAATGGATTCTTGGGCTCACAGTTCACTCACTCACTTACAGCTGGTGGACTCACAGTTCACTCACTCACTCACACCAAGTGGGCTCACAGTTCACTCACTCACTCACGGCTGGTGGGCTCACAATTCGCTCACACTCAGTGCTGGTGGACTCACAGTTCACTCACTCACGGCTGGTGGGCTCACAGTTCACTCACTCATGGATGGCGGGCTCAGTTCACTAACTCACTCATGGCTGGTGGGATCACAGTTCGCTCACACTCAGTGCTGGTGGGCTCACAGTTCACTCACTCACGGCTGGTGAGCTCACAGTTCACTCACTCATGGCTGGCGGGCTCAGTTCACTAACTCACTCATGGCTGGTGGGCCCACAGTTCACTCACTCACGGCTGGTGGGCTCACAGCTCACTCACTCACTCTTGGCGGGTGAGATCACAGTTCACTCACTCATGGCTGCTGGAGCCACAGTTCACTCACTCAATCACGGCTTCTGGACCCGAGTCTCACTCACGGCTTCTGCATCCGCTCCCTACATATTATGGGCAATCTTTAGAGACTAACTAGACTAAGTGTGACCCGTTAGGTCCCATTCTCACATGGGAGGCCTGGTTCCCAAATGCAATATTACACCTCTCCACCAATTCAAACATTCCACCACTCACGCATAGCCCCCAGGCGCGGCTGATGGGATCCCATTGTGATGCCCCTGAACCCCCTCATCCCCTCACAGCCCACACTCCACCCCTTGCCCTTCCCCCCCACGCACTCACTCCATCCCCCCCCATAATCCTCCCCCCATCCACTCCTAGCGGCTCTCCAGCGGCGCAGCCATTCCCTCCAATTGGGTTCCCATTGTGACGTAGAACATGCAGGTATTACTGCGCAGGTGCAGCTGACGGGCACGGCAAGGGGAAAAGGGATTTATTAAAGCTTAAAATGTGAATAACTCTTAAAATATAACAACAATTCAGTCCATTCTTTCTTGTTGCATCTCTTGTAGTGTTCTGCAGCCGGCAAAGGGTGTTGGCTTCAGGCAGGGGCTGTCGGGTAGCGATGGGGGGAGCATCTTGAAGCCTGGAGAGGGGCATGGCTTCAGACAGGGCTGTCGGCGGCCGGTGGGAGAAGAATGGCTTCAGGCAGTGGCCAGTGGGGGAGGGGGGGCTTTCTGGAGGGCTTGTATGGGTGTTGTGCGCCGAAGGGACTGGTTTCCAGAGGACTAGTATGGACATTGTGGTCCGAATGGATTTTTGGACTCACAGTTCACTCACTCACCCATGGCTGATAGACTCACAGTTCACTCACTCAAGGCTGGTGGACTCACAGTTCACTCACTCATTCAAGGCTGGTGGACTCGCAGTTCACTCACTCAAGGCTGGTGGGTTCACAGTTCACTCACTCACTCACTCACTCATGGCTGGTGGCATCACAGTTCACTCACTCATGGCTTCTGGCGCCACAGTTCACTCACTCACAGCTTTTGGACCCGGCTCTCACTCACGGTTTCTGGACCCGACCCTAACTCACGGCTTTTGGACCCGACTCTCACTCAGGTGTTGCGGGCTTGCAGACTCACGCCCGACTTCTGGACTCACGCCCGGCCTCCGGGGCTTTATTCTCCTCACCCCCGGAAGGGGCGTTACCTTCATGGTGACCGACAGGCCTGAAGACCAATCGGCTCAATTCACGATTTTGAAACCTCCGTAGCATTTATAATTTTCCACCGATCGGAACAAAACCTGGTGGCTTGGTGCAGAGGAGAACGATGAGTAACGTGGCGAAAAAATGCTAGTTATATAGGGTACTGTTTATGCGCAAATTTAAATACCACGCGGATTGGAAGTGGTCAAGATGAGAGTTTTAGTAATAGTATTGATATATAGTTCCATTTATGAATGGTTGTTGCCTTGTCAAATGGGCAATAACAACATCTAGTAAAGCTGCTGCCTTACAGTGCCAGAGACCCGGATCCAATCGTAACCTTTCTACTTTCTGTGTGGAGTTTGCACGTTCTCCCAGTGATCACGTGAGTTTCCTCCACATGCTCCCATATCGTAAACACCTGTGGGTTTATAGGTTAATTGGCCTCTGTAAATTTCCCATAGTGTGCAGGGAATGGATGAGATAGTGGGATTATGTCGAACTAGTGTGAATGGGTGATCGATGGGCAGCGTGGACTCAATGGTCCGAAGGGCCTGTTTCCAAACTATATCCTGAAACTAGGTCTGATTCAATGTGAGCAGCCAAAGGGCTGAGAGCCAGGTTTGTATCATTCAGTTATCTGACACACAGAAGATCTCATCTGCTCTAAACTGAGTTTATCATCCTTCCTCGGATACCTGTAATTAAATAGGATTTACTTCAGAAAACCCACAAATCAATATTGCGAATTGTCCACTATCTTATTGTTTTATCTGCAGTTTCTAAATTGACTGAAAGTTTAGTGATACGGTAACAGTGACTGCAATTCCAAATTAACATGGTTTGGGAGAGTTTGAGGATATGAGATGGGGCTGCCGTTGACAGTGGTCAGAGTCTGGCCTCGCTTACCAGAATGGGTGTCAACTCCAGACGGGGGCAGTATGTTGATCTCAGCACCCGTGTCATTGGGGAATCTGTCGGGATTCTGCTCGAGGAAAACCTGCTCGAAGAGGAGGCAAGGCTGGTGACCGTCCATCAGCGAAAGCATTGCGCTCATCAGTGCAGAAGGCTTGCGGTCACCGAGGTCATCCATGTGCAGGAGCCGGGCAGCCCGAAAGCACGCAGCAGCAACGCCTTGAGACCCTCGTACTTGTTGTCCGCAGGCAGATGTTGGTGATGAGGGAGCAAACAGGCGGCGGTTTCTTGGTTGAGTACGCCAACCACGTAGAAGTATTTTGTGGAATCTGCAATGATTTGCCGAATTTGGAACTGGGCCTCAATGTGTTGGAGCAACACATGAGGTTAGACTACCCAGAAAACGGACAGTTTAAGCAAGACCACGTTCTGCTGGGAGGGGCTGGCATCGAGGTTCTCAGCGGCGTTCATCTTTGGACCCAAAAAACGTTTAGATCGTCAGGGTCACCAATATAATGAGACCAGGCAGGTTGAGTGAAATGTTCTTTATTAACAAAAACATACGCTCGAATCACCGCATACCTAGTCTAGAACTAACTATTACAGCTCCTGCCAATGCGAGGAGCGTTAACTACTAATTACTCTCAAAAGCCGGCGAACGAACCGCTGGGTCACGTGACAGACCCGACCAATGACGAGTGTTCTGAATTCCCAGCCCCATCACTAGGTGCCGCTACAGGGTGATGTTTTGGGTCGGGACCCTTCTTCAGACTGAACGTATGGGATGGCGGCGAAGAGCTGGAGGCGAGGACAGACCAAGATCATTCTGCAGAAGTCATTGCATCATTTCCCTTTCATAATTCCATGTGGTCTTTGACCGGAGCACCTCAAGGTTCAATAGATCCTGGTGAAATAATTTGATTGGGTGGCATGGTGGCTCAGTGGTAGAATTGTTGCCTTACAGTGCTTACAGTGCCGTAGACCCGGGTTCGATCCTGACTACGGGTGCTGCCTGTACGGAGTTTGTACGTTCTCCCCGTGACCTGCGTGGGTTTTATCCGAGATCTTCAGTTTCCTCCCACACTCCAAAGACGTATAGGTTTGTAGGTGAATTGGCTTGGTCTTTGTGTAAAATTGTCCCCAGTGTGTGTAGGATGGTGTTAATGTGCAGGGATCGCTGGTCGGTGCGGACTCGGTGGGCCGAAGGGCTTGTTTCCGCTCTATATCTCTAAACATAAACTAAACTAAATTCAATAAAGGTTTTCATGCAAAAAGTTGTTCTGAATTAGAATGTATTACCTGGGAGAACGGTGGAAACACATTCAGCAGAAAGCTACAGAGGAGAAATAAATAAACACTTAGTCACAAATTCATAGAGCCATATTAGCAGGGAAATGTGTAAGAAGGAACCGATAAACACAAAATGCTGGAGGGTTCAGGCAGCATTGCCTGTCCTGCTGAGCTACATACAGCAGGAAAACAGGCCCCTTGGCCCTATTCATATACGATGACCAAAATGCCACATCTAAGCTAGCCCGACAGGCACGTGCCTTCAGGGTAGGCAAGGTAGGCACTGGCTACCCTGACTAAAATTATGAAATGGCAATTATTAAATATAAATAGTAAAGACATGGGAGAATTATGCTTATCTAAGATATCGATCTCTGAGGTAGGCATAATTCTCCGTGCCTTTCATCCGCAGCACTTGTAACACGGGAAGGTCTGTGCAGCCCACGTGCCATCAGCGCTGCTTCAAGCGTCAAGTTCAAGCGGGGCTGAAGGCAGCAGAAATTCTGCCTTTGCTGTACTGCGCATGCGCAGCGCAAGTTTCTTGGCGGGATTTTCAAATATGGATTGCCATTATTTTAATAGTTTCTCAGGAAACAAAGAGTGAAGAATGGACTTAATGTACCAATAATGTGGTACGTGCATTTCTTGGTGCTTTATGTTTTTAAATACTGTATTTCCCGGGGTGGGGGGAGAGCTCCGTTCGCAGTGTTTGGGGAGTCTGGCATTGTGAAGGAGGGGATTGGGGTCAGTAACCCACTTGCCACGCTCCGGTCTGAGTGCAGGTAGATGGGACCAGGTGAGAGTAAGTGTTCGGCACGGACTAAAAGGGCCGAGATGGCCTGTTTCCGTGCTATAATTGCTATATGGTTTTATTGTGGCCGGGGAGTGAATTAGCTCGGGTGGCTGCCGCAGCACTCCGGGCGCGGACAGCAGAACTGGCCGCCACTTCTGAGGAAGGAAGCAGCTCGGGTGACTGACTTTGAGCGGCCGCCGGGAGCCGACAGCAGAACCGGCTGCCACTTTAGCCCCTTCTGCTGGTCCCCACTCACCGCTGCAGTGCTCTCTGTCTCAACATCTCTCACATGCCGTTCACTGGCTGGCTTCCCGCAAATCTTTAAATTCCGACAGCGCGTTCATGGGACCAGTTGAGGTTACTTGGCTGTGGGAATTTAAGGATTTGCGGGACGCGGTTGACATGAGCGAAGCCGGCGAGCGGCAGGTAAGAGATGTTCAGACGAAGGGCACTGCCAGAGGTGAGCGGGCCTGCAGAAGGCGCTGAAGTGGCAGCCGGTTCTGCTGTCGGGTCCCGGCGGCCGCTCGCACCCAAGCTGCTTCTATCCCCGGAAGTGGCGGCCAGTTCTGCTGTCCGTGCCTGGAGCGTTGTGGCAGCGGTGAGTCTGATTTGATCTCTGACCCCCTCCTTCTCAACATCCTGCCCTCCCCGCAACTTTACCCCTGGCGCAGACTCTCCACACGCTGTGAAAAGAACTCTCCCTCCAATTGGACCCTTGAATTAGTATCGTCATTCAAAAAGATGACAACTGATTCAACATCCCCGTGTGCTCTCGTTTTTCCCACCATCTCTCCACCTGCCTTCATCAATCGTCCCCCACCTATTCCGCAATTAAAAGATGAAAGAGATTGAGAAGCCTTGGGAAAATTGAATTGTTAAATATATTATATTTTTTACGAAGAGAACAACCTGCGCATGCGCGGTTTAAGATGTTTTTTAAAAGCCGCCTGATTGCCTACCTTGAGCAATTACTCACGGCACGTGCCTGGCTAGTCCCATTTGCCCGTGTTTATCCCTTTAAACATTTCCTGTCTAAGTGTCTTTTAAATGCAATTATTGTACCAGCCTCAACCATCCCCTCTGACAGCTTGCTCCATGTACCCACCACACTCTGAGTAAAAAAGTTGCCCCTCAGTTTCTGATTAAATCGTTCCTCTCTTACCTAGCACGGCTAGAAGAGCTGCAGGCACACAGCCCCCAAAACCTAGGATCAATCCTGACGTTACGTCCTCTCCCTGTAATAGACTGGGTTTCTTCTGGGTGCTCTCTTAAATTCCTCTTTTAGTCCAAAAAACTTACAATTTGGTAGGTTAGTTGTTCACTATAGTTGTCTAGTGTGTAGATGAGTGGTAGAATTTCAGCTGAAGAGATTGGGGTGGGAAGAATAGACAGGGATCCAGTGGGATGCAAGGCCAAGCCTGTGCGATAAGCCAATGAGTTTATAATTGGTTATTAATTTATTGAATTTGTGTTTATTATATATTATCTATGTGTATTGTGCTTACAGACCTGTATTGTTTAGTTTAGGCTAGGCTAATTTCATTTTGTTTAGTTTAGAGGTACAGCTCGGAAACAGGCCCTTCGGCCCACCGAGTCCGCACCGACCAGCGATCCCCACACATTAACAATCTCCTACACACACTCGGGACAATTTTACATTTATACCGAGCCAATCAACATACAAACCCGTACGTCTTCGGAGTGTGGAAGGAAACCGAAGCCCTCAGAGAAAACCCACGTGGTCACGGGGGGGAGAACGTACAAACTCCATACAGACAGCACCTGTAGTCGGGATCGAACCTGGGTCTCTGACGCTGTAAGTGCTGTAAGGCAGCAACTCTACCGCTGTGCCACCATGCCGCATATTAATTTAGTTTATTGTCACGTGTACTGAGGTACAGTGAAAAGCTTTTTTGTTGCATGCTGGGCCAGTTAGTGGAAGACTGAACGTGATTATACTCAAGCTGTCCACCATCTACAGATTCAAGATAAAAGGGAATAAATAACGTTCAGTGCAAGGTAAAGTCCGGTAAATTCCAACGGAGCCCAGTCCGATGGTCTCCAATAGATAGATGGTATCTCACGACCACTCTCCAGTTGATAGGATAGTTCACTTGCCTGATGGCAGCTGGGACGAAACTGTCCCAGAATCTGCTAATTGCTGCTGCTCTGAAGAATATCATTGTTCCACTGTCAGTACATTTGTCAATTATACACTGTTGAGTCTCTCTCTCTCTCTCTCTCTCTCTCGTCTATGACTTTGACTATCACAAAACATTTTGAGTTGTGGTAATGTCAGCGTGGAGTTGCTCTATCACCACTGACATCTCAAAGCAGTAGAGGTTTCCTCTGACAGTGAGAATGGAGCAGGGTATGGGCATATGGCTCTGACAATGTGTATATTTATTTAATGGGAGCTGTGGTAGGCATCTGGAAAGGAGGAATTTTTTAAGGCACCTGGAATGTCCCTGCTGGCAGACAATATAAATGAGCATTCGACTCATTTGCTGCTCGTGTATGTGAGGGGAAATATCATTACCTACAAACAATCACAAATGCTCTTCCTTTTCACTGCTGCGCAATTGAAAATTGATTTTTTTTTCTGAAGATGTACAAAGGATCAACTAAGAAAATCACAGACTTTGAGCAACTAGCACGAAGCCTTCCGTTTTCATTAATGTTTGATTACTCGTTGGAATTGGAATAGGAAATACAGGCAGTTATATTAATGCAATGTAGAAATTTAGTGCAACTGTAATGTTAAGTAAATTTTGCCCATTTCCACATGGCCATCCCATCTCAGTAAGCACATGATGGGCTTGGGGACAGTTGGCACAGGGGTAGAATAGCTGCCTAAAAATTGCCGGAGAGCTGGGTCTGATCCTGACTACAGACGTTGTCTGTACAGAGTTTGTACGTTCCTTCAGGCACTGCATGGGTTTTCTCCAGGTGTTCGGGCATCCTCCCATATTCCAAAGGCATGCAGGTTTGTAGGTTAATTGGCTCGAATAAAATTGTAACTTGTCCTTGGTGTGTAGAATAGTGTTAGTGTACGGGGGGATCGCTGGTCGGCGCCCGGACTTGGCGGGCTGATGGGCCTGTTTTTGCGCTGTGTCTCGAAAGTAAAGAAAATTTTAAAGGGTAGCGGAAAATAAAAAAAAACTCATTGTAATGAAATGATCATTGTAATGAAAGTGATAAGTGGACAGTGAAGAAAGAGAAGAAAATAGATGACAGGAGGTGGAGATAAGGAAGGGAATGAAGAAAATGTGGAAAGAGGATTGCAGGCAGCATTTTGATGCCCAAGAGCGAGTGCCTGTGTCGGATGAGAATGTAGATGCAGAGTCCTAATGGCAGTGACAAGAGTGTGGCAATGGGTCTAATACTGAAACATGGCAACCAAACCCTCTCATTTACCTTAGATATCACATGGCTGAATGGCCACTTTCTGTGCCATTGTTATGAAAGCAGTTGACCAGTTGGGATGTCAGGACTTTCATATGAGGAAAGACTGGATAGACTCGGCTTGTACTCGCTGGTATTTAGAAGATTGAGGGGGGATCTTATGGAAACTTACAAAATTCTTAAGGGGTTGGACAGGCTAGATGCTGGAAGATTGTTCTCGATGTTGGGGGAGTCCAGAACAAGGGGTCACAGTCTAAGGATAAGGGGGAATTCCTTTAGGACCGAGATGCGGAAAACATTCTTTACACAGAGTGGTGAGTCTCTGGAATTCTCTGCCACAGAGGGTAGTTGAGGCCAGTTCATTGACTATATTTAAGAGGGAGTTAGATGTGGCACTTGTGGCTAAAGGGATCAGGGGGGTATGGAGAGAAGGCAGGTACAGGATACTGAGTTGGATGATCAGCCATGGTCACATTGAATGGCGGTGCAGGCTCGAAGGGCCGAATGGCCTACTCCTGCACCTATTTTTCTATGTTTCTATGTTTCTATGTTTACATTAGTTATGTGTCCAGACTGACAATTGTTCAGAACTAATTGGCATATCACTCATTGAAAGCCACAGATGCGGTTTTCAGGAAATAGTCAAATTACCTAAGTGTGACATCTAGGTGCATAGTGAGGCAGGAGCAGGAGTTTAACACCAACGCTCAACCTTGACCTACGCTATCTCCCGGTTGCCAAACATTTTAACTCCCTTTCCCATTCCCACACTGACCTTTCTGCCCTGGGCCTCCTCCACTGTCAGAGTGAGGCCACATTCAAATTAGAGAAACAGCAGCTCATATTTCACTGGGCAGCTTACAACATTAATGTGTCTAATTTCAAGTAATTCCTGTGCTCCCTCTCTCCCCCCTCCCCCACCCTAGTTGTCATACCAGTTCCATTGTTCGCATCCTTGTACCCCTCTTGGTATCACACCTTCCCCAGCCATTATGAGGCTCCCCCCTTCCCGAGGTCATCTGTCGCCGGCCCTGATTTGTTCTGGACTTTTCTCGCCTCCTGCCTCCTCCCCCTTTGCATCTCCCATTTCTGGATTCTCTCCCCAACTAGAAAATGGTCTACGCCTTTATTCCTACTACCAAAATGCACGACGCCACACTTCACTGCACTATATTCCATCTGCCACTTCTCTGCCCACTCTCCCAACCTGTCTAAGTCCTTCTGCAGAGTCCCTGCTTTCCTCCACCTATTTTCGAATCATCCGCAAACTTGGCCAGAGAGCCTTCAATCGCCAATTGGAATAGTGCCTAATTCCACTGCTATCATTTATGACTTTACGACCTTATGAGTAGAGGCCCAAAGCCATCAAATGCTTATCAAATGCATCATTCCTGGGATCATTCTGGTCGACCTCCTCTGGACCCTCAGAGCCAGCACATCCATCCTCAGATATGGGGACTCAAACCTGCTCATAGTTGTGCTCTACCTGAAATGGAAAACCGATCCACCCTTAATGCATGGAGTCACTGGTGCTAACTTGAGTTGTGTGGACAAGCCATAAAAATCCACCATGTATATAATAAAGATATCAGGAGCTTGTGTTGGGGAAGCTAGTGAGCATCAATCAGCCAGCACCCTGCTGTGTTTGTTCTGGTTTAAAAATGTAAGCAAGTGCATTAGTCAAGCAATGAGCTGAAACTGAGAATGAACTGGGGAGAGGAGAGGATGGGAATGTGAGTAACTCACCCTGTCAAATACAAGCAAAGCCAGAACACAAAGCAGCTTCTTATATTTAAAAAAAGACTGTTGAGTCGGATGATAATACCGCAGGGAGTAAACGTGAACAAACAAAGGATGGAGAAAGTGCAAAGCTCTTAGAACTGCAGAGGGATTGATGAGGAAAGTGAAGTAACAGGCAGAATGCGTAACGTAAAGAATTCCAGCAATTTCATGGGGAACTAAAAATCTCAACACTCAATCGTGCTATTGCTTCACCCTTGTACCCTTGAGTTAGATAGAGCTCTTAAAGATAGCGGAGTCAAGGGATATGGGGAGAACGCAGGAACGGGGTACTGATTGTGGATGATCGGCCATGATCACAGTGAATGGTGGTGCTGGTTCGAAGGGCCGAATGGCCTACTCCTGCACTTATTGTCTATTGGCACGGGTAAGATTTTCACTCACTGATGGAAGGGGGTCTTGCAACTCTTATGTCGCGAGGATTTTTCATTTCATTGAGACTGCAGGGGTTTGGTTCAATGCTTTGTTGCTCTGATTCATATTTTCAGCATGCGTTTTCAGGGATCCACCAACTGCAGGTGCATTTTCTTCAGCCTCAGTGTGCATTGAGAGGGTTTGAAGGGAAAGGGGCAATGTAAGCATCTTATTCCGTGCATAGGCTGGGGATGGACAGAACAAGGAAAGTTGGACAAAAGCGCAGTGTAGAAGGTTATAAATCAATGGAGAACGAGGACTTATTAGGAGAACCAAATGTTGTTGGACCAATTCTATAGCCACGGGCAAGGCAATAAAGTGTTCGAGAGAGAAAAATGAAGCAAGGTGGAGAATAAGATTGAAGAATGGTAGAAGGAACCAAGGTCCAGAATTTGCAGAGAAATATTGTTGTGTCTCAGAATGTTTTCTCCTGAAAACGCTGAGGTACCATACTTGACAAGACACAGTGCGGAAACAGGCACTTCGGCCCACAGCGGTCATTAGCGTTATCCTACATACAATTTACAATCATACCAAAGCCAATTAACCTGAAAACTTGGAGTGCGGGAGAAAACCAGAGCACCCGGAGAAAACCCAAGTGTTTGTGCAAAATGTGCAAACTCCACACAGACAGCACCCAGAGTCAGGATCGAACCCGCATCTCTGGCACTGTAAGTAGGTATGTTACAAAACTTACCTTTAGCGATGCTGAAGTTCTGCCGCTGGCCGTGTGCGCGACTTTGGCGCCTTTTAGAGGGGGGCGGGGTTAAAATGCCGTTTTCCCCTTGCAATCGGAGCTTTATTTTCTCGGAGTGCGATCTATTTTTGGAGATTCGTTCCGACTGCCAGTAAGTCCGTTTTTTAAAATAAATCGTCCGACTATTTAATTGCTGCAGTAAAATAAAAATTAGCTCCCAATGCCGTGAACGCCGACAACGGGGACCGATTTTACGTAGGGCACAGGTAAGTGAAAGCTGTTTATTTTTTCATATAAACTTGTTTTTTTAGGGGACTTTAATCAATATTTCATGTTGCGAAACGGTGATTTAGCCCCCATATGAACTGTTAGAATTTTTCCTGCTGATATGGGGTTTAAATTCACCGCAACCGCAACGTTCCAATGCAGCACGTTCCATAAAGTCCCACTCGCAAGCTGTTTAAAATGCCCATTAATTTACAGGCATTAAACACTGAATTCCTTCAATTTGGCCTATAAATTAATGACAATTAGATTTAAAAATCATGTTTTATTGTGAATTATTGTGTGACTGTTAATTGGACACTTAGGCTTTACATTTTTTTAAATTTTTTTCTTAAGAAATTAATAAATGTTTAGATCTAGTAATTGAATTTAGTAATTGGCTACAATTGGGTAACTAACTAATTATATGCTTTCATTTCAGGTCATCCAAGTAAGATTGTTTCATATTTGTTTCAGAATACTTCAATCTATAATAACTGAAAATTTCCGAGTATGAAAATGGCCCTAACTTTTTTAATGCTGAAGATATGAAAGTGAATTAGGTGTCAAATTAAACTTATTTTTATGCTTTATCTGATGGGATAAATTGCAGACTTGATTTTTTAAATCTCAAAATGTTGTAACATTGCTACTGTAAGGCAGCAACTCTGCTGCTGCACCACCGTGCCACCCTAAAGTTGTTGGCTACACTTTGCTGCAACTTCTCTGACTGCAGTTCCGCAGTGAACATTAAACTTGTGTCAAGTTCCCAGCACCTTCACTGAGCAACCTTCCAGCTGAATCTGCACCACGTTAGACCTGCACATGAAGGGAGTCCATTCATTCCAATGGAAAAGGGTTGCTGTGGGAAATAGAGTGTGGTCAATACTTTTGAACTAATTTACTATGTTTTGTACTGTCCTTTTTCAAATATTCCATTTAAAAGTTTTAAATTAATGCGAGAAATAGCGATACCATTTGACATGTTTGACAGCTCAATTCTTCCATGTTGGTTAAGGTGCCTCACTTAACCTAGTCGCATTTGCCCACGTTTGGCCCATATCCCCTAGTGGCTCCACCAGCAGTGGCTGCCTTGCCAACAGTGTGTCTGCTCTTTCTTCTTTTTTGTTATTTTTAGTATGTGTTAAAATATGTTTTTGTGTTCATAGAAACATAGAAAATAGGTGCAGGAGGAGGCCATTCAGCCCTTCGAGCCAGCACTGCCATTCAAAATGATCATGGCTGATCGTCCGCTATCAATAACCCGTGCATGCCTTCTCCCCATATCCCTTGACTCCACTAGCCCCTAGAGCTCTATCCAACTCTCTCTTAAATCCATCCAGTGATTTGGCCTCCACTGCCCTCTGTATTTCCATGAAGTTCACAACTCTTTGGGTAAAAACGTTTTTTCTCAGCGCAGTCTTAAATTACCTACCCTTTATTTTAAGACTGTGGCCCCTGGTTCTGGACTCACCCAACATTGGGAACATTTTTCCTGCATCGAGCTTGTTCAGTCCTTTTATAATTTTACATGTTTCTATAAAATCCCCCCTCATCCTTCTAAACTCCAGTGAATACAAGCATTGTCTTTTCAATCTTTCCTCATATGACAGTCCAGCCATCCCAGGGATCAATCTGATGAACCTACGCTGCACAGCCTCAATCACAAGGATGTCCTTCCTCAAATTAGGAGACCAAAACTGTACACTTTTCCTTGGTTTGTTTTATGTGGGGGGTATGTGGGGGTTGTTGGGGGAAACCTTTTTTTCAATCTCTTACCTCGATGGAGATGCGATTCCTTTCCTTATCGTATCTCCGTCTGCACTGCGGCCTAACATTGTGGAGTTGGCGACCTTTCCTGGGGATCGACCAAGCGGCAGGAGTCTGCGGGACTTTAACATCGCGGAGCTTGCGATCCCTTTGCCGGGGATCAAAGCTCCATCCGCGGGGCCTGTGGACTTTAACATCGTGAAGCCTGCGGTCTCTGGTAAGAAGAGGCCGACTCGGGAGCACCTTGCCATGGAGAGAGTTTCAACCGTCCTGACGGGGGCTTGGATCATCGGCTGCGGGGGGTTTGATCGCCCCGACTGTGGATGGTTTGACGGCCCCGACCGCGGGAGAACAAAGAGGAAGAAGATTTAACTTTATTGCCTTCCATCACCGTCTTCATCTATCATGTCCTTATGCTATATCGTGGCTCACCACTGCTGTACACATCATCGCGCTACTGGAGTGTTAAGTGCCGGGTCTGCAGTAGTACATGGATTATCCAGCAATGGGCATTGCAGTAGGTGTTGCATTGTCTGGGTCTGTGTGCCGCAGTCACAGGTTGTTGTATCCTCAATGTAGCCTCATTTGTGCATTGTCACCCTTGACCGCCCGACCCTGGTCCGCAGTCAGTCTCCCGTTCAGCCAGTGTTCATCCGCACCTGGTGTTAAGCACTCTGCTGCTGGGGTGCCCATCTTGGTGGAAATAGGGACAGTGGCTAGTCTGTTCTTCCACATCTGGAGGCGAGCTTCAGTTGGTGTTGTTTGCAATGGGGTGACGCTGGTTAGGAAGCTCTTACGGGATTTTAACTGCTAGGAGGGGGCACATGGATGTGTAATGGGTGTCTATCGTCTGTCAGTTGTTGCCCTAATTGCAACAGCTCTCCTGATGTCTGGGGGAGCGATGCCAGCCAGTAAGTAGACGTTGTTTATGTCCATAGATCGGAGGCAACCGGTGATGCTATGGCAGCTGGCATGCAAGGATGAGTCGATCTTCTTTGCATGTGGAGACCTCTCCCAAGCAGGGCCAGGCGTATGTATTCTGCAGCAGAGAAGCAAGTGCTGAGGCTGTAGTACGTACTGTTGGCACCCCATTTGGTGGTGGTGACTTTGTTCAATATGTTGCTGTGGGTGCCCATTTTGCTTTAGTTTTTTCCACAAGAGCCTTGAATGTTAAGCAGCGGTCGAGTGTGACTCCAAGGTAGACTGAGTTTGGGCAATGTGTTAGTGGGTGCTCAGACCATGTGACGTGTAGTTGATGGTTAGCCTCTTGGTTCCTCAGGTGGAATGCACAGACCTGTGTTATCAATGAGGAATGTGGAATCCATTGAGATGGATGTTTATGTTAAGTATAGCCTGAGCTATAGGGAGAGGTTGAGCAGGCGAGGACTATTCCTTGTAGCGCAGGAGGATGAGAGGTGATCTTATAGAGGTGTACAAATTCATGAGAGGAATAGATGGGATGGACGCACAGAGTCCTTTGCCCAGAGTAGGGGAATTGATAACCAGAGGACATAGATTTAATGTGAGGGGGGAAAGATTTAATGGGATTTTTTAACACAAAGGATGGTGAGTGTATGGAACAGGCTGGCAGAGGAGGTAGTTGAGACGGGTACTATCGCAATAAGAAACATTTGGAAAGGTACATGGATAGGAAAGGTTGAGAGGGACATTTTGCTAACTTGAGACAGGTGGGTCTAGTGTAGATGGGATATGTTGGCTGGTGTGGGCACGTTGGACCAAAGGGCCTGTTTCCACACTGTATGAATCTATAGAATCTATGACACCTTGTGTTTTGTTTCGGATCACGATGCCTCTGGTGAAGATGCAACCCCACATCAACAAGGGTCTCGACCCAAAATGCCACCTATTCCTTCGCTCCATAGATGCTGCCTCACCCGCTGAGTTTCTCCAGAATTTCTGTCTACCAAGGAGTACATAAAGATAAGTTTCTAGTCATGACAAGGATAGGACTGACATCATGTTCTCATCCGAGCAAAGGAAGAAAGTAGCGGAAACAGGTAGGGAAGAATTCCCATGGATACTGCAATCATACAAATGTTTCACAACTCTCTGCTGATCCTCCTGTAGCTTTTTTTTTACCGGTTTGCAAAGGCAAAATGTGTTAATACCGACACTTAAAACCACACCGAATGATTTAATCTATTCATAGTCTCTCGATGTGAGCACAGGGTGTGTGACATTCTAGTGCTAAGAAAAATCACACAAGAAGTAAGTTTCCTTTTTGACCATCTGCACCGGTACTTGATTCCATATGTTTCCATTCACTTTGCAAAACTTCTGTCTGAATCACCTGTTTACTTCAGAGTATCGTTAGATCATGATCTTTGATTTGACATTCCTGATTGTAAGGCAAAAAAATAAATAGATATCCAGCGCTTTGGCTTACCACATTAAAGCTGTACCATTGCGGTATATTCTGTCATTTCAATAAATAATCACACACAATGTAGAAGAGTGTAGCACAGAAACAGGGCCTTCAGCTCATGATGCCTCTGCTGAACATGAACTAATCGTATCTGCCTGCACATGATCAATATCCCACCATTCTCCGCACGTTCTCCCTGTGGCTTCATGGGTTTTCTCCGGGTGCTCTGGTTTCCTCCCACATACCAAATATATGCAGATTTATAGGTTAATTGGACTCTGTACAATTGATCCCAGTATGTAGAGAGTGGATGCAAAAGTGGGATAGTATACAACTAGTGTGAATGGGTGATCGATGATTGGTGTTGGCTTGATGGGCCAAAGGGCCTGTATTCATGCTGCATCTCCACAACTTAACTAAACCTTTGTGCACAGCTGATTTGGCACAGAGTGATGGAGTCGGTGTCATTAGGTTATTGCAGCACAGAAGGAGAACAATTTAATCAATCACATTTCAACCCTGCAAGTGCCCAGCAAGTTTCCTTTTGAAATCACTCACTGCTGCTTCATACAACACCATCGTAGCTACAACCTTGCATCCCTACATACCTTGTGCAGGCCTGTACGAAGCTTATCAAAACGGGGGGGTGGCATGACGGGATTACCAAAAATTAATGTTAAATAAGTGCATGCAGCACATATCACAATCGTGAAGCTCGAAGTCCCGCGGCCGGGGTCCAGGACCTGCTGAAGGGCCCTGGAAGCTCTGGGGTTATAGATGTTCTGGTGTATTCTGAACCTCATTTTGGAGCATTTTTGCACCAAATGTATGACCAATATTTCAGAAATAATTTTGGTTGAATCAAGAGTAATCAGTAGGTGGAATGGGATGATTGGGGTCATTGTTGTATACACTTTTTAAATGAAGTTAAATATGCAATATGCAAGAATTGAAGTTGTCCTTGTTTTAATAATCAAGTTGTACTGTTGTAAAATGTTATGTAAAATGTTATAAAGGAGCATGCAAACACTGCAAATAAAATACTGTAAAACCCCTGTCCCATTTAGGAAACCTGAACAGAAACCTCTGGAGACCGTGTGCCCCACCCAAGGTTTCCGTGAGGTTCCCAGAGTTTCCAGGGAATTCCGGTCCGCGCGCGCACACACACACAAACACATCGCGAAGGTGGGGGCCAGGGACAGCGGAGGAGCGCTTTCTGTGTTTGAAATAGAAAGTAAACGGCTGCCACAGAGCATGATAAGTCCTTTGGAGAGCGAGGGAGGGAGGGAGAAAGGGACAGAGAAGGGGAGAGAGAAGGGGAGAGAAGGAGTGGATACAGTTTTAGGAAGTTTAATAAAGTTAGCGGGCATTTAACCTTCCGGCGGATCTTCTAGGTCCTGAAAACCAAATAAGATTTCTTTGCTGAAAACACCAATGAGCCAATCAGAATGGCCGGTCAGTGAAGGCCTTCGACTGGCTGTAAGTGAAAATGCGACCCCACCACTGGCTTCGACAAAATGGCAACCTATTTTTAGTTTCAGCCGTTTTTTGTTTTTTTAAATAATCGCAAGAACATAGCAGAAGCCGCGATTACGCGGAAACCACTTTCCACAATTAGGGAGAGTGACTGGAACCTCCAAGAACCTCCAGGAACCTCATGGAAACCTTGCGTGGGGCGCAAGGTCTCCAAAGGTTTCCCTTCAGGTTTCCTAAGTCGTAAGATCCGTCGGAAGGTAAAATGTTCGCTAACTTTATTAAACTTATTAAAACTCTCCACTCCTTCTCCCCCCCGTTCTCTCTCCATCTCCCTCCTTCTACCCCCTTCTCTCTCCCTCCCTCCCGCGCTCTCTAAAGGACTTGCCATGGTATGTTGCAGCCGTTTACTTTCCTCTTCACGTGCAGAATACGCTCCTCCTCTGTCCCTGGCCCCCATCTTCACGATGTGTTTGTGTGTGTGTGCGCGGTCGGCTTTTAGGATCTTTGGTCAGTAGATACAGCTTACGCTTCGTTTGAAGCTCTCCAGGCAATTGACCAGAACCTCTGGTGACTCATGGAGAATGACCGGAATTCCCTGAAACCTCTGGGAAACTCATGGGAACCTCTGGGAAACTCAAGGGAACCTCACTGAAACCTTGGGTGGGGCACATGGTCTCCAGAGGTTTCTGTTCAGGTTTCCTAAGTCGGACAGGGGCTTTAGTTTTAGCAGTAAAGAAAACCTTTTTTTAGAATATGGTTTGAGTGTTGATTTGATTGCCTGATGCTGTTAGAATGTGTTAGTGTGTGCAGTGCCCCTTTAATGATCCTCCTGACCTAACAACTTCACCACATCAATTTCAACATGGAATAGTCATGTGAATACAATATTTAGCTCGACTTCAATTTCCATCATGAAAATTGAAGTCAAACTAAATGGTGCATTTACATTAATAAGAATTACTAAGTCTGAAGAAGGGTCTCGACCCAAAACGTCACCTATTTCCTTTGCTCCATAGATGCTGCCTCACCCACTGCGTTTCTCCAGCATTTTTGTCTACCGTTGATTTTCCAGCATCTGCAGTTCCTTCTTAACATTTACATTACTATGATTGCTTTCAAACTAACCTATTTTAGTGTCAAATTATTATAACAAATTTTAGTTCCACGATGACTCATAAGCAAGATCACAATCACATTTTGAATTCTTAAACACAATGTGATTGTGAATGATTGCAGACCTACCAAGTTTCACTGAGCATTTCCGTATTTTGATGGTTGAAAATCAGTATTATGTTGGGGAAATCGATAGTTCTCACGTAAATGCAATAGAACGTACTACACAGAAACTGGATTTTTGAAAATCAGTATTTTGCATGCAACCTCATGTATTCTCAAATATCAGTATGGAATACTGAAAATCAGTACTACTGAATTGTGAAACCATTTTTGAAATGTGAATTTATAATTCTTGATTTTGATTCAATCATATCCTTATTATCATATCTCTATTATATTAAAACTCTGTGTGTGTCTGCCGACAGCCGTCCGGCTGCCACCCGGCTGCCACATTTTCCCCCTTTGATTCCCTGCTCAGCCAAAAACGGACCGTCAGACGCCGCCGTTTTTTTTCCATTTAGCCAGACGTTACGCTTGTACATTACCAAAGGCGCTCCTCGTTACGTTTAGACATTGTTACGTACACAATTTTTAATAAAATCCTCCCCCCCACTCAATATTTCAAAAATCAAACTGCTCTCACCCATAGAATGTTGGTAAACATTCCATCGTGTGATGTCACAATGCCCAATGCTCACAGATGTCCAATCGGAACGGATCTCATTTACATCTGCCCTCGCGCCAGCCCCAGCCCCCCCTCCCCCACCTGGTGTTTCAGCACGTTCCATTGTGTGATGTCACAATGCCATCCCTCACAGACTTCCAATCAGAATGGATCTCATTTACATCTGCCTTTGCCCCAGCCCCAGCCCCAGCAGCCTGTGTCGAAGCGCTTGATCACGTGTGTGGGAATAGAGAAAGAGGATTGGGGGTGATAGGGAATGGGGAATAGATGGACTGCCCCTACCCTCCCCCTCCCTCACTACCACCCCACTCTTTCCCCTCTACCTCCCCACCCCTCTCCCCCTCCCTCCACACTCTTCCCCCTCCCTCCCCTACCCCATCTCCCTCCTCCCCATCCCTCCCCCCTACACCTCTCTCACCATTCCCCACCCCTCTCTCCTCCCCCTCTCCATCTCCCTCTCCTCACCCCTCTCCCTCTCCTCCCCTCCTCCTCCCACCCCCATCCCTCTCTCCCACACCCCCCTTCCCTCTCCCCCACCCCATTCCCTCTCTCCCCTGCCCACTCTTCCCCCTCCCTCCACACTCTTCCCCCTCTCTCCCCTACCCCATCTCTCCCCTCCCTCCCCCCTCTCCCACACCTCTCTCTCCCTCCCTTCTCTCACACCTCTCTCCTCCCCATCTCCCTCTCCTCACCCCTCTCCCTCTCCCCCGTCCTCCTCCCACCCCATCCCTCTCTCCCCCATTCCCCTTCCCCCCCCACCTCTTTTTCCCCTACCCCTCTCTCCCTCTTCTCACCACTCCCCCATAACCCCTCCCCCTCTCCCACTTCCACCACTCCCCCCACCCATCTCCCCCTCCCTCCCCACTCTTCCACTTCTCTCCCGCATTCCCCACCCCTCTCTCTCCCCCTCCCTCCCCTCTCTTCCCCCTCCCCCTCCCCCTCCCCTACCACTCTCCCCCTCCCTCCACACTCTTTCCTTTCTCCCCTACCCCTCTCCCTACCCCTCTCCACACTCTTCCCCTCTCCCTTCTCTCCCTACTCTCCCTCCTCCCCCCTCCTCCCTCTCTCCCCTTCTCCCACCCCTCTCTCCCACCTCCCCCACCCCTCTCTCAGCCCCTCCACGAACCCTCTCTCACCTCCTCCCCACCCCTCCTCCCCTTCCCCCCTCTCTCCCCCCTCCATCTCCTTCTCTCCTCACCCCTCCCTCCTCCCCTCCCACCCCCTCTCTCCGCCCTCCCCCACCCCTCTTCACCCCCATCTCCCCCCCACTCTTCCCCTCTCTCTTGCACCACTCCCTGCTACCCCACTCCCGCTCACTCCCAACTCTTCCCCTCTCCCTCTCCCTCACCCAATGCATCCCCCCCCCCCCCAATTCGGACTGCCGTGTTTTGTTTAGTTTGAAGATACATTGCGGAAAAAGCCTTTTATTGATTAGTAAGGTTGTCAGGGGTTAAGGGGAGAAGGCAGGAGAATGGGGTTGGGAGGGAGAGATAAGCCAGCAATGATTGAATGGTGGAGTAGACTTGACAGGCTCCTGGAACTTGTGATCATAGGAATTTTGGCACACCGATCCGCGTCGACCAGTGATCCCCGCACATTAATCCTATCCTACACACACTAGGGACAACTTGCAATTATACCAAGCCAATTAAACTACAAATGTGTGAAAGAACTGGAACACCCGAAGAAAACCCACACAAGTCACGGGGAGAATGTACAAAGTCCGTACACTCAGCACCCGTAGTGTGGAATGCACCCGAGTCTCTGGCATTGTGAGGCAGCAACTCTACCGCTGCACCACCGTGCCGCCCTAATGTAAACCTTCACTTCCATGTTTCATGATTCTTTACAGCAAAGAAGACCATTCGGCCCATAGAGTCTATACCGACACACAGAACAATCAAACCATCCACATCCGCCACATTTTGACACCTAACCTATTTTCTTTTACGTGTCCGTTGACTATCTCCCCGTCTCTCTGACCTACACTCAGGGCAATTTACAGTAGCCAATTAACCTATCGACCAGCATTTCTTTGAGAAATGAGAGGAAACTAGAGTACCCGGAGAAATCCCATACAGTCATAGGAGAACACGCAAACTCCACTCAGTTGACACCAGATTGTACTTGGATCTTCACCCATGGTGTCACATTGACACTTTTATAACCTTATATATTTTATTAAATGTTCCCTCAATCTCACTTACTCCAAGAATAATAAATCCCAGTTTCTTTCCCATGCCTATGTTCATAAATTCTAGGGGCAGAATTAGGCTATTTGGCACATCAAGTCTACTCCGCCATTCAATCATGGATGATCTATCTTTCCTCTCAACCCCATTCTCCTGCCTGCTATCCATAACCCCTGACACTCGTACTAATCAAGAATCTCTCCATCTCTGCCTTAAAAATATCCATTGACTTGGGCTCCACAGCTCGAGTTGCCAACTTTCTCACTCCCAAATAAGGGACAAGAGGTGGTGTGCCGTGATGGTGTGGGTATAGTGCTGGCCCAGCATGAAGTGACTGAGGGTGCTGGAAGCTAGCAGATGGTAACAAGGACCTTTTTCAGAACAGAGAGCGGAGATTAAAAAAAAACAACAACCCTGAATAGGTCAACAAATCCAATATATGAACCATGGATACATATCTTCAGTGTTATATATGACATATAACACCAAATTATAACAAAACATAATACAGAGTATAATCTGACTACCAGTCAGACATGAAATAACACCAAATAACCTTATCTGTATGTGCCTATAGAGAAGACATATAATCACTGCTAAAGAGGAAAAGAGGGGGGACTCATCTAGTTGGTTCACATGCTTGATCAATGGTGTTTTATCATTAATGTCTTATTATTATTAATGTTTAGTGTTTTCTGAGTCATTCATAACTGTCACTGTATTTGTTACTTGTGGCCGGAGCACCAAGGTAAATTCCTTGTATGTGAACGTACTTATTTACTTACTTAAGTCTACTTTTTCCATGGATATTTGTTACTGCTCTTGACTGATTCGAGAGTCCTATTTCCTTTTGCACCTCCAGAGAGGTCACAGTTCACAGATATTTGAAGTTGATTTTTGATCAGCTCTGTAATGCATCCATTTATTGAGTCTGAACTTTTAATGGTCATCAGAGTGAAGATCCTCACTACAATGGTATTTGACAATCAGTCAGGGATCCTGGCTACTGCGCAGGACTGGCAGTTTTCTGTAGACCTGGTGAAACAGCTGAAGTTCCCACAGCACATTGCCACTACCACCCTGAGGCCAGACATCCTCCTGGTCTTAGAGGCGACCAAAAACATTGTCTTGTTGGAACTGACAGTGCTGTGGGAGGACCGTCTGGAGGAGGTCACCGAGAGGAAGATGACCAAGTATGAAGAGCTGGTCATAGACTGCCGTACGCAGGGCTGGAAGGCAAGGTGTTTGCCCATCGAGGTTGGCTGCAGAGGTTTTGCAGGGCAATCGCTCTACAAAGCCTTGAGTGCACTGGGCATCAACAGAATGGAGAGGGGAAGAGCCATCAAGAACACCACAGAGGCAGTGGAGAAGACATCGAGATGGCTCTGGATCAGGAGAGGAAGTCCATGTGGAGGAGCAAATGCCACTTCAACATAAGTCGTGGTCTGATCAACCACGGCTGGGTCGCCTGGGTGAGGGTGTCTGATATTGAATGACCTGAAACACCCAATGACCCCAGGTTACATCACTGATGATGTGTTCAGGAGCATCAAGAGATGTATTTTTATCAAAATGAGCCTGGCACACTGAGGACCAATGAGACAATCCTGAACATGTTGATCAACTTGGCTTTCCCTATGTTTTGGAAAACTGCCACCCACTTCTCACTGGTGGATTTTGCGGTATCCTCTCTGGATTTCGGTATCTCCTCCCGGCTAGCACTGAACTCTTCATCGAGTTGGTCCGCATTGATGTTCTCTGTTATTTTGAGGGCAGCCACCACCTACTCCAGGTCAGTGAAGGAGAGCTCCTCTTCCTGGCCGATCGGTTTCAGTTTCATCATTACATTTTCTGGTGAGAAATCAAACCACAGAGTCATAGAACTTCACAAAGTCCAGTTGCTGCTTAGACCTTTGTGCTGGCACTTGTTGGCCACCAGCTGCTTGGTCTGGTATCCAATAAAGCTGTCCTGTTTCCACTGAAGCATCTTCCATTTGAACTTTAGGACTTCCTCGTAAACATCTGGGATGCAGAGTTTTGTTTCCTCCAGCTGTTTTACGAGTTAGTCAAAAACACACCCCACGTCGTGGAAAAAGCACAGATAGATTTCAGTAGCTCCAGTTTTTTCTTCATCCTCAAAAACCTTCTCCAGTGCCACAGGACAGGTCTCAAGGACATGAAGTATGATGTAAGAGCCGACCAGCTTTGCAGGGGACGTTCGACAGCTGGATGAAGAGAGAGACGTCGTGTGCAAACATGACACAGAATTTCACGGCACTCAATGTCAACAAAGGCAAAAAATGAACACAGTTCCTCTCTTCGGGAAGCAGATATTGAGAAGTGGCTGTAGACCTTTAGAACAATTGTCTCAACATCCACTGACAGCTGATCACAGGCGTGCTTGCTGGCGATGTGAGCTATGTGAGCTGGGCAATTAGCTTTCTGAATTTGATTGTTGGCACTGCTCAATAACTGGAAACTGAGTGGTGTTTTCCAAAGTTTACATTGGCATTATCTGCTGCATAGGCTGTGATCTGTCCAATATCTGTTCAAATTTTCCCAGGCAGCTCATCAGAGCTTGATGTATGCCATTTGCAGTTTCATCGCTGTCATCATAAAAGTCAAGTAACGTACACCGCACTCCAGCAGACACAGAGAAATATCTCACGCACACTGGAAACATTTTTCTATCTCCCTTGTTTGAGGCATCGGTGGCAACTGAGAAATACGCGGGCTCCGGTTGGAGACCATTATCATGAATAATATCCCGCACAGTCTTTGGTCCCAAATCATTCATTGTAATCATCTCAGCTTTCGTTCTTCCCAAGTGCATCTTCTTCACAACATTTGAGTCAATTATAAAAAGCACTGTTGAGCTTAGCAAGAGAGTCGGTGCTTTTGTAGCGGAGTCCGTGTTAACTGTATGGTACATATACGAGGCTTCACTTGCCGAGATTTTGTCATTCTCCACAGTAGATTTCACGAAGAATGCACCAAGATTGCTTGCACCTTTAGCTAGTGTGGCTTTCTTGTGCACTCCTGTGGAAGCATGCGGAGTTAGGTCATTCTCACCTACATGGCCAATTGAAAATTCCCGGGGGCAAAAGTACAGGTGGCCTTCCTCGAGTCACCGCTGACGGGCTTAACACATGTTTTTTTTGCTTCCCATTGCTTGTAATAGCTGCACAGTCTTTTCTTTTTTGCAGGTTTATGCATATTTCAACATGCCAAACCGTCCGAACAACACCGAGTAGACAAAAATGCTGGAGAAACTCAGCGGGTGAGGCAGCATCTATGGAGAGAAGGAGTAGGCGACGTTTCGGCTCTTGAAATTCTCCAGCATTTTTGTCTACCTTCGATTTTTGAACCATCTGCAGTTCGTTCTTGAACAACACCAGACGTTACTGAAATACGGAGCAAGGACGTTTTGGCAGGAATTGGCAAAATATAGCGTACAACTGATGCACATAACGGGGCCTGTGATTGGATGACGGGTGAATCATTTGTGCGTGACGTCAGCAGCACATGCAACACGCACGCACGCTTTTGTATCAGATCTAGGATCTGTCTGTAAACCTGCCCTCTGGTGATTAGAGTACAGATGCTCCTCGACTTACGATGCTTCAACTTATGATGGTGCAAAAGCTATTCACATTCAGTAGAAACTGTACTTTCGAATTTTGAATTTTGTTCTTTTCGACGAACCAGGCGTGCAACTGATGCATGGAAAGTGACAGGACGTCAACCAAATCACCAAGTCTGGGGTAATTCGTAGACCGACTCGGCTGGGTTGAATGGGCTGGCTGGGTGAATGATGAGTTGGCCCGGGTGCTGGACTGCACACAAAGCCCAGCCGGCGGGCCAGCTGAGGAGTTTTGCCCCGCACGACATTGTGTGCAACTTGCAAAGTCCGGCACCCGGGCTAAATCTCCTCAGCTGGAGCGCCGGCTGGGCTTTGTGTTCTCCTGCATGCAAAGACCAGAACCCCATCCAACTCATGATCCGATGATTGGCCATGAGAAGGAGTAGTGCTGGTGTCAGCGGTAAGCGAAGGTCCGAAGCAGTCAAATACGGAACAAGGATCGTCCCATACGGGACAAACCAATTTAGCCCAAAAAACGGGATGGCCAGGCTAATACGGGGCAGTTGGCAACCCTATCCACAGTCTTCTGTGGCAATGGATTCCACACACTCACCATCCTTTGACTAAAGAAATTCCTCCTCATCTCCTTCCTACAGTAACGTCCTTTTATTCTGTGGCTATGGTCTCTGGACCTAGACTCTCCCACTAGTGGAAATATCTTCTCCACATCCACTGTGTCCAGGCCTATAGCTCATGTCCCTGGACCTAGGATCCTGGTAAACCACCTCTTCAATTGGAAGCTGTACTCCAGGTTGGCCTAACCGCAGATTGGTCAACGTACTTCTTGGGTACATTTGACTGCAATCCAGGGATCCGTCTTGAGGCAGAGAAGATTGAAGGGATATGTGATGGATGTTTACGTTACATTTGATGGACGTTTACATGTGGTAAATAAATTAAACAGGGCAGCACCGTGACACAGCTGGTAGAGCAGCTGCCACACAGCACCACAGATCTTGGTTTGATCTTGGGCTTGGGTGCTGTTGGTGTGGAGTCCGCATGTTCTCCCTGTTCTCCTTGTGGGTTTCGTTTGGGTGCTCAGGATTAGTTTAGTTTAGAGATACAGTGCGGAAACAGGCCCTTCGGCCCATCGAGTTTGCACCGACCAGCGATCCCCACACATGAACACTATCCTACACACATTAGGGACAATGTACACATACACCAAGCCAATTAACCTACAAACCTGTAGGTCTTTAGAGTGTGGGAGCAAACCGAAGATCTCGAAGAAAACCCACAAGGTCATGGGGCGAACATACAAACTCCGTATAGACAGCACCTATAGTCAGGATTGAACCCAGGTTTCCAGCGCTGCAAGGACTGTAAGGCAACATCCCTACCGCTGCGCCACCGTGCGGGTGTTCCGGTTTCTTCCCACATCCCAAAGGTGTGCGGTTTGGTAAATTAACTGACTTCTGTAAATTGCCCTAAGTATGCATGGTGTGGATTAAAAAGTGGGATAACATAGAACAGTTACATGGATGGGAAAGGTTTAGAGGGATATTGGCCAAACATGGACAAGTGTGAGTAGTGTAGATGGGGCATCTTTGTTGGCATGGGCAAGTTGGGCCGAAGGGCCTGTTTCCGTGCTGTATGACACTATGGCTCTAACGAGTAACAATGGGAGGCGTGGAGTCATTTGGTTGCAGGGCCATTTACATGCTATATCTTTCAATGACTCAATGAACCGGAGACCTCCAAAAAGGATACCGTTTTAAACGCTGATCAGATATGTGGGGGATGTGAGGACCTGCCTTCATTTAGAGCGTAGTTATGATTTATAATTCATGGTGTGCAAACCAGGTATAAACAAAATCAATTTGTGTATTGAAAAGAGAATGAGAAATGCACTTGAGAGGGAATGATTGGGAGAGTATAGCAAACTTACACAAGGCCTGGTATTGCCAGGATTTTGGATTAGTTTAGTTTAGAGATACAGCGTGGAAACAGGCCTTTTGGCCCACTGAGTTTGTGCCGATCAGCGATCCCCGCACGTTAACACTATCCCACACACACGAGGGACAATTTACAAATTTACAAGTCAATTAACCTACAAACCTGTTTGTCTTTGGAATGTCGGAGGAAACCGGAGCACCTAGAGAAAACCCAGGCAGGTCACGGGGAGAACGTACAAACTCTGTATAGACAAGCACCCGTAGTCGGGATCGAACCCGTGTCTCTGGCGCTGTGGGGCAGCAACTCTACCGCTGCGTCACCGTGCCGCCCTGATTCCTCCCCATGAGTCAGCACAGGCCTGATGGGCTGAAAGGTTATCTCAAGGAGTCGATGATAGGGGAAGAGTCATTGTAATTCTATTTATCATCACGGACAAATCCATTGAGGAAAATAAAACCTGCCTAAACACCTGGGTTTCAAATATATCAGCCTTTGAATGATGCAAGGCTGCGCAACTTCACAATATGTTCTTATATTTATCACTCACTATCCAGAGGATAAAAGAACATATTGCAAAATTCATTAGGAGAAATGAAAGAGATTGTGTCTCGTGGTGTATTGAAGTCTCTGGGACCTGAGCCTGATTCTAATCCTCACTGCTGACTACAATAGTCAGAAGTGAAATGAGTTTCACACAGTCTCGGGCCAATCCCTCGTCATTTCGAGTGCATGACATTAAATTGCTGTAATTCAACACAGATTGTTACTAAATTGGCAATCTTATTCAGAGAAGCAGTGAGGATGGCTGCGTGAGGAATGGAAATGTCAACCTGTGGTAATATCTCCTCAGGCTAGGGTTAAATTGCCATCTTGGGGGCAGGAAAATGGAAGGCTTTGCTTTGGATGTAAACCCAGCTACATGTGGCCCGTGAATGATTGATGCCAGCACTTGATCCAGAAGCCGGTGAGGAGTGTTATTGATTGCCACATTATATGATGAAGGAGAATTGCAAGGCCATTTGGAGCAGTTACTTGTTCAACGGCAGCAGGCCCAGAGGTGAAGGGACTTCACATCCAACAATGTTAAAGTGCTGTCAACACTAGCGATACACACGGCAGGGAGAAAGGTTCTGTTCAAGACATGACGAACTTCAGGCTGACATTAGAGTTGGGGACATATCACCCATTCCAGACCCCATATCTGAGGAAGGATGTGGTATGCTGGCGCTGGAGAGGGTCCAGAGGAGGTTCACGAGAATGATCCCAGGAATGAGTGAGTTAACTTATGATGAGCGTTTAATGACGCTGGTCTTCTACTCGCTGGAGTTTAGAAGGATGAGGAGGGATCTTACCAAATAGTGAAAGGCCTGGATATAGTGGATATGGAGAGGATGTTTCCACCAGTGGGAGGGTCTAGGACCAGAGGTCATAGCATCATAAAAGGACGTTCCTTTAGGAAGGAGAATAGAGGAATTTTTTTAGTCAGAGGGTGGTGAATCCATGGAATTCATTGTCAATGAAGCTGTGGAGGCTGTCAATGGATATTTTTAAAGCTTCTTAATTGTATGAGTATATTAGCCTGTAAATATGGTACACACTGATAATATAGAATTATTCAAAACATCAATATTAATAACCACAATACAAGTGCAAAAAACACCCAAATTGTCAGTGCAACCAAAGATCGTCCATGGAAGTTCATCATTTAGTTTAGTTTAGAGATACAGCACAGAAACATACAGTGGCTTGCAAAAGTATTCATACCCCTTGAGCTTTTCCACATTTTGTCATGTTACAACCACAACCATAAATGCATTCTATTGGGATTTTATGTTATAGATCAACACAAAGTGGCGCATAATTGTGAAGTGGATGGAAAATGATACATGGTTTTCAAATTTTTTTACAAATAAAAAACTGAAAAGTGTGGCGTGCAAAAGTATTCAGCCCCCTTTACTCTGATAACCCTAAATAAAATCCAGTGTAACCAATTGCCTTCAGAAGTCACCTAATTAGTAAATAGAGTCCACTTGGGTGTAATCTAATCTCAGTATGAATACAGCTGTTCTGCGAAGGCCTCAGAGATTTGTTAGAGAACATTAGTGAACAAACAACATCATGAAGCCCAAGGAACACACCAGACAGGTCAGGGATAAAGTTGTGGAGAAGTTTAAAGCAGGGTTAGGTTATAAAAAAATATCCCAAACTTTGAACATCTCACGGAGCACTGTTCAATCCATCATCTGAAAATGGAAAGAGTATGGCACACCTATGACAAACCTACCAAGACATGGCCGTCCATCTAAATTGACAGGCCGGGCAAGGAGAGCATTGATCAGAGAAGCAGCCTAGAGGCCCATGGTAACTCTGGAGGAGCAGCAGAGATCCACAGCTCAGGTGGGAGAATCTGTCCACAGGCCAACTATTAGTCGTGCACTCCAGAAATCGGGCCTTTATGGAAGAGTGGCAAGAAGAAAGCCATTGTTGAAACAAAGCCATAAGAAGTCCCGTTTGCAGTTGCCACAAGCCATGTGAGGGACACAGCAAACATGTGGAGGAAGGTACTCTGGTCTGATGAGACCAAAATTGACGTTTTTGGCCTAAATGCAAAACGCTATGTGTGGCGGAAAACTAACACTGCACATCACCTTGAACACACCATCGCCATTGTGAAACATGGTGGTGGCAGCATCATGCTGTGGGGATGCTTTTCTTCAGCAGGGACAGGGAAGCTGGTCAGAGTTGATGGGAAGATGGATGGAGCCAAATACAGGGCAATCTTGGAAAATAACCTGTTAGTGTCTGCCAAAGACTTGAGACTGGGGTGGAGAATCACCTTCCAGCAGGACAACAAACCTAAACATACAGCCAGAGCTTCAATGGAATGGTTTAGATCAAAGCATGTTCATGTGTTATAATGGCCCAGTCAAAGTCCAGACCTAAATCCAATTGAGAATCTCTGGGCAAGACTTGAAAATTGTTGTTCACAGACACTCTCCATCCAATCTGACTGAACTTGAGCTATTTTGCAAAGAAGAATGGGCAAAAATGTCAGTCTCTAGATGTGCAAAGCTGGTAGAGACATACCCCAAAAGACTTGCAGCTGTAATTCCAGAGAAAGGTGGTTCTACACAGTATTGACGCAGGGGGCTGAATACTTTTGCACGCCACACTTTTCAATTTTTTAATTGTAATAAAATTTCCTTCCACTTCACAATTATGCACCACTTTGTGTTGGTCTATCACATAAAATCCCAATAAAATACATTTACGTTTGTGGTTGTAACGTGACAAAATGTGGAAAAGTTCAAGGGGTATGAATACTTTTGCAAGCCACTGTACAGGCCTTTCAGCACACCGCCCGCCCCGACCAGTGATCCCCATACACTAGCACTATCCTACACACTAGGGACAATTTATAATTTTTACAAAAGCCAATTAACCTACAAACCTGCACGTCTTTGAAGTGTGGGAAGAAACCTGAGCTGCCAGAGAAAACCCACGCAGTCATGGGGAGAACGCGGGTCTCTGGTGCTGTAAGGCAGCAAATCTACCGCTGCGCCACCGTGCCACCCTAATTAAGGTTTATGTTGAGGAAGAGGCTATTATTGAACCGGGTGGTCACAGTTTTTAGTCTCCTTTGTGAGGGTAGGAATGAAAAGAGAGCATGGCCAGGGTGGTGTGGGTCTTTGAGGGTACTGCCTGCCTTTTAGGGGCAGTGCTTCCTGTGATGAGGGATGGGGAGGTCATCATGTTTGAGTCTCCATCCAATTAACTAACCCACCATTAAATAAAATGTAAGATGCCCACACTATGGATTGCTTCTCGTATTGTAATTGGTATGTTTAGTTTAGTTTAGAGATGCAGAGTGGAAGCAGGCCCTTCGGCCCACTGAGTCCGCACCAACCAATGATCGTTGCACATTAATGCTATCTTACCTACACACACTACGTATTATTTACACTTACGCTAATCCAATTAACCTACAATCCTGTATGTCTTTGGAGTTTGGGAGGAAACCGAAGATCTTGGAGAAAACCTACGCAGGTCACGGGGAGAACGTACTAACTCCATACAGACAGCACCCGTAGACAGGATTGAACCCGGGTCTCCAGTGCTGCAAGCGTTGTGAGCACAACTCCACCGCTGCACCACCGTACCGCCGAATGTCTATTGATGCTACTGGGTGTGAAGAGGACTTCAGGCAGCTATTAGAAGATTCACTCAGCAAATAACAAATAAATCTATTTAAAAATAAGCTGTACGATGTGTACCAAGCAACAGAGCTCAGCAACTTGTTAGAGAAGTCTGGCGATTTCTAGTCCAGAATACTATTGAAAGAGTGGATGCATAGCGGAAACATTACGTGTAATATCAATCCCCTGTGGTGCAATCTTCAGGCTTGAGAATGAGCCAAACATCTCCAATAAGATCAAATATTCATATATATTCATTTCTTCTTCTCTCACTTGAATCATAGAATGAGGCCTTGTTGTGGACTGTGGCTCTCCACTAGTAGCGGGGAGATGTATTTTTGACCTTAAACTTTATCTATGGATGCACCCGAACTTGATTTTTCTTTAATTTGGGTCATTATAACCTTGGGTGGCACAGTGGCACAGCAGTGGAGATGCTGCCTTACAGCGCCAGAGATCAGGGTTCGATCCTGACTATGGGTGATGTCTGTACGGAGTTTGTACATTCTTCCCGTGACCACGTGGGTTTTCTCCGGGTGTTCCTGTTTCCTCCCACACTCCATAGACGTACAGATTTGTAGGTTAATTGGCCATTGTAAAGTGTAAATTGTCCCTCGTGTCGTAAGGTCATAAGGAACAGTAGAATTAAGCCCTTAGGCCCATCAAGAGTGCTCTGCCATTCAATCATGGCTGATCTATCTCTCCCTCCTGACACCATTCTCCTGCCTTCTCACCATAACCTCTGACACCCGTACTAATCAAGAATCTATCTATCTCTGCCTTAAAAATATCCACTGACTTGGCCTTCACAGCCTTCTGTGGCAAAGAATTCCACAGATTCACCACCCTCTGACTAAAGAAATTTCTCCTCATCTCCTTCCTAAAAGAATGTCCTTTAATTCTGACGGGGTGATTGGTGGTCGCCCTGGACTCAGTGGGCCGATGGGCCTGTTTCCGCACGAAGTCTGCTGTCTAAATACTTGGCAGATTTTTTTTACACCTATTCTCCATCATGACACTAATGAATGCACTCCCTTGTACAGGCTTGGGAGGTCCCTGGGGAGAGTACCCCACAGTCTCTGCTTGACAACATGGTCTAATGTAGAATATAGAACAGTATACATAAAACATAGGACAGCACATCCCAGGAACAGGCCCTTTCATCCATAATGTCTGTGCAGAACATGATGCCAAGCTACACTAATCTCATCTGCCCCTCTGTTTCCTATTCACGTGCCTTCCTAAAAGCCTCTTAAATGCCACTACCATACTTGCCTCCACCACCACCTCTGGCAGCATGTTACAGGCACACACTAATCTGTTTGTAAAAAACTTGCCTTGCACATCTCCTTTAAACTTTGCTCCCAAAGCTATTTGACCATTGACATTTCCAGCTTAGGATAAAGGTTCTGTCTGTACAATCTACCTATGCCAGTTGGTCCATCATTCTCTATCAAGCTTCACTTGTCCCACCAGAGGCCGGATCAGTGGACCTCATCAGCCACCACAGGACTCACAGGAGCATGGTGAAAGCAAGTTGTCCTTGAACCTGAGAGACAAAGTCAAAGTCAAATTTAGTCGTCACATGCACTCGAAGGTGCAGTGAAATGAATTTGAATTTCACTACATCAGAAGAAGATGTTTTTGAATACTAGATGCTGGTGTTCCCATCATTTATTATCTCTGAAATAACAATGAGATCCTTGTGTTGTTTGAACATGGGAGTGTGGCCAGAGAAAAGATGCTTCTCCTTGTGAAAAGTTGTAGAGTTAGGGGTCATACAGGCAAGATAGTCATGAGTATATCCAACAGAGATTAGTTATTAATTCAGTGAGTGGAAAATGTTGACGCTGAGGTAAATGTTATGATGTATTTAAGACGGAACTGTTTGGGGACAGGGGAATGGAAGGGTAGTTTTGAATGACATGGAGAGAGTAAGGTTGAGTAGGTTAATAATATGGGCGGTTGGAATATCTGGCCTATTTCTGTGCTGTAGGCATAGAGCGTGACAACATCTCCAGGCCAGGCCAACCCCTACGCCACCAACCCAGTGTTGCTGCCAGGATAATGGGCCTTTAAGGTCAAGATAAGGCTCGATACTTTTAAGGACTTAGACACTTAAAGGATACAAGATGATGCCAGAAACAGGGTGATTCTGACGCACTGCCTCAGTGTAATCATCTATTTAGTTTATATTTAGAGATACAGCATGGAAACGGGCTCTTCGGCCCACCGAGTACGCGCCGACCAGCGATCCCCGCACAGTAACACTATCCTACACGCACTAGGGACAATTTACATTTATAGCAAGCCAAATAATCTTCAAACCTGTACAATCCTTTGGAGTGTGGGAAGAAAACCGCGATCTCGGAGAAAACCCACACAGGTCACAGGGAGAATGTACAAACACCGTACAGACTGCACCCGTAGTCGGGATCGAACCTGGGTCTCCGGCACTGCAAGCGCTGTAAGGCAGCAACTCTACCGCTGCGCCACCAATACTGCCAATTCTCACACTATAATCTTACCTCTCTTGTATCTAGTACTGATTGTGCTTCTGTGTCGTAATTTTTACTGAATTATATGCAAAACAAAGAAGTTCACTGTATCTGGGTCCACGTGACAATAAAATACCATTGAATCATTGACTTAGCATATCAATTTGTCATCTCTTCATTCTCATGCAACTACATTCTGTAGCACATATTCTCCTCTTTAATATCCCTGAATGAATAAATTCCTCAATCAGAGGAATAGATTAGGTATGCGCCCAGAGTCTCTTGCCCAGAGTAGGGGAATCAAGAACCAGAGGACATAGGGTTAAGGTGAGGGGGGAAAGATTTAATACGAACCCCAGCGGTAAAGGGCCTGTCCCACCAGCATGCGTTTGCATGCGGCGAGCTCGACCTAACGTGGTGGCTTGAGGCGTACGGCCTCGCGCGGCCGGTCCCAATATGAACTACGGAGGCGTATGGAATTGTGCGGGGCTGGTCCCGACATCATTCTCACCAATCAGCTGGGCAGGAGGCGGGCCGACTGAATTTGGACGTCGCATGGCGTCGGCCGTTGACGTCATCACGCAACGGCACACTGGGCAATGATGTCATCACGAAACACCACGTGCTATGTGTATTACGTCAAGATGCTGCGTATTACGTCAAGACGCTGCATACAACGTTGAGACGCTGCGTACGTTCTCAATGCGGCTGCGGCCGACAGGCCGTTGGCCCGTGGAATTTTTGGGCAGTGTCAGTTTCTCGGAGCCCCGCGCAATGTCAGGACCAGCCCCGCACAACTCCATACGCCTCCGGCGATCGAAGTGGGACCGGCCCAGCGAGGCCGTACGGCTCAAGCGACCACTTTAGTTCGCGCTAGCCACATGCAGTCGCATGCTGGTGGGACAGGCCCTTAACGTTTTCACACAAAGGGCAGAGCGTGTATTGAACGAGCTGTCGGAGGAGGTAGTTGAGGCAGGGACTATCACACCGTTTAAGAATCATTTTGACAGTACATGGATAGGACTGGTTTAGAGGGATATGGGTAAAACACAGGCAGATGGGATATGTTGCTGGTGTGGGCAAGTTGGGCCAAAGGGCCTGTTTCCACACTGTATGACTCTATGACTAACTATGAAGTGGACATCTATTTCCTCTTTCAATCGCTGTGTTTTTCCCCATTGCCTAGCCTGGAATTTTGGGCCAATGCAGGACACATACCATTAACTTTATCTGTGGTCATGAAACACAGGACAACCCAGGTATTTCTCACTGTTCATTCTTTAGTCACACTGCATGTAGCACTGGCTGCGGTCAGGAGAATCTTTGTAGATATCAATGCCATTCAACTAAAATGGTGAAGCAAAATATCTGCTGCATCACTGCACCTGACTGGATGCATAACATCTAAATCGGGTCTCCCTTCAAACATGAAGATCACCATTGTTGTTTACAGATCCGCCTTGTGGACTACAAGCCTCTAGAGTTATTTTGCTAAGTGCAAAATGCAAAGTGACAGGTCAATTATTAAAATGGTTTAAGTACAAAATACAGGCAGTTAAGTGCATTTAAAGCTGGAAGTCCTGCAAACAAACAGCAAGTCAGGATTTACTTTGGAAGAGGAAACAGAGTTACCCGAGGTGAATGATCTCTCAACCGAACTCAACAATGTTATAGAAGAACAATTCTGAAGATGGTGTGGAGGCAGTAACAAACTGGAATACACTGTAGATAGACACACAATGCTGGAGCAACTGAGCGGGACAGGCGGGATCTCTGGAGAGATGGAATCAGTGACGTTGTGGGTCGAGGCCCATCTTCAGACTTGACCCAAAACGTCACCCATTCCTTCTCTCCAGAGATGCTGCCCGCCCCACTGAGTTGCACCAGCATTTTGTGTCTATCTTCGAATTAAACCAGCATCTGCAGTTCCTTCCTACAGTGGAATACACTGTGTTGGCTACATGGCAGAAGCAATGTATTCATCAAAATTATGATAGAACACGAGATGAGAGAAAAGATGGGTCCAGGAGAGATATATATCACCGCAGTTCACAAGAATAGGAAGGCAACAGTGGCGCAGCTGGTAGAGCTGCTGTCTCATGGTGCCAGAGATCCATGGTTCGATCCAGACCTCGGATACTGCCTGCGTGTGGTTTGCACGTTGTCCATGTGGCTGCATGAGACTTCTCCAGTTGCTTTGGTTTCCACCCACATCCCAAAGGAATGCAGGTAAATTGGCCTCTGGAAATTGCCCCGAGTGTGTAAAGATTGGATGAGAAAGGGGGATAACAAAGAACTAGTGCGAACAGGTGAATGAAGGTTGCCGTGTGCTGCAGATCCAAGATGTTCCATGATCCATCCCTCCGGTCCCCCAAATGCTTGATCGTATGTACGAGCTGTGAATAAGATGGCCGTTGGTAAGCTGTAGAAGATCTGCAATGTAACAGCAGAGTAGTGAGGGAAGTAGACAAAAATGGCATCGAAGAATAAGCTCCAGCAACTGGGAAATATGATTGAAGTTTCACGCAGAGGCTAGAGGACTGTGCAGATTGGCCAACGCATTTTCTTCATCGAAGATAGGCACAAAGTGCTGGCGTAACTCAGCAGATCAGGCAGCATCTCTGGAGCAAATGGACAGGTGACAGGTGACATGGAGAGTTTGGAACCCCTCTCTAGCCTGAAGAAGGGTTCCGTCCCGAAACATCACCCATCCTTTTTCTCCAGAGATGCTGCCTGGCCCACTGAGTTTGTTCAGCACTTTGTGTCCATTTTTGGTATAAACCAGCATTTGCAGTCCCTTACTGACAATTTTGTTAATCAGCCTTTTCTGTCTACTGCAACCCAAGATTACTTTTTCAAGTTTTACCTCAGCCAAAATGTGTTTGTTATTTGTTTATTATTGTCTCGTGTACCAAGGTAAGCTTTTGTTTGCATGCTATCCAATTAAGCCATGCATAAGAACAGCAGGTGGAACAAAGAGACAAATATAAGTGTCTCAAATTTGAGACATAAACATGAAATGTGGTCTCTTTGGGTTAGATAATATTCTAAGCTTCAATAAATTTAGACCAATCAATGGCACATGTCTTCCAGCGGTTAATAAACGTTATGAATTGATTTGAGATCTGTTGATTGGAATCTATTGGAATCTATTGAATTGATTTGATCTATCTTTTTATAGTTCTATTGATTTTGTTTTTCATTTAAAATAAAATCATATTCAAATGCTTTATGAATTTATTTGTCTCTTGAGTTTTTTATTTTTAACGTTAAAAAACAACATTTAAATGCTATTCAGCAATATAATTTGTACTGCACTCAACGCAGTTGTACAAACATGAAACTACGAACAAGGTGAACACAAAGAGACTTAACCTGTAAAAGCTCATCTTCTTGAATATGTGAAACATAAATAAGATGAATAAGGGACAGAAGTAGATTGTATAAAGCATGATAAGACAGGAAATCTATGCCACCCACACACAGAGCCTTGTGTTTAACATGTCTCTCACACAACAGATGTCACATTTTGCAATTGTTGAAAAAAACAATGCGAATAAAATATAATGAATATTAACTATTTTATCCCAGGTCTTTCTGTGCGAGAGTTCCCAAGCTTTTATTTAAATGGTGAAAGCAATGTCATTTTGGATAAGGCAGCTCCATGAAGGGTTTCATAGCTGTTGTTCTCATTTTTGCCGTGCCCTTCGGATTTTGATCTGAAATAGGATTAATGTTCTGAATTGCATTTATCTTTGACTTCACAGATAGCCGTGACCGATGGCCTTAAAGATGAAATAATTGAATATCAAGAAAACCCAGACTGTCTACAATTTCCAGATAGGGAAATGGAACAACACCAAAGCATACACAAGGTCGGAGATGACAATTGTTTTATTGTTCCTTCCAGACATGCATATGGAAGAAAAAACTACATTTTTGATCAAATGCCCAAGTCATTGAGCAAAAGGAACTGGAGTTTCTTTGTGTAATTGGTATCACAATATAAAGAGTGGCGCGGTGGCGCACTGGGTTGATATAATTGCTGCCTTACAGCGCCAGAGACCCTGGTTCGATCCTGATTACAGGTGGTGTCTGTACGGAGTTTGTACGTTTCCCCCGTAACCTGCGTGGGTTTTCTCCGAGATCTTCATTTTCCTCCCATACTCTAAAGACGTACAGGTTTGTAGGTTAATTGGCTTTATATAAATGTAAAATAGTCCCTAGCGTGTATAGGATGGTGTTAACGTGCGGGGATCGCTGGTTGGTGCGGACTCGGGGGTCCAAAGAGCCTGATTCTGTGCTGTATCTCTAAACTAAGCTGGTAGATAGAGTTTGAGACAAACTGTCTCCTGATTATCGTGTTCTCCGGAAAATCATGCTGAATATCTTCAGATGGTGGAGCAGATATTGTCCAGTGCTTTTATTTTCTGTGAAGTGCTCTATGTTTTTTAGTTAAATCTGTGCCCTTTTAATAAATCTTCTCTCATTTCACTAATGGCTTTCATAATCTCAGTTCACTCCCGAGTTGATCAAGTAATTTTAGAAATGTAGATATTAATTCAGTGGATGGAATGAGGGAGGCAATTTGTGTACAGTCAGGTCCCAGAGATAGTGATACCATAATGAACAAGATTATCTGTTATTCTTTCAGTGCAGGAAGGAACTGCAGATGCTGGTTTAAACCGAAGATAGACCCAAAATGCCAGAGTAACTCAGCGGGTCAGGCAGCATCTCTGGAGAGAAGGAATGGGTGACGTTTCGGATTGAGACCCTTCAGACTGGATTCAGGGGTATTGGATGAGTGATAAATAATTGTTAGGTCAATGGGCCTACCTATGCTCTTCTTCAAAGCAATCCACATGTTGCCTTGCACTCACAAGGCTATGGAGTATCTGAAGGGACTGCTCTTCAAGTTTTGGTTGCGTTTTAGCTGCACAATTTTGGTATTTGGCCACTGGGCAGGTAGTGGGCAGGGTCGATCGGGGGGGGGGGGGGGGGGGTTGGGATCTCCCTGTCGGTTTGCTCCTGGGCCCGGCCAAGATGGCCATTCGCGGGTCCAGGTAGCGGGTAGTCGATGGTCACACCAGAGTCGGCTGCCTGCCCCTCTTCCAGACCTACTGTATGTCCGTGCTCACGGGTCCCTGGTGAGGGAACACATACGCGGTGCCCGCGGAGACTCTGGAGGCCTTCCGTGAACGCTGGCCCCGCGGGAGGTCGAGCGTATTGTAGATAAAGATGCCACTATTGTATTATAATGATTGCCTAATGTAATGTGACTATGGACCTCTGGTACACTGTAAATTGCAATTACTGAATAAAGTCCCTATAAGGGAAAACAAAAGCTATGAAGCTGATAAGGCTTTGAATTGGACAGTGGCACTTTAAACAGCACAACGCTCCCTTAGTACTACACTCGGAATATCTATGTAGATTTTTGTACTAATTTCTCCGATATTAAGGTTTAGATTTAGGTTAATTCTTGTCAAGGGTGTCACAGTGGTGCAGCGATAGTGTTGCAGCCTTACAGCACTAGAGACTCGGGTTCGATCTTGATTGTCTGTATACTGACAAGTTTTTACATTCTCCCCGTAACTGTGTGGGTTTTCTCTGTGTGCTTCGGCTTCCTCCCACACTCCAAAGTGAGCCTGAGGGCCTGTTTCCGCACAGTGTCTCTAAAGTATAAAGTACCAAAGTTCTGACGTGAGTGTACCGAGGCACATTATCCAAACTGATCAGATATACCAAGCATGAAAATAATCCAGCCAAACTCGAGTACAATAGATGAAGCAAAGGGGAAGATACAGAGTGCAGAATACAGTTCTCAGCATTGAAGCACAATTGTAGTACACCAGTTCCATAGACAAAGTCCAATGGGGTAGAAGTGAATTGGGCTGTAGACTATCTATTGGAAGGACCATTCAAAAGCCTTGTAACAGAGGGGAAGAAGCTGTTCCTGCATCTGCTGGGACATTTATTCGAGCTTCTGCACCTTCTGCCATTCGGGAGCTAGATGAAGAAGGAATGACTGGGGTGAGACAAGAATTTGATTACGTTGGTTGCTTTCCCAAGGCAGCATGGTGTAGATGGAGTGAGCTTCTGGTTCACAGTGAATGCTCCCAAAAGAGCCATAACGCGTCTCATCGGAGCCTGTTGAAGTTGGTGGGTGTGATTTTGATGAAGAGGGCAGTACATAATAACCGTACCTTGCAGAACCAGCTTGATAGACAAGCTGCTCCTTTCCCTAAATCATGTTATCTCTACAGGGAACCATTGATGAAGTCTCCAGAGAGTTATTGCCGTAAGCGGGTTAAATCTTTCAAGGACTAGTTTAAAAATAAGGTGCCAATTCCTGTGCAGCACACCACGGGCAAAATGTTTCAAATATCCAGTCCATCTTTTAATTCATCTCATTAGAACTGTAGCACTGTGGCAGATAGAATGCCTTTGGTCATAATTATACTGGTGGGTTCTGGAGGAAAGTTAGATTCACATTGCATAGTTTCTGTCCAACTTTGTGGAGGGATGGAGGAAACTCGAGTTTTATTAAGGTTTCCCCTGTGCTAGCTTTATCTCCGTAGGAAGTTATGAGAAGTAAAACACATCATGTATCAGCTGTCAACACGAGAGAACTTGTTGAGCGGAATATTTTTTTGCTCAGATTATGTTATGCCAGGTCTGAGCAAATATAACTGAAGACCTATCATTCCCAGTAATCTGTCAAAATCCCCAAACTCTGTCCAGCAAAGCGACCTAACTTTCAGTCAATGACCCACAAACGTCAACATACAGTAAACCTATCACAGTGTTTGTCTTATTTACGTATGATCCACTATCTATGAGAAGAGAGTGTAAGGAGGGCCGTCAGAGAGAGAGAGGGCTGCCAGGAATGAAGGGGGATTCAGCGAGGCGAAGGGGGGGGGGGGGGTGATTGGGGGTGGGGGGTGAGGGGGTGGGATGTGGAGGGTGGGGGGTAGAGGGTGGTGCCGAGGATGAAAGGTGGACTTGTCAGGTAGGCCCATGGAGAACAAAGGGGGAACAAGTGGGGAGGGGGGGCTGCTGAGAACAAAGGCGGACCCGGCAAGGGAGGTGGCAGGCAGTAGATAGGAACGTTTGGCAAACCTTTGTAACTTTGTCGACGCCAAAACATGGCGACACATGTACTGCCTAGCTGAGGTCTGCTACATGAATATACCGGGTTGTGTGCAAAACAAAGTATTCCACTGTGCTTAATGGCTATCCTTCAACTGTGGTGCCTCCCAAAACAATTTTTTCTAAGCCTGGTTAACTTGCTCATTGGTGTGACTAACTAAACCATGTCACAACCTGAATCCACGTGCAAATATGTAGAGTTGCTGCCTTACAGCACTTGCAGTGACTACGGGTGCTGTCTGTATGGGGTTTGTACTTTCTCCCCGTGATCACGTGGGTATTCTCCAAACCTTCGGTTCCATTCACACTCCAAAGACGTACAGGTATGTAGGCTAATTGGCTTGGTGTAAGTGTAAATTGTCCTTAGTGTGTGTAGGGTAGTGTTAATGTGTGGGGATCGATGGTCAGTCCGGACACGGTGGGCCGATGAGCCTGTTTCCGTGCTGTATCTCTGAACTAAACTAAATTGCCCTGGAACCTGCATGGCATTTGAAGTAAATGTTCGTAACTCCCTGAGCCATCCCTTCCTCTCAGTAGACACAGTATTCGATGAGTCAATCCTGCCAGTGACACAAGATGGAGTTAGGGGTAGTGACACACGAGTAAGTGTTGGCTGAAAGGCATCATTCTGTGTGCCTCTATTTGTCTCTCAATTATGAGGATTTTGGAATAACTTTCTTGGCATCGTGTCTAGCACAGACATTATAGGCTAGAGGGCTTGTACCTGTACTGTGCTTTTCCAAACCAGGTCATCCGAGATGTCCTCATTCTTTAGCAAACGGGGGTTCCCCTCTTCCATTGTAGATGAGGCTCTCACTAGGGTCTCATCAATATCCCGCAGCTCCGCTCTTGCTCCCCCTCCCCCCATTCGCAACAAGGACAGAGTCCCCTTTGTCCTCACCTTTCACCCCATCAGCCGTCGCATAGAGCTTATACTCCTCCAACATTTTTGCCACCTCCAACGGGATCCCACTACTGGCCACATCTTCCCATCTCCATCCCTTTCTGCTTTCTGCAGCGACCGTTCCCTCTGCAACTCCCTGGTCAACTTGTCCCTTCCTACACAAACCACCCCCTCCCCACCTATTTTCACCCTGGAACCGCAGGAGATGCACCACCTGCCATTTTATCTCCCCCTTTGACTCCATCCAAGGACCCCGACAGTCTTACCAGGTGCGGCAGAGGTTCACTTGCACCTCCTCCAACCTCATCTACTGTATCCGCTGTTCCAGATGTCAACTATTGTACATCGGCGAGACCAAGCGCAGGCCCGGCGATCATTTTGCTGAATACCTCCGCTCAGCCCGCCTTAACCTACCTGATCTCCCGGCTGAATTGAATTGAATTGAGTAGAATAAATGTTATTAACTAAGTATGTATACATACAAGGAATTTGCCTTGGTGCTTTGCTCGCAAGTAACAACATAATATACAGTAGACAATTAAAAGTAAAACATTATAATTTAAACATGTGAAGAATTAAGTAAAATGCTCAGCACTTTACCTCCCCCTCCCATATTGCCTCACTGACCTTTCTGTCCTGGGCCTCCTCCATTGTCAGAGTGAGGCCCAGTGCAAATTAGAGGAACGGCACCTCATATTTCGCTTGGGTAGTTTACACCCCAGCGGTATGAACGTTGACTTCTCTAACTTCAGATAGCCCTTGCTTTCCCTCTCTCTCCATCCCCTCCCCTTTCCCAATTCTCCCATCAGTCTTACTTTTCCTGACTCCATTCTATCACTGTACCGCCCACTTCCCTGACGTCAGTCCGAAGAAGGGCCTCGAAACGAACGTCACCCATTCCTTCTCTCCAGAGATGCTGCCTCACCCGCTGAGTTACTCCAGCATTTTGTGTCTACCTGCGATTTAAACCAGCAGTTCTGCAGTTCTTTCTCACGCACACTGTACTTTTTTATTTTCTGTGCCAATTAAACTGCGAGTGACTTTGCCATGTTTGATGCCAGGTGGCCTGTTGTAGGATCACTGAATTCTCAATGATTTGCCAAGTCCAGTGGTAGCATTTTAAAAGTGTTTTATTCAAGTGCAATGCTTATACGGCAACAAAATGTGAACATATTCTAACTAACAAAACAAAGAACCGATGGAACTATAACTAAAGCACCGGAGACTGAACACCACTGGAGACAACGACACTCAACTTTTTTCTGAAGAAGGACAACCAAAGATCGACACAAATGGCTGGAGTAACTCAGCGGGTCAGACAGCATCTCTGGAGAAAAGGAACATGGACAAGGCCCATCTTCAGACTGAGAGTCGGGGGATAAGGGAAATGAGAGATAGAGATGGAGATATAGATATATAGAACAAATGAATGAAAGACATGCAGAAAAGTAACAATGTTAAAGGAAACAAGCTATTGTTAACTGTGGGCTAAGTGAAAGCTAGTTACAGACAATGAGACTCAGACAAAGACACGTTAACAGAACTGGCACTGCTGATAAACAAGCCTTACCTATCCATATAAGAATGGCTGAGGCCCTTTGAATACAGCTGCCCAGGATAGGAGAGTCACAGGGTTAAATTGCTGTGCAGCCAGCTAACACCTCATTGTTCACAGCTACCATGGAAAGCTGGAGTAACTCAATGGGACAGACAGCGCCTCTGGAGAGAAGGAATGGGTGATGTTTAGGGATCAAGACCCTTCTTCAGACCCAAAACGTCACCCATTCCTTCTCTCCAGAGTCCCGCTGAGTTACTCCAGCATTTCTGTGTCTATCTTCGGTGTAAACCAGCATCTGCAGTCCCTTCCTACCCACAGAATAACATATCTGCTCCAAGATTGCAATCAGAGTGAACTTTAATCCATTCCCTGCTAATTCCATCAATAATGTGAAAGCTCTCCCATCTGTATAGTTTTAACTTGTTGTACTTTCACATAGCATTTAGAAATTAATCACATGGATCTGGATTCAATCATAGCGTATATATTGGGTAACCAAGTAATTTCCTTAGCTATACACAAAACACTGGAGCAATTCAGCAGGACTGGCAGCATATCTGAAGAGAAGAAATGGGTGATGTTTCGGTTCGAGACCTTTCTTCAGACTTCCATCCCTGGAATACGTCAGTGAACCAGGTATGTTCTTCTTGCAAGTCCCCATAGCAGTGGATTACCTGAATTTTAATTTCCCAGCCCCCATGGTTTGATTGGAACTCATCTCTACCCCCTATCACATGAATTCAATATATTACCCAACTTGTCTGAATCATCTGTACCCAGTAGAATGTAACCCAATGAAATTATTCCCAACATCTAATCTTCTAAATGTTGACATCATTCCGGGGCTAATATGCCCCCATGAGGTTCAATATTAAAGTTGGACCCCATACATCAGGTAGTTTGACTATAGTTGTGTGCAACTTAAACATCCCTTACATCCATTCTGCAACAAAAACTATCCATTGAGATAGAAGTTGGACAGATCATTGGCCTTTCCATTTATTTTTAGTATTTTCTGATTGGCAATTTCTCATTGTGTTTTTGCCCTTCCAAATTTATTTACACTTCAGACTCACTCAGCAAAGATACTCTGACTTTTCTCTCTGGGGTCCAGTATTACGGCACGGTGGCACAGCGGTTGAGTTGCTGCCTTACAGTGCCAGAGACCTAGGTTCAATGCTGACTACAGGTGCTGTTTGCATGTCCTCCCCATGGCCTGCGTGGGTTTTCTCGGATATCTTCCTTCCACACTCCAAAGACATACAGGTTTGTGGGTTAATTGGCTGGGTATAATTGTATATTATCCCTAGTGTGTTTAGGATAGTGTAAGTGTGCAGGGATCGCTGGTTGGCACAGACTCGGTGGGCTGAAGGGCCTGTTTCCATGCTGTATCTCTAAAACAAATGACAAAATCACTCAATTTCCTTCAAGGAGGAGGTTCTTGAAACTGCTTCAGAACGGCTATGAGACTCGAAAGTGAATTAAGATTCTAACATGAATTCAACACCTTCAGGAGTGCCAATCTCAGTTATAATATGCATTTTCAAATCCTTCAAACATCTTCTAAACTCAAGGGAGTAGAGTTTATGATACTAAAAGGCTGGCCTAGATGGCTCTACTATTAAATATTTATAACCCTCTTCTCTCTGAAAATGAAATGCTACCATGTTTTACGCTTTCCATTTCAATTCACCAAAATAAAAACAGAACGAATACTAAGAATAATCTGTGGAGACCGAGCATAGAGTTACTGCTTTCCAACAATGACCTTGATGAAGAACAGTAGCCTGAAATAATAATATTTTTTATCTTCTACCTGCTGCCAGACTTGCTGAATATTTTCTGGTTTAATTCCAGTTTTCCAGAAATTGCACCAATTTCTTTTTATGGTGAAAGCATTTTATCGGGATGCATCACAGCTTGGTTTGGGAACAGCTCCATCCAAGACCGCAAGAATTGCAGCGAATTGTGGACGCAGCCCAGACCATCACACAAACCAACCACCCTTCTATTCACTCCCTTCATACCTCACGCTGCCTCGGCAAGGCCAGCAACATAATCAAGGATGAGTCGCACCCTGACTACTCCGTCTTCTCCCCTCTCCCATCAGGCAAAAAGGATAGAAGTGTGGAAATGCACACCACCAGATTCAGGGACAATTTCTTTGCAGCTGGTATCAGGCAACGGAATCAGCCTACCACAACCAGAGAGCAGTCCTGAACTACTATCTATCTCAGTTTGCCAAAAGAATAAGATGGACGTGCTGCCTGCACTGGTGAGGACTCAGAGGGAATCTCAGTCTTTACGGGGACATGGCTCCATGAGGACATCCTGGAGTCTAGTGCGAGTGCGAACGGCTTTCTGACTGTCCGGGCGGACACGGATTGCAGAGAGAGTGGCAGCGGTCGGTACAACCCTGGTCACATCACGGTGAAGGATCGTGTGTGTGGTCCGGTCATTGAACTGATGGCTGTGGGTCTCCGCTTATCCTGGGGATTCTCATACGATGTTGTGGTGGCTGTTTAAGTTTAAGTTTAAATTTTATGTAGTTATGTCGTTTGTTGCTTTTTTGTATGACTGTTGGCAAATCAAATTCCTTGTACGTTTACATACTTGGCTAATAAATTAACCACAATTACAATTGGTGACCCTCGGACTATCCTTGATCTGACTTTACCAGCTTTACCTTACACTAAACATGATTTCCTTCCCATGTATCTGTACAGTATAAATGGCTCAATTGTAATCATGTGTTGTCTTTCCGCTGACTAGACAACACGCGACAAAAGCTTTTCACTGTGCCTCGGTACACGTGACAATAAACTAAACATATCTTTCATTTATTTGTTCTATATCTCTCTACGTTCCCGTCTATATCTCTCATTCCTTTCCCACCGATTGTCACTCTGAAGAAGGGTCTTCACCCAACACGTCACCCATTCCTTCTCTCCAGTGGTGCTGCCTGTCCCGCTGAGTAAAGGGCCTGTCCCCACTTTCACGACCTAATTCACGACCTCTGCCGAGTTTGCCCTTGACTCATACTCACAGCATGGTTGTCACAAGGCTGTAGGAGGCCGTAGGAGGTCGTAGGTAGGTCGTGATGCTAGTTGTAGGTACTCTTGTCATCAAGTAGGTCGGGGCGTTTTTTTCAACATGATGAAAAATGTCCACGAGTAAAAAAGGTCGTGATTTAGGTCGTGAAAGTGGGACAGGCCCTTAACTCCAGTATTTTTGCGTCTAAACTAAACAGATATTTCACAACAGTGTTTCACAAAATAATGAGTCAAGATGGTTTGGGTTGAATGGAGGTAAGAAATCATGTTTATCTGAGGCAGGTTCCAATCCTCTGTCCCCTGCTTCTGCAAGAGTAGAAACTTGTTTTTAATCAGGTATGTCAGAAGAATACAAGATTTTTATTATTTTAAATGTGAACGAAGCCCTTATTTGTAATCCAACATAGATATCCTTGACAATATTCAGGAAATGTCTAGTGTTTAAACAGAAATTATACATTGGAGGGTTGGCTGAGTGTGATGGACCAGTTCCTGACTGTGACCTTGTCCTGTTTAGGACTATGGGAAGATTTATTCCAGGCTGCTGTGCTCCCTTGCAGCAGACACACCATCATTAGAGCACTCTGGTTGCAGGGTTCACCTCACCTTAACTCAGAGCTAAAGTTTCAGCAAGGTCCTGTCAAAATAAAAGCACAGATGAGGATGATAAGGTCAACGCTGCCGTCCTTTCCATTTCCCCCTGGTACACAGACTGTTCAATGTGAAAAAAAGCTCATGTATAAAAGTTACTTGTTAAAAACACACACACATACACACACACACAGACACACACACACACACACACACACACACACACACACACACACACACAGACACACACAGACACACACACACAGACACACACACACACACACACAGACACAGACACACGCAGACACGCACACAGACACACACACAGACACACACACACAGACGGACACTGACACAGACACACACACAAACATACACAGACACAGACACACAGACACACAGACACAGACAGACACACACAGACAGACACACACACAGACAGACAGACAGACACACACACACACACAGACACACACACACACACACACACACACACAGATACACACACACACAGACACACACACACACACAGATACACACACACACACACACACACACACACACATACACACACACACACACACACACACACACACACACACAGACACACACACACACACACACACACACACACACACACACACACACACACACACACACGCATAGACACACACACACATAATGTGTAGGAAGGAAATGCAGATGCTGGTTTACACCGAAGATAGGCACAAAATGCTGGAGAAACTTAGCAGGTCAGGCAGCAAGTATGAAGAAGGGTCTCGAACCGAAATGGCTCCCATTCTTTCTATCCAGAGATACTGTCTATCCCGCTGAGTTACTCCAGCATTTTGTGTCTATCACACGCACTACACACATACATACAAACACACATATACACAATCACACATGCACACACGCACATACACACACCACACATACATATACATACACATGCATACATACACATGCACTATACCCACACACATACACACACACTGCAACAAAAGCCTGTAGACACATGATATTTTTTAAGCAAGGGACATCCAACTAAACAATCACTAACCTCACTTAAAGGTAGTCTTCCCTATGCTGCCATGTATTCACTTTATATGCAAATTTGAATGCAGTTATCCTCAAGAGCAAAAGTTCCAGATGTGCCCTGAGAATATTTCTGGTTGTCGCTTATGCAATGCAAAGTAGGTCACGTTAGCAAGGTGGTGCCATGAGCACCTGAATAGAGAGAGTCAAGAAATCACCGGGATAGCACACAGAGAATTCTTAAGGAGGGAGTTCTGTTCTCCTTTTTGTGACATGTCCACTATGATTCAGAAACTCCAGTCATTTTATTTTTACCTGCCTTCCAAATATTAAAGCATAAATCTTCTTGTACATCTTCACACCACACGTGAACTTAGGACAAGCGCTGACCATTAGGAGGTGTGTGACCATGACACGTCTATCGGTGCATTTTGTTGGGACTGAAACAGGAAGGAATGACTTTGATTTAGATGGTAACTGAAACTAATAATTTACAGGGCAAATTAATGATTTATTAAAACTAGGTTGGCACGTGTGGGACAAAGAGATTTGCTTCATGTCAAAGGTTTGAACAATGCAATTCATTCCTGCTTGGAGTTAATAAAACATTCTCAACCACAGCAAGGGTTAGACCTTAACGAAAATTCTAAGAACATACATATAGAAAAAAATATATATTTCATAGTAAATGCTGTCCTTTTCAGTCACGATTTTTCGGTCTTGTTTCCTTAATGAATCGTAGGGTGGATGGAGATTAGTAAGGCCCCAATTTCCATTGATCTCAGTATAAGTTGCTGAGATCAACTGAACAGGTGACAGGGTAGGTACAGTAGAGAACAAATTGTTGGTCACCACTCTGTGATCTCTGCTCAAAATGCATTTGTTCATAAATTCGTAAGTGATAGGAACAGAATTAGGCCATTCGGCCCATCAAGTCTCCTCCACCATTCAATCATGGCGGATCTATTTATTCCTCCTAACCCCATTCTCCTGCCTTCTCCCCATAATCCCTGACACCCTTACCAATCAAGAATCTATCTATCTCTGCCTTAAAAATATCCATGGACTTGGCCTCCACAGCCTTCTGTGGCAATGAATTCCACAGATTCACCAGCCTCTGACCAAAGAAATTCCTCACATCTCCTTCCGAAAGGAACGTCCTTGAATTCTGAGGCTATGACCTCACGTCCTAGACTCTCCCACTAGTGGAAACATCCTCTCCACATTCATTCTATCCAGGCCTTTCACTATGCGAGTGTGTGTGTGTGTATCAGGTTTAATGTATTTTAGTTTTAAATTTAGAGATACTGGGCAGAAACAGGCCCTTCGGCTCACCGAGTCCGCGTCGACCCGTACACTAGCAGTATTCTACACACAAGGGACAATTTACAATTTTACCAAAGCCAATTAACCTACAAATCTGTTCATCTGTGGAGTGTGGGAGGAAACCGGAGCACCTGGAGAAAACCCATGCAGGTCATGGGAAGAACGTACTAACTCCATACACACAGCACCCATAGTCGGGATCAAACCCGTGTCACTGCCGCTGTAAGGCAGCAACTCTACCACTGCGCCACCGGGCCACCCATGCCATCCGTGCCACCTATTCTAGTGCTCATTAACTCCCAATGAATGCAGTCTCCATCCATAAGCAAAAAAATCACCAACATCAACGTGATCCCTAGAGCGTAGGTGTTTTCATGAATGAGGGGTGCAGGAGTGTAATTTTTTTTAACAATACTGTAAAAAAGACTTAGTGTGTAGGCAATAACTGCAGATGCTGGTTAAAATTGAAGGTAGACACAAAATGCTGTTGTAACTCAGCAGCACAGGCAGCATCTCTGGAGAGAAGGAATGGGTGATGTTTCAGGTCGAGACCCTTCTTCAGACTTCTTCTGTAAAAAAGACTTAATCGATTGTCAAGCACTTTATCGTGTCCTAAAGATGTGAAAATGAAGACATATACACATTAACTCCCCTTTTCTGTACTCTGTTTAACCAGACATGCAATGTACCCTGTACCCCATAGACAGAGATAATACTGTGCCCCGGTGAACACTTAATCTAAAAATTATTCCCTTTTAGAGCGTTCATGTGCAGAAAGAGGGGATTATAGAAGTAGGCATGATATTCAGCACTGGCATTTTTAGCCGAAGAGCCTGGTGTTTGCTGTACTGTTCTATATACATAAATACATTTTCTCCTCAGATTATTGGTGATAGGAGCAAGGAAATTGTATCAGAATTATGCCGCCGAGCTTCAATTTAGGTCCACATAGTTTGTCAAATTGGTCTGTTACTGTTAGGAAGAAACTAGACTCAAACAGACAAGTTTTGTTTTGCTGTAAAAAATAACGTTTAATTGCACCTGTTGCAAAACGAGATCAGCAGAGAGCACATTGCTGTTAGTAAGACTCAGGTCGCCAAACTTTCACTTCCTGCATCAGTGACTTGCTGGCTCCAATCACATTCCAATACCTCAGTGTGTAACAAATTCCAAATGAATGCAGCATTCAGCCAGTCTTGCATTTTAAAAGCTGTAACCTGCACCTGAAACAGCAAACCTACCTGCATCTTCAGACTCCATGCAATTCGTTAAAGCAAAGATTTTCTTATAATCTGATATATTGGCCAATATTCACCTCTTATCCAAAATGTACTAACTTGTCGTGAAACTCTTTGTTCATTATGTTTCACTGCAATAGAGGCAGGAAACTCTTTGAGTCAATGGTAGATTATGAATATCGCCATAAGCCAGAAGACTCAGCGTTGCACTCACATATCTGACATCTGCGTTTGTTTGTCATTGTGCGGCAAACCCTGCCAGGAGACATACTACTGAGGGCATTTACCCTCAGAAGGAATTTGCATGTGTTTGTAGAGTCATGGAGAGCTGCAGCATGGAAACAGGCCCTTCAGCCCAACTTGCCCACACCGGCCAACATGTCACAGCCATACTAGTCCCATCTGCCTGTATTTGGACCATATCCCTCCAAACCTGTCCTATCCATGTACCCATCTAACTGTTACTTAAACGTTGGGATAGTCCTTGCCTCAACGACCTCCTCTGGCAGCTTGTTCCAAACACCCACTACCCTTTGTGTGAAAAAGTTATCCCTCAGATTCCTGTTAAATCTTTTCCCCTTCACCTTAAACCTATGGTCCTTGATTCACCTACTCTGGGCAAGAGACTCTGTGCATCAAACCGATCTATTCCTCTCATTATTTTATACACCTCAATAAGATCACCCCTCATCCTCCTGCGCTCCAAGGATTAGAGTCTCAGCCTACTCAACGCATCCCTATAGCTCACACCCTCTAGTCCTGGCAGCATCCTGATAAATCTTCTCTGTACTCTTTCCAGCTGGTATCCAGATACACTTATCTGGCATCGGTGCTGCTATTTTGTAGCTCCAGCTAATGACTTTGATCAACTTCACACACAGTGAGTAGCTCCAGGCAAGTTCATCACAACTGTCCCATCTCCACATTAATGGAAAGACTCCTCAGAGGTCAGATAGATCTTCGCCAGTTTCTGCTGCAATTAAATATTGAGGAGAGACCTCATTAAAACTTGCCGAATAGTGAAAGGCCTGGATAGAGTGGATGTGGAGAGGATGTTTAAACTAGTGGGAGAGTCTAGGACCAGAGTCCATAGCCTCAGAATAAAAGGTGGTTCCTTTAGCAAGGAGATGATGACTTCCTTTAGGAAGGAGATGATTAGTGCGGGTGTCAGGGGTTATGGGGCGAAGGCAGGTGAATGGGGTTGAGAGGGAAAGATAGATCAACCATGATTGAATGGCGGACTAGACTTGATGGGCTGAATGGCCTTATTCTGTTTCTAGAACTTATGAACTTATGAACTCTGATGGCCTCCATTGGCTTCATTCAGGGTGCAGGGAGTGAAGAGACACACTGCCCAAACCAAGGCTTGTGTGACATTGTTCTGCCATGTTTGGATGGACGTAGGCATTCCTTGGAAGACAGTTCATACTGGCAACAGGGTACATCCGAGATGATATATTGGGAGTGAGCGAAGAGGCGGGGTGGTGCAAGATTCATCTCTCAGCTGGGCTCACGTCCAGCAATAGCTTGCAAGTAGTTATCAAACTTTCTAAAACTCCAGTGATGGCATGTATGTACTTCAGTATAGATATTTTTGTTCAGTTTAGTTTAGAGATACAGCGCGGAAACAAGTCCTTCGGCCCATTGAGTCCGCACCGACCAGCAATCCCCGCACATTAACACTATCCGACACATACTAGGGACAATTTACACATACTAAACCAATTTACCTACAGGTCTGTACGTCTTTCGAGTGTGGGAGGAAACCGAAGATCTTGGTGAAAGCCCATGTGGTCACAGGGAGAATGCACCAACTCCGTACAGACAAGTGCTATGAGGCAGTAACTCTATCATTGCACCATCATGCTGCCCCATCTTCACTATCTGTATATAGTGTCTGTTCTCCATCTGCAGTTGGTTAATGGGGCAAGGTATACCTCCAGTGGCTCTTGATGTCAATGTGACCATCAACCCTTATTTGCTTCAACAATTTGTGTTTTACATGACAATAGTCCTCTGTTTGGAAACCCTCACGTGTGCCCAGGTTTAGTCTAGTTTTAGTTCAGAGATACAGGGTGGAAACAGGCCCTTCAGCCCACCGTGTCCGCACCGAGCAGCAACCACCAATACACTAGGGATCATTTACCGAAGCCAATTAACCTACAAACTTGCACGTCTTTGGAATGTGGGAGGAAACCGGATCACCCGGAAGAAGCCCATGATGTCAGAGGGAGAACGTACAAACTCCTTACAGACAGCACCCGTAGCCGGGGTTTAACCGAGGTCTCTGGCGTCGTGAGGCAGCAACTCTACTGCTGCGCCACCGTGCCATATTTGTGTTGTCACCTTGTCCCCAATTCATCAGTTCATAAGTGATAGGAGCAGAACTAGGCCATTAGGCCCATCGTCTAATCCGCCATTTAATCATGGCTGATCTAACTCTCCGTCCTAACCCCATTCTCCTGCCTTTTCCCCATAACCCTTGACACCCGTACTAATCAAGAGAAGACAAACTACATGGTTAGGCTTTAAAATTCCTTGAGTAGAGTGTCAGGAATGCTCAGAGTTTTGTCTTTTGTGCAGTGCCAATGTTTCCTTATTATCCACATCAGAATACAGGCATTCCTGCCTCAATGCACCTCCCATTTCCGGAGCTTCAGGCTGGCTTGAAGTGATGCGAGCCTTTCACAATCCCAGGCCACCTGCTGAGGCAGAAGGATGCATAAGATGCAGTGGGAACTATCTGTGCACAGCTTGCAGATACTAATGCATATGGGTACTGCCCACACACTGCGAACATACCGATACCGATACTCGTCCACTAGGCAGATGCTGCAATCATGCTAATCTGTGCATTCTGGCCAGAAACTGCAATCATACAAATGTCAGATGGAATAGCTGAGCCCAGTTGTCATTCTGGGACTCCTGATCGTTACTACACTGCCTGCCATTGCAATTATTTTTTTCTGAAGGAGGATCTCGACCCACAATTTCACCCTTTCCTCCTATCCAGATGTGCTGCCTGTCCCGCTGAGTTACCCCCACATTTTGTGGCTATCATCAGTGTAAACCAGCATCTACGGTTTATTTTAGTTTTAGTTTAGAGATACAGCGTGGAAACATCCCCTTGGGCCCACCGAGTCCGCACTGACCAGCGATTCCTGCACATTAACACTACCCCACACACACAAGGGACAATTTACACATACCAAACCAATTAACCTACACATCTGTACGTCTTTGGAGTGTGCGGGAAATGGTAGATCTCGGAGAAAACACACGTGGTCACAGGGAGAATGTACAAACTCCCTGCAGACAGCACCCGGAGTTAGGATCGAACCCTGATCTCTTATACTGTAGGGCAGCAACTCTACCAATGCGCCACTGTGCTGCCTATCTTTGTTGTAAACCAGCATCTGCGGTTCCCTCCTACACGGTGCCATTTGATTGCCCAGGCAACAACTTAAATTATTTCTCTCACACTAGATCACTCCATGTCACAACATCTCAAATACAATGCTGATGTAATCTCGAGCAAAGCACAAAGTGCTGGAGGAGCCCAGCGGGTCAGGCAGCATCCGTGGAGGGAATGAACAGGTGACAATTCGGTGTGGGATCTTTCTTCAGACTGATTGGCGTAGGTGCAGAAAAAGTTGAAAAAAAGAGGTGCAGACATCTATATGCAGCTATCACTTGCCAGGTTTTATTGGATACAGCGCCAAAACAGGCCCTTCGGCCCATCGTGCTTGCGACGAACAGCGATCTCTGTACACTAGCACTACCCTACACAATAGGGACAATTTACAATTCTCACTGAAGCCAATTAACTTAAAAACCTGTACATCTTTGGAGTGTTGGAGGAAACCAGAGCTCCCGGAGAAAACCCACGTGGTCACGGGGAGATCGTACAAACTGCATACAGACAGCACCCGTAGTCAGGATCGAACCCGGATCTCTGGCTCTGTAAGGCAGCCATCTGAAGAAGGGTCCTGACCCAAAACATCACTTGTCCATTCACTCCACAGATGCTGCCTGCCTAACCTGCTGAGTTTGTCCAGCACGTTGTGTTTTTGCTCAAGATTCCAACGTCCGCAGTTTCTTGCGTCTGCCGTAATGTAAAGTCATTTATTGAAAAAAAAGGACAATGAGACTCTTTAGGAACTATAAATAGAAATCCTTTAAGGCAGCAAACTTCAGCGAAAGTGCAGTTGAGCGATTGGTACAACAATTTATCAAGGTCAGACCTTATTCTAAATTCAGTTCTGAAAGGAATTCTTATGTGCCTACACAGTGTGTGAGGTTATCGTAGTTGACTAATAACTTCCCCTAGTCTGTCTACAAAAACAATGGGTTAAATGCTAGCAAACTGTTTTTATTTCACTCCAGTTACATGAATTACTCCTGATTGTATAACTAATTTCCCAAAGGTGGCTGTGTGAAATAAATTGAGTGTATGATGCTCGACCTCTTGTCTTGTTTATTTATCGTTTGAGGTCTCTTGCAGAGCAAACCACCACAGATGCCACTTATGGGCAGCGGCAGAGTTGCTGCCTTCGAGTGCCAGAGACCCGGGTTCATCAGATCATAAGTGATAGGAATAGAATTAGACCATTCGGCCCATCAAGTCTACTCCGCCATTTAATCATGGTTGATCTATCTCTCCCTCCTAAGCCCATTCTCCTGTTTTTTCCCCATAACCTCTGACACCGTACTAATCAAGAATCTATCTATCTCTGCCTTAAACATAACCACTGACTTTGCCTCCACAGCCTTCTGACTCTCCCACTAGTGGAAACGTTCTCTCCACATCCACTCTATCCAGCTTTTCACTTTTCCACCAGGTGGCACTTCGATGGCAGTCTCGCCAACAGTCTGTCTGTCCTTTTTGTTATTTTAAATGTGTTTAAAAAGCATGTGTTAATGTTCTCTGGTTTGTTTGGTCAGGGGAAACCTTTTTTCAATCTCTTACCTTTCCGGAGATGTGATTGTTTTCCGGATTGTATCTCCGGTCATTCCGTGGCCTAACATCGTGGAGCTGGCAGCCTCGCTCGGGACTGACTTTGAGCCCCACCGCGGGGCGTGGACTTCCCATCGGAGCCGATTCCTTGCCTGGGATCGACTTTAACATCGAGGAGCTCGCAGTCTCGGCGGGGAGCTCCAAAAGCTGCAGGACGTTCAACTAGCCCTGACCCGGGATAGATCAGCTGGCACGGGGGAGCTGAAATTCCCCCCGATGCTGGAGCTTGATCACCCTGACGAGGAGGCCCACCGCCGGCTACGGGAGTAAGATCGTCCCGTGAACGGGAGGTTAGATTCCCCGACCGCTGCAGGGCAAAGATGGGAAGAGATTGAACTTTTTTTCACCTTCTACAGTTGTCAATAATGTCCCAGTTATGATTTAATGATAGGCGCAGTCGAAGATATTGAGACATAGGTTTTACTTGTTGGAATTACTGCAACAATGTCTTGGGAACTATTGACTGACTTCGACCAATAACAACCATATCATTTAATTAACATTTTTTTCCCAAATCCCATCTGACCTAAATGTAACACGGTGTGCTTGGTAATTTGATGAAATTAGAAGCATCTTTAGACTTCAGCTATCTTCTTCTTTCGTGTGGCGTGCGCAGCCTAAAGTTGTAGGACAACTTGTCCTATTTGATCTTCCGTTAGTGCACGTCGCGTTGATTGCATTAGTCGAAACAGGGCGGACCACGTGAAGGTCGCAATCTTCCACCCCGCTTTATAGATATTGAATAGAAACAGGCCCTTCGGCCCACCGAGTCGGTGCCGACCAGCGTTCACCCTGTGAGAAAAGGGGTTAAGAGATATGGTTGATTTAAACTAGGAATAGAAAAATATAGCGTAGAAAGAAATAAGGTTTCAACAAAGCCAGACTGTTAGTGGGATGGAAAGTAACGACAGATAGAGAGAACTTTGAGATAGAAAGTAGCAGATAAAAACTTCAGTATAAGCCTTTGACGTCAGGAGATGTTCCGAGACGTTCCTGGACTTTCTCGTGGGAATGTGGGCTTTATGTTATAATTAAAAAGAGGCAAAATGGTGAGAAAAGAGGGTGTGGCTATAATGTAATGAAATGTATAAAGATAGAATACATCCCGACCCTCGGTGTGCCTCTAGGGGAGAGGAAAGGAGAGGCACCTATTCTGCAGAATATTATCTTAATAAAAGCTTCTTTGCTGACTTTGTCTCAAACAGCGTTTGTGATTTTTTTATATCTCACAATTTGGGGGCTCGTCCGGGATTTAATTACTCCAGGCCAGCTGACGGGAGTACACGGACGAAGAGAAGGTGCACCCCGCTGAGTTCAGCGGTCTCAGACTCCTTGCTTACCGTCAGAAGGTTTGAGCCAGTGATGCCCGGACCAAACAGAGACTCAGCAAAGAAGTGATGGTGGTTGGAGATTGGTTGGAAATCGCGAAAATCGAGTAATTCTGTGCACAGACCCCGGTAAGAAACTTTGACTATTATAGTATTACCTGGGCGATTTGATAAAAGATCAGAGAGGAATTCCGATAAAGAGAATGGGAAATGTAAGTGAAAAACCCATCCCAGCTATCTGCCTAATTGGGGTGAATGCGGAACCACTGGGGGGCAAGAAATACCCAGGGGTCGGAGAAGACAACAATGATAAGGGATTGTTATTTTGAATGGCCAAAACACCCGATAAAGGAGCTTCGGTCTGGTGGCCAGAGGATGAGTCAGATGAGGATTGGGTACAACAGGCATTGAATGAATATGTGAAAAATAAACCCAATCCAATAATAGAAGAGATCAAGTATGCCGCAGTATGGGAAGCGGGATATAATTATTAAAGGAGAGAGAGGCAGTTTAACTCCTCGTGGATACCACCCTGAGAGGTCAGGGGTGTGTTGGACGGGAATAGTCCGCTAAGACAATGGAGGCAGTTTAACTCCTCGTGGATACTACCCTGAGAGGTCAGGGGTCTGTTGGACGGGAATAGTCCAATAAGACAATGGATAACCGGAACGGGAAAAGTAAGAGTCCGGGGGGAAAAGAAAAAGGCTCAATGGTGAAGAGCCGCACATTCTGCCTGATAGTCCATTGGGGCGGATGTGGCAATCTGGGGAGAAGGAAGCCCCGGGGGTAAAGATAAGGAGACTATGATTAAGTTATGTTATTTTGATGTACAGAATATTCAGAGTATCACTCAAACATTGCAAAAATCTAGGGAAAATCACAGTGCCAAATGTTTTTAGTAAAGTTAAAAAAGGAAGGAGCAACACAGAAAGAAATAGAAAAGGCAACTGTCAAATCTAAAAAAAAAAAGGCTACAGAAACCTATAAATTATATGTGGAAAAACAGATTTTGAACAAAAATTGACAGAAACCTCAAAGAACTTTCAGGAAATTGAAGAAGCTCATCTTAAGCACTTGAAAGAAATATTGAGTTGTTTCACAAAATCTATAGAAGGAACTCATATACAGATTGGTCAGGTACATGAGGAGTTAGTGCAAAATATTGTAGAATAGCAGAAAGTAGAATTGCAATAAGAATAGTGTAATGTAATATAGTGACTACGAGGACAGAGGCGGTGTAAGGACTGAGTTTCTTGACTGGTTATGGAGACAAAATGTGCTTCTTTGTTTGGAGATTAATGGGAGTGGGGTGTGGTCAGATGTTGAATGACTAGGACTTTGATTGGTTCTGATCTTAGTGGGGTGTGGTTAGAATTTGAGTGACGGTGAGTCTGACTAATCACGATCTGAATCAATATCCAATCACAATGCTCAGGAACCTGATTGATAGGGGATTAGACCGTCCTACTTTAACTTAAAAGGGGAAAGCTGGAAAATGTAGGTTGCTTGGTTTTTCTGATGTTTCTACAGATTTCTTTTCAGTAAAGTTAATTTGGAAAATTGTTACTAGTACTAAATAGTGGTGAGAATGGATTGAAATAATTGGAAATAAGTTAATTGCTGAAACATGACCAGCTTTTGTGGTTTGTTTAGATAAACATTCTGGTTGGAGAAGGGTAATGATTGTTTGCTGAGATTTTCAGAAACAGTTGTGAGGAAGTGGCCCAAGGAAGGCACTTTCAAGATAAATATGTGACAAGATGGAAGTGTTAATTACGAATTATATGTCACAGATAAGTTGGAAAGGAGGGTAAACTATCTGAGAAGTAAGAAATTGAGTTTAGAATGAGAAAGCAGGCATATCAGAAAGGATTAAAGTGGGAAACAAAGGGATAAATTGATGAGACTGCTTTAAAAAGATAAGAGCAGCCACAGAACAGATGGTAGAAATTCAAATGGGAAATGGTGGACACCGGATGGAAAGCAGCTATTGAACAAAGAAATAATGAGAGAATTATTAGGGAGGTTGCATGGACAAAGCCATTGGGGAACACAAGCCCTCTGTGACACCCTCCTCAGAACCTACTTTTGCCGTGGAATGTATACCATGGCCGGACAAGTCATAGGGGGCTGTGTAATATGTCAGCAAATTTTTTAAAAAATCAAAAAAAATCATGAGAGCAGTCCCAGGAGGAGGACAACCATTAGCAGTTAGACCCTTCCAGAGAATACAGATAGATTTCACCGAGCTGCCCCAGGTAAAAACCTGGAAGTACCTGTTAGTGATAGTGGACCATTTCACCAGGTGGGTAGAGGCATTCCCCACAGCAACTTCCACCTCACAGGCGGTAGCCAAGATATTACTAGAACAAATTATACCCAGATATGGGATTGCAGAAACAATAGACTCAGATAGAGGGACACATTTTGCCTCCAAAACACATAAAATGATATGTGAAGCACTGGGAATAGAATGGAAATTGTATACACCATGGCATCCCCAGAGCTCAGGAAAGGTGGAAAGAATGAATAGCACCTTGAAGACCCAAATCACCAAGTTGATAGAGGAAACAAGACTCCTCTGGACTAAGTGCCTCCCGATAGCCCTGTTAAGAATCCGAACGGCACCTCGAAAAGACATAGGGATATCACCATATGAGATGTTATTTGGCTCCCATACTTAGGGAAGATAGAAGGAGTTCCAACAATGCGAGGGCAGTGAAGTATTCTTAAGGAACTATTTACTGGCAGTGTCCCAATGTCTTGCAGAACTAAAAATTAAAGGATTGCTGGCCCAGAGCCCACCACTGGACTTCCCGATTCACTCAGTCAAGGCTGGAGACTGCGTATAAATAAAAAACGTGGAAAGAAGAAAAGCTGCAACCTGGTGTTACTAATCACCGAGACAGCAGTACGAACAAGAGAGAAAAGATGGACACACGCAAGGGTCCTGTGGAGGCCCCACCAGACAATATCAGCCCGTGGACTGTGCGCAAAGGAGAGGAATCATTGACTTTTATATTTACCAGGAACCCGCGGGAAAATTGAAGATTTCATGTTGGTGGGTCGTGTGTTGGGAAATCACCCAACTTGTAAGTAATGTAACATGCATAAAAATCACAATATCACAGAATAAAAGGTCCACCACCATCCCATTTGATGTATGTAAAGGAAAATGGTGGTGCAGCTATAGAATGTATGTATGCACCCATCCCTGTAAAGATTGGCACGCGGTGTTCACTTCATCAAAATATGGGTGGCATCGGACCACCTATCAAACTGATAGGTGGAAAGTGTATCAAAACCCGAACGAGAAATTACCAGGACGCGTATATGTGAGCATACAGAGTGTTCAAATGCAGGAAAGTGGTAGATATTGGATATGTGCAGATAGAACAAGGAAGGATGCATGTCTGAAGTTTGAGATAGAAGTGAGGCAGGATGGAGAGATGGTAAGATATGAGGAGAAGGGAGAGGTGTTCAAGATAGATGACAGTCAGAATAGGGATCCCGGGGCAACACCAGCAACACCAGCAGTCAGCAATGTAAATAGGGAAAATGAGCATAAGGATCTGAAGATAATGATAGTAGCAGGAGAAACATGATTAAGGCAGTTATATGAGAAGGGAATACCAACAGGGGGAAAAGGAGCCAACACCTGGCTAGCCTGGATGATGTACACAGCCAGACGAACCAATTGTTACGCCTGCGCCGGAGCCAGGCCTCAGCTGGTCCCAGTACCATTTCCCCTGAATTGGGTAGAACACCTGGGGTTATGTCATGTATACTACAGCTATTCACGAATCCCCTCTTACCAGAGAATGCAATATGCCAGAGTTATCATTACCTATTTCTGACCAGCAACAACAATACGAACAGCCGAAGGGAAGACCCTAGACCTCCTCCATTTACCATTCCTCTTGGGGAGGAGGGATTTGAGTGCTATACAAGAGATAACCCAGAGGGACAGGATATGGGGAAGGTGCTCAACTGCAATCAGACGTATAACATAACGGCTGAGGAACAGGGGCCACTGTTCAAAAGCTCCTGGCTGAGAAAGCAGATAATCAGTAGAGCTGATGTCTGGTAGTGGTGCGGGGAGAATACCCTGTGGCCCCGGTTACCAGGGTCATAGACGGGAACCTGTACCCTCATACAACTGATGATGCCCTTTACCATAGCAGTAGAACATGTAGAACTCAAGGAAGGAAACCGACGACAAAAGAGAAAGGTGAAGGGATCATTCGACACACACATGTATATAGATGCGATAGGAGTGCCAAGAGGGGTACCCAATGAATTCAAAGCCAGAAACCAGATAGCTGCGGGCTTTGAGTCCATGCTCTTCTGGTGGTCCACAATTAATAAAAATGTGGACTCGATCAATACTTATACTACAATCAACAACGCTTTATAAATTACACTCGAGATGCAGTTGAAGGATTAGCGGAACAACTGACAGCTACCAGCCAAATGACCTGGCAAAATCGCATGGCCTTGGACATGCTACTGGCTGAGAAGGGAGGGGTGTGTGTAATGTTTGGAGAACAATGTTGCACATTCATCCCCAACAACACTGCTCCGGATGGGTCAGTGTCAAGAGCCCTAGCAGGTCTCACCTCTCTGCCTATCGAATTGGCTGAGAACTCTGGAGTAGACACCTCCTGGACTGGGTTTCTAGAATCCTGGTTTGGGAAATGGAAGCACATCTTTACATCAACCCTAACATCAGTGGTAGTCATGGTGGGGTTACTGTGTTTGTTTGGATGCTGTATCATTCCCTGCGTACGGGGGTTGGCCCAGCGATTGATAGAAACAGCCCTGACAAAGAACAGCGCTGCCACCATAATGGCTTTCAGAACACATTATGAACAACGAGAGGGGGATATGGAGGCGAAGAATCTGTTGATAGCATTAGAAATGGAAAGCATTAGATGTAGTGTAAATCAAAAGTTGCGTGGCAAAAAGAAAATGATGGACTGTGAGAAAAGGAGTTAACAGACATGGTTGATTTAAACTAGGAATAGAAAAATGTAGCTTAGAAAGAAATAAGGTTTCAACAAAGCCAGACTGTTATGGGATGGAAAGTAACGACAGATAGAACAGAGAGAACTTTGAGATAGAAAGTAGCAGATAGAAACTTCAGTATAAGCCTTTGACGTCAGGAGATGTTCCGAGGCGTTCCTGGACTTTCTCGTGGGAATGTGGGCTTTATGTTATAATTAAAAAGAGGCAAAATGGTGAGAAAAGAGGGTGTGGCTATAATGTAATGAAATGTATAAAGATAGAATACATCCCGACCCTCGGTGTGCCTCTAGGGGAGAGGAAAGGAGATGCACCTATTCTGCAGAATATTATCTTAATAAAAAGCTTCTTTGCTGACTTTGTCTCAAACAGCGTTTGTGATTTTTTTATATCTCACAACCCTGTACATTGTCCTGTGCACTGGGGATCATTTATAATTTTACCAAAGTCAATTGACCAACAAACACGCACGTCTTTGGAGTGTGGGAGTGCGCCCGGAGAAAACCTACGTGGTCACAGGGAGAACGCACAAACTCCGAAAAGACAGCAACCGTAGTCTGGATCAAACCTGGGTCTCTGGCGCTGTAAGGCAGCAACTCTACCGCTGTGTCATTGTGCCACCCTTCACCAATATGTATTCCCCCTTCATCTCCTTCACCAGTTTCCTGCTAGTTTCTACACTTGCTTTAATTACTCTCACGTAGAAACAGAATATTCCTGATTTAAAACGCGGAATTAATTAGAGCTCACATAAAATTGGGGTGAAAGCAGATAGGTGGCCCAGAAAGTCCACTCAATTGCATTTGTTACTATGATATTATTCTTTTGATGTTAACAAAACTGATGGTGGAGTACACTTGATGGGCCGAATGGCCTAATTCTGCTCCAATGACTTATGAAAAGATTACAAAATTTCAGTTGCAACATACTTGTACCTTCAATGCAGACATGAATTTGCACAGTATTTTGCACAACATGATACTCTATGCCATATGTTAAATCTGACTGCACCTATTTGTGTGTCTTTGGGGAGCTCTTAAAAGTTAATTCACATTTTTTTTGGTGCAACAATATTGGTTGGTAAATTTGAATTTTCTTTTAAAATTTAGGAAGGAACTTGGTGTCCGCATCTCACTGGGAAATAATGTTGCATGAGTTTTTTAAAGGCTCTCTCAAGAATTGGACTGCAGACGCAGCATGTTCTCCCTGTGACCCCTTGTGCTTTCCTCATGTGCTTTTGTTCCCTCCCACAACTCAAACACATGCTGGTAGGTTAATTGGCAAAAGTAAATTAATCCCAATGCAGGTTAATAGCAAAATAAATCACAGGGGGAGCGAGAGAAAGAGAGAATTATAGTGAGGGAGAGAGAAGAAATAGGCAAGGAGAGAGAGAAAAGGGAAGGAAGAGGAGGGGAAGTGAGAGAGTGAAAAGGAGGGAGAGGGAGTGAGTAAAAGAGAGGGAGAGCGAGATAGGAGGAGAGGGAGAGAGGCAGAGGAAGCGAAAAAAGGAGGGTGAGTGAGAGAAAAGATAGGGAGAGAGAGAGGGAGAGAGAGAGAGAGAGAGAAAGAGAGAGAGAGAGAATTTCCCTGTGGGTTTACTCCTGGGCCTGGCCAAGATGGCCAATTCGTGGACGCAGGCAGTGGGCGGTCGATGGTCACACCAGAATTGGCTGCCTGGCCCTCTTCCAGGCCTACGTCCGTGCTCGCGTGTCCCTGGAGAGGGAACACGCAGTGTCCATGGGGACGCTAGAGGCCTTCCGTCAACGCCGGTCGCTGCAAGGGTCGAGAGCATTGTAAATAATAATTGCACCATCGTACTATAATGACTGCTTGATGAATTGTAACCATTCAACAATGGTGTACTTTTGGTACACTGCGATGTGCAATTGCTGAATAAAGTCCTTGGAAAAGAAAAGAGAGAGAGGTGGAGAGAGAAAGAGAGAGAGAGAAAGAGAGAGAAAGAAAGAGAGAGAGAATGTGATTGAGAGAGAAGAAGAGAGAAGATAAATTGCAGGTGTACCAGGAAGTATGGAGAAGGGTAATGTCGCTTATGGCTGAATGGCTTATTTCTGTGTCATTATTTTGGTTCAAAAAAAATATTTGGATTGATGTATTCACAGCTGATGATTTGCAGCTGTGATTTATTAATGTACCTGTTTTTCATCTTACAAATCCATGTTCAATTGTGTTAATCAAACTGCGCCAATTCACCTGTTTAGTATCAAGGAATATCCTCGTCATTAAAATTAATAATAAATACATAGCAAAATATACCCCAACTGTGCTATTTAACAGCAGATTTGTTTTCAGTATGCAAATGAAAATCGGAGGACTCGTAGATAATTGCTACACACTAGGGACAATTTTACAGATTTCACTGACACCATCTTTGAAGTGTGGGAGGAAATGGGTGCACTCGGAGAAAACAGTCTCGGGGAGAACGTACAAACTCCATACAGACAGCACCTCGGGTCTCTGGCGTTGTGAGTTACACTTCCTCATGTGTTGCAATAACAAAATGAATAATATTCGGAGCTGCCAACTCTCACGTATTGAGCGTGAGAATCACGCATTTTCGCCAATTCTCACGCTGATCACAAATTTCTCACGCTGTCATGAGAAATTCTGTGATCAACCAGAATTTCACAACTAATATCAACTGCTTGTGTGCGCATCTGTAGACAAGACAACAGCATTCTTATTCTCTGTTATTCTCCCTTGACCGAACCATCACACATCTCCACAGCATGTCTCCATGCAAATATACATTGAAAGACACGGACCGGGCAGTGAATGAGTGTCACCCAGCGCAGAAAGCGAGGCCATGTCCTGCTCCCGGCGGCAGTCGGAATTTAATGATTTGCAGCAAGCGGCTGACATGAGCGAGGTTGGCGAGCGGCAGGAGAGAGGCAAAGGGCCGCGGAACCGGGGGGGGGCTGGGAGGGGGCACTTTTTTGGCTAGTCATGTTTCAATGTCTCCAGCTTTGGAAGAGGCACTACTGTGCTCTGAGCAACCTGGTTGTGGGCGTTGGAGAGCCGGGGCAGAGGGAGGGAGGAAGGGGGGGAGGGATGGAAGCAGTAGCAGCGGCGGCAGCAGATGCGGACGGGGAGCCGGGGCTGGCGAGTGTTTGCCGGGTTGGCGAGACGCTCACTGCAGCTCTGGCCAAGGAGCAGCCTCAGTGCAAGAGTCCGGGCCGTCGGAGCGTCGGAATCGTTGTGCCACTCCCAAGAGAGTCTCCGAACTGAATTTGCCCTGTTGACTGGCATGGACCAGGCTGCAGCTCGGAGCATCCTGGAGGACAACCAATGGCTGCTGGAAGTAGGTACCAAGCACTGGGTAACATCGGTGGAAGATAGTGGACTTCAAATAGGGGTGGTTGGAGAAAGCATCCTGCTTGCCTGCTAGATTCACACTTAAGGGCCTGTCCCACCAGCATGCAACTCTATGCGATTAGCGCGACCTAACGTGCTCGCTTGAGCCGTCCGGCGTCGCGGGGCCGGTCCCACTTTGATTGCCGGAGCCGTGCGGAATTGTGCGGAGTTCGTCCCGACATCGCGCAGGCTCCGAAAAACTGACTATGTCCAAAAACTCTGCGCGGCAACGGCTTGTCGGCTCGCAGTCGCCTCGACATTTACACACCACCCCGACATCGTGCCTCCGTGAACCTATCTGTAGGTGCCTCCGTGACCCTCTATGTGTGTGGCTCCGTGGCCCTGTGTGTGTGTGTGCCTCTGTGCCCCTCTCTGTGTGCCCCTCTCTGTCCTGGCGAACTTACCTTAGACTTCGCTCCAAGTTCGCCTCACTTTGCGCCGTGTTGCGCCAATCACCCGACCTCCACGCGACCCCCGCTTCTAGTTTGATCGCGTTCATCGCATAGAGTTGCATGCTGGTGGGACAGGGCCTTTACTGTAACTGCAGGAAAATTGTTCCCGATGTTGGGGGAGTTCAGAACCAGGGGTCACAGTTTAAGAATAAAGGGTAGGGCAGTTAGGACTGGGATGAGGACAAACTTTTTTCACCCAGAGAGTTGCGAATCTGTGGAATTATCTGCCACAGAAGGCAGTGGAGGCCAATTCACTTGATGTTTTCAAGAGAGAGTTACATTTAGCTCTTGGTGCTAATGAAATCAATGAATATGTGAAAAAACAGGAAAGAGGTACTGATTTTAGGTGATCAGCCATGATTATATTGAATGGCAGTGTTGGCTCGAGGGGCCGAATGGCCTATTCCTGCACTTATTTTCTATGTTTCAATGCTTGGGTATGTCAATAAAACTCGACCACTTGATTTTGAAGCATTCATGCATGGTGGGGGTATAATGTAGTCATAGAGTGATACAGTGTGAAAACAGGCCCTTCGGCGCAACTTGCCCACACCCGCCAACATGTCCCAGCTACACTACCTGCTTTTGATTCATATCCCTTGAAACCTGTCCAATCCATGTATCAGTCTAACTGTTTCTTAAATGTTGGGATAGTCCCTGCCTCAACTACCTCCTCTGGCAGCTTGTTCCATACACCCACCACCCTTTGTGTGGAAAATGTTATCCCTTAAAAAGTTACCTCTTAAAAATACTTCAAACAAAAAACATTGAAATCATACTTCTACAATGCACTAAAACATGATATTAATGCCAAATTTCAAAAAGTCCCAATAGTCCCCCCACTCGGTCACACCACCCTCGCCGGGTACCCCCAAGGCCAGTGATCAGTGATTGCGCAGCCCCCCCCCCACTTTCAAAAATGCTCCACGGCCCCTGGTTCAGACAGAGAACACTGCCAGATGTCAGCGGGGAACTGACGCTAGTTGTCCGTGATGTCTGGATCCCAGTGCTCAGCGCTTCGTGTTTCGGAGTTGGCTAATGTTATTGATTTGTAATTAGCATGATTTGTAATTAGTTGACAAAACCTTAATTTATTAATCCAGAATATCTAGAGGGATAGGATAAGTGTAATATTAAAATGACACGCAAGGTGTCAGGCTGTCTGTCACAACATACAGCCCCGATATCCCATTATTTCCTTCAGTTAAATATTGGGAAGTTAGCACTATTGTCATTTTCCACTCAAGCACTATGTTTGTTTAGCACACTGACTATTTCTAACCCCACCCCCCCAATTCCTTTGACAGGTTGAATAGAAATGTCCCCAATCTCGTTGTTTTATTAATTGAACACGTAGGTGAACATCCTCAAGGAGTGTAATAGATGGAAACTGATTCAGATGCGATGTTTAAGAGCTTGTTCAAAGAAGGGGCATATTTTAAAGGAGTGACAAAGATACTTGCAGGGGAATGTGTGAGGAGGTTATTATTTGTCTTTAGTTTTAGCTTGAACCAGGACATCTGAAGATTCAAAGTTTAATATAGTAATTGTGCTGATACTGACTCCAACCAACCATGTAATGAAAATCATCCATTCCGGAGGTTTTATTTTTCTGATGCTATTTCAACTTCATTTGGATTTCAATCACTTCAATGTAAAAGTAATTGGGAATGGGGAGCATTGGAACAAAAATTTGCCCTCAGCACATTTTGTAATATAATACATATTCGCCCTCGGTATACTGTAATATAATAATGTATGCATGTTGGTAGGTGCAATCAAAACAAAGATTTTTTTTAATTTTCGTTGTATAATGAATAGCACAGAAAATATTATGTACTCTCAAGATCACATTAAATAGAATAGCATTGCTTAAATATATATTGTTATTGGACTTTGCATTTCAGAAAAGTCCCAGCTGAGAGGAAGCAGCAAAATACTGAGAATATTGGGGGTGAAAATGACTTCAGGACAGTTTGTTAGGAAAATGAAGGAAATGGTAACATAATACTTATATCTTGAGTGAGTATAATTTTATGGATGAAAAATGTTGTTCAACCAATTGATTACTTATTTGACAAAGCAAATAGCATGTTAGATGACATGGAAGCCAATGGATGTAACACATTTTGTTATCCAAAATTTGGTTTGTGAAGTGCCCCATAAAAGATTAGCACATTAGATATGCACCTGTGGACTTGAACGTCATTTATTAAGTCCAGGGGGTCAGACATGGGGCTTTATGTGTGGGCCAGATATATTGTCAGTGCAGAGAGGCTAGGAGCAAGGCCAAGTGAGCGTCCAGTCAAGGTCTGGAATAGTACTAGGTGTGCAGTCAAAGCTGGGACCAGGGGTGTGTTCAGCACTGGGAACCTAAGCAGATAAGCAGCTATGATCAAGGTAGAATAGGGAGCCAGGTGTAGGGCTGGAGTCAGGATCAGGAATGAGAGAAGGTATGAAACTGGAGTCAGGGTCAGGACTAGTACCAAGTGTTCAGTGAGACACAGTTCGGTCAACATGGGACAAGTGTTTGATTACAATCTGATTTCCATACATGAATACACTAAAATTATGCCGGCCCCGATGGCATCCCCGGGCGGGTGCTCAGGGCATGTGCCGGACAACTATCCCTGGTCCTCACTGACATTTTCAATCTGTCACTGGCCCAGGGTGTCGTCCCCACTTGCCTCAAGACATCTACCATTGTGCCAGTGCCCAAACAATCAGCGACAGGGAGTCTCAACGACTACCGGCCAGTGGCACTCACCCCTGTCATCGCTAAGTGCTTTGAGCGGCTGATCCTGGCTCACCTCAAAGCCAGCCTCCCCCCCACACTGGACTCCCACCAATTTGCCTACCGGTCAAACAGGTCTACAGAGGACGCCATATCGACGGCCCTACACTCTGCCCTGACCCACCTGGACAGCAACAACGCCTACATCAGGCTGCTGTTTATTGACTTCAGCTCTGCCTTTAACACTGTCATACCCGCTAGCTTGATCACCAAACTCAGCGGTCTTGGCATCTCCACCTCCCTCTGCAATTGGACACTGGATTTCCTCACTAACAGACCACAGTCTGTTAGGGTCAACAACCTCACCTCCTCCACTATAACACTGAACACCGGCGTGCCACAGGGCTGTGTGCTCAGCCCTCTCCTCTACTCCCTCTTCACGCATGACTGCATCCCCAAGTATGGCTCCAACGCCATCATAAAATTTGCCGATGACACCACGGTGGTAGGACTGATCAGTGATAATGACGAATCAGCCTACAGGGAGGAGGTCCAGCACCTGACTACCTGGTGTGCCAACAATAACCTCGTCCTCAACTCCCAGAAGACGAAGGAAATAATTGTTGACTTTCGGAAGAACAGAGGGGGCAGACACACCCCCATCCATATAAACGGGACTGAGGTGGAGCGGGTCTCCAACTACAAATTCCTCGGGGTACACATCTCGGAGGATCTGTCCTGGTCCCTCAACACCTCAAAGCTAATCAAAAAGGCACAGCAGCGCCTTTACTTTCTGAGGAGGCTCAAAAAAGCCCACCTGTCCCCCCAGATCCTGACGAACTTCTACGGATGCACCATCGAAAGCATCCTGACCACCTGCTTTACGGTATGGTACAGCAGTTGCACCGTGGCAGACAGGAAGGCACTACAACGGGTGGTGAAAACCGCCCAGTACATCATCGGTGCCCCGCTCCCTGCCTTGGATGCCCTCCACCGAAAACGGTGCCTGAAGCGGGCCGGGAAGATCATCAAGGACCCCTCACACCCTAATCATGGACTGTTTGCCCTCCTCCCATCAGGGAGGTGGTACAGGAGCCTCAAGTCCCGCACTAGTAGGACGAAGAACAGCTTCTTCAACTACACCATCCGACTGCTGAACTCGGAGCCCAGCTGATAGACTTGTCTGTACCCTGTATTTATTTATTTTCCATACTGCTACCACTGCACTCTGTATTTATTTTTCTATATCGCTATCACTAAGAACGACGCTAAACTGCATTTCATTGTACCTATACTTGTATTTGTGCAATGACATTAAACTTGAATTGAATTGAATTGAATTGAAAAAATAGTAAGATTAAATGAGAACTTACCAGTTTGAAGTTTGATCTTGATTTTATGAGGAGTTACGTTGGTGATTACTTGAAGAAGACCCGCCGGGCCGCATGCGCACCAATCTTCAAAGCAGCGGTATGAAATCACAAATAACAACACTGAAGTGACATAGTAAGATGCATGACTCGAGAACTACCAGATGATCCTTTATGAGAGAGGGTAGGGCATGGCGGGCACGTAATCACCAATGTAACTCCTCATAAAATCAAGATCTGGTAAGTTGGTAAGTTCTCGTTTAATCTTACTATTTTACTTCCGAGACACTTGAGTGATTCCGTGAAGAGTTCAAAGCGTTGTGATTTCATGCCACAGATTACAAATCTCGGCATCCCACTGCATTGATTGACTCAAATGAGAAATGAATGCATTAGTAGTAACATTGCATTTAATGCAGTAATAAAGTTTATTTAAAAAATATAAACAGACAACAATACCCCTCTATACCAGGGCACTTTAAACAGAACTTAAAATAGCATTGGCAAACAGCCCTGGATCGGCAATCAGCCGATGATAGAAATTCTGAAACATCAGCTCATTTGCTCATCCGGCGGCCGCCAAAATATGGTCGACGGGCACATCCCTCACCTTGGCTGCTGATGTAGCTGCTGCCCTAGTGGAATGAGATGTAAACACACTATCTAAATGATACGCTGACGTTGATGCTGACCTGGTGGAATGAGATATACAATCAGTGTTAATACCTGTATAACCCAGAACCTGCTGCAGCCCCCTTGAAATAGTTTGAACCGACCTTCCTTCGTGTAGTTGCTTGTTGACTAATAAACAATGCTAATTCCATACTTCTTAGGATCCTGGTGGCCTTGATAACATAGACGTGAGACCGTGGGGTATCCGAAAATGATCTTAAATCATGCCAACCCTAGTCTACTCTGCTTGTGTCGACCAGAATGTCAAATGTAATGGCACCTGCAGCCAATGGCATCCGATCTAACCACACCGTTTGCAATGTTTGCCGTTGCTGTGCTGATATAAGTGTCATAACTAAGGATGTAGCTGGAACCCCTTGGTGAAGTAATGTTCACACATTTTCAATAACCGACTGCATAATCTTGTAGTGGGAGAACTTGTGTCAAGATCTTTTAACAACTCGATATCCGGGTTGAACCCGACAGTGTAGTTCCCTTATGTTGCAGCTGTCGTGTCTCTATAACTGAATTATTGTCAAATACCATTTAAAATGAACCGGAAAATGTCAGTAATCTGTACTGTATTAAATGTAACATTAACATTTAACAACATCACTTCTGATCCCCTCAATAAGAATGTACTGCTTTTTTGGGTGCTATCCCTGCACACTGCAGTTACCAACTCCTTGGCTTGATGTGGCATAAGCCAATCCATTCAAAATGTGTAAGTCAATAATTGTTTTACTGTGCAAAGGCCGGTCTCCTGACCGTATACCATTGTGCCATAATGCCTGATGAAGCAGGCAACATGGACGCTTGGCCAGTCCGACAGTACGAACCCAAGCGAGGTCTTGCTGACTGTTAATGAGGCAAAAATGAGGAAGACATAAAAGACCATTCTTCCTATTGAAGTGAGAATGTAATTCTCCGCACTGTTGTGCCACATATTTTTGCAATCAGTGAAAAAAACATGCACCAACATGTCGATATTCTATGTAATATTAAACCATACTTTAATCATACATTGAGATCCAACACTTATTCTGTGTTATCATCGATCTGAACTGGATGATACACCAGTGGCAAAGGAGATTTGGGTAATTATTACAGGATACATTTACTTGATTACCATGTGACTAACATATGTCACCATCATGGAACAGCAACTTGAATTTGAGCATGTAGAATATGTATATTCGCTCAATAGCCCCTTACCCATGGGGTGCATCTAGTGTATATATTTAGTTGATACCAACAATTGAAGAATTGCTAACTCATGTAATCTCCAAGTAGGTGATGGTATTCGGTACTTCTCATCTTAGAGTCCTAGCATCAGTTTGTAATAACTGAATTCGACCGATCACACTACTGTAGTGAGTTTCAAATTCAAGTTCAAGTTCAATGAGTTATTGTCATGTTCAGCAATGCTGAATACTGTTACTTCATCATTGTGACTGAGGTAGCTTCAGCTGACAATAGCACAAGGTTGTTAACATGCCACTCCTGCCTTATTCCATGGGTGGTTTGCATGAGAACTCTTGCCCAATTTCCAAACCTTAGCTTGTTTTTAAAATAACCCTGGCCATAATCCAAACTTGCTTGGAATGCTCCGCCTGTGCCTCAACCAGATATTTTTACCCTTTGTGTGTTGTACAAAACAAATGTAAATATTACAACTTGTGAACGGTGCACTACCCATATTTTGGAAGTGCTCGACCCATTTTGTTTGAGTAGGATTGGTAAGGTGCATGGAATTTCTGAGCTATCATACTGCCCACAGCTCCAGTGAACCGCTTACTGCCGATGAGCGCCTGGGGTGCATTCTGAAACGATGACTTTTATCCGCCGTTGGCTTAATTGATTCGTCTGCTAGGTTTTCTTCCCCTGTTGAATACACCAACCTGAATAACAGATTCAGCGGCTGGCTCTCACTGTTGGCGCTGTTCACTGCTGGCACATATGTGCTTTAGTATGTTCTACTGACTTCTTTAGAGCCTGGAGTCAGTTATATCTTGACCTTTTGCTCTTCCCTCCTCAGACAGGGTGATTCATAGGCAGCCCCAAACAGGTGCTGCCGCAGGCCGCAGGATACCAATACTGATACGAACTCATTGGACCTAACCCAAAATAGAATATTCTGCTGGGATGGCAACTTTGTTGTCAGGAAAAAGGTAGCTCTGACACATGCCCTTCATCCATTGGGGTATGCGCCATGGCCATACCCTGAGACTCAGTGTCAGCTGACCCGCCTTGGTCTCTGCGTCCAAGAGGGAGACCTCTGTAGCACTGTATGCAACAGTTGCTGTATTTGGGATAGTCGTTTCAAACGCACTATCCAGCCCCGGTGTGGAATTCATCCCCCGGCTCCATGGGCCTTGCTATGCAGCCCCAATGGAGAATCATCTCCCAACTCCGTGGGCGTAGCAGATTATGTGTGAACTTGAGCAACCCTGTCCCAGGCATTGCTGGCGCCGCCTTTCGTAAAGGCCGGTGCTTTTTGACATGAAACAGCCCTGTATCAGGCGCTGCTGGCATGGCTCTCCCGTAGGCCGGCACTTTCATACATGAAGCAGCCCTGTCAGGCGCTGCTGGCGTGGCCTGTCCCATAGGCCCGCATTATTACACATGAAGCAGCCCTATCCCAGGCACTGCTGGTGCGGCCTGTCGAATTACCTTTATTGTCATTCAGACCTTTCAGTCTGAAAGAAATTTCGTGCCTGCAGTCATACATATATTAAAAGTAACAAAACCACACAATAAACACAAATTTAACATGCACCACAGTGAGTTCACCAAACACCTCCTCACTGTGGTGGAAGGCAAAATTCTTAGAGTCTCTGTCTTCTTCCCTTTTTGTTCTCCCTCTGCGCTGAGGAGATCCAGGCCTCCGATGTTGCCGTTCACCAGGCCCACGGCCGAGCCTCCGAAACTGGGCCGCCGCCACCGCCGTCACTGGAATGCTGGAACACCGCCACAGGGCCCACCGCTGGAACGCTCGAGCACCGCAGCCCCGAAAGCCAGGTCGTCGCTGGAACTCCGCAGCCCCGAAAGCCAGGTCGCTGCTGAAGCTCCGAAGCCGTGCCACCGCTGGAAGCTGGAAGGCCGCCAGCTCCGCCATTAGGGCCTCAGCATAGACGGAGACGGTGATGGGGGACACGACAAGAAAAGTCGCATCCCCCCCCCCAACACATACACAGCCTAATAAGCCAAAATAATCACTAAAAACAGACACGAAGACAAAAATAAAATAAAAAACAGACGGACTGCAGGTGAGCCGCAGCTGCCAAGCAGCGCCACCACTTCCCATAGGCCCGCACTATTACATATGAAGCAACCCTATCCCAGGTGCTGCTGGAGCAGCCTGTCCCATAGGCCCGCGCTTTAAGTTCACTAAATCAACATTTTTAGTGTACAGCTTTACCTGTGAATGGTTAAAGTAATTTCACAGCAACTTGTGCTAAACCACAAGGATTACATTGTCAGAGACATATGACAATAACTTTTTATGACTTTAACTTTGCCCTTAGCTTTTCACTTTAAGAAAAACACTATAACATACATAAATTTTATTATAATATATTATAATTTATTATAATAAATTTTATTATATGTAGCTCGACTCACCTGAGTCCAAATAGGGCTGAATGAGTCCCATTTTATTTCTTGCCTGGGGACCAACATCTGTGAGCCACTGACCCCACTGTCAGTGACTGTAACGTTACTTCCTTGCCGTTCCAACGGCATCCCCATGGGCTGGGAGCCGCTGACTATACTGTCAGTGACTCTGACTTGAATTTTTGCCGTTTTACGGCATCCCCGCAGGCTGGGAGCCGCTGATTGTCTTGTTAGCGGCTCCTTATCCCGCAACCCAATCTATTTGCCGGCTATCCGCTTCTGCAGTCGGACTGGGTTTCCCCACAGTCCATAACCGGCACACTCGTTGGGCTGCATAAATTGGCAGAAAAACCTCTGGCAGGAAAAAAAGAGGCTCCTGCCTGAAACCCCTGGTAAGTAAAAAACAAACTTACCTTCTGGGTTTAACTTACCGCTGGCAGGAGCTCTGTCCTGCCAGTCTGGTGCTTGCGCCAGTGCAGCTGACGTACTGGTGCGCATGCGGCCTGGCGGGTCTTCTTCACGGAATCACTCACGTGACTCCGAAGAAAAATCATTCATATGCTGCATCTGTTGACCAGCGCCTGGCTATACAGTAGAATGTAATTAGGAATGTAATTTAGCCTTACCTTATTCATAGCTAATCCAATTTAAAGCATAAATTTTGCATTCAAGTGTAAGTTAAAAGACTTGCTACTGTATGCACCAGATTGCACAATTTCAAGCTGAAAAATGCAAAAGCTTTGTACCCCCCTCCCACACCCTCCTCCCCCACCTCGGTCTCTCACAATTTCTCACTCCCAACTCTCACCCAATGTTGGCAGCCCTAAGAATAAACACAATTTCAGTTTCACTTACTAACTTTATTCTTCATTCTTTAGGTCTTTATTCTTTGGAGCGCAGAAGGTTAAGGGGGGACTTGATTGAGGTCTTTAAAATGATGAAAGGGATAGACAGAGTTGACGTGGATAAGCTTTTCCCATTGAGGGTAGGGAAGATTCAAACAAGAGGGCATGACATGAGAATTATGGGACAGAAGTTTAGGGGTAACATGAGGGGGAACTTCTTTACTCAGAGTGGTGGCTGTGTGGAATGATCTTCCAGCAGAAGTGGTGGAGGCAGGATCATTTTTAACATTTAAAAGTAAAGTGGATAGGTATATGGACGGGAAGGTATTGGAGGGGTAAGGTCTGAGTGCAGGTAGATGGGACTAGGGGAAAATAAATGGTCGGCACGGACTGGAAGGGCCGAGAAGGCCTGTTTCCATGCTGTAATTGTTATATGGTTATATGGTTAACTGTACTCTGGCCCCTAATTTACATTGTGTAGGAAGGAACTGCAGATGCTGGTTTACACCAAAGATAGACACAAAATGCTGGAGTAATTCAGCGGGACAGGTGGCATCACTGGAGAGAAGGAATGGGTGATGTTTTGGGTGGAAAGAAGGTTCTCAACCTGAAACGTCACCCATTCCTTCTCTCCAGAGAAACTGCCTGTCCCGATGAGTTACCCCAGCATTTTGTGTCTATATCAAATTCCACTGTTGCCTGTTCAGACCCAGTGCAAAAATTGTCACTTTAATTCAAGGCTGATAAAGTGAAGCAAAGTCACAGGTGTTGTCTTATGAACAAAGCCCATCTGTCCTGTCAGGAGATGCAAAGGATTGTACTGAATTTAATAAAACCCAGGAGAGTTCAGCATAAAAAAAACAGATAACCTAATCATTAATCTCATTGCTGTTAGTAGGACGTTGCCAATTGCCTTCTGCTCTTTGTGACATTACTGCAGTGAGGAGTCTTCAAAACACTTCATTGTATTTGAAACGCTTTAATATGGAAAGCATTGTTTTAATATGTAGGAAGGAACTGCAGATGCTGGTTTAAACCAAAGAAAGACACAAAAATCTGGAGTAACACAGCGGGACCGGCAATCTCTCTGGAGAAAAGGAATGTGTAACGTTTCGGGTTGTGACCCTTCTTCAACTTGAAACGTCACCCATTCCTTCTCTCCATTGATGCTGTGTGTCTCGCTGAATTATTCCAGTTTTCCGTGTCTGCATTGTTTTAATAAATGTCCTTCCATTAACTGGCTGCTGTTAAGTTCAATCTGCAAAGTACCCATAGATACAAGTACAAGAATCTGCAATAAAACATAGAGCAACGTATGAAAACAATAGCAAAGGCACTTTGTTTTTGGACACATACAGTCACCACACAATTGTGCCTCCAATTATACAGCGTCTATGACAATGTTGATTAGATACAACGAGAATATAAATGCTGCACAGAAACAAAATGTGTCATTCCCACTGTGCAGTTCACAAAGATGGAAACCCTTGAAAGAAACAAAGAGATCCATTAAATTTTACTTCTTGGCAGAAGCCCTTGAGATTATTGTGACTGACAAGAGGAAATGCAGAGCACTGATCGACAAGTCATAAAGACAAGCTGCAACAAAGAGGAGCACTGATGCTAAGGTGTCACAAAGTTCCTTCAGGCTTCTGTCAGAAGCCAGAAAACAAAATCCCTTCGGGTGTGGGCCAGTCATGTTGCCTCGTCGGTGATTCCAGAATATTCCAGCATGGATTTTTCCAGTTAGAGGGTCATTGAATCAACACAGCACAGAAACAAGCCCTTCGGCCCAAACTCTGCATGGTGACCATTTAAACCTCATCCCATTCCTATCCCTGTACCTGTCCAAATGTCTTTTTAATCTTGTCTTCGTATTAGCCTCAACTACTCTGTCTGGTAAACTCTTTCCATATATCCACCACCCTCTACGTGAAAAGGGTGCCCCCTCAGGTTCCTATTAAATCGTTCCCCTCTCACCTTAAACCTACAAAATACCTACAGGTATTTCCATTCGATCCCCAACTCTCGATAAAATACTCTGTATATTCACCCTATCTATTCCCCTCATGATTTTACACACCTCTATAGGATCGCACCTCAGCCTCCAGCTCTCCAAGGTATAAAGTCATAACCTGCCCAACCTTTCCCAGAAGCTTAGGCCCTCAAGACCCAGCAACGTCCTTGTAAATCTTTGATGCACCCTTTCCAGCTTATGTCAAATGACTTAAAAGAATGGTGACAATGTGAAGCATGTGGATATGGGGGTGCTGCCCACTTCCCTGATGGCAACAGTCAAAGAGGTTTTCTGATTTCAAACAGCAGTGGGTTTATTTAATGGCATAGATGTTCTTTAGCCTGTCTATAATTACAGATTCCCAGCACTGATGCACGGATTCCTTCCAGAGCTATTTTCGTTTAGTTTAGTTCAGTTAAAGCCTGTCCCACTTACGTGATCTTTACAGGCGACTGCCGGCAGTCATGATAGGTCGCCAAAATTTTCAACATGTTGAAAATTCGGCGGCAACCAGAAAGACGCTACGACTCTATGGAGACCTCTCACGACCACATAGGCGACCCCTGGTGACATGTCGCAGGCGACCTCTCATGACCATAGGAGACCACTCACGACCATACGGCCTGCATCATCATGAGAGGTCTCCTATGGTCGTGAGAGGTCTCCAAAGAGTTGCAGCTTTATTTTGGTCACCGCTGAATTTTCAACATATTGAAAATTTCGGCGACCTATCGTGGGTGCTGGCAGTCACCTGTAAAGGTCGCGTAAGTGGGACAGGCCCTTTAAGTTTAGTTTCACGATGCTGCATGGAAACATTCTCTTCAGCCCACTGAGTCCACGCTGACCATCGATCACCCATTCACACTAGTTCTATATTATCCCACTCACCTAGCCACTCCCTACACACTAGGGACAAATGGCTGAGGTCAATTAATCTACAAACCCACACGTTTTTGTGATGTGGGAGACAATAGACAATAGACAATAGGTGCAGGAGTAGGCCATTCAGCCATTCGAGCCAGCACCGCCATTCAATGTGATCATGGCTGACCATCCCCAATCAGTACCCCATTCCTGCCTTCTCACCATATCTATTTTTAAGAGCCCTATCTAGCTCTCTCTTGAAAGCATCCAGGGAACCTGCCTCCACCGCCCTCTGTGACAGAGAATTCCACACTCACAACTCTCTGTGAGAAAAAATGTTTCCTCGTCTCCGTTCTAAGTGGCTTACTCCTTATTCTTAAACTGTGGCCCCTGGTTCTGGACTCCCCCAACATCAGGAACATGTTTCCTGCCTCTAGCGTGTCCAAATCCAGAACAATCTTATATGTTTCAATGAGATCCCCTCTGACCCTTCTAAACTCCAGAGTGTACAAGCCCAGCCGCTCCATTCACTCAGCATTTGTCAGTCCCGCCATCCCAGGAATCAACCTTGTAAACCTTTGCTGCACTCCCTCAATAGCAAGAATGTCCTTCTTCAAATTAGGGGACCAAAACTGCATACAATACTCCAGGTGTGGTCTCACTAGGGCTCTGTACAACTGCAGAAGGACCTCTTTGCTCCTATATTCGATTCCTCTCGTTATAAAGGCCAACATGCCATTGGCTTTCTTCACTGCCTGCTGTACCTGCATGCTTACTTTCATAGACTGATGAACAAGGACCCCCAGATCTCGTTGTACTTCCCCTTTTCCCAACTTGACACCATTTAGAAAGTAATCTGCCTTCCTGTTTTTGCTACCAAAGTGGATAACCTCACATTTAATACTGGAAAAACCCGGATGAAACCCAGGCGGTCCCAGGGAGAACATGCAAACTCCACACTCTAAGCACCCGAGATCAGGATTGAACATGGGTCTCTGGCGCCGTGAGGTGGCAGCCATTTTGGTGCAACCAAGATCATCATTAAAAAGAGTGTTCACCGTGGAACAAAGCTTTTCACTTACCTCGGTACATGTGACACTAAACTAAAGTCAAGATCAATGCCGTGCATCTTGAGCTGCTAAATATGATTCAACTGCACAGTGAAATTACTTTTGCATATTTAGACATACGTGGGTTTTCTCCGAGATCTTCGGTTTCCGCCCACACTCCAAAGACGTACATGTTGGTCGGTTAATTTGCTTGGCATAAATAGAAAATTGTCCCTAGTGTGTGTAGGATAGTATTACTGTGCGGGGATCGCTGGTAGGCCCGGACCCGGTGGGCCGAAGGGCCTGTTTCCACGCTGTATCTCTAAGCTAAGCTAAACTAAAATAAACACGCAGATGCCGCCACGGTTTGAGGCCATTTACCTGAACTACTGGAGCATTTCCTGATCCAGGGAAGCCCCAGGCTCCTGCAGGGCCTTCCTCCGTACCCTTCGACCCGATCGACCGACATCATGTGATACGACACCAACTGACTGTTAGTTCTCATACACTCCCGTATATTGGTCGAGGTGAGAACTATCTTGTCATCGGAAACGGCTTCTTAGCTGGTTAACAAAAGTCAAATTGAAATCTATTTGGCAGTCAGGAAGGAAGCACAGCGCTGGATAGACCTCGGAATGTTTTTCAGAAATTGGAAAGAGCAGACGCAAGATCTCAAGGCGAGAAGATCATTAATTTTTCAGGCAGACGGATAGATTATAAAACACCTACTCTGCTTTCACAGTCTTGGCTGGCAAGGTGCTGGGAATCGCTTTCCAACAGTCTTTACCATCATCATTATTTTTTCTGGGGTCTGGCTCGTGGTTGTACATTTTCCATTGAACAGACCGACATCCCTTTTGTGCATGTTCTGCAAAGGCATTTTGTGCAATTAGTTACGAGCTTATGAATGTGCAAATGTACTGTAGTTGGCTAATTCCGAAGGAATCCATACAGGCTTCAAGTGCAATGATTAGGAGTTTGCGTGAGTGATCATCGGCAAGCAATCTTAATTCCATCTTCCTCCTTGAATAGCTGGGGGCGCCCGCAGTCCCCTCATTATAAAGGAGCATTGACTGAGATAGCGTTTGCCAGTGGCCACAAGATTAGTCTGGCAACAGGGAGCCACAAGCAAAATATGCTGCAAATGTGAATATGAAACAGAAAGTGCTGGCAATACCCAGCAGAACAGACATCTGCGGTGGAGAGGAGAAGAGTTAATAACCTCTTGCAGGCTGCAGCTGGTTCACATCTTGCATTCTCAACCTTACCCTAATCCTAAAGTTATACTTAAAGGGGCTGTCCCACTGCAGAGACCTAATCCACGAGTTCAGAAGAGTTTGCCCTCGACTCATACTCGCAGCATGGTCGACCCGAGGTCTTAGGAGGTCTTTGTAACTCTCCTTCATGCTTGAGAGTAGTCCCCGTGTACTTGAAGCCTCAGCTTGGTCGCGGCGTATATTTCAACATGCTGAAAAATGCCCGTGAGTAAAAAGAGGTCGCCATGGAAAAAATCGATATATTTTTTACTCGTAGGTTTAGTCAAGGTAGGTCGTAGTAGGTCGGTATGTTATTCGTAGGTAATCGAGGGTGGTCAAAGGTAGTCGAAGGTAGTCGTAAATAGTCTTCAACCTAGTCAAAGGGAGGTCAAAGGGAGGTCGAAGGAGTTTGAAGGAGGTTGTCTTCACTCTCCACTATTCGTTGTCCAATTTTCCCGAAGCTAGTCGAAGCTAGTCTTCCACATAGTCGGAGGTCTTCAGCATGACACTTTTTCAAACTCTCCCAAACTCTTCTAAACTTGCCAATTAGGTCGCCGCAGTGGGACAGCCCCTTAATTCCTGCAGCCGTGCAGCTCCTGAGGTCCTGCAGACCTTGCAACAGCAACCATGCAGCAGAATAGTGCACGGGCATCACAGGACCAACACCTTTTGACCACAAGTCCATCGGGCAGTGGTCAGCACGGAACGGCCTGCAGGGAAATGACTCCATGGATCATGTGGCATGGTTCCCAGAGCAGACTGCCCAGCTTGTCTGGAAAAATGCCTCATCACCTGAACCAAGCACCAAGACCTGGCTTGGCTGGCGGTGAGGGGAGCCCTCCCAGTCAGATCCTTCCTGCACCATCAGAACCTCACTACCAGCGCACGCTGCCTTCGGGACGGCTGCTATGGAGAGGAGACAGTTGCCCACCTCTTTGCAGAGTGTGGATTTGCAAAAATAATCTGGAGAGGTTTGCAAGGGTCCCTGTCAAGGATTATCCTGAACAGCTCCATCACAGAGGACTCAGTAATTTACGGACTGTTACCAGGGGCACATTCAGAGACTGACATCAAGTGCTGCTGACAGCTCATCAACTCGGTGAAAGACGCTCTTTGGGCTGCCCGGGCTTTGTTGACCACCCAGTGGAGCGGGACGTCCGTCGGGGAATGTTGCCGACTGGCCCGCTGCAGACTGCAGGAGTACGTGCTGAGAGATGCACTGAAGTTCGGTGCAACCAGCGCTATGGCTCGGTGGGGGAGGCCAGCAGTCTAGGGTCCCTCCGCTGCTGGACATGGGGGGCAGGGTGCGGTAGAGCTGCCCCTCAAAGGAAGGAATATCAGCCCAGGGGGCCACATGAGTGGCACGGGTGCCGGGTAAAATTTGTAAACACTATGTTACATTGCCATGAATATATACATAGCCTCTGGGAATGGCGGAAGAATATTTGCACAGTACCTCTTTTGTATATATTAATTTTAAAGTTTATTTTTATTTTTTTTAAATTAACGGGAAGAATTAGAGCCCCACCAAGGGAGGACTAACGTGAAGGCGTTCAATCAGCTTATTCAATCCAAGCCATTTTCGACTGTATTGTTGACAGGTAAAAGCAATAAGAAAAATAGAAATATTTTAAACTATTGAAAGTATGAATTAAATACTTAGAAATAGTAAATTTCCTTTGGACGCTATTCCTAGGAGTGCAGGAGGATGAGGGGTGATCTAGTAGAGGTGTACAAGACCATGAAAGGTAAATGCTCTGTTGACCCTATTACCTCTATAGGGTATTAACTGACTCTAAACCAAACTTCATCTTTATTAACACTTGAGTAACTTAAACATGCTTGCAAACACTTGACTTTCATTCCTTCTCATTTACTTTACTGTGTCAACTTATCACATCTTAAACTAAATCACAAAACTCATGACTTGGTCTCAGATATTATCCGTATGAATGAATTGGCCAGATTCACTTTTCTGTAAGGGGTAGGTTTCTCCATGCTTCAAACTCTTCTTGCCATGGTTGTTCCCTCGTTGTCGCCGCCCGACGTCTCGGACTGCCCTTCTGTTATACTAATTTTCAAAAGGAAGCCTTTGTTCCAACCCAAGGCTCTCATGATGTTAAAGTCAATCATTACAAGTTGTCACTCCTCCAAGGGCTGAATAAACAAAACACATCTTTGTTCTTTATCAGGCCGGAGAGTTGCCTGTTCATATCTCTCATTATAAAGTTATTTTGCCATGAAGTTACCTTCAGCCCTGCTCCCACCAGATGTCAGTGACGTGACCGTTTTCACTGTGCTCCCTTGTTTGTCTGGCTCCAGCATTTCGCTCTGTCTGTCTCTAGCTGGTAGCATTCTCCCCAAGCACTGTCGGGATGCTTGACATCCAGTCCCAGGCTATAGCACAGAGTCTTTTACCCAGAGTAGGGGAACCGAGAATCAGAAGACATAGGTTTAAGGTGCGTGGGGGAAAGATTTCACAGGAACATGAGCGGCAACTTATTTACATAAAGGGTGGTGGGTGTATGGAACGAGTTGTCGGAGGAGGTAGTTGTGGCAAGTATTTTTACAAGGTTTAAGAAACATTTAGACAGGTACATGTATAGGATAGGCCAGGAGAGATAAGAGCCAAATGTAGGCAGGTGGGATTAGTTTAGATGGGGCATGTTGGTCAATGTGGGCAGGTTGGGCCAAAGGGCCTGTTTCCATGCTATATGACTCTATTAAATTGCCTTTCATTAATGCCAATTAAATTAAAACAAGTGATTATTATTTAAAGTATTAAGCAGTACAGGTGCACAGTGGGTAGAGCTGCTGCCTCACTGCTAAGAGACCCAGGTACAATCCGGACCCCAGGTGCTGTCTGTGTGGAGCTTGCACGTTCAACCTGTGACAATGTAGGTATCCTCCAGGTGCACTCCTCCCACAGCCTGGGACGTGGAAATTTGTGGGTTAATGGGCTTCAGTAAAAAATTACCCCTAGTGATGAATAAATGGGATAGCATAAAACCAATATGAAGGGGCGATCGATGGTCAGTGTAGACTCGCTGGGTTGAATTCCTATGCTGTATCTTTCCGTCAATAAATGGGCCCTGCTATATGTACTGGGAGTGGTAATTGTGAAGCTAAAACCTTAGATAAACTTTGCCCAGGTTCAATGAGATTAGGAAAGCCTGAGTTCTCAGTGTTATGTCCGAGAATTGGGCAGGCGATCGGATGGGACCACAACATCAGGGCGGCATGGTGGTGCAGCAGTAGAGTTGCTGCCTTACAGCGCTAGAGACCCGGTTTCGATCCTGACTACAGTTGCTGTCTGCGTGGAGTTTGTATGTTCTCCCTGTGACCGCATGGGTTTTCTCCCAGATCTTTGGTTTCCTCCCACACTCCAAAAAAATGTACAGCTTTGTAAGTTAATTGGCTTAGTATCATTGTAAATTGTCCCTAGTTGGATAGTGTTAATGTACAGGGATCGCTGGTCAGTGCGGACTCGGAGGGCCAAAGGGCGTGATTCCGTGTTGTATCTCCAAACTAAACAAAAAAAATCTGTGGCCTCCATCCTGTCCTGTATTACTGTGCTGGCATGAAAATCTAGAGCCAACTATCAAGGGCAATATATTTATTAAACACCTCCTTATGGAACCATTGGATATCCTTCCGTGGATTCAGCCCATTGTCACAAGCCGATGACCATTCATTGGAGCTGATTAAAAAGGCATCACTGTTTACCTCCATGGCCTGTTGACTAGTTCCAGCATTTTCTATTTGATAAGGAACAACAATTCTGTGGAAATTTGAGTATTTTAAATTGCACAGTAAACTGTTCCATCAATTATATTTGACAACAAAAGTGCTTTGATTCCTCTGCTCAGATTTCTTTGTGCCAAAAAACAAATTAAAAACACTCGGAAAATCTGAAGTAAAAAGAGAATGCTGGAAATACTCAGCATGGCAGGTGGCGTCTGGGGAGATAGAAACAGAGACAACATCACATGTTGAAGACAGACACAAAATGCAGGAGTAACTCAGCGGGACAGGCAGCATCTCTTTAGAGAAGGAATGGGTGATATTTTGGGTCGAGACCCTTCTTCAGCCTGAGAGTCAGAGGAGAGGGAAACTCAAGATATGGAAGGGTAAGGTGTGAACATGACAGATCAAAGCAGACGATGACCAAGGAAATGTAGAATGGGTTATTGTCAGCTGAGGGGAAGGTGACAACGAGACACAAACAGTAACATTAATCAGGAGGACAGTGAAACTAGTCGGAGAATTAGGGTGGGGGAGGGACGGCGAGAGAGGGAAAGCACGGGTTACTTGAAGTTAGAGAAATCTATATTCATACTGTTCATAATCATCATAATCATAATCATACTTTATTAGTCAAGCATGTTTTGCAACATATGATGAATTTGTTTTGCCATACAGTCATACTAATAAAAAGCAACAGAACACACAAAATACATTTTAACATGAACATCCACCACAGTTACACCTCCACACAGTTACACCACCACCTCCACATTCCTCACTGTGATGGAAGGCGAAAAAAAGTTCAATCTCTTCCCTTCTTTGTTCTCCCGTGGTCGGGGGCCTCGAGCCTTCCGTTGACAGGACGATCTTGACTCCCATAGCCGGTGGCGGGCTTCATCGCCAGGGTGATCAAACTCCTGCATCGGGGGGATGTCAGCTCCCCCGTGCCGGCGATCGGACCCTGGGTTGATGCTGGTTGAGCCTCTGTGTCATTGGAGCTCCCGACTCGGTCTCTCCCAAGACTGCAAGCCCTTGATGTTAAAGTCCGGTTGGAGAATCGATTCCAGGCAAGGGATGGGCTCCGATGGCAGGTGCAAACCCTGCAATGGGGCTCAAAGTCAGTCCCGAGCAAGGCCTCCAGCTCCACTATGTCAGGCCGCAGAGCGACCGGAGATATGACCCAAAAATATGAGCTGCTGTTCCTCCAATTTGTGTCTGCAAATTCTCCTTATTCCTCCAAACCTGTCCTATTATTGTACCTGTCCAACTGTTTCTTTAAACTTTGGGATAGTCTCTGGCAGTTTGTTCCATACACCCACCATCCTTTGTGTGAAAAAGTTACCCCTCAGATTCCTATCAAATCTTTCCCCTTCACCTTGAACCTATATCCTCTGGTCCTCGATTCCCCTACTGAGGGCAAGAGACTCTGCACCCCTCATCCTCCTGTTCTCCAAATAGACTCCCAGCCTATTCAAACTCTCCCTATATCTCGGACCCTCTAGTCCAGGCAAAATCCTTGTAAAAATAATACATCCTTTTAATGAAACATTCTGCAAAGGTACAATGATTCACACAGACATTATATTCATAAGTTCATTAGCTCATTAGTTTTTAAGTGACAGGAGCAGAATTAGGCCGTCAAGTCTACTCTACCATTCAATCATGGCTGATCATTCCCTCCTAACCTCATTCTCCTGTCCTCCCCATAACCCCTGAACCCATAACCCCTGAAGAAATTACTCCTCATATTCTTCCTAAAGGAATGTCCTTTAATTCTGAGGCTATGGCCTCTGGTCCTAGACTCTCCAACTAGTGAAAACATCCTCTCTACATCCACTCTATCCAGGTGTTTCACTCTTCGGTAAGTTTTAATTAAGTCCCCCCTCATCCTTCTATGCTCCATCGAGTACAGGCCCAGTGCTGTCAAACACTCATCATGTGCTAACCTACTCATTCCTGGGATGATTCTCCCTGCATTACTTAACCAACTATTCATGTTAACACTAGAGGGCCTCAAGTTGAGGCTGACACCTGTCTCAGTGTAGCAAGAATACTGGAATCTTTCTTTGTACAGATTACTAGATCTGTGTACACAGAAGTAAAAGATACAAATCTTAACAATTACAAAATGTTGGATATACTCCATAAGTCGAGCAGCATCTGCAGAGAAAGAAAAACAGAGTTAATACTTCAGGTCATTAACCTTTTGTCGGAATGAGGAAAGATTAAAAAGATGGGGTGGGGTGGAGGAAGCAAAGGAAGAGGATGGGATAACTCGAGAGGGTGAAGCTCAGGTGAGGCACAACGATGCATTAGTGGTGGTGCTGGCGGAGAAAGGGTGTGAAAGCTTGTTCACCAAAATCGATCTGTCTGGTAGAATAAATAGAAAAGGATGATTGGTTTCAGAGGAGAGATTAATTTGAAAAAGTGTAGGAGGATCCTGCAGATGCTGGTTTAAACCGAAGATAAACACAAAACGCTGGAGCAACTCAGCGGGTCGGACAGCATCTCTGGAGAAAAGGAATAGGTGATGTTTCGGGTCAAGACCTTTCTTAATATAAAAAAAGATTGTGTGGAGAGATTTGAAAAACAGTAGGTGATGAAAATCTAAATTCAGATTTCAAAATTCAGAAAAAAGAGAAGGCTGGAGATAGCGTAGACATCGTAGATAGCGTAGAAGGGAGGAACCTTTCTCCCAGGGCACAAACGTCAAAGACTAGAGGGCATATTATAGGGTAGACGAAAATGCTGGAGAAATTCAGCGGGTGAGAGAAGGAGTAACCAACGTCGCCTATTCCTTCTCTCCATAGATGCTGCCTCACCCGCTGAGTTTCTCCAGCATTTTTGTCTACCTTCGATTTTTCCGGCATCTGCCGTTCTTTCTTAAACAGGGCATATTATAAGGTGAGAGGGTCAAAGTTTTAAGGAGATGTCAGGGACAAGTTTTTATACAGGGTGTGGTAGGCGGCTGGAACAGGCTGCCAGGAGTGGTGGTATCATTATGATCGTGGCATTTAAGAGGCTCTTAGTTGAGAAAATGGATCTGCTGGGAATGGAGGGATATGGGTCATGTGTAGGCAGAGGAAATGAGTTCATCACCATAATATTCAGCACTGACATTGTGGGCCAAAAGGCCTGTTCCTGTGCTGTATTTTTCTATGTTCTGTGGTTTATTCAGCAGGCTGGCTGCACCTTTAGTTCAGAGAGGCCACATAGGAAGAGGCCCTTCAACCCACCAAGTCCACACTGGGCACACTTGGTCTCTGTTATCACAATTTCTAATCCATTCCACACATATTAGGGCCAATTTTACACAGGCCAATGAACTTGACAAAACCGCGGTACCTGGAGGATATCCACTCGGTCACAAGGAGAACATGCAAACTCCACACTGTCAGCACCCGAGGTCGTGATCGAACCCGGGCCTCTGGCAAGAACGAGTCAGATTTATTGATCTTTCAATGAAATTGGCCAGTTCTGGTACAAATATGAAGATCTAGTTTTCTGAAAATGTCCAAATGGACCCTTGCCCTCCTTTTTGTCAAAGATTCCTTCTTGTGGGGCGATCCCTCGTCTCATTTGCTATCAACACCATAACAATTGGAACGGTGGCGCAGCAGTTGAGTTACTGCCAAACAACACCAGAGACCCGGGTTCGATCCTGACTACGGGTGCTGTCTGTACGGAGTCTGTACATTCTTCCCGTGACCTGCGTGGGTTTTCTCTGGGTGCTCTGGTTTCCTCCCACATTCCAAAGACACACAGGTTTGGAGGCCAGCTTTGGAGGCTAATTGGCTTGGTATAAATGGTAAATTGTCTCTTGTGTGTTAGTGTGCGGGGATCACTGGGCAGCATGGACTGGATGGGCCGAAGGGCCTGTTTCCACGCTTATCTCTAATCTGAACTAAACCAAACCAAAACACAATGTGGAGCAGCACACAGAAATACTGTCCAAAGTGATGAGCAATGTGCCAGCTGGAACATGACTCACAACACAGGAAGCAAAGAAAGAGGCTTCATGTGTTGACCCAGCCTTGATATGAAAACCTGGGGGGGTTTTCGGGACTGCAATAAAATACTTTGAGTGATGCCGATTTTAATTGCCGGTGTCCATCAACATGTAGTCAGCATCTCGAGAGGGATCACTGTGTCAGAGCAACTCCCAGTGCAGACCCGGATCACAGTGAGCTGATTTCAATTATGGACTGCTCATTCAAGTTGAGTATATTCACTTTAGAGATACAGCATGGAAACAGTGCAAGAACATGTTCAACACATACACAATATTTACATTAAACCCCACTTTAATGCACAGCAAGGCTTCTGTGCGATTGTGAAGGGAGACTCAGGGATTCATCTTTCCAATAGACATTGCCTTGGCAGTATTAATAACAACTATCAGGCTCTTGACTGAACTAACTAAACTATGAACAATGAACTGACTTGGTTGCACTAAGATCTCAAGCTTTTTTGCACTAATATTATTATTTTTTATTGTTTGATATGTTTTCGTTTATTGTATTAGCTATCTGTGTTGCGTTTACAGGCCTGTTATGCTGCAACAGGTAAGAATTTCATGTTTCCGTTCTCGGTACATACGACAAGTAAACACCCTTCACGCTTGACATTGAAACGTTGAGTAAATGCACTAGTATGGCAATAAATAAAAGGCAGGAAGGCTCCAGATTTGATACCTCACATGACAAGTGAGCCGATTTCAATTCCGGACTGCTCATTCAACTTGGAATGATTTTTAAAGCATTTCCATCTTTGGCTTTGGTTCAAGCTGTGATATATCCAAGTCATGCCACCCACACCTTGCTACCTGCAGTGAGGAGCTGGGGACCAAGTAGCCCGATCGGCCCACAGTGTCCATGCCGACCAGCGGTCCCCACACATTAACACTATCCTACACACACTGGGAACACTTTTACACTTATACCAATGTAATTGACATACAAACCTGTACATCTTTGTAGTGTGGGAGGGAACCGAAGATCTCGGAGAAAACCCATGCGGTCACGGGGAAAACATACAAAGTCCATACAGACAGCACCCATAGGCGGGATCGAACCTGGGTCTCCGGCGCTGAAAGTGCTGTGAGGCAGCAACTCTACCGCCCTCCTCTGCACCACCATGCCGCTTTCTTCTATTTTAGTTTAGTTTAGTTAAGTTAAACTAAACTAAGTTAAAATAGGCCCTTATGCCTACTGAATATGCGGTGACCACAGATCAACAGTTCACACCAGTTAAATCCACTTTCGCATCCACTCCCTACACACCAGGGGTAATTTTACAGTGGCCAATTAATTACAAACCCGCATGTCTTTGGCATGTGGGAGGAAGCCGGATCACCCGAAGGAAACCCACGTGGTCACAGGGAGAATATGCAAACTCCACACAGACAGTACCCGAGGTCAGGATCGAACCCGGGTCTCTGGCTCTGTGAGGCAGCAGCTCTACCCGCTGCACCACTCTGCATCACAGAGGCACCAGTCTTGGTAGACTAAATGGCCTTCGTTTGTGTTATAAATAAATAGGATATGAACTAGCTATGAGGAAAGCTTATCAGTACTCGGCTGTTCACACTTACTCTCTCATCATGGTGAATATTGACCTGAGGTATGGTTTTGATTGATACCAAGGGTTGAAGGAGGCACTAAGGCTCTGCAAGGAGAGGCGCGTTAAGCTGCTAGAAGTTGGATGAGGTTCGAAGGGTTAATAAGGTATTTCCAGTTCGATTCATGCTGACATTTCACAGGACATTAAAGGCAAAACCTTAGGTTGATAACGGTGTTAAAAATGACAGAATTTATCATGTGGTCGAGAACATAAAGGACAAGAGTTAACGATTACCAAGTGTAAAAGTTAATAAGATTTCAGCATGAGTTTTTGTGATCATTATTGCATTCCATATTTTAAAATGATATCCAGGCTATAGAGAGTGGTAAAAAGCAGATTCAATTGAAGGTTGCCAGAAATGTGAAATAGAAATTTGAAGTCTTTAAAAACGAGATCTTTTCACAATTGAATAACAAGGATTATGGGCTGTGTGATAAAAATGTTTAAAAAAATATTAAAAGCTCTGGCAAGATGGAAAGGAGTTTAATGCAATGTGCAGGATTTAGAATGAAGGATCATACATGAAAGATTAAATGACACAGATTTAGAACAGAGGACTTGCATAGATGGAGCCTGCGTTATGTGAGGAGGCAGGAGATTGTGGAATTTATGTCCAGGAATAATAATTGTAGCTGAAACTAATTCTGAAGAGCCTGTTTGCTGTGAAGGGCATGGATGGCAAGCAGGAGGCTTTGAGGGAAAATCATAAAATGAGTCTACAGGGATATTAAGAGTAAAAGGGTGGCAAGGGTAAGGAGAGGTTAACTTAAAAATCAGCATGGCCATATTTGGGTAGAGCCACAAGAGTTGGGGGAGAAACTAAATGAATACGCTCGTAGATTTGTTAGCGAGAAGGTCATAGATAAGTGGCGTTTTGGGTCAGGGCAATTGTTCAGACTAATTGCCGGCGGGTGGCGAACAAAGATGAGAGAAAGGAGAGAGTGGGATATTTTATTGTCACATGTGACGAGGCCCAGAGCAATCGCCGACCCAGCGTGTACAAATAGCAGCCACCGACGGCACAGACAAAGTTACAAAGCACCGCCGCCAAGGCCTCATCGTTGTCGACGTCCCACTTCACACCTCCATGGTGCCAGCCCGTGCCCACCGCTCCGCCGACCCGGACTCTGAACCGCGAGGCCCGGCTCCTCTGTCCAACCCGCCAGGCCTCGGCCGTGCCACGACGCAGGCTTCTACGCAGCGATCCGAGAGGCATCCATACCACGGCGCCTCAATAAAGGCTACCGGCCGTGTTCCCAGTCCCCAGCTGCCAAGACGCGGGACAAAGCATGATAGTTAATAGATGGATGCAGGCGAGGGAGGGGGTTAATAGGCAGATGGTTGGAACAGATATTTGGCGGCATGATGGTGCAGCAGTAGAGTTGCTGCCTTACGACGCCAGAGAAAATTTATGGAAGCCGATTAACCTGCAAACCTGCTCGTCTTTGGAATGTGGGGGGAATCCAGAGCACCCACAGGAAACCCACATGGTCACAGGGAGAATGTACAAACTCTGTATAGGTAGCACCCGTAGTCAGGATCGAACCCCGGTCTCTGGTCACTATAAATGTGTAGGAGGAAATTGCAGATGCAGATTTACACTGAAGATAGACACAAAATGCTGGAGTAACTCTCGGGACAGGCATCATCTCTGGAGAGAATGAATGGGTGACCCAAAACGCCGCCATCCCTGCCTGTCCTGCTGAGTTACTCAAGCATTTTGTGGTCTATTTTCCATGCTACAGTATAACTAACGTAGAAACATAGAAGCACAGAAAATAGTTGCAGGAGGAGGCCATTTGGCCCTTCGAGCCTGTGCTGCCATTCATTGTGATCAAGGCTGATCATCCACAATCAGTACCCCGTGCCCGTGCCTGCCTTCTCCCCATATCCCCTGATTCCGCTAACCTCTCGCCAGCAGCAAAATAAACTGCAAACAAATGGCAACACAATGCATTGACATGAACTGTGAAACACAGCCTCAGTTCAGGGTCTGCGTGTGGCATTGTGAAGGGTGTGAGATACTAAGCATTGATCCATCCCCATTGGAATTAAAAAAGGGAATAACCTTGAATTCCGCATTCCGTTTTAGCTGTAATATTAATGGTAAAATGATTAAATTGGTCTTCTTGATTAAAGTTGACATTTTAGCGAAACAGTGCTATGAAGTGGTAAAAGTCAGAGAATTATGTTTTAAAATATAATCACTTATAAAGGATAGTTTCATGCTAAGCGGTACTTTAAATAGTACAGATTTAAAGAGATTCAAGCATTAAAAGGCAGCCAGCATCATCAGAGATCCACACCACCCTGGCCACACGGTAATTTCACGTCTGCCAATGGGAAGAAGCCTGAAAACTGTAACGTCCAGGTTCAGGAACAGCTTCTTCCCTACAGCCATTAAGTTGACATATTCTGTTGTGCTTCTTCAAGTAAGAATGTCATTGTTCTATCTGGGACATATGAAAATAGAACACTCTAAACATACACTAAACGTGACTCAAGACATCTCTACGAACTGAATGTGAGATGAATTTCCTTGTGGCTGAGGTATGATCCAGCTGGAGCAATGAAACAGCATCTCTCCATGTGTACAAGGTCAAAAAGCTATCATCATGATAAGAATTTTCATTCCACTTCAGTACTCAACAGACTCCAGGAATCAAGAGACTGAGAACTCAAAACCTTGCACAGGAAATCAAACCTAAAGATCAAAAACTTGCTTTCAAGTTGTTTTCATGTTAAAAAGGAATATCAATTATGAATTTCATTTTATATCTCTGGAGCTGGCAGGTGTGAGCTTAGCTTCTGAAAGATGTCTTGTAAGGTTTTACAGTGTGTTGAATGCTGAATATTACAGTTTTTGTAAAATTAACCCATTCCTTTTTGATGGAATGTTGGTTCTTTGACTGGAGAGCAGGCACAAAGCAGGAAGCTGGCATCTAGCGGTGGGATCTTAATCAAAACTGTTACCTGTGTTACTGTTCACTTAGTGGTGCAGCAGTAGAGTTGCTGCCTTACAGCACGGAGACCCTGGCTCGATCCTGACTGTATGGAGTTCGTACATTCTACCCGTGACGCACGTGGGTTTTCTCTGCGACCCTCGGTTTCCACCCACACTCCAAATATGTACAGGTTTGTAGGTTAATTGGCTTGATATAATGGTAAATAGTCCCTTTGTGTGTGTGCGGGGTAGTGGTAATGTGAGATTGCTGGTAGGAGTGAACTTTCTGGGCCGAAGGGCCTGTTTCTGCACTTTATCTCTGAACTAAACTAAACTAAACTAAACTAAACTAAACTTTACGACACTCTGAGAGGTACAGTACAGAGGTTCAATGGTTCAACAGAATGTTATTGACACATGTGCATAGTGATATTCTGTTTTCATAGATATTCTTTTTGCATAGGTCACACAAGCACGAGTTGCTATATTTTGGTGCCATGTACAAAACATCCAAAGTCATGTCCATGCGCTCGATGTACTGGAGCGGTTCCTGATCCAGACGAACCCCAGGCTGCTGCAGGGCTTCCTCCGTCACCCTCGACCGGCTCTCCTCACCCAACCACCTTTGTGATCCGGGTGAACTCCTCCTGCAGCCGACCTTGAAGGGGCGGGAGGCGTTACCCTGGTGCCTCTCCCACCGGCTTATTCCTCGCGTCTGTCGCCACCAGCGGCTCCCTCTTCCTCCACTCTCCTGTGTTCGGGACCGAGCTCAGGGGCTTCTGAGCTCCCCCCCCCCCCCCCCCCCCCCCCTGCAGGCCGCGGCTTCATCCGGCTTCACGGTGCATCTTGGGAACCTTCTGCCGCCACATGTTGCATGACCGTTGTTGATAACCTGAGAGAAGAATCAGCTGGAGACTGAGGCTTGAAAGAGGGTGAGGAGGCAAGACAATGAGGGAGGTGAAGAGACAAATTAAAGTGGGAAACCAAAGATGAAGAAAATGGAGAGAAACAACTGGGAGGAGGAAAATTAGTGGTGGATAAATCCGGGTGGCACGCTGGTGCAGTTGCTGTCACACAGCACCAAAGTCCCGGGTTCAATCCTGACCGCGGGTGCTGTCAGTACAGTGTTTGTACCTTTTACCCATGACCGCGTGGGTTTTCATAGGGTGCTCCGATCTCCTCTCACACTCCCAAGACATACAGGCTTGTAGATCAATTGGCTTGGGTAAAGATTGTAAATTGTTGCTGGTGTGTGGGATGGTGTTAGTGCACAGGAATCGCTGGTCAGCACCTACTCAGAGGGTAAAAGGGTCTGTTTCCACACTGTAACTCTAAACTAAACTAAATTAAATGACAGTACACAAAAGGCTGGAGAAACTCAGCGGGTGCAGCAGCATCTAAGGAGCGAAGGAGATAGGCAACGTTTCGGGCTGAAACCCTTCTTCAGACTAAATGACGAATTCTTCAAATTAAAAGACGAATGATATGAGTCAATAACACAGCGCTGTAGAGCCACAGTTGTTGCCGCACAGTGCTTTGATCCCAACCCCTGGTCATAGAGTCACAGAGTCACAGAGTGATACAGCGTGGAAACAGGCCCAACTTGCCAACACCAGCCAACATGTCCCAGCTACGCCAGTCCCATCTGCCCAGGTTTGGCCCACATCCCTCCAAATCTGTTCTATTCCTGTACGTGTCCGACTGTTTCTTAAACATTGGGATAGTCCCAGCCTCAACTACCTCTCTGGGAGCTTGCTCCATATGCCCTCCATCCTTTGTGTGAAAAAGCTACCCCTCAGATTCCAATTATATCTTCCCCAACAACATCGTCCGCGCGCTGGCTAGCGAGGCTGGGGGGAGGTCCGCCGCTGGGGATGTGTACACATTCTCGGTGTCCAAGCACGACGTGATGAGGGCTCTGACGCGTGCGAACACGTGGAAAGCTGTAGGCCCAGATGGTATATTTGGGCGAGTACTAAACTCTTGTGCTAATCAGCTAGTTCCAGTGTTCACCACAATATGCAACCTCTCCCTGGCCAAGTCCGTGGTCCCTGCCTGCTTCAAGGGATCCACTATTGTACCAGTGCCAAAGAATGCCTCTCCAGCCTGCTTGAATGACTACCGACCTGTGGCCCTCACCTCAGTGGTCATGAAATGCTTCGAGAGGCTGATCAAGAACTCCATCTGCGCCTTCCTCCCTCGTACCATGGACCCGCTGCAGTTCGCATACCGTCCAAACAGATCCACGGATGATGCAGTCTCCCAGGTTTTGCCCACCACTCTCTCTCACCTTGATGGCCAGAAGGGGGGCTATGTGAGGATGCTGTTCATTGATTTCAGTTCAGCTTTCAATACCATAGTCCCCACCAGACTTGCTGAGAAGCTGCTGGAACTGGGGCTGTGTGATGGGTCGTGGACTTTCTCACCACAGGCCCCAGGTGATCAAGATGGGGAAACATACCTCCAACCCCTCACCCTGAACACAGGATCCCCCTAGTTTTGTGTCCTCAGCCCCCTACTGTATCCCTGTACACACATGACTGTATGGCCAGGTTCAGCTCCAACTCCAGCATAAAGTTTGCTGATGACACTGTGATGGTGGGCCTGATCTCCGATAACAATGAGAAGGCTTACCTGGAGGAGGTGGCTGATCTGGCACTCTGGTGTCAGGACAACAGGCTCTTCTTGAATGTCACTAAAACTAAGGAGCTGATTATGGACTTTAGAAGGGCACAACATCCGAGGACCTACACACCACTGGGGATAAAAGCTGCCTTTACCACCTCAGGAAATTCATAGTCTTTCTGAGGGACCTTCAATCATTCTACTCTGATGCTATAGAAGATATCCTGACCGGAAACACCTCGTTCTGGTTTGGCAACAGCTCTGCCCAGGATAGGAAGGCTCTGCAGAGCGTAGTGCATTCGGCCGAATGCACCATGGGAACTACCCAACCAACTCCCTGCAGGACCTACACACCAGGAGGTGCAGATCCAGAGCCAGCAAGATCATGAAGGACCCCTACCACCCCAGGAACGAACTGTTCCAGCAATTACGCAGGCAAGCACCTCTGCTGTCACGCTGCAAAAACAGAGAAGATAAGACAGAGTTTCGTCCCACAGGCCATCAGGACTGTAAACTCTGATCTCACCCGGGCATAAATACTGTTGTGTCTTTTAAAAAGAAAGTAAAATACTGGTTCTGTCCTGTTGTTTTGCACAACCCCGCAGGCATTGCCACTTTTATTTGACTTTACATCTTGTAAGTATATGTGACAAATAAAGTTGACTTGACTTCACCTTAAACCTATGTCCTCTGGTCCTCACAAGAGACTCAGTGCATCTCTATAAGATCACCCCTCATCGTCTGCGCTCCAAGGAATAGAATCCCAGCCTACTCAACCTCTCCTTATAGCGCAGTCCCTCTGGTCCTGGCAACATCCTTGTAAATCTTCTCTGTACCCTTTCCAGCTTGACAACATCTTTCCTCTAACATGGTCCCAAGAAATGAATGCAATACTCTAAATGTGGTCGCACCAACATCTAATTCAACTGCAACATGACCTCACAACTTTTATGTTAAAGAAGGAACTGCAGATGCTGGAGAATCGAGGGTTACATCGAGGGTCTGAAGAAGGGTCTCGACCCGAAACGTCCCCTATCTCCTTCGCTCCTTAGATGCTGCTGCACCCTCTGAGTTTCTCCAGCTTTTTGTGTAACCCTCACAACTTCTATACTCAATACTCGGACTGATGAAGCCCAATGTGCCAAACGCTTTTTTGACCACCGTGTCTACCTGCGACTCCACCTTCAAGAAACTATGCACCTGCACTCCTAGATCCCTCTGCTCCACAACACTCCCCAGAGGCCTACCATTCACTGTGTAGGCCTGACCATGTTAGACTTCCCAAAATGCACCACCTCACACTTCTGTGTATTAAATCCCATCAACCATTCCTCAGCCCATCTAGCCAATCGATTAAGATCCTGCTACAATTTTTCACAACCATTTTCACTATCTGCAAAACCACTCACATTGGTATCATCTGCAACCTTGCTAATCTTGCCATGTATGTTCTCACCCAATAGATGACAAACTGTTGATGGCAATCATTGATGTAGATGACAACAGTAACGGGCCCAGCACCAAACTCTGAGGCACACCACTAGTCACAGGCCTCCAGTCTGAGAAGCAACCTTTCACCGTCACCCACTGCTTCCTTCCATGAAGCCAATTTTCTATCCATTTAGCTATCTCTCCTTGGATCCCTTGCAGTCTAACCTTCCAGAGCAGCCTAAAATGCAGAAGCTTTGCTGAAGTCCATGTACACAACATCTACAGCTCTGCCCTCATCGACCTTTTGGTCAGGTCTTCAAACAACTCAAACATCAGTTTTGTGAGACATGACCCTCCAAGTACAAAACCATGCTAATTATCTCTAATCACCCCTTGTCCATCTGAATGCACGTATATCCTATATCCTATGTCCTCAGAATACTCCCTAGCAACTTTACAACTATAGATGTTAAGTTCCAGGCCTACAGTTGCCTGCATTTTCCATGCAGCCCTTCTTGAATAGAGGCACAATATTTGCCACCCTCCAGTCTTCCAGCACCTCTATTGTATTTCAAGATGACTTCCATTGACTGCCCCAAGTTCCTCCATCCTCCTGTAATCATCTCGGTAAATACAGAGGAGAAATATTGATTGAGGACCTTGCCCATCTCCTGTGGCTCCACACTGCATTGACCACTTTGATTCCTGAGGGGTCCGACTATCTCTCTAGTTACCATTTTCTCCCTTATGTATTTATCAAATATGGCACAGTAACAGGCCCTTCAGCCCAATTTGCCAATGCCAACCACAATACCTCATCCACACTGCCCGCATTTGGCCCATATCCCTCTAAACCTTTCCTATCCACGTACCTGTCAAAATGCTTTTTGAATGGTGTTATAGAATCTCTCTCAGCTACCTCCTCTGGCAATTTGTGCCATATCCCCACCACTGCGTGAAAGTCTATGTGAAAGAGGGTGCTATCTGTGTGGAGTTTGCATGTTCCCCCTGGACCATCTAGCTTTCCTCCAGGTGTTCAGCTTTCCGCCCACATCCCAAAGTTATGCAGGTTTGTAGGTTAATTGGCCTCTGTAATTTGCGCCTAGTGTGTGGGGCGCCGATGAGAAAGGGGGAGAACATAGAACGTTGAACATAGAATTAGTGTGAACCAGTGTGAATGGAGTGATCTACATTCAACATGGACTCGGTGGGCTGAAGGGCCTGTTTCCATGCTGAATTCAGTCAAGGAGGAAAACATGTGTTGAGGATAAATAAGGGATGACATGATCAATGTAGATAGTTACAAGATGCTGGAGTAACTCAGCAGGTCAGGCAGCATCCACGGAGAAAAAGAATTGGTGATGTTTCGGCTCAGAACCCTTCTTTAGACTGAAAGATAGAGAAGGCCAGAACAAAAGGCCGGCCGTGTTTCATAGAAACATAGAAACATAGAAATAGGTGTGGAGTAGGCCATTCGGCCCTTCGAGCCTGCACCGCCATTCAATATGATCATGGCTGATCATCCAACTCAGTATCCTGTACCTGCCTTCTCTCCATACCCCATGATCCATTTAGCCACAAGGGCCACATCTAACTCCCTCTTAAATATAGCCAATGAACTGGCCTCAACTACTTTCTGTGGCAGAGATTTCCACAGATTCACCACTTTGTGTGAATTTCTTTTTTCTCATCTGGGTCCTAAAAGACTTCCCCCTTATCCTTAAACTGTGACCCCTTGTTCTGGACTTCCCCAACATCGGGAAAAATCTTCACACATCTAGCCTGTCCAAACCATTAAAAATGTTGTAAGTTTCTATAAGATCTCCCCTCAATCTTCTAAATTCTAGCAAGTACAAGCCGAGTCTATCCAGTTTTCTTCATATGAAAGTCCTGCCATCTCAGGAATCAGTCTGGTGAACCTGCTCTGTACTCCCTCTATGGCAAGAATGTCTTTCCTCAGATTAGGAAACCAAAACTGTACGCAATACACCAGGTGTGGTCTCACCAAGGCCCTGTACAACTGAATAGAACCTCCCTGCTCCTATACTCAAATCCTTTTTCTATGAATGCTAACATACCATTCGCTTTCTTCACTGCCTGCTGCACCTGCATGCCTACTTTCAATGACTGGTGTACCATGACACCCAGGTCTCGTTGTATCTCCCCTTTTCCTAATCGGCCACCATTCAGATAATAGTCTACCTTCTTGTTCTTGCCACCAAAGTGGATAACCTCACATTTATCCACATAATACTACATCTGCCATGCATTTGCCCACTCACCCAGCCTATCCAAGTCACCTTGCAGCCTCCCTCCATCCTCCTCACAGCTAACACTGCTCCCCAGCTTAGTGTCATCCACAAACTAGGAGATGTTGCATTCAATTCCCTCATCCAGATCATTAATATATATTGTAAATAGCTGGGGTCCCAGCACTGAGCCTTGCTGTACCCCACTCATCACTGCCGGCCATTCTGAAAAGGACCCGTTTACTCCTACCCTTTGCTTCCTGTCTGCCAGCCAGTTCTCTATCCACATCAATACTGAACCCCCAATACCATGTGATTTAAGTTTGCACACTAATCTCTTATGTGGGACCTTGTTGAAAGCCTTCTGATAGTCCAGATATATCCACTGCTTCTCCCTTATCCACTCTACTAGTTACATCCTCGAAAAATTATATGAGATTCATCAGACAAGATTTACCTTACATAAATCCCTGCTGACTATGTCCAATGATTTCACCACTTTCCAAATGTGCTGCTATCCCATCTTTAATAACTGACTCTAGCATTTCCCCACTACCGATGTTAGACTAACTGGTCTGTAATTCCCCGTTTTCTCTCTCCATCCCTTTTTAAAAAGTGGGGTTACATTACCTACCTTCCAATCCTCAGGAACTACTCCGGAATCAAAAGAGTTTTGAAAAATTATCAGTAATGCATCCACTATTTTCTGGGGCTATTTCCTTTCGCACTCTGGGATGCAGCCTATCTGGCCCTGAGGATTTATCGGCCTTTAATCCATTCAATTTACCTAACACCACTTCCTGCCTAACCTGGATTTAACTCAGTTCCTCTATCTTATTTGACCCCCGGTCCCCTGTTATTTCCGGCAGATTATTTATGTCTTCCTTAGTGAAGACAGAACCAAAGTAGTTATTCAATTGGTCTGCCATGTCCTTGTTCCCCATGCTCAATTCACCTGTTTCTGACAGCAAGGGACCTACATTTGTTTTAACTAATCTTTTTCTCTTCACATATCTATACAAGCTTTTGCAGTTAGTTTTCATGTTGCCTGCCAGTTTTCTTTCATAATCTATTTTCCCTTTCCTAATTAAGCCCTTTGTCCTCCTCTGCTGGAATTTCTCCCAGTCCTCTGGTAGGCTGCTTTTTCTGGCTAATTTGTATGCTTCATCTTTTGTTTTGACACTATCCCTGCTTTCCCTTGTTATCCACGGATGCACTACCTTCCCTGATTTATTATTTTGCCAAACTGGGATGAACAATTGTTGTAGTTCATCCATGTGGTCTTTAAATGCCTTGCATTGCATGTCCACCGTCAACTCTTTAAGAATCATTTGCCAGTCTATCTTGGCCAATTCACGTCTCATACCCTCAAAGTTACCTTCTTTTAAGTTCAGAACCTTGTTTCTGAACTAATTATGTCACTCTCCATCCTAATGAAGAACTCAACCATATTATGGTCACTCTTGCCCAAGGAGCCACACACAACAAGACTATTAACTAAACCTTCCTCATTACTCAATACCCAGTCTAGAATAGCCTGCTCTCTCGTTGGTTCCTCTACATGTTGGTTTAGAAAACTATCCTGCATACATTCCAATAAATCCTCTTCCTCAGCACCCCTGCCAATTTGATTCACCCAATCTATATGTAGATTGAAGTCACCTATTATAACTGTTTTACCTTTGTTGCATGCAATTCTAATTTCCTGCTTGATGCCATCCCCAACTCCACTTCTACTGTTAGGTGGCCTGTACACAACTCCCACTTGCGTTTTCTGCCCCTTAGTGTTTCGCACCTCTACCCATATCGATTCCACATCCTCCAAGCTAATATCCTTCCTTTCTATTGCGTTAATCTCCTCTCTAATCAGCAACGCTACCCCCACCTCCTTTTCCTTTCTGTCTATCCCTCCTGAATATTGAATATCCCTGGATGTTCTGCTCCCAGCCTTGGTCACCCTGGAGCCATGTCTCCGTGATCCCAACTATATCATATTCATTAATAACTATCTGCACATTCAACTCATTCACCTTATTATGAATGCTCCTTGCATTGAAACACAAAGCCTTCAGGCTTGTTTTTACAGCACTCTTACCCCTTATACAATTATGTGGAAAAGTGTCCCTTTTTGATTTTTGCCTTGGTTTGTCTGCCTGCCATTTTTACTTTTCACCTTGCTAACTATTGCTTCTACCCTCATTTTACACCCCTCTGTCTCTCTGCTCATGCTCCCATCCCCCTACCACATTAGTTTAAATCCTCCCCCACAGCACTAGCAAACATGTCCCCAAGGGCATTGGTTCCATTCCAGCCCAGGTGTAGACTGTCCTGTTTGTACTGGTCCCACCTCCCCCAGGACTGGTTCCAATGCCCGAGAAATTTGAATCCCTCCCCCTTGCACCATTTTTCAAGCCATGTATTCATCTGAAATATCCTCCTATTTCTACTCTGACTAGCAAGTGGCACTGGTAGTAATCCAGAGATTACCTTTGAGGTCCTACTTTTAAGTTTACCTCCTAGCTCCCTAAATTCACCTTGTAGGACCTCATCCTGTTTTTTACCTATGTCGTTGGTGCCAATGTGCACCACAACAACTGGCTGTTCACCCTCCCCCTCTAGAATGTTCTGCAGCCCTTCAGTGACATCCCTGTCCCTTGCACCAGGGAGGCAACATACCATCCTGGAGTCTTGTTTGCGGCCTCAGAAACGCCTATCTATTCCCCTTACAATTGAATCCCCTATTACTATAACCCTTCCACTCTTTTTCCTCCCCTCCTGTGCCGCAGAGCCACCCAATGTGTCATGAAGTTGGCTGCTGCTGCCTTCCTCTGATGAGCCATCTCCCCCAACAGTATCCAAAATGGTATATCTGTTTAGGAGGGAGATGACTGCAGGGAACTCCTGCATTCTGGCCTCCTCTCTCCTTCAACCTGAAGAAGGGTTCCGACCCAAAAGGTTTGCCTGTTCCTTTTCCCCAGGGATGCTGCCTGACCCGCAGAGGCACGCCAGCATTCTGTGCCTAACTTCGGCAGAAAGCAGCATCTGCAGTTTGTTCCTACACAGGATGTAAATGTAAATGGGAAAAGAAGAGAGCGGTGAAGTAACAAAAAAGGGGCGGATGTAAAACAAATGGGTAAACGAATGGAAGAGGAAGTGAAACTAAGAGAGCGCGTTCTTTCTGTCAGCTGAACTAGTAGATTCAAAGCCTCTGCAGGAAGACAAAGTACTTTCACAAGCAGATTTCAACATAAGCATATTAGTAAGCATGTTGATAAATAGAGTCTAAAGTTTCCAGCTGCCTTGCGAGTCTTTTGTAGAAGCAACCTGTATTGTTGACAGTTAATTAGACCCTACTCTGAATTCCAGTCACGTTGTCTTATGCACGATTAATTCTACCTCAAGGCTTCTTTGGATTAATAGATTTGCAAATGGAGGCATTATTGTTCGCCAATTAAATTGCAGCATTTGAGTGTCCAGGACCAAAGCTTACATTACAATAGCTATTCCAACAGCACATACCAGCAGTCTACTCTATCAGGCTTTGAAAAACAAAATGATTTCAGTCTTGGCTCAGCAGCAGTCAGGTCATCATTTGTTTCAGTCAACGATAGCATGTTATTTATTATGCAGATACCAATATTTTACTGATATTATTGTAAGAAACAGATAGCTTTTTAATAATCACAGAGATATACAGCAAGCAGACATGCCCTTCGGCCCACCTAGTCTATGCAGACAATGTTGCAAAGCCAAGCTCATCCCACCTGCCTGCATTATAGTTTAGTTTAGAGATACAGCAGGAACAATTTACATTTATACACAGCCAATTGACCTACAAACCTGTAAGTCTTTGCAGCGCGGGGGGATTCCGAAGATCTCAGAGAAAACCCACGGAATGAATGTACAAACTCCGACCAGAAATCACCTGTAGCCAGGATGGATTCCGGGTGTCTGGAACTCTGAAACAGCAGCTCTACCACTGTGTCACCATGCCTGTGCTGATGTAAATGTTTCACTGCAATTACTATAAGAAACAGCTGTTTTTTTAATAGTCATAAACTGCAAGGAAACTGCCCTTCGGCCCATTTAATGTAGCAAAACCGATCTCGTTCCAATTACCTGCACTTGGCCCATACCCTAACATTTGCTGCAAATTTGGATTATGATGGCTTTGTGAAGCAAACTGTGGCTTCAACACTCAATGTCACTCATCCTCCTCTCTTGCTGAACAACGCGACACACAACCTGATCACAATCAGCACCAACTACTTTATGATGCCTTATAGTCACAAGTGTCAAGTCACAGTGATATTCTTTGTTTTGTTCACCCAAGGTATGCAAAGAGGCGCTACATAGAGTGCACCGACAAAGTATTCCATTTTACCCAAACCATTTTCAACACATTCCTCATTCGTTCTCCCGACCCCTCCCCAGCCAAGCCAGGCCCTCCTTTCCAACTGGGATGTGTTCATCCTGATCGCATCATTCTGCCCCTATGGATGAGATAGTGATTTCCTGAACTGAACTGGGAACTTCAGGATCTGGACTTGCTACAATCCTCACAGTGTTTGGACAAATAAATGTGCCAATATGCATTTATAATGAACGTACCAACAGCCTGGAGCGCAGATCTTGAAAATGGCGCCAAAACATGGCACCTCTTGCATACAGGCTCTACTTCAGACTTCAGAGATACAACGCTCTCAACGTTTTTCTACACAAAATAACAAACTCTTTGGATCAAAGATGCTGTGTAGGTTGTTTGGACCATAGGCTTTAGACTTTAGACACAAAATGCTGGAGTAACTCAGCGGGTGAGGCAGCATCTCACCTCAGCCGCTAACTCACCCGCTTGAGTTAATCCAGCATTTTGAGTCTACCTTCGATTTAAACCAGCATCTGCAGTTCTTTAGATGTTAGAGGTACAAAGCAGAAACAGTCCCTTCGACCCACCGAGTCTGCGCCAACCATCGATCACCCCGTACACTAGCACTATCCTACACACTAGGTACAATTTACAATTTGTTTTACAGAATCTACAAACCTGCACATCTTTGGAGTGTGGGAGGAAACATAGAAACATAGAAAAATAGGTGCAGGAGTAGGCCATTCGGCCCTTCGAGCCTGCACCGCCATTCAATGTGATCATGGCTGCTCATCCAATTGAGTATCCCGTACCTGCCTTCTCTCCATACCCCCTGATCCCTTTAGCCGCAAGTGCCACATCTAACGCCCTCTTAAATATAGCCAATGAACTGGCCTCAACTGCCTTCCGTGGCAGATAATTCCAGAGACTCACCACTCTCTGTGTAAAGAATGTTTTCCTCATCTCAGTCCTAAAGGAATTCCCCCTTATCCTTAGACTGTGACCCCTTGTTCTGGACTCCCCCAACATCGGGAACAAGCTTCCAGCATCTAGCTTGTCCAACCCCTTAAGAATTTTGTAAGTTTCTATAAGATCCCCTCTCAATCTTCTAAATTCCAGCGGGTACAAGCCGAGTATATCCAGTCTTTCCTCATATGAAAGTCCTGACATCCCAGGAATCAGTCTGGTAACCGGAGCACCCGGAGAAAACCCACGCAGGTCACGGGGAGAACGTACAAACGCCGTACAGACAGCACTCATAGTCAGGATTGAACCTGGGTCTCTGGCACTGTACAGCTCCGTAGACTATTTCCGTGCACGAACGATCCGAGCTAATTGGGATTGGGGGTGTGGCAATACTCTAATGGGCTGTTTGTAAGAAAAATAATTTCACTGTGTTAACACTTCACCCATGTGGCTTTAAAAGCTCCATTGAACCTCGGGTTTTACGTGGCTGGAAATGGAATAAGGACAGTTAACTTTTGAGAGGAGCTTGTACAACTGTTCCACTTTCGAGGAGCCATGATGGCATACCAACTTTACGTACCAACACAAAAAAGCACAAGACAAATCACTGCCTACTCACCCTTTTATGCATCATGTAGCCCAGCAGCTTTTCTGATTTCCAGCTTCCATCAGCTGTTGTCATCCTTGCTCCCTCTCCGAACCCTCTCAGTTGCATAAACAATTGCACCGTTCTCTGTTCAATTCTCTATAATGCCAAAGCTGGCCAAGCAGTGGAGGATGGGGGAAGAGGAAAGTGACAATGAGGAGATTTGTGTGATTCCACTCCAAACCACTAGCATGAGGGGTGGCACGGTGGCGCAGCGGTAGAGTTGCTTCATTACAGTGCCACAGACCCAGGTTCGATCCTGACTACAGGAGCTGTCTGTACGGAGATTGTACATTCTCCCTGTGACCGCGTTGGTTTTCTCCAAGTGTTCTGTTTTTCTCCCACACTGCAAAGAAATACAGGTTTGTAGGTTAATTGGCTTGGTAAATTTGTAAATTATCCCTGGTGTGTAGGGTAGCATATGGGGATCGCTGGCCGGCGCAAACTAAGTGGGCCGAAGTTCTTCTTTCAGTGCTGTATTTCTAAAACTAAAAACTGTTAAAAATATGAACACATGTAATTTACAGGACAGTGTAAAGTTGGCTCTGCCTGTTGTGAGTCTCTGGGTAATGGCCCGTGGGGGCTCTGATAGATCAGGTCTTTCTGCTCTGCAGAGCTGCTACAGCAGACTCATTTGATGACAAGTAGAGCAGGCAAGGAAGGCCGGCTGCTATCTATCGCTGGCTGCCATAAATGACTGCACACAATGCCAATGATCATCGCGGTTTTGAAATCACTTGGCGTAGTTATTAGTTTTGTTTAGTTTAGCTATACGGCGCGGAAATAGGCCCTTCGTCCCACTGAGTCCGTGCTGACCAGCGATCCAGCACGTCAACACTGGGGACAATTTACACACACTAGGGATAATTTACAAATATATCAGGCCAATGAGCCTACAAACCTGTACGTCTTTGGGAGTGGGTGTGGGAGGATACCGGAGATCCCGGAGAAACCGCACGGGGAGAACATACAAACTCTTTTATAAATCAGAGCATTGAATATAGGAGTAGAGAAGTAATGTTAAAATTGTACAAGGCATTGGTGAGACCAATTCTGGAGTATGGTGTACAATTTTGGTCGCATAATTATAGGAAGGATGTCAACAAAATAGAGAGAGTGCAGAGGAGATTTACTAGAATGTTGCCTGGGCTCCAGCAACTAAGTTACAGAGAAATGTTGAACAAGTTAGGTCTTTATTCTTTGGAGCGCAGAAGGTTAAGGGGGGACTTGATTGAGGTCTTTAAAATGATGAAAGGGATAGACAGAGTTGACGTGGATAAGCTTTTCCCATTGAGGGTAGGGAAGATTCAAACAAGAGGGCATGACATGAGAATTAAGGGATAGAAGTTTAGGGGTAACATGAGGGGGAACTTCTTTACTCAGAGAGTGGTGGCTGTGTGGAATGATCTTCCAGCAGAAGTGGTGGAGGCAGGATCGATTTTAACATTTAAAAGTAAAGTGGATAGGTATATGGACGGGAAGGGAATGGAGGGGTATGGTCTGAGTGCAGGTAGATGGGACTAGGGGAAAATAAATGGTCGGCACGGACTGGAAGGGCCGAGAAGGCCTGTTTCCGTGCTGTAATTGTTATATGGTTATATGGTTAACTCACTACAGTGATCACATGCGGTCAGCATCGAACCCGGGTCCCTGGCGCTGTAAGTCAGCAACTTCACCGCTGTGCCACCGTGTGGCTGTTAACACAGGGACTTGAGTGGAGTTTGGAGCTCATTCCTTGGAGGGTGGATTTGGTGGCTAACGCAGCTGGCACACTTGTGGATGCAATCATGATGCAAAGTTCAACAACAAACATAGAAACATAGGTGCAGGTTGCATCTCCAATGCAGCAAACCAGAAACGTTGCATTGAACATATGGAGCAGCAACTACGTGCTCCCTTCTTTACATCTGCTTGACCGAGTGTAGACAAGGCAATTGATTCAACAAACACTTGTGCTTGGTCTACCTGAAAGCCCTGTCCCACGGTACGAGTTCATTCCAAGAGCTCTCCCTAGTTTGCCCTGATTCGAACTCGGAGATTTACGGTAATGGCCACTCGTCGGTACTCGGGGCTCTCGTGGACATTTTTCAACATATTGAAAAATCTTCACGAGTCTTCCCGTGCTTACCTGCCGTTAGCGAGTCGTCCTGAGTACCTGCCGTTAGCGTTACAAGCCGCTAAGAGACGTCCCCGAGCTCCGACGTACCCGCTACATTAATTCTCCGTGCTTACCACGAGTTTGATTTTTTTTTAACTCGGGAGAGCTCTTGGAATGAACACATACCATGGAATAGGGCTTTAAGACTGCTGGATCTCTTGGTTGCTAACTATTGTAACCCCCCTTCCCATTCCCATACTGACTGCTGTCCTGGGTTTTCTCCATTTTCAGAATGAATGCCACATGGAAACTGGAGGAACAGCACCTCATATTCCACTTGGGTCGCCATCGCCTACAACCCAATAGTATGAAAATATGAATTCTCCAGTCTTCGGTAGCTAACCAACAACACCCTGTCTTTTTGCTCCCTCTCTTCCCGGTGCACCATCTGGATTGGCACGCCACCCTCCCACTAACCTGCCCATCTGGTCCCTTCCACCTATATTCCATTTTCTGGCTTCACCGTTTACGCATCTTCTTTCCTAATCTCAAGCACGTTTGTCTTCTTTCCATCTCTGGCCCTTGTGCATCCATCTGCCAATCAAAAACATCCCTCACCTGCATCCAAGTATCATTCACCTGGATTTATCCCCCCCCCCCCCCCCCCTCTCTTCCAGCTTTCTCCCACCTAACACCATCAGTCTGAAGAAGGGTCTTTACCTGAAACGTCAACTCTTCAAAGCTGATCAAAAAGGCACAGCAGCGCCTTTACTTTCTGAGGAGGCTCAAAAAAGCCCACCTGTCCCCCCGGATCCTGACGAACTTCTACCGCTGCACCATTGAAAGCATCCTGACCACCTGCTTTACGGTATGGTACAGCAGTTGCACCGTGGCAGACAGGAAGGCACTACAACGGGTGGTGAAAACCGCCCAGTACATCATCGGTGCCCCGCTCCCTGCCATGGATGCCCTCCACCGAAAACGGTGCCTGAAGCGGGCCGGGAAGATCATCAAGGACCCCTCACACCCTAACCATGGACTGTTTGCCCTCCTCCCATCAGGGAGGCAGTACAGGAGCCTCAGGTCCCGCACCAGTAGGACGAAGAACAGCTTCTTCAACTACACCATCAGACTGCTGAACTCGGAGCCCAGCTGATAGATTTGTCTGTACCCTGTATTTATTTATTTCCGTACTGCTACCACTGCACTCTGTATTTATTTTTTCATATCGCTATCACTAAGAATGACGCTAAACTGCATTTCGTTGTACCTATACTTGTATTTGTGCAATGACATTAAACTTGAATTGAATTGAATTCATGTTCTCCAGAGATAGAAACATAGAAACATAGAAATTAGGTGCAGGAGTAGGCCATTCGGCCGTTCGAGCCTGCACCGCCATTCAATATGATCATGGCTGATCATCCAACTCAGTATCCCGTACCTGCCTTCTCTCCATACCCTCTGATCCCCTTAGCCACAAGGGCCACATCTAACTCCCACTTAAATATAGCCAATGAACTGGCCTCAACTACCCTCTGTGGCACAGAATTCCAGAGACTCACCACTCTCTGTGTGAAAAAAGTCTTTCTCATCTCGGTCTTAAAGGATTTCCCCCTTATCCTTCAGCTGTGAACCCTTGTCCTGGACTTCCCCAACATCGGGAACAATCTTCCTGCATCTAGCCTGTCCAACCCCTTAAGAATTTTGTAAGTTTTTTATAAGATCTCCTCTCAATCTCCTAAGACCAAGTCTATCCAGTCTTTCTTCATAAGACAGTCCTGACTTCCCAGGAATCAGTCTGGTGAACCTTCTCTGCACTCCCTCTATGGCAAACCCTTACCGTCCCCATGGTAAGGGTTAGCTTCTTTCCTAACCAAAAACCCTGGGTGGACAAGTCGATTCGTGTTGCCTTGAATGCTCGCACTGCTGCTTACAACTCGAGCCTGGCATCCAGCAATATGGATGACTACAAGGCAGAGTCCTACAGACTGTGAAGGGCGGTGAAGGACATAAAAAGGAGGTACAGGGACAGGGTGGAGTCACAGATGGAGCAGAGGGTCACCAGACGCCTTTGGCAGGGGTACGGACTATAACTAACTACCAGAGCAGCCCCCCTCAACTGGGAGTGCTGGCACCTCCTTAGCTGATGACCTGAACTGTTTTTACGCACGATTCGAGACGGGCAACATCACCCCTAGCTCGCCGGCTAACAACAACATCGTCAGCGCTCTGGCTAGCGAGGCTGGAGGGAGGTCCACCGCTGGGGATGTGCACACATTCTTGGTGTCTGAGCATGATATGAGGAGGGCTCTGACGCGTGTGAACGCATGGAAAACTGTAGGCCCAGATGGTATATCAAGGTGAGTACTAACGTCCTGTGCTACTCAGCTTGTTCCAGTGCTCACCACAATATTCACACTCTCCCTGGCCAAGTCCGTGGTCCCTGCTTCCTTCAAGAGATCCATTATTGTGCCTGTACCAAAGAATGCCTCTCCAGCCTGCTTGAATGACTACCGACCGGTGGCCCTCACCTCGGTTTATCATGAAATGCTTTGAGAGGCTGATCAAGAACCACATTTGCGCCTTCCTCCCTCGTACCATGGACCCGCTGCAGTTCGCATACTGTCTGAACAGATCCACAGATGATGCGGTCTCCCAGGTTCTGCACACCACTCACTCTCACCTTGACAGCCAGAAGGGGGGGCTATGTGAGGATGCTGTTCATTGATTTCAGTTCAGCTTTCAATACCATAGTCCCCACCAGACCTGCTGAGAAGCTGCTGGAACTGGGGCTGAACACTCCCCTGAATGCCTGGGTCCTGGACTTTCTCACCACCAGGCCCCAGTTGGTCAAGATGGGTAAACAAACCTCCAACCCCCTCACCCTGAACACAGGATTCCCCCAGGGTTGCGTCCTCAGCCCCCTACTGTACTCCCTGTACACACATGACTGTGTGGCCAGGTTCAGCTCCATCATCAAGTTTGCTGATGACACTGTGATGGTGGGCCTGATCTCCGATAACGATGAGAAGGTCTACGGGGAGGTGGTGGCTGATCTGGCACTCTGGTGTCAGGACAACAGCCTCCTCTTGAATCTTGAATAAGGAGCTGATTGTGGACTTTTGAAGGGCACAGCAACAGAGGACGTACATGCCACTGGAAATAAATGTGGCTACTGTGGATAGGGTGAGCTGCTTTAAATACCAGGGAGTCCACATCACAGAGGATCTGACATGGACAAAGCACACTGCCGCACAGGTGAGTAAGGCAAGGCAGCACCTTTACCATCTCAGGCAGCTGAGGAAATTCAGAGCCTCTCTGAGGATCCTTTAGTGCTTCTACTCTGGGGCTGTAGAAAGCATCTTGTCTGGTAACATCTCGATCTGGTTTGGGAACAGCTCTGCCCAGGACAGGAAGGCTCTGCAGAGAGTAGTGCGTTCGGCCGAACGCACCATGGGAACTACACTCACCCCTCTGCAGGACCTGTACACCAGGGGGTGCAGATCCAGAGCCAGCAAGATAATGAAGGACCCCTACCACCCTAGCAACGGACTGTTCCAGCTGCTACGGTCAGGCAAGCGCCTCCACTGTCATTCTGCGAAAACAGAGAGGATGAGACGGAGTTTCTTCCCACAGGCCATTAGTACTGTAAACTCTGATCTCACCAGAGACTAATTTACTGTTGTGCTGTGTCTTTTTATTTTTCTAAAATGTTAATACTGATTCTGTTCTGTTTTGTTCTGTTGTTTTGCACAATCCGCAGGCATTGCCACTTTCATTTTACTGCACATCTTGTATGTGTATGTGACAAATAAAGTTGACTTGATTTGGTGCCTGATCTGATGAGTTAATCCAGCACTTAGTGTGTTTTTTTGTTGTAAACCAGCATCTGCAGTTCCTTGTGTCTTCAGTGACATGTCCACTCGGTTGCAAGGCTCCCGAATGGACATCCTTGGGCAATGGAAAATCTCCCCCATTATCTGCAAGCTGTTTGGTACTTTACCCCTTATGGGTATCACGCTAGCCTTCACTGGACACAACAATTGAAAAAAGATTAGCTTAGTTTAGAGATACAGTGAGGAAACAGGCGCCCCGAGTTTGCACCAACCAGTAATCCCCACACACTAACACTATCCTACACACCAGGGACAATTTACAAACTTTACCAAAGCCAATCAACCTACAAACCTGTGCGTCTTTGAAGTGTGGGAAGAAACCGCATCACCCAGAAAAAACCCACGCTGTCACAGGGAGAACGTACAAACTACATACAGACAGCACCCATAGTTAGGATCAAACCCATGTCTCTGGCACTGTGAGGTAACCACTCTACCGCTGGCCCACCACCACCCCATCTATCATTCTATCCTTCTATCCTTCCTTCATGGGACAAGTCCATGTAGCACACCAGTTAAACTCCGTGCAACTTTTTGTAGCTTTGTGCAACTTTGCATTGTCTTCAATGAACATTGTCTTTGCATTGTCTTCTAGGGGCTGGTGGAATCAAGGGATATGGGGAGAAGGCAGGCACGGGTTATTGATTGGGGACGATCAACCATGATCACAATGAATGGCGGTGCTGGCTTGAAGGGCCGAATGGTCTCCTCCTGCACCTATTTTCTATGTTTCTATGTCTCTATACCCTTTTCATAATATACATAGCAGAATGTTCCAAGTATGCTCTGAACATATCTTTACACAACTTGACAATTTTCTGTTGATTTTCAGTAACGTCTTTCACAAGATGGAAACCTGATGCATGTTCACAGCCTTATTAATCTGCATGGTTATTTCTAGGGATTTTTAATTTGGCAGTCTCTAAACCCTGTGTAAAACTATCCCATTTAGAAATTATTTTCCAAGGAGTATGTGGACGCCTTCCTCTGAGGATATGCATTGGAGTTCCAGTTACAAACCAATTCTATATCTTGGAGTTTCATTTATAAGGAAACTTTGAATCCAGTAAAAGGCTTTGATTTCGGCAGTGAGATTAGATCAAAGTGTCCCAAGCCTGTACCTTCAAAGAGTAAATTCCTTTCCAATTTCAGAAAGATCACATCCAAAAGAATAAATGGAATAGACAAATAAGGACAAATTGACTTCATGTTGAAAAATAATCTTAAATTTAGAAATTACACTATTTCATTCTTAACACTAACGTGCTGAAGCATTCTTTACCAGGAAGAAACATCTATTCTGTAATACAGATATGTTTATTATTGTAATAAACAAGAACTGCAGGTTCCCCAGGGTTAGGTTTATACCAAAGATAGACACAAAATTCTTGAATAACTCAGCAGGTCAGGCAGCATCTCTGGGGAAAATTTGATCGATGACATTTTGGGTCGGTACCCTTCAGACTTACACAATGCTGGAACAATTCAACAGTATATTCTTTATTATGTTAATTTACTTCAGAGTCACGTGAGTGACTACGTGAGGAAGTCCCCGCCAGGCGCATGTTCGGCATTTACGTTGACGCATGTGGCACCGACAGGGCGGAGAGTGCAGCTCCCACCAGCGGTAAGTTTAACCCGCAGGTAAGTTACTGTTGAACTTTCTTGCGAGGGTTTTTAAACTCTATAAGTCTGCAGAGCCAGCTAGAGTCTTCATGTATTTTGGAAAAAAAAATAAAAACTCTGTAAATCTGGCTGAAAATACGGAGCCAGCTAGAGTATAAGTATTTAAACTGCGGTAATTGAATGGAATGCGCTGGAACCGCAGTTTCCGATTTAGATCGGATCGGGAGGTAAGGCTTAGGTATTTAGATCGGGTTTGGAGATAACGGCTGTGCTAAATGCCGGCTCCAAATACCCACAATTTGTAAAATAAAGTCTGCTCTGAAAATATGTTACCAAATGCAGTTTTCCTTTATGGAAATGTATATAACCCTGTGTGATACTGAGGTTAATGGCCCCATAACAGAAGCTGAAAACTGGAAGTGTCCCGAGCTAATTCTGCTACCACCATCATCTATTGCCACAAGTGATGGCCACACTGATTGTCACCGGAAGCTTGCGTCCTTTTCATGACAGACAATGACAGCGAGGTCAACATTTGTCACAAGATGGACATGAAAAGAAGACAGACTGAGGTTAATACAAATATTCTGCAAGCAGAATGTGCCTGTCAGAATTACAATTTAAACATATATGGTTTATGCACAAATACAAAACAGTAAAGAAGTAACTCTCCTCCAAGGGAGGACAAGAATGTGGGGAAGGCTGGAAATGGAGAAAATGCTCCACACTTGACTTAGTCAAGGGTTCTCAGACCCATGTATGTCTTCCTGTAAGGCAAGCTCCAAAGGAGTTTCCATATGTTGAGTACGGTGCCTATGAAATGGGATTCTGATTCTCCAGTAGCTTGGTTAGGTCTGGATGAGGTCCCTAGAGCAAGATAAAATGCTCCAAACTCTAATCAGTCAAGGGTTCTAAAGACCCATGAGATTCTAAGGCAGGCTCCGTAGGAGTTTCCATACACTGAGTATGGTGCCTATAAAGAATGAGAATCTCATTCACCAGTGCCTTGCATAGGTCTGGATGAAGTCCTTAGAGCAAGATAAAATGCTCAAAACTCTAAACAATTAAGGGTTCTAAGACCCATGAGATTCTAAGGCAGGCTCCGAGGGAGTTTCCATACACTGAGTATGGTGCCTATGAAGAATGAGAATCTCGTTCACCAGTGCCTTGCATAGGTCTGGATGAACTCTCCCTAGAGCAAGACTCGGGAGTACCAGGGCAGGATGAAACTGACCCTGAAGCTGGTGTCCCTACTTATGTGTATAAACCAGAGCACAATAGAAATGCTCCGGGTGTTCCCGATGTAGCACCAAGTTTTGCTATATCGGTATGGACTGGTGAGGCTATGGATGAACCTGGCGGCCAACATTATTTGGTTTCTCACCTACTCCAAGAAACTGTTATGACTAAAACAGTAAAATATATATTAAAATATATAAAACACCCGTCTATTGTGCCTCGCTCAGGGTGCCAACAGTAACTCAGTAATTGGGCACCCATGAGTGTAATGATGCGAGGACAGGAAATGTGTTCCAGCATGTCCTCTAGCTGATATTCAATTGGCATCATTGTATTTGGGGAAGACATACATGGGTCGATAATGTCCAATACTTTTAAGACATGCTTGCGTTACTCTGCAATGCATATTCAAACCCAATTGTATGATGCAAATTGCCATTTGGCTAACATTATACCCAAAAAATGAGGATTATGTGGGCAAGCTATAACCAGATTTATGATTGATGAAAAACTGCCCAAACAATTAAGGATATTTTCCTTATATAACTTCTCATCCCTGCTTTGAGAAAACAAACAGGTTGAATATGAACCCCTATATTAAGAGAAGGGATCTACTGGCTCATTTATGGAAGTACAGAAATTTCATTCCATCACACATGGAATTTCTGGGAACAAACCTCTGGTTGGTTTGTAAGATTACAATTGTTTTGCAATTCTGCATTAAATCTGATCGGCTTGGTGTTTGAATGTACCAGGAACTCGTCAGGTAAAGTTAATATAACCCAGACAAGTATGGGGGTTGCAGAGTCATTCTGGGACTCACAAACTTAAATTTATAGTTCAGTATAGGCATTTAAAAAAAGTACACTTCAACACTGTAATGAAGTTGTTATCACAAGGCTGCTATATGGCTATTATTAGACCTAAAAAAGATGCCTTATTATTCAGGTACTTCAATTAATTGGATGGGTCAGCTGAAGGAATTACCTAATGGGTTAAATTCAGCCCTCAGATTGCTCACACAATTATTGAAACCAGCACTGGTGTTAATGAGGGCTCCAAATCACAATTGTAATGACTTATCTAGAGGATATGTTAATTGTAAATGGGAGACAGCTGAAGAACTGGGTTCAGCAACCATAAGCCTATTGAAAGGCTAAGGTTCTGTACATCCAAACAACATGTAAGTTACAGGCATCCCAAACAATTTATTATTTGGGGTTTGTCTTTAATACAGTTGATATGTCAGTAACTTTACCAACAATTAAGGTTGGAGATGTTACAAATGCCTGTATTTGTCTTGGTAAAAAACATTATCCCATCATCCAAGAAGTAGCTACAGTTACTGGTAAAGTCATAGCAGTATTCCTGCTGTCGAATTGGGACCTCTGCATGATCAAAGTCTGCAAAGACCAGAGTATAAGCGTAAAAAGACGTGCAGGTCATTGATAGGTCCATGCAGTTACCAACTAAAAAGGTTGAGCTGAATTGCAATGATCGATTCTCAATGTTGCACAAGTTACTAGAAGTAAAAATGTGCTTGTTCAGCAGTCTTCAGTGTTATTACAGACTGTTGGGAGTGCTCTCGGATGGGGAGCCAAGGACAGCAACACCAGTTGTGGTGGTCGATGGACTGTCCAAGACGATTTAATTCTCCAAACACATGGTATGAATTATTTGGAGTTACTGGGGGTGTTTTTTATGCATTGATAGCTGTTTGTTCTACAATAAAGGACTTACATGTTCAATTACGAGTAGACAATACCACAACTGTGGGAGAAGACAATAGATCACAAAAGTTCAATGACAATACAGAATAAATGTTAAAATTCAAAAAGTTTCAAATAGATTGTCAGACAAATGTTGATCTGTTGTGTCTGGATTAAATCTGCAGTGTTCTAAATGTGTCTCGTGGGAGTCAGATCCGGGAGCATTAGCGGTGGATGCATTCTCGCTACATTGGGGAAGTATAGTATTTTATGTTATTCCACATTTTTGCCTGATTAGGCAATGTGTCACCAAAATAGAGCAAATCTCCACCGCAGGCGTTTGGTGGATCCAAACTGGTATTGCTTCTCGGCCTTTTGGCTAAGATAAAGGTAGTATCTATTCTTATCAGTTAAATATCTGATACGTCCCTTATCTAGGGACCATTACTACACAGCCATTGTTCCCTTTCGTGCTCAGAATGATGATTTATGACAAATCCCAGGTGCAGTAATTGTTGGCACATCCAGTAACAGCAGAAGTCATCCATAAAATGACCATATTAATTGTTAATCTGCAGGTGCTGATGGAATGTCGGATAGGACCATGGATGTCATAACTGCAGCTTGGAGAGATAGCACTAAGAAACAATATATGTTTCATATAAGGAATGGGAAGTCTTTTGTATACAGTCAGATATATTTTATCATACTGCAAACATATCGGATGTATTGGAATTCCTTGCTATGTTGCACCTGAGTTACAGTACCATGAATGGAGCTCGGAGTGTTTGGTCCTCTTATTTAGGACAATTTCAGAACGACAATTTATCGGGTCTCATCTGTTTATATCCCGATTTATGAGAGGAATTTTAACAAAATCCTACTAATCCCAGATATTCAGAAATCTGGGATGTCAGTATAGTTCTCACATTGATTCAGCAATGGACTCCAATTACGTCACTGTCTTTTCAGAAGTTAATATTTAAAATGGTTATGCTCATGCCATTAATTTCAGCACAATGAGTACAAACATTACAAATGTTGTGGTTAGATTGTATGCAGTTGTCTGTAGGTAAAATAATATTTTATGTCAATGATCTAAGCAAGCAAAGCAAGCCAAGAAAGGCTGGAACAAATGTGATTTTAAGACATACTCTGTCAATTAAACATTGTGTGTGGTTAAGCATCTGACTTAATATATATTGAATTAAGAGTCTCCGAGATTGTGAGACACCAATGTTCATTACCCACAAGAAACATATAAAAAGTGACAATACAAACTATTCTAGATGGATAAACAGGTTCTGGACTAATTGGAGTAGACACTGATGTGTTAAATCTCACTCCACATGGGTGGTATTAATGTCCATGGCGAAGGTGCAGGACATGCCGCTCAACCAAATTCTGGAGATCGCAGGATGGTCTAAAGACTAAACTTTCCTAGATTTATGATAAACCTGTTGTTACAGTGCCACGGTTGCACATGCTGTGTTGGGTTCTGTTCAAAATGGTTTGCTTTGTTGCATATCATTTGTTGTTATTTCCCCTGGGATAGAGGGGTTATTACTTTTCTTTTTATTATTATTATTAAAATACTAAAATATTCATTGCATAATTTCAAGCAATATATATTATTTACTCACTACTGTGTAAACTGAAGCAGTGTGTCGTATGGAATGATCTACGGCATGAAAATCACAGAGCTTTAAAATCTTCACGTGGTCACTCATGTGACTCCGAAGTAAAATATTAAGATTCAACGAGAACTTACTTGTTCGAAGTTTGATCTTTATTTGATGAGGAGTTACGATGAGGGATTACGTGCCCTCCACTCCCGACCCTCATAATCTAAAAGATCATCTGGTAGTTCTAGTCTTGTGTGAGCCTTACTATCTTACTTCGGCTATTGGTTCTGTGTTTTTTAATGCCGCTGCTTTGAAGTATGCCGAGCATGCGCCCGGCGGGGCTTCTTCACGTAATCGCTCATTGTAACTCCTCATAAAATAAAGATCAAACTTTGAACAGGTAAGCTCGATTAATATTACTATTAATGTTTATCATTGTTAATTTGCAGACAATCTCTGGTATCTTGCCTAATGGTTGGTATCCATTGAATTTTATGTCATTCAGAGTGTGTAGGAGGTCCCGACGCAAAACATTCCCTCCACAGACGCTGCCTGACCTGCTGAGTTACTCAGTGTCTACTTTGTGGTTTCCAGGAGAAACTAGATGGTTGACATGTGGAGGAAGGAACGGCAGATGCCGGTTTAAACCGAAGATAGACACAAAAAGCTGGAGTACCTCGGTCGGTCAGACAGCATTCCTGGGGAAAAGGAAGAGGTAATGTTTCGGGTCGAGGTGGTTGACAACTTGCCTACTCAACATTGAAGTCACCTGCATTCAACAGGATTACACAAAAAGCTGGATAAACTCAGCGGGTGCAGCAGCATCTAAGGAGCGAAGGAGATAGGCGACGTTTCGGGTCGAGACCCTTCTTCAGACTGGGTCTCTTCGCTCCTTAGATGCTGCTGCACCCGCTGAGTTTCTCCAGCTTTTTGTGTAACCCTCAATTCTCCAGCATCTGCAGTTCCTTCTTTAATGCATTCAACAGGAGCCTTACTGAGGTAACCATTGCTCAAGAATCATACATGCTGCCTCCCAGAGTTAATGTTATAGACAATAGACAATAGGTGCAGGAGTAGGCCATTCGGCCCTTTGAGCCAGCACCATCATTCAATGTGATCATGGCTGATCATCCCCAATCAGTACCCCATTCCTGCCTTCTCACCATATCCCTTGGCTATCTTTAAGAGCTGTGTCTGGCTCCCTCTTGAAAGCATCCAGAGAACCAGCCTCCACTGCCCTCTGAGGCAGAGAATTCCACAGATTGTGGAACATTGCACTTTATTAGTTAACAAACTCGGCCTCAAAGTTTTGTATTGGTAGTTTGATTGTTGTTCTTTCTTAGCACAAAAACTGAATCATGCTGTATATATTTTTTGTCTATCAGCTGCGTACATGCCTCGGGATGCAATTCAATTCAGTTAAGAAACCTTTGTTCCGAAACATGCTGTTCTCTCCTTTCTCTCAATGCTGCTCATTCGCTACACATAAATTATTAATTTCTTCCTCGTAAATTAACCCCAGCAACTCAGATGCAGTACATCTTACGGTGTCCCTTTGAACCTTACTTTTTGCTCTAATGAAAGTAGACCGACTATGGTTTCTGCAGAAACTCATTAATCTTAGTGGCTTCTAGTTTAATTTTCTTCAGACTGTATCATTTAAAAAGGAAAATATAGCAATCGTGAGTAAGAACACAAGAACGTGTTGTCGTGAAGGCAGTTATTCAAGAAGTGATAAATATGTCACTGTCAGAATCAAATCAAGCATCCAATCAGTGTACATTGTTCAAGGAAGCTCATGACAATATAAATGAAAATGTCTTTCATCCTGAAAAAGTGGAAACGAGCAAAATAATACATCTCTTATTTATTTACTGATCTGTTGGGCTCTGCATTCAGTTAACAATTGGGAAATATCCATAAATATACAGATCACGTCCACTCTACCAGATTTATACATCATCCCATTTGGAATCAAGTACCACAGGACATAGGTTCAAGGTGAATGGGGAAGTTTTAATAGGAACCTGAGGGGCAACTTGTTCACACACACGGTGGTGGGTATATGGAGAAAACTGCCAGAAGAGGTAGCTGTGGCAGATGCTAAACCAACATTTAAAAGACAGTTGAACAGGTACATGGATAAGACAGGTACATAGGGATATGGGTGAAGTGTGAGCAGGTGGGATTAGTGCTGATAGGGCATTTTGGTTGGCATGGGCAAGTTGGGCTGAAGGTTCTGTTTCCGTGCTGTATGACTATGATCTTATCCACCAGGCAACGCTGAGAATGCACCTTGCCCTACAAGAATACATCTTCTCTTACTTAATCATAAGCAAGTTGGAGGTAGTGAGGGGATAATGAGGAAGGCCAAGCCTGATGTGAGCCCCAACTCAAATAGTCAACCATACCCTTGATCTTGTTGACGTCAAACTTGCAAAAAATTGTAATATACACAAAATGATGAAGGAGAGGGTGGATAGCTAGATTGGTTTCCCCACAACAGACATGTCTAATACCTAGGGGATGTGTACGTTGAAGAATAGTGATAGAGTGGGTCAGAGACAAAAAGAATCACCAAATGGTGTTTGGAATCTGGAACATCCCCCTTGGTAGATGATAGAACCAGATACTCACACAGTGTTTACAAAGTGTCATGATGAACGCCTAAATAGTCAAGATAGAGGCAGTGATTGAAAAAAGTGCCGGTAAATGGAATTAGGATCAATAAGAATTTGATGGTCAGCATAGCACTGGTGGCCAAGCGGCCTGTTTCTATCAAAGATAGACACAAAGTGCCGGAGTGACTCAGCTAGTCAGGTAGCATGATAGATACAAAATGCTGAAGGGGGTGTCCCACTGCAGCGACATAATCCGTGAGTTCAGAAGAGTTTGCCCTCGACTCCAACTCGCAGCATGGTCGACACATGGTCCTAGGAGGTCCTATGAGGTCACTGGAATTCTCCTTCATGCTTGAGGGAAGTTCCCGCATACTCGTGGCCTCAGCTATGTAGGGGGAACATTTTCAGCATGTTGAAAATTTTTCCGCAAGTAAAATTTGGTTGGCATGGTTATTTTTAACTCATAGTGCAGTGGAGTGGGGTTGCTACTTCGTTACAGGCAGCCGAGGGCAGCTGTAGGCAATCTCCTTTGCTGACCGGGCATTTTGATTGGCTCATTGGAGTTTCCAGGACCAAGGAAAACTGATCAGTGGTGGCTTCTAAAAAGTGTCCCCTTCTCTCCCCCCCCTTCTCTCCCCCCCCTTCTCTCCCCCCCCTTCTCTCCCCCCCCTTCTCTCCCCCCCCTTCTCTCCCCCCCCTTCTCTCCCCCCCTTCTCTCCCCCCCCCTTCTCTCCCCCCCTTCTCTCCCCCCCCTTCTCTCCCCCCCTTCTCTCCCCCCCCTTCTCTCCCCCCTCCTTCTCTCCCCCCCTCCCCCTCCTCCCCCTCCTCTCCCTCCCCTCTCCCTCCCCTCTCCCTCCCCTCTCCCCCCCCCCTCTCCCCTCCCTCCCCCCCCTCCCCCCCCTCCCCCCCCTCCCCCCTCTCCCCCCATCTCCCCCCCTCTCCCCCCCTCTCCCCCCTCTCCCCCCTCTCCCCCCTCTCCCCCCTCTCCCCCCCTCTCCCCCCCTCTCCCCCCCCCTCCCCCCCCTCCCCCCCCTCCCCCCCCTCCCCCCCCTCTCCCCCCCCTCTCCCCCCCCTCTCCCCCCCCCTCCCCCCCCCTCCCCCCCCCTCCCCCCCTCTCCCCCCCCCTCCCCCCCCCCTCCCCCCCCCTCCCCCCCTCCCCTCCCCCCCCTCCCCCCCCCTCCCCCCCCTCCCCCCCCTCCCCCCCCTCTCCCCCCCCTCTCCCCCCCCTCTCCCCCCCCCTCTCCCCCCCCTCTCCCCCCCCTCTCCCCCCCCTCTCCCCCCCCTCTCCCCCCCCTCTCCCCCCCCTCTCCCCCCCCTCTCCCCCCCCTCTCCCCCCCCTCTCCCCCCCCTCTCCTCCCCTCCCCCCCCCTCCCCCCTCCCCCCCCTCTTACCATCTCCCCCCCTGTCTGCTTTCCGCAAAGACCGCTCCCTCCACAACTACCTTGTCAATTCTTCCCTTCCCTCCCGCTCCACCGCTTCCCCGGGCACTTTCCCTTGCAACTGCAAGAGATGCTACACTTATCCCTTCACCTCTCCCCTCCACTCCTTTCAGGGACCCAAGCAGTCCTTCCAGGTCCGACAGAAGTTCACCTGCACCTCCGCCAACCTCATCTACTGCATCCGCTGCTCCAAATGCCAGCTGATCTATATCGGTGAGACCAAGCGGACGCTGGGCGATCGTTTCGCCGAACACACCTCCGCTCGGTCCGCAATAACCAACCCGACCTCCCGGTGGCTCAGCACTTCAACTCCCCCTCCCATTCTGTGTCCGACCTCTCAGTCCTGGGCCTCCTCCACGGCCAGAGTGAGCAACACCGCAAGTTGGAGGAACAGCACCTTATATTCTGCTTGGGGAGTCTGCATCCTCTGGGCTGAAACATTGAATTTTCTCAATTCTGTTAACCCTTGCTGTCTCCTCCCCTTCCCACCTCTCCCTCAGCCCTCGGGCCCTGGCATTCCCTCTCTCTCTATCTCTTCCCCACCCAAGTCGCACTAGCTTCTCATTTTCACACTACAAACAGCTTACAATGGCCTGTTTCCTTTATCATCGATACTTTTTAGTATATCTTTCATTCCTTGTTCTTTATCTCTCCACATCACCTTCTATATCTCTCGTTTCCCTGATCCCTAGCCAGTCTGAAGAAGGGTTTCGGCCCGAAACGTCGCCTATCTCCTTCGCTCCTTCGATGCTGCTGCACCCGCTGAGTTTCTCCAGCTTTTTGTGTACCCCCTGTAATTCTATGATCCTTTGCTTTGCTCTGTTACTCGCATGAATCTGATCAGCATCTGGGATGCATTCCTGTCGTGGAATCTCCATTCGCACACTGGCCACTCCCTCTTTTCCCTGCTCCCATTGGGCAAAAGGTAGAGAAATTAGAAAACACACACCTCCAGTTTCAGGGACAGCTGTTATCAAGCAACTGAACCATCCAACCATAACCAGTGAGCAGTGTTAAACTACTATCTACCTCATTGGGGACCCTCGGACTGTCTTGGATCAGACTTTGCTGGCTTTACCTTGCACTAAACATTATTCCCTTATCATGTATCTATACACCGTAAATGGCTCAATTGTAATCATGTGCTGCCTCGTTAGCACGCAACAAAAGCTTTTCACTGTACCTCGGTACACATGACAATTGATTTCACAACTTTCCATTGTTCAATTTTGCTTTCAAAATTAAGGTCACCCACAACAATATACAATTGACAATAGGTGCAGGAGTAGGCCATTCGGCCCTTCGAGCCAGCACCACCATTCAATGTGATCATGGCTGATCATCCGCAATCAGTACCCTGTTCCTGCCTTCTCCCCATATCCCCTGACTTCGCTACCTTTAAGAGCTCTATCCAACTCTCCCTTGAAAGCATGCAGAGAATTTTCCACTGTCTTCTGAGGCAGAGAATTCCACAGATTCACTACTCTCCCAACATCGGGAACATATTTCCTGTATTGAGCGTGTCCAAACCCTTAATAATCTTCAATACTTTCAATGTTTCAATAAGATCCCCTCTCATCCTTCTAAATTCCAGAGAATCCAAGCCCAGCCACTCCATTCTACCAACAGATGACTGTTCCGCCATCCCGGGAATTAACCTATGCTGCACTCCCTCAATAGCAAGAATGTCCTTCCTCAAATTTGGAGACCAAAACTGCACACAATGCTCCAGGTGTGGTCTCACTAGGGCCCTGTACAATACTCAACTCCTCTTGTTATGAAGTACAACATGCCATTTGCTTTCTTCACTGCCTGCTGTACTTGCATGCTTACTTTCAGTGACTGACGAACAAGGACACCCAGATCTCATTGTACTTCCCCTTTTCCCAACTTGACACCATTCAGATAATAATCTGCCTTCTTTTGCCACCAAAGTGGATAACCTCACATTTATCCACATTAAACTGCATCTGCCATGCATCTGCCCACTCATTTAACCTGTCCAAGTCACCCTGCATCCCCATAGCATCCGCCTCATAGTTCACACTGCCATTCAGCTTTCTGTCATCTGCAAATTTGCTGAAGTTACTTTTAATCTCTTCATCAAAATCATTAATGTATATTGTAAATAGCTGCGGTCCCAGCACCGAGATTTGCAGTACCCCACTAGTCACTGCCTGCCATTCTGAAAGGGACCCGTTAATCCCTACTCTTTTTTCCTGTCTGCCAACCGATTTTCTATCCATGTCAGTACCGTACCCCAAAAAATCCACGTGGGACCTTATCAAATGTTCTCTGAAATTCTAGGTACATTACATCCACTGGATCTCCCTTGTCCATTTTCCTAGTTACATCCTCAAAAATTCCAGAAGGTTAGTCAAGCATGATTTCCCCTTTGTAAATCCATGCTGATTCAAACTTATCCTGCTAGTGCTATCCAAATGTGCGGCTATTTCATCTTTTGTAATTGCCTCCAGCATCTTCCCCACCACCGATGTCAGGCTAACTGATCTATAATTCCCTGTTTTCTCTCTCGCTCGTTTCTTGAAAAGTGTGGTAACATTAGCTACCGACCAATCTACAGGAACTGATCCTGAATCTATAGAACTTTGGGAAATTATCACCAATGCATCTACGATTTCGAGAGCCACTTCTTTAAGTATCCTGGGATGCAGACCATCAAGCCCTGGGGATTTATCAGCCTTCAGTCCCATCAATCAACCCAACACCATTTCCTGCCTAATATGAATTTCCTTTAGTTCCTCCGTCACCCTAGATCCTCTGGCCACTAGTACTTCAGGGAGACATGACATCAACTTAACACGCTGAACAAGAAAGCGTTGATCTTGCATCGCCAATTTTTCTGGGGTTAGCCAATTTATCCAACGGTAGTTTTGATCAATTGAATCTTTTGTGTATGTTGTAATGGAATTTTACACTCGTAACTTTCTGACATGAAGAAATCAATAATACTCTACCTTTTAAATGATTCTTAGCAGAATATCTTGACCTTTCTCAATCCCAGCGTGCAGCTTATCCAAAGCTCACTGTGGCCCAGGGTGGCAAATGGTTTTGTTGAACCTCTGGAATGTTTTCTTTGAACCGGCAATGATGCTGGCAAATTAATGCCTCTGTCCTCCAGATGAACCAACAAAATAACCAACTCAGATCTGTCGGACTGTCCTCCTGATTTAGTGAGGGGGAGGGAAGCTGAATACAGAGGTGTAGCCAACGGCTTTGTGGGCTGAATCGCCTGCAGCTCAACACCACAGGACTAAGGAGTTGGTGGTGGACTTTAGGAGGAAAGGAACACCCCTTTCCCCTGTCTCCATCAATGGTGTGGATGTGCAGTTTACCAAGGTGTACAAGTACCTTGGAGTTTACCTGGACAGTAAACTGGACTGGTCCAGTAACGCTGAGGCCCTCTATAAAGAGGGACAGAGCTGGCTGTACTTTCCGAGGAGGCTCTGCTCCTTCAACGTCTGCAGTGAGATTCTGCAGATGTTCTGCCAATCAACCAGTGTCATCTTCTTCGCTGCCGTGTGATGGGGCAGCAGGACGAAGGCCGCAGATGCCAACAGAATGAACAAACTCATCTGGAAGGCTGGCTCTGCCCTGGGGGTGGAGTCGATGGAGTATAAAAAATGACGTTATGAACTGGTTGGTTCAAATGGCCTGTTCCTATGCTGTAAATATAAAGATTATGTAAATATAAAGAGCAGTGCTGAACTACTATCTCTTTGGTGACCATTGGACTATCCAGGATCGGACTTTGTTGGCTGTACCTTGCACTAACGTTATTCTCTTATCATGTATCTATACACTGCAAATGGCTCGATTGCAGTCATGTATTGTCTTTCCGCTGACTGGCTAGCATGCAACAAAAGCTTTTATCTGTATCGCGGTACACGTGACAATAAACTAAACTAGTGGTTAGGTCAAATGGCCTGTTTCTGTGCTCTGAATACAAAGATATTTTATAATGGGCCTTTGTCCAGCTCTCGACAGGGATATCATGAGGGAAATGTTGTAATTTGACAAATACAATTTAAAAATAATTAAATTAAATACTTCTACTTAATTAAAGCTGCTCTAAGGAGAACTATATACAAAATGAGATACTTGTACAAAATGTAATATTACTAAAAGTCAGATCTTGACCACTTTTGGTCCACTGTGCTGCGATTTCCGAGCGAACGCCGTCACCTACGGCTGTCATTTTTGGCCACCTCGCTCAGAGACTGCCCCCGCCTTATAGGACCAGAGGATTTTTCCCATCGATGAAAAGTGAGAGATATATTAATGTTTTTTTTAATTCCCTATTCTCTCTGTTCTCTCTGCTGCCCCTGCTGGAAGCAGGGGGGAGGGGGGAGGGACTATAAAATGCGGAGGTGTCGTGCCTCACTCGGTCTCTGCCAGACCCCGGAAGCGAGAGGGTCACGGCTCTCTCAGCTGCGAATAACACTGAATGTACGTATACTCCACGGTGTCCCCTTGATATGGCAGCTGCCCAATTGTTTACCTTCTTTTTAAAAAGTTTGTGTTCACAAAATGAATTTTGGTTGTGTGGTGGCTGCAGCCCAATTGTTTGCCTCGCCTTTTTAAAGAGTTTGTGTCCACGAAATTGATTTTGGTTGTCGGGGAGCTGCAGCCCAATTGTTTGCCTTGCATTTTTATAATACAATACAATACCGTTTATTGTCATTTGAACCTCATTGAGGTTCAAACGAAATTTAGTTTCTGCAGTCATACAAATAAGAAAAAAAACCAAGACACAACACAATTTACACAAACATTGTTTGCCTCACCTTTTTAAAGAGTTTGTGTTCACAAAGTGGATTTTGGTTGTGCAGGTGGCTGCAGCCAAATTGTTTGCCTTGGCTTGGCTTTTAAAATCATTTAAGCAGTTGGCTGCTGGCCTAAGAATCCATTCCGCCCACAATGTCTATACTAGCCCTCTGGAAACCAGTACCTTCGGCCCACAACACCCATACTAGCACAACAGAATACCCCCCCCCCCCCCCCCACCCCCACTGGCGAGCAATATTCGAATTGGTGGAGAGGTGGAATATTGCACTGGTGACCAGCCCTCCTGTGTGATGCTGGAACCCAACGGGTCCCACGTAGTCTAGTAACATAATAATTTTAACATTGCAAAATTTATGACATTTTATTTTTGTATAAGAATGAAAGCTAGTTAAAATGCCACTAAAATTAAATGTCTGCATGGGTGAAGTAACATCACTGTTGTCACCTTATCCCAAACAAATGCTTTTGGTATTTACAGTTCACAATGTAAATGACACAATGTGGATGTATAAGGATGTTGCCAGGATTAGAGGGTCTGAGGTGTAGGGAGGGGTTGAGAAGGGTGGGACTCTCTTCCTTCGAGTGCAGGAGAGTGAGGGGTGATCTTATAGAGGTGTATAAAATCATAAGAGGAATAGATCAGGTAGATGCACAGAGCCTCTTGCCCAGAGTAGGGAATCGAGGACCAGAGGACATAGGTTTAAGGTGAAGGGGAAAAGTTTTAATAGGAAACTGAGGGGGTAACCTTTTCACACAAAGGATAGTAGGTATATGGAACAAGCTGCCAGAGGAGATAGTTAAGGCAGGGGCTATCCCAACGTTTAAGAAACAGTTATACAGGCACATGGATAGGACAGGTTAGGATGGTTATGGGCCAAATGCGGGCAGGTGGGACTAGAGTAGCTGGGACATGTTGGCTATGACTCTATGACTCTATGACTATATACAAGATAACCCCGATGAAACCCCGATGAACTGCAGGCTGTCACACTCAAGGCACCATTTCCAGAGAATGGTAATGAAAGTTGCATTTGAATGATTTGATCACCAGGCACTGTTTCCTGATTGCAGACATCTCCTTGAATACTAAATTCAAGGGCATTCATTCCCAAATGTTATGCACTGGGCAATGTGTTGGAAATAATTAATGTGGCAAAATACATTAAAAATACTTTATATGTTACATTTACACCAAGAATCCTTATTCTGGATTTCCTTATGATGTAGAAGGCAGTTTAACTCATCAAACCTGTGCCAGATCTCAGTGCATTCCCATGAGTTCGTTCCTTCCCCAAAGTGTTTCCCTGTAGTCTATTCTCTCACAGACCCATCAATTCCCCTTGAATCCACTGCCACCCATCTACAATAGCAATCCTTTACAGTGGCAATTCATCTCGCAAACAACGAGCCTCTAGAATGGGAAGGAAACACGGGGGGTATTCACAGAGTCACAATGGGAACATGCAGACCCCACACAGACAGCACGAGAGGTCAGGAATAAAGTTGGATCACTAAAGCTGTGTTGTAGCAACATCAACTGCAGTTCTGCTGGTACATGGTTTATTATTGGCAGTTGTAGCGAGATATACTGAAAAGCTTAGTTTGCATTCGAACCAGTCTAATCATATAACCATATAACCATATAAAAATTACAGCACAGAAACAGGCCATCTCGGCCCTTTTAGTCCGTGCCGAACACTTATTCTCACCTAATCCCATCTACCTGCACTCAGATCATAACCCTCCAAACCTTTCCCGTCTATATACCTATCCAATTTATTTTTAAATGAACCTGCCTCCACCACTTCCACTGGAAGCTCATTCCACACAGCTATCACACTCTGAATAAATAAGTTCCCCCTCATGTTACCCCTAGACGTTTGTCCCTTAATTCTCAATTCATGTCCTCTTGTTTGCATCTTCCCTACTCTCAATGGAAAAAGCTTATCCACTTCAACTCTGTCCATCCCTCCCATAATTTTAAAGACCTCTATCAAGTCCCCCCTTAACCTTCTGTGCTCCAAAGAATAAAGACCTATCTTAGAAACATAGAATCATGGAAAATAGGTGCAGGAGTAGGCCATTCGGCCCTACGAGCTTGCATCGCCATTCAATATGACCATGGCTGATCATTCAACTCAGTATCCTGTACCTGCCTTCTCTCCATACCCCCTGATCCCTTTCGCCACAAGGGCCACATCTAACTCCCTCTTAAATATAGCCAATGAACTGGCCTCAACTACCTTCTGTGGCAGAGAATTCCAGAGACTCCCCATTCTCTGGGGGAAAAATCTTGTTCAACCTTTCTCTGTAATTTAGGTGCTGAAACCCAGGCCCTAACATTCTAGTAAATCTCCTCTGCACTCTCTCTATTTTATTGACATCTTTCCTATAATTTGGCGACCAAAATTGTACACGCCTCACCAATGCCTTGCACAATTTTAACATTACATCCCAACTTCTATACTCAATGCTCTGATTTATAAAGGCCAGCACACCAAAAGCTTTCTTCACCACCCTATCTACATGAGATTCCACCTTCAGGGAACTATGTGCAGTTATTCATAGATCCCTCTGTTCAACTGCATTCCTCAATTTGCTACCATGTACCATTTTACCCATACTGTATATGGGTAAAATCATGCCATAGACAAATTAAAAAGCTAGCTCAAAGAGGTGAACACCAGAGTGCAGAGCATAGTGTTACAGTATTATGCATTACAGTTACAAAGAAAGTGCAAATAAAAAAAATGCGAAGCCCGCAATGAGGTCGGTTGGAAGATTGTGATTGCACTCTCGCAAATGGAAGAACCTTTTAGTAATCTGACAATAGAAGGGAAGAGGCAGAGCCTGAAAACATGATGGATGATGCTTTTCTATCATCTGCCGAACAGGAGAGGGGAGAAGGGGGATCGACCAGGGTGAAAGTTATCTTTATTTACGCTGTGTTGCCTTTCTGAGGTAGCATAGATTAGTTAAAGGGAAATGACTTGAAAACCAACTGAGTGTTCCCTAACCAGAAGCTTTGGATGAACCAGGAGGTCCATATTCCTCTGAGGACCAGATCTCAGACGTTCAAGGTTGGCGACGTCGAGTCATTGTGTGATAGACTGGGCTACATCCACAACTCTCTGCAATTTCTTACAGTCTTAGGTAGAGCTGTTATAAAACCAAGCAGTGATGCATCACAACAGGATGTGTTCTGCGGTGTATCTGCAGAACTTGAGGCATTGAAGACATGCCAAAATTCCTTCGTCTTCATGAGAAATAAAGGCGCTGGAGTGCTTTCATGGCCACAGCTTCAATATGGTTGTTACGGTGCTATGGAATTGTTAAGTTGATAAACTATTCTACAAAACTTTGGAAAGATCACAAGATAAATTAATTAAATTCAATGAGGCAATCAATGGTGTGCTCTGTGGTTGTGTTTAGTTTTTAAGCAGATATTGCATTTTGGGATATGTTAATGCCATTCTATACTGAATGAATATGCCACCATCATTATCAACCATAAGAAAAGTGTCTGCCCATGAAAACCAATTGAGTGTTCCCCAACCAGAAACCTTGGATGAACCAGGAGGTCCAAATTTTCCTGAGGACCAGATCTCAGACACTCAAGTAGAGTCACTGGCGAAGTAGAGTCGTGCAAGAAGTCCAGATACGACCTTGGTACGGCCATCAAACAGGCTAAAAGTGATTTGCACTCAGGCAGATGTTCAGCAGCTGTGGCAGGGCTTACACGCCATCACTTCCTACAAGGGGAAGCCAAGAGGCAGCTCAAGCGACAATGCAGCATCATGTTGAAGTGAGCTCTATGTGTTCTATGCACGCTGAGATAGGGAGAACGCTGATGTACCACCATAGCCCCCGATGGTACTAAAATCTCAGTCACAGAGGCCAATGTCAGAAGCCCCTTCAGGATGGTGAACCCTTGAAAGGTACCTGGACCTGATGGTATACCTGGTCGTGTTCTTAAAACCTGTGTGGACCAACTGGCTCGAGTTTTTGTGGACATCATCAACCTCTCATTACTCAGGTCT